>CM020441.1:80811130-82011130 GCA_009819605.1 Sterna hirundo
CGGCTAGAATGGGAGACTAAACTGCCCTTGGGTACAGGCTGCAGCATTTGATCTGAAGGAAATTTCTTCATTTGAGCGTTTGTCTGGGGAAAGTATTTATAACATTCATAGCAACAGAACCTCTCTTAGAACTGGATTATATGAGAGTTTGCATTACTTGTCATAACCTAAGTACTCTCAAAGATAAGGGACCAGACACAAACACACATATTTGATCATGACTGAGGAAAAAAAATATGCACTGTGGGCCCTCTGCTGCTTATGTCACTTAGGTAAAGGGGAGAGGTTTCCAAGTGAATTTCACCAGGGAATTTCGGGGGTGCCAAGTTTATTTTTCTAAGATGTTCCAAGTTTTAAAAGTAGTTTTTTTTAAATTACTTAAATTCTTCACATTTGAAATAAAGAACTGAAAAAGTCCATGCATTCCACAGCTATCTTAAATGTTTAATTTGTAGGGAAAGGTAGTAAAATAATTAACGTCTACTTAATTTTGTATTCTCTCCCTTCTCATGATTTTGCCTGTGTGGTGTCCCACATGTGGCAACTGAATCCCTGTATAATGCCAATGAGCATAATGGCTTACCTCAGAATCCATAGGAGGGTATTTTCTACCTTTGCTCTTGCCAAGACACTTTGTTTTTCCTTCTTCCAGGAGCTGACACCAGAAACCTTTATGTGAATCAAACCTGAAACAAATATTTTGCAGAGTAAAGGCTGTGAGATACTGCAAGGAGGATGCATCTCCCAAGTTAGACTCAAAAGAGTAAACCTAAGGTTATCAGTCACATTTTAACTTAATTTGTTAACAACTTTAATTTGTTAATATTTTAACAAACATATTTTAAGCAAATCTAACTGTCAGAATCCACAGGGTTTGTATTTATGATGTACGGAGTGGATGTTACATTCCTGACTGATACCACGGAATCTGTCTTGCAGCTAATGTCAACAATAAAGAGAAACGAATTCTTTTTCCTTTCTGTTTATGCAGGCCAGCATTCCATGTTCCACTTACGGAAATAAAATGCCTTTCAATTCACCCAAAATTCATATGCAGTTCTCATAAAGCAATGCTTACTTTGTCTGTTTGTCAGACGTCTACTTCTGTAACAGTCAAGCTCCACATTGAGGGGCTCAGGGGATGATTCCCAGGAAATCTAACCCTGAAATGTGTTCTTTGCAGCCATTGAAGAATACATCCTACTGACAGCCCAAAGGAGAAGTCTGAGAGGCTTTATCTTGCAGTAAGCTTACTTACAGGCTAACTGGTATTTTAGGAATGTAGGAACATGTCAAAATGATGATTAAATTAACTCACGTCAGGGCTTCAGAGTAATTATAATGAGGAGAGACTCCCAGAAATTTCTGTACTTCATCCATTACAGTAGATGGATCTGTTCTCAGCTGCTGTCCATCAATAATTAGCAACTACAACAAATAAAATAAATGGAAGTTTAATTTAAAAGTCATTCTTTCAAGCTTCAAACTGAAAATTCCACCTCTGTCAAACTCATTCATTATACGGAGAGTACTGCCCCAGAGAATGATAACTGATTCAGTTTTAATTGTCATCATCATTAATGACCTGGGAGCAGGGTAAATGGCACGTTAGTTAAATCTGAAAAGATATTAAATTGGAAGCTGCTGTGACAACAGAGAAATAGGAGTGAAGGATCTAGAAAGACAAGAAATATTGGCAGGAAATCAAGTGAGGTTTGTCTAGCCAAGAAAAAAAGGTATTAATGTCTAGAGAAATAACCCATAACTCTCACAGACACAAACATGTACATGTGTATGTTACGGTAACGTTTAAAAGCTCGTCACTGGAAATGACCAGAAAGACAGAAACCAGAAGGTAGATGTTAGGTGAAATGCCTTACTTCTAAACCCATACAACACTACATCACCGTATGAAAAAAACTTCTCTGAGAATACGAATAAAGGCAGATGTTACGAGGACCTTAAGGCAGGGAGGCAGATAGACACAGAATGTGCAACACATCTCTAAGAAAGCCAGGAACGGGTAGGTAATCTCTCTTTCTTCTTTTCAAGTGCTTGACCATATACACACTCACAGTAGGCTACTTCAGCCAGGGCCACTCTTTCACCTGGAGGTGAATCTTCGTGGAAACAGACCTGAGAATTTTATTAGGTCTGGTATCATGGCCAAACGACCCACCGACAGTCCAGCAAGTTTGGGTCTTTGTGACTGTTGGAAGAGAAGCAAGGTCCCAAATTGCTTCCAGGATTGGATGAAACTTAAGGTTTGCAAGACTATGAGCTTTCAGAGCATAATCAAAAGTGAGAAAGTGTCTTTTCTTTTGAAAGATCGGTCTTTGGAATTACCCGTATATAGCATGTAGATTTAGAGATGGGGATTAGGGGAAGTATCAGGCTGTTCAGAAAGCAGTAGCTCATTTCAGAAGTCTTTGCAATCAGATGCATGATGACTGCCTGAGTCCAAAAATGAACTCTCTGCTTTCCTAAGACATTAGCTTTGAAAATAGGCCTTACGTGCTTCATAGCACCAAGATCAAAAAACATCCCAAATGGGGGATATTTCCATCTGAAAGAAAAGGACTGAGGGTTTTTTCCTTCACTATTAAAAACACATGTAGAGAGAGGTATCTGTGCCATTCCCACTTTTGCCACCGCAAAAGAGACATGTAAGAAAAAGTTTTACCAGTGGAAATTCATTCCAATTCCTTAAATTCCCAGGGAGCAGGTAACAAAAAACGCTCCCTCTTTAGGGAGGTTGTAAGGAAATGAGGCAAAATTTTTCCTTATTTGTACCGATTGATTCACATCCTGATCTCAGGAAGATGTAATTTCACAAAATTCCTCAAAATCTAAGGCATTTCATTTATTGGCCAGGTGGAAAAAATAAATAGTGTCATTTTTACAAAGTAGACAGCTTCATATATAATGAAAATACTACCAATGAAGTATTATTTTGAGTCACTCCACAGCGTATTGATCACTTTACTGTCACACTGCTGACAGATGAAGAGATTGTTTAAATCCCTGCTCTCCCACTATACATGAGTTACTTGGTGTCCAAAAGTCACCATGGTGGGAGAGAAGCAAGAGAGACAGTTTGGAGAAAAGAACAGCTTAGAAATAGCCTGAGCCCTTCAGCTTCAGCCTGGACATTTAACGATGGCTGCTGCAAAATCAGCTCGATGTCCCACGGGGCTGGTGCATGAGCATACCTTTTGGCTCATGAGGGAGTTCGTCATGCTAGGTCCGCTTTTCTTCTGTATGGCTGCATCGAAGCAATGAGTTATAGATGGGAAATCAACTTAAGAGATCTGTCTTGGTTGCCAGACAAAAGAGGACTTTTTGTATGACTTACGAGATAATAAGTCAATCAAAATTCTAAACATCTGAACCCCAAATTTGCACAGTACTTTGAGATTTGCAAATTCTTACCATGTAAGACAAATGTGCTGTTACCACTTTTCTAATTAAAAGGGGAACCTTAACTATTCCTACTTCTACCACTTAACTGTATGCCCACTGACTTCATAATGGACATGAAAACTTCAATTCAGTCACACGTGTAGAGAAGCCTAAATTTATATAGCATTAAAAATTACAGATAGCCTTAGCTAGTCTGGGTGAGAGCTCTTTTTGTGTTGTGTATCTCATGAGGTCTGCAAGGCTGGCCCAAAAGAGACTATGTGGAGAATAACACCAACTAGATGCATCAGAGCTTCCTTGGCACACTCTGGGAAAACAGAAGGTGCAGACTCCAGCCAACTTGTCTCAGCTAAGCGAGGCCTGGATAAACAGAAGGTTCAGATTGCAGCCAACCTCCCTCAACTAAAGTAATTTTTAAATGTTGGGTGGGGAGTATTGCCAGGCATACTGCTAACGTCAAAAAAAATCCATTCCTGAAATAAATCTACCAAGGAGATACTGATCGTGCGGTATTGTCTGACGGGTCTTGTTCAGGGCTCAGGACATGCACCTTTTGAGACTTGATCTTACACAGGGCCACAAGGTGGCTAATGATTTCTATGTTATACGCCAACAGAAGCTTGCGGGGAGATCCAGTTTTTGGGTTGCTTATGTGCCACCTGTACTGAAACCTATATGGTCACATCCATTTCCGTGTGGTAATCCTCATTTCAGATGGAAAAGATAATTTTTACACTTCGAAGCGTTCAGACACCAAAACTCTTCTAAATCCATGCAGGGAGGGCAATATCCCAGCTGACATCCCTTGATGCTTGTTGATGCTTGCTACCACTCAGAGTAGACAGAAATATTATTGAGCAGCTTCCCTTTATTTTCCTTCTATTTTTCCTTTGGGAACCCTGATGGACCATCCGATATTAAAGAGACCACAAAGCACTCCCTGCCTGGTTCTCTCTTCCTCAACACTACTGACAAAGATCAGACGCAGAGTGATGAAAGCCTGAGCAAATGAACACCAGCTGTAAGTTAAAGGCAGTTCAGGGCACAAGAGAGTTCAATGAGCAGCAGTGACGTTGCTTCGAGCTTCCAGACTATTGTCATGATTTGTTTTGCAGAAGAAGCTCCCAGCTGTAAGGTGCTAAGACATGACAATGCAATGTCAACCAACTGATTCTTCATACGGCTATGAAGAATCACAATCAATGTCTCAAAACATGCTCTAGTATATCTAGGATACCCCTGAGGATCAGTACTCAGTAGACAAGACTTCTAGAAAGGTAATCTTTTAGGATATTATATATATAAGATCAGGCTGTCAAGTCACAGTTTTATTCACCTGATAAGGTGGGAAGTAAGTTAGCCATCTTTCAATATGGGTAGCATACCATCCAGGTGCTAGGCATCTCTTCTGGAGAGCTCTAAGCTCAGATGGGGCTCGAGGTCCAGCTGTGATCACCTGATAGAAGCTGAATTTTAGAGCTGCAGGATCTTCATGGGATCGCTGATGCTGTAAAAGAAGTTGCATTGCTGGAACTTTACACACCATAAAAGTTGGGAAAATAAGACAAAACTGGTAGTTCTTACTGACCTGGCCTTACTGACCTTAGCAAGAGTGATTATTTATGTTAAAAGTAACTTAAAGTTAAGAAGTCCTCATCTGTATTAATCCATTGAAAATGCCGGGATAAACATTGTTTGTATCAATACATATCGTTTGTTTCAAAAGAAATCAGAAGGTAGACAAACCAGAATATATAAATGTTAATTTTCAATAAACTGAGTGGCAGGTTTTGTACAAATGAATCGGGCGTAATAAACACAAAGACTAAGAAGCTCTGCTTCTAGTATTTTCATATTTTCTTCTTCTAGCTTACACAAGGTAAACACTCAGAAAAGCAAATCTGAACACGGGTATTTGTGAGGATCATTAGATAATGCAGGTCAGAAAGGATCTCAGTCGGTTTCTAGTCAAGCCTCCTGTCCAAAGCAGGGTAACCCATGCGATCAGACTCAGGGCTATGATTACTTCTCAACAAAAAATAACGTAAAATATGTCACAGAAGTTCTAAGAACTTTTTTCTCTTTGGTCTTAGGAATTTTATACTTTAAAAAATATATCTATTTTTCCAATATCTTTATTTTTTTATGATACCTTTATTTTGCCAAAGTCCTGTTCAAGTCTGCAGACCAGAAGAACAAAAATTTCTTAATCTATTTTGTATTTTGAAAAGACTTTTTAAGAGGTCGTTTGTGGTATTTAAACCCTTGAAAGATTTTCAGGTGTACACTGACAGATACCTCAGCCCGTGGGTGACCACGTATGGTGCGCTGCCTGACAAATGAAAGCCTGTATTATCCAAACCCTTTATGTGCATAGATACTGAAAGGACATACACAGAGGATTCAAGGTGCAAACCTCGATTTGTGCCTGCCCGTATTCTTCAAAGTGCATACCTGGTACCAGGAATACGCCCGATCGGATGGGTCGATGAGGATGGTGATGATCTTGGCCTTGGGGATGAGGGAAGCAGCTCGCTTGGGAGCTTCCTCAGAATGGAAATAGTTGGCACTTTTCTCAAAGAGGAAGTCAGTTGTGACATTAGAAGGAGTGGGGAAGAAATCCATGTACCTAGGAAAGCAACATCATTCTCCAAATTACTTAAAAGTCACACAAAGGTTGACAAATCTGTCAAGTATATTTTATTCTAGAATAATCAATTAAAATAATAGCCTAATTGCCAAATAAAAACAAACAGATGTTTACATTACAGTTTTGATCATATTTTACTTGGTTTTAGCTTTCTTCTTCTCACTACATATAATTAGACATTGCAGCTATTTTTTGGTAACTGGATGAAACATTCATGTAACTTCTTAAAATTATCGAATTCTCACTTTTCAGTCAGAAAAAACTCCTATCAATGTCAAAAGCAGAAAATGAGTTTTCCAAATTTGGCCTTTTGCTAACACCAATTACAGTGCAATACCGAAAGAAAAAGATACTCAATATCAGAATTGCTTTTACTCGAAAGAGAAAAGAGCTCGTTTACGTGGGGAAGATGCCCTGAAAAAATCCCCCACAGCTTCATCAGGTAAAAGGCTTCTAAGCAGCAACAGCGTCTTTCACTTATTGTTCTATGAGTCACATTTTTGTGGCAACGTGGGTTGTGCTCCTTCTAGTTTTGTGAACTTTCCTCATCCGTTATGAAGTTGCAGTTAATTTCCAGCAGACTTCTATGTCACCTACAGCCTTCTTTATCCATGGCCCTCAGACCACTTTTCGTTATTGTTGGGGAAAAGAATAAATGGGAAATGTTGGTCTTGATTTTTCAGTTACACTCTACATTGATAAAATGAATGTCATTTAAACCAAACTCTTCTGAAGATCATGCTTAAGGACTGACATTTCTTCCAGTGCTTAGACTTTGTTCCATTCACAGAAGTGAGCTACTTCTAATGCAAACGAGGTGCTCTTGGTGGCTTTGAAACTGTGACCATTGCAGTCAAGGCCAGAAGACTCGGTAGGATGGAACTGCCTGGCGCACGTGCAGTTTCCTTCAGGACACAGGTCTCACAAGGTAACGATTAGCGCACAGGCACCGATTACAAGGTACTTAGAGAAAAGGAAGGAATTTACAGTGCTTTAAAGAAACTGAACTCTGTGACACCCGATTCTGAGAAGTTAATTCTTGTGAGTGACTTCCATGTATACCTAAGCCGACATTGTCAAGTTACTGTTTTGTGCTTCTTTGGCACATGAATGGATACCTGTCATCAGAATTGTGCAAGAGAAGTGGGCTGGCCTTCAGATGACAATTTTCTGTGCATTAGATGAGGAGTAATAGTTGTGGATTCATTCAAGGTCTTAGGAGTAGCAGCTGGTAGATTGCCTTGTATCAGAAAGACCTAAATGACGTCATGTGACGGGCTGACGGATGGGCAGGTCCCTGCGTAACACGCTCAAAGCTGCATTCAAAAATTCTGCTACAAATTTGCATAGCTATTGCTGGTCTCACACGCAGACTGCATGTAAAAAAGCTGAAATAAGAGGACAACCGACCAGAACGAAAGGCTGCACTGCCCTATTAAGGGCTGAAAGAACCCTTTCCTGCTTCTGGAGTTAGCCCTGGTCTAAACGTAAGCTTGGACAAAGACAGAGTCAGAGTCAGCTCTGGGAAAAAGCTGTATCTCCACAACCATAAAAGAAACTGACACGATTGTTATTTGTGAATGCTCTTGTCTTGAAAGAATCCTAGCCAATTAATGGACTAATGAGGGGAGACCTTGTATCTAATTACCATTTGGTAAGCTCATTACACGCCAGCATTAAAATACACTATCAGACTGAAGGTCTGAGAGATTTGTCTGGCAGACAGAATGCAAATCTAAGAGTTGAGCAACTACACCAACGGGTAGTTCTGAGTATCCAAGGCTTATCTGGGAAAACCTGGCGGGAGTGAGTGGGGACTGTAGCGCAGGGGTACAAACCAGCACCAAATGGGTGCTGTAGAGGCAGAACCTCAAAAGGATGGACCTGTATATACAGGTTGACCACTGGGAGGTTTACGTACCAGTGCTGTGTTTAGATGAAGGTAATTTGGCACAGGTCTAGCAGACAAGTTGTATCTGCATGGCAGGGCAGAGGATATGGCAGGAGGAATGAGAGAAGCAGCAAAGTAGCCTTCTAACAACATGAAAACATTGATTTTGTGGAAGAACTGGCTCACTGTACTTAGGCTGTCTCCATCAGTGTGGACCCGCTATCCCTCGTTTGCATGTCATCTTCTCTGACTTCAAAAGTTTCCACAGCAAGGAGCCAGCTTTCTAATTCCCAGTCACATCTCTCTATTTGTAATAACTGTCTGACTCACCACACTTTGTAATAAGAATCTGCTGCAACAATTATAACTCTGTAAAAACTAAGTGACTTAAAAAGAAATTGGATCCAGCGTATCTGCACTAAGACCGTATTACCACTGATCACCCTGTTAATTTTATGGATGAATACAAAGTCAAAGGCAAGAAAACTATTTTCCCTTAAACTGGGGGGCAAAAAAGAAACAAGAAAAAATATCAATAATCTTTTACTGGTGCTCCCCATCCACTACAGCATGTTACCGCTTTTCATCTTGTAGTGCTTTATACTGCAGCACTTCTGAAAGTAAGAGAAAGCAAAATGACCTTCTGGGTGTAGCCATGGCCAGTGATTCCCCAGTCGCCATAGCGCGCATAGCAGCAGTGGCACATACTCTTTTTTAGCACCACTTACTAACCCTACAGAGACACCAAGGCTATCCTAATTACCTGATCTTTGAAAAACATTTTGAGGGGCTTTCCCTGTCCCTCTTTTACCTGACTGCTATTTCTAAATCCCATTTAAAGGAAAAAACGCCCCTCCCTGATATTACCTTTTTTTCTCTTAAGAAATAAGATTTCCAACAAGAATGTAATTTTTGCTTCCATATATTAAACTAACAACCATTACTGTCCCAATTTCAAAGGCATGTGTAATGAGAAATACGTATTTTGTTACTGTTTTGCATATATTAATATACAGATATTGACAAGAAATCCTCACAAAAGTTAGTGCATTTATGATATTCTGCAGGAAGACTGTTATTCCCTTGCATTTATTTATCATTTCAGAAAGACACTGAAGGTTATTTTTTTATCTCTCTCTCTATATATAAGCAGTTACCATTACCGACAGTAATGTCATTTTTGTATTGTTCACAATATATAGACTTTTATATTTATACTAATAACCCATCTTACCAATCAATCCCCCTGTGGTAGTTATTTCTATTAAAGAACTGTACCTCCTCAAAGGTTTTTGGGCTGGGGGAGTTACTAATGATGGAAGGATGCATGATCAGGAACAAATACAAGGCTGTGGTACCTGCAAATAGGATAAAAGTCCAAAATTAAAAAAAAAAAATACACACACGTACACATTTTTTGAGGGGGTCATACCCACAGGTGGACTAAACCAGCTTTATTTCATTTAATTTCAGTGAGGGGACGCTAATTTACGTCACCTACAAATCTGTGCTTTCTGTGATTTTCAATTGAAGACATTTACAGAACTGAAAATAGTTAACACAGAAATTGGAATGCCAATGCTGAAATCTGTTTTACACACTTTTAGTAACTGTGGTTTTAAAAGTAATTATTGTTTTTTTATGAGACTGTCACAAAAATGATTTACAAATCTTGCACTCGGTAGCTACTGGGGATTGGTGAAGATGAAAGGAAGCACATATGCGATTTTCTGACTACAGAAAAAAAAATAATCAACCATTAGGTTAATTTATATACTACTGCAACCTTGGAATTCAAACTGTCCATTAGGAACTTCTTGACTTGAAATAAACGCCGTGAAGTAACAAGCTTCTATAAATCAGGCGCTTGCAGGACAGACAAGAACCTGCAGTTAAGAATCTACACCATTTGAAAAATGGCTGTCCTTTCCTCCTTCCGCTTTGACAAGACCTTGTCTATCTTGTTGATCCCTCTATCAAAGTGTTACTCATTTTGACACAGAGCCAAAAAAATCCGACACACACCTGAACCCTGCATTTTCAGTGTGTACCGTCTGTTGCTGTAACTTACATTACTAAGCTATAGTTGGATGATAACTGAAAATAAAAAAAAGCTATTAGATGACCAAGATCTCTCCAGAGCAATCTGAGTAGAACGTGATTAATCGGTATAATTATTTGAACGTACACATAGCCTATCTTGTTGAAATAGAATAAAATCTCACCAGTTTTTTGGGGTCCTACAACCAAGAATTTTGGTAATCGATCACAGGTTTTTTCTTTAGACCAGATATCTCTGTGCCGTTTGTCATCACAGGGATTCTAAAATGGAGAGGAACAACTAAGAACTGCATCGGTAATCACACCTGATAAGCTGCTCAAATTATCTTTATGTAAATTACCAATTTTTCACCAAAGTACAAATATTCTTACGAGAAAATATTATTTTTCCTTATGACAGAAAACCACGTTATGTCTTAAGGAACTATTTCAGTGATTCAGAAAGGTATTCACAATGTAACCAGGCCAGAAACCGTATCTCAAGTGTTGGGTTTTGGTTTGTTTTTTTTTTTAAATGAGACAAGTATGTTGAAGAAATGTGGTTTTCATTCTCCATGTACATAGCTGCCCCAGCTATCCAACAGACCTCAGGACAACGTCATTTCTCCTATGAAAGGTCAGTATATTCAGCGAACTTATGCCAAAGGCAAACCTGATCCCACATACTTGAGATGTGGCAATAATTCAAAACCAATTATCAATTACATAGAAGTTAGGAAGACTAATGAGTTATCCTATTACTTTTTTTTTTTTTTTACATTATTGTAACAGCTACCACCCTATACATGCTGTCGTTTTTAAACCAAAATGGTAAATTAATTCTAATTTAAGGATTTCCATTCACACATACATAATCTGATCCTCCAGTTCAAATCAGTACATAATACCAAATCCTGCTTTTTCATGTGCCTCTTTACACCTGCAGAAGTTTAAATTTGTTTTAGAAACACTACTTGCAGACAGTTTTTCACACTGTTGTTTGGCAGTACTGCACTGAGATGAAGGGAATTGCCAATCTTCTAGGCTTAAAAAATGTAACTGTATTCAGATTCACGTGCATTACAGACAAGAGACACCACATTCAGTATCTGTTAGTCACTGTTACTTAAAATCTCTTTTCTAAGTAATTCTAATCTTTGAAGTCATTTGGCTACAGGGTATTTTCCATTTTTTAAATTCGTTCTTTCTTAACATTATGCAAAATTCTTGACATTTTTCCCCTGTCTCCCAATGTTTTATTCAATAACAGCCTGAATTTCAATATGTATCTTTTAGTCCAAATTTGCAACTTCATACTCAGATTCTAAGTTGGCAATTCAGTATCCAATGCTAGAAAACGTTTGAGTAAGCAAGCTTAAATACACTGTTAATGTTCGATTTAGCACAATTTGCTCCTTAGAATATTTCTACCAAGTCACCTCAAAAGGATGGTATTTGGGACATATAGTATCACTATAGGGACATACGTACCTACAGTGCTCAGACTTCCCACTGACTTGGCTGAACTGGCGCCAGCGTGCGCCCAAAGAACACGAGAGCGTTCAGCGCTTGGTGCAGCAGTTTCTCTTTAGGGACTGTGCTCTTAGTGCTGGGCGAGGGGCTGAAGACGTGTCAACCGCAAGGTCACTGCAGGCTTAAGCCTTAGCAGGCCTTCACATTCCTGATATTTTCAATTTTCTCACTTACGAGACTGGGATAATCAAGCAACATAGTTGATAATATCAGTGTACTAAGTGCTGGTAAACTTAATGCTTGGGCAGTTCTCAGCCGTTTGTGAATAACTTGCTAATCCAGCTGATCTACCTCTACTTGGCTAGCCAGTTTTAGCATTAAGGTAGCCATGGTCTTACTGCTCTTTTCTCTTTTTGGATGCCTTCACACACTTGGAAAAAAGTTTATTTCTTTAATGGCCAATCACTGAAATATGCATACGCATCTCTCTGTCAAATGCCTCATTCCTGTTAGTTCCAAAAGGGGAAGAGAAATAACACAACATGCCTTTCCTGCACTTTCCACCTTTCTAAAAGCAAGTAAAGTCACAGATAAAATGAATTAAAGATCATTTTAATTACACATCTTAATTTCACAACATTTCTATGGAGAGTCAAGCGACAGGGAAAAAAATCACGTACACTGAAGCCTCAGTAAGCTGTTTTATGGAACCATCTAGTAAATCTAAAAATATTACTACTTCTCTCTACAGGAAATCGAAACAAAAAACTTCACAAAAACCACCACTGAGATGCTTTTTTTTCTGAGCTGTTCATCGGCAAGCCTGCCTACCTGCCAGAGAGGGTCCTTTTGCTCAGGGAATAGGTCAAAATACTTGTGAGCCAGCTGAACCGGAGGAAGAGTCTGCAGTTTCAGGTTTGTCCAGGTATGAACAAAGTTGGCCAGATTCACAAAGGTGTACAGCCCCAGGCGGTCGTTTCCGTAATTAGACAAATGTGTCATGAAGATGCTGATCTTTAGGAAACAAAATAAAGAGACATTGACTCTTTGTATCAGTAGATGGCAGCGTAACCACAGAAAATACAAATTTAATTTGCATTTTGCTCTTATTTAGAGCTGCAAGACTTTGATCACGTTCACGTTGATCTCACTATTCTTGCTCTTCATTGAATTACATCCTTCTTCTCAAGTCACCTCAGCGCAATCAACAAAGAAAATTGTGGAACAGGTACTATGAGCTCTGTGAACTAGGATATGCAATCCTGCTCTGGGGTTGTACAATATTTATGTAATCTTTACGTAAATTTACTGAACGAAGAATACAGCAAAAATAAAGCCCACAGGTTTACTTCAAGTGGAATACAAATGCAATATTAAAAATGTGAATTCGTCTTTTGTGGCAGAGGGAAGAAGTCAGAGACCAAGAGGACAGCTGACCTCTGTTGCTGTTATTTAAATCTTGTTGCTCCTTTTATAGGTTAAGTAGCTCACCTCTTCTACAAAGCTATTCTGCAAGCACCGGGCAGGTAGTCGAACCGTACACAGAAACAAACAAACAAAAAAATCTGAAACCTGATTGAGTACTTTCACATAACTGTGCACAGAATACTCCCAAACAGAAATACAAAAAAGGTCAATAATATCCCATCAGTTGTAAGGCCGCTTGCATTTTGCTCTTCTAACACCTTACTCGGATAAATCCTCCCCGCTACATCCCTTGGTCCAACTGCACTCTCACACCCCCAGTGGAAGCAATGTCTGCCAAGGCGGTTTCTCGCAGGAAGGGCATCTTGGGATGCACGTGTGGCAAAGACGGTCTCCCAGGGACTGATGATGGGCTGAGGACTGAAACCTCCGTTTTGCAAAATGATCCATGTTCAAAGTAATTTTTCACTGATGAAACAGTCTGCTCTTAACGCTAAAACCTGCAAACCCTTGCCGCTCTAGCACTGGAGGTTTTTTTGAAGTGTTTTTTAAAATAGAAGAGCTCTCTTAATATAAACTCTCCAGCCTAATTTCCACTTAAAAAATTAGAAATACGACTTTTTATAAATAAATCTGCTAATGCCATGAATGGGCAATTTCTATTTAAAGTAAAACTTGATGTAAGGCACTTCAAAAAGAAAAAGGCTTATCACGGCCCTAATTCTGAAATTAGTTCAGGAACTGAAGTTAACATTTTGTAAAAGAATACCAGCCTTCCATTTAAAAAAGGGAAAAGAAAAGAATGAAAAATCTGAATCTACGGCTTTATTCTTTTGTTTCAGAGTATTTAAAACACTGGCTTCCTTTGATATAAAACGTTCAAAGCTACTGAACTGCTGGTTTTGAGCACCTAACTGTAACACTACTGAGTACTTGCAGTACACAGAAAATGTTTTTTATCAATAGTGACATTTGGTGACACCTCTTGGCTTCTAAAGTAAGCTGAGGGCTTCGGTTTGTCTGAGTCAAGAAAAATCAGAAGATACACACTGCTAAATCGTAAGGATACAATCTTTCTCTTCAGACAGGACTCAGACTGAAAAAAACCAACGCAACTTCCCCCTTTAGACAACCAATAATAAGAATTTTGCCAAATGTATAACCTTTTCAAGTTTCCTCTTTCATTTCAGCTCTCAAAGCAGGAACAGACCAGCCGCAGGACTACGTTGTTCTCAACTAAGATACAATCAGAGGGTTTCCATAAAAAAGGTTAACTTGTTTTCTTGACAGGCTCTTTCTTTCCTACACGTGGGTTGACCTCTGACACTTATAATGTCAGTCCACCTCCTGGCAACTCCTCACCTGCCAACAACCAGAATAAAAAGCAAGAGAACTTGAAAAGATTGCTAGTTTGGGGAAAATATGTATTATTCTTTCCCTGAAGGGAACATCACTGTAATTTTAAGAATGTCAGAGTGGAGGCTGAAGAATTGGTCGGACATATAATCATAAATAATTTCCAAAATATGAAATTGTCAATGAAGGGGAAAAATATATCAGAGACCTTAGTTCCTATTTTACAGGTTTGGTGTTTTTTTTTAATGGCAAATACTTTATGGTTAATTATTTACCACAAGAAGAAAGATGATCAAATACTGGCTGAAAACATGAACGGCTAAATCTTGTAAAGAAGTTCATATTTAGCGTAACCAAATACATGATCTAAAATACAACTTGACATTGTAGAAAAGGTCTCCTTTACCACTAAATGGCATCAAAAATATTACAGATCAGTTGAAACTGTCTTCCAGGAAAATCTGAACAAAAGTATTTCCCCTCCTGTTGATACTGTACAAACAAATTCCTAGTAAAATCACTACCACTACCGTGTAAAATTAGCAAACTACAGTCCTGCGCTTCACAGAATAATGAAACGTTGCTGATCCAGGGCCTAATCCACCTGATCTGACCCGAGACCTGCACAGTCTCCCTTTCAGCTGCAAACGTCTTTACAGGCTAAGCTAGCAGCTGGTGTAACTAACAGGAGCATGATGCTGCAATGGCTGCATTCCCATTGCTCCGAGAAGGATCTTGGACCGCTTTGCACCCCAGGAATGCCTAGGAGAGGTGCCTACAGAACGTGATGCCAACCTGCCAGCTGCCGCTCTCCTACTCTTGGGGCATTCCCACGAGTTTGCCGACAAATGCTACGCAGCCACGGCCCTGGGAGAGATGCATAAGCTGATCCTCCTGTTTCCCTGGCTACAAGGAGAAAACGATACCCAGGTGCCATTTTGAGGGATTTCACCTTGGCGCTGGCGCAGTTGCAGGGGACGGCGTGTTGCTGCCCTGCTTTCCCACCAAGCTGTGTGGAAGGACGGACACTGGTATCATTCCCCTTCCATTTGCAGGTGTGCAGTCTCACACCAAGACAAAACGTAATGACCTTCCATATTGAGCTATTCTGGAATTTTGCCTTCCATATTGAGTTATGATGCTTTGTTTTGTTGTATCATACCACATTCTGTTTCCCTCAAACAAGTTCTAACTAATAAGAACGATTACTCTTTCTGTGCCAGCTAATAGCTAGCATGCTATGTGATTAAAGATTTATTCTCTTAAAACCACAGATCAGGAGATATAAAAGGAATCCTTTGTGGGCATCTCAGAAGACTAGATCTAGTAAATAACACTATTTATTCAATAATCTTGCACCTCTGGGAAATGCTATAAAATATTAAGTAGAGACTCATATATTCCTTTACTCCTTCTTCAAAAGGGGAGCAGCTGTGAATGGATTTATATTTACTCTAACAAGCATTTCAGCCTCCCTTTTAGGTAAAAAGAGCTTATTTGGTTTTATTATTCCCAGCCCTCTTCTGAAGTAATTTCTTTCAGGGCATCTACGCATTTTGTTCATCTCAGTGCAAGAAGGATCACCCTTTTTAGCTGCTCCTCATAAACAAACTATCATCTTGGTTGCACTTCAATGCACACTCTCCACAGGATTTAATATCTTTCACGAGGGGACTGAAACGGAATGCACACAATTTTTAAAACGATGTCCTGGGACTAAATCTGGCCTCTGGGCAGCAGCTCCTTTCTGGCTCCCACACATCTTTGAGCAGAGTAGCAAAGGGGCTTCACTCCGCCTTCTCACAGAGCCTTACAGGCAGCCCCAAGACCTGCTCCTTTCACCTTCTCCTCGCCATTTCTGCACTCCTCTTTCCCCACAATGAAAGGCCAGAGGGCTGTTTCTGTTTTGCTCTCCTTCCCAATCCCTGGTTTTATTTGGGATTCTGACTAGTACTGCAGAGATGTAGGGAAATGAGGACAAGCACTCTGGAGAAACAGCTTTTATCTTTTTGAATGCTCATTCTGGGCTGCGTATTTCCTTACTACAACATTTCCCAATTAGAGGCAATAGCTTCTAGGTCAACAAATTAGAGTTGAGACTGAGATTGCTATTAAATCACATGTATCAGGAAAAGATGAACCAGCATGATCTAATTTATGTATCAAGAACAGAGAAAACAATAGACGCTTGACAAACAATTTACACAAAATGAAAAAAAAAAAAAGCAACAAGTTACCCAGCTTCTAGCAACGGATGGTATTTTTTCAGGGCGGATATTTAAAAAAAAATTCGTTACTACAAAATCAATAGTTATTAGGATGCTGCACCTACTAAAATTATACAATAAGGATACCACTAACTAAGCTTCTACAGTCTTGATAGCAGTTGTTGTTTTCCTGCCAAAACCAGAGGTGCCTGTCTCCCAAAGGAATGGCATTACCCTTTCATTCCCAAGCGTGAGAAGCCCCTATTACGGCTGCTGCCTTGTGCCACGTTTGCGTTGCTGGCTTCTTCCCCCTGGAGTCAAGGGGTCTCTATTTTTTGGAAAGACAGGGATGAGAAGACCCATTTAAGGATAGTGAGAAAGACCTTTTTGTTTGTTTGTTTTTACCTTACCAAGCTCCCTGGTATTCTCTACATTGGGAGAGAAATGATTTGCGTTGAGCAAGACTAGCTGCTCCGATAGAAAACAACAGAGTGGATCTATCTGTGTTGGGCACTCTGCAAACATTCCCACTCCTTTCCACATATCCTGATAAGCAAAACGTACCTTGCTTCATATTCAAACTCTATTTTACACAAACATTTTGCAGATGAATAGGGCGCACTTACAACTCACTATTATTCTTTTTCATACTCCTTTCCTGTTTAATGGTGTATTGCGTCAGGAGGACTTTGATTTGGTTTTGGTTACAGTAATAATGCAGGAAAGAAAAGAAGTGGCAATGTCTACCACAGAGTGAAACAAATTAAGCACAAAAGTCTCTAGAACAGTAAAAAGCCCGTAGAATAGTAGCCCACTAAGCCAGTGGTCTCCAAACTTTTTTTATCGCGCATACCTATCAGTAAAAATTTTTTGAGCATGCACCCCCACTGTATGTATATTCATTTATAAATGATGTACTTCCAACGCTGAAGTTCCAGTATTTTCTTCCCACACCCAAATGGATCGTCTCGCGCACCCCCTGAGGTGCACGTACCCCAGTTTGGAGACCTCTGCACTAAGTTACCAGGGTCAGAGCGTAACCAAGAGCAGAGAGAAGACTGTTTCAGAGGTTGGCGGGACCCCCTTTGGAAAGCATCGGGGAAGTGGAGGGAGGACTCAGACTTGCAGGGACATTGATGTTGTTGAACAGATTTAGCATTCTGGCATGTCAAATCCGGAACGAGAAGAGTTGGCATAAGCAAATATTGCTAATAACCATTTCTTACGAACTGGGCACATCTTTCATTTTTTTTACCATATATAAATCTACTGCAGGCAATCCAACTTGAATAAATTCGTACTACTGAACCAGCCATCAAGATAGTTTTGTCACGGGCACTGTGTCACCCTCCAATTTGTGCAAAACCACTAAAAAGCAGCATTGAGGCCTCCCAACTTAATGAAGGTAAGCACAACACTTTAAAATGAAGTCAAATTATGACTGACAATTAATTAGGCGATCGCTGCTAGGCACTAGAAGCAGATGCATTACCAATTTAGTATATTGCTGATATTTTAGCTACTGAACAAATGTTTACAGGCCACAAGAGTATGTCTAACTCTCAGAACGCCTATATTCCAATTAATTTGGCATTGTGCACACTCTGTTTGCAGTTCTGATACTGTCTCCATGTTACTCAGAAGAGTTTTCTTTCACATATTCAGAGACTCGGTAACAGCTGGTTTTGCTCCATTAGACTAACAAAGTGATAGAATAATGAATTAGATTGCAGTCTATGTTCGAATATGTATTTTTAATAGTTGAAAGATATTCCTTTTAGAGCTGTATGCTACCAGAAAAGCTGTGTTCAATTCCACCAGAGAGAGATTCCAGCTTGCAACTCCCTTTTTTGTTCTGAGGCTGTTTCACAGCTGCCATTGATCCGTCCACTTGCAAAGACGGCAAGCCAACTAGTTGAATTTGATTTACATAGCAGTGTCTCCACTATAAACATAATGGAGCCAAGGAAGATTTATAAGATCAAATAAAATTACATATTTGGTGTAGTTCTGAATTATTAATCTGACAGTCAGGAAACCTGAGTTTATTTTCAGCCGTTGCACAAACTTTTTTTGCCTTTCTCTGTAAATCGCTCACTACCCTTGTGACTCAGTTTCCCAATTGGCAATACCGTTCGAAAGACTTGCTTCACTAATAGCTGTAAACCACTTGTACAGGGCTTTCCATTTGAGAATTTTGAAGGAGGGAAAAATTTTCTTATTGCCCGCTATTTCAATGCATTTGTTGTACACCGTTACAAGGAATCACCTCTAATTAGATAGCTAATCCCGTCTTTTCCATGTTGCCTATTCATTTAGGGTTTTTTCTTATTTTGTCTATTCCATCCACAAAATACCAGACTCTGGCTTTTCTGGGTGGGTTCTGAAGAACATACAAGAAGGCAAGGAATACTTGTATTTTGCAGTCAACCAAAATGCTAGGCAAAACTGATTTCCCCCTGCCCCAATTCATGGCGACTCCCCGAAGTATTGTTGGGGTTCCCAGGAGTTTCTAAAATGGGCATGAGAGGACAGGGGAGAGATGAAACTGCTGCCTTTCCCACCCATGCATAAAGCGGGCCAAGCCTGCTGAAGTGAACCAGCCCAGTGGAGAGGGCAGGTTATGCTCCTAATGGTGCTGCTGTGGGATGCTGATAACGAACCACACACATCAGAGCTTAGGGAGGTACCTGCGCATCGGCACACTGCTCAACACATTTGTCATCTTTCCTGTCACTCACACTCAGCACCATTAAATACGAGGTTGTGCAAAGCAGGAAGATTTGACCCTGAATGCCTTTGGTTTTGTACTTTCCTCTGCATTCCCAAAGCCTGACTATTCATCTTGTTCAGGGTCACATTAAGGTACAGTAGGTTCTGCTGATGCTCATATAAATCCTCTCATTTTCAGTCCTAAAGGAGATAATTTCTCCCTTGCTGCAAGTCAATTAGCTTAATAACAGCTCTAACTCACTGTAACTTGGGAGAGGTAAAAATTAGAGGAAAATAATATTTAGAACTGAATGCACACAAAGATTACAATTATTTTAAGATCAATCAGACACAGGGCCTAAACCATTAACAGTCTTCCCTCTTGATCGGTACTGCTGTAACCGTACAGAGAATACACAGCTGGCTACACATTAGTTTCATTGTTGGGCTGTCAACCATTTGAAGGCCTTCACCAAATTCCTCTCCACAGGGCATTTTCCTTTTCTTTAGATCTGTAGACACATAGTACTTTGTAAGGAAGTGCATGTAAGTGCGTGTAATGCAATGCCTGTATTTTGTTCTATTTGTGTTTCTTCGGGGCAGAAAAGGTAAAGAAGATTTTAATGAACCGTTGTTTTCCCTTAAACATTCATCTTGTAGGATAGCAAAGCTCCCAATCTGTATCTTCCATCATTTAAAGGATACTTTAGGACTGGGTAATGTGTGCCTTATACTAAGCTAAACTGAGACACCTTAACTTTTACTACTGGAAAAGGAGAAGCATGCAATACTGTTTACAAACTCACAGAGAGGAACCTTTCTCTTCTGTTGCCGGGATATAACGTGCTGTTCGCAATAACGCCTTTTTAAATTGGCTTAACTATAAGCAAATTTTTCATAGAAGAGTGAACTCATTTTCCTATTTTCTGTGTAGCACAGAGTAAGCTAACAGATCATTTGTGTCAAGTGAGGTTGCTGGCCATGCAGTCTCAAGGAGAACAAAAGCTGTTCAACATGTTTGCCTCTTATTCGGTAGCCTCCATCAGCCCGCTGGGACAGGTGAATTAATTTCAAGCGTTCATCCGACAATAGCTGCTCTAATAGCTCATCTCTAATAGCTGCTCTCATGAAAGAACACGCACAACACTAGGGAAGATGCTGCAATTGCAGTGCTATCCTTAGTAGGATCCTGTTCCAGTGACAAATTTTACTTTTCCTGGAAAGATGAAGGGTGCACAGCCTTTATATTTATGCATTATCGTAACGTGTATAACTTATTCACCAAGTCAGTCAGATTTGTTAAGTTCCTCTTAATGACTCAGTTAATCAAGTTTTGGTACTTAAATCCATTGCAACACACGTGCAAGCTAAAAGAAGCTCATCTGTAACCGAGGTGTCTGGAAGCTTTATTACATGAGTACTTTTTGAACTGTTCTGGTCTCAGTTCTTACTTAGCCTATTTTATTGAACACGTTCCACACCGACTACCTACAGAAAAAATGGCTATGGCACAGACAGGTAACTACTACAGATGTATTTTCATAAAGCAGCAATATGTATGTTCCTAGTTGCAGATGAAGAAAATATATAGTGGCAGACAGAAAGAAACATTCAAATAGTTTTTATGAAGGCATGTTCAGTTCAGCTATGTTTAGTTTGGCTTGGTTCTTAGGTATAATTCTTTTCAGAGTGGCTCAGAAGTACTGATAAGAGTCTTGTCAGTATTGATAGATACTTATTAGCAAACTTGACAAGAAACGATACGGCTGACGGCAGCGTCTATACCTAGCTCATCATTTTATATATAGCTCAAAGTCTAATTGCTTACTACCTTCATCACTTACAAGACATATTTAGGAGACTGGTACAATTTCCTTCCAAGAGATGTTAAACAGAAATTTGTTTTATTAATTAATTTGTTTTATTAATATTCACTGAATATTGCAGACAGATGAATCTGCATTAATCAAAGATTCTAACAAGTTTATCAGGAAAAACACTTGCTAAAAGGTTTTAAAGTTAGTACAGTGCTAGCAAAAAAAAGTTAACAGTGTGAAATAATAAAATAGAGCGCTGTCTGATTGGATACTTATCACTAAAGACTTCTACAATCCACATTTTCCTTGTAGCTTTGCCACAGAATTCCCTGGATAAAGTAGTGCAAGTCACACAACCTCCCTCTAAGTCCATTATCTGACCAATAATGTGGGGAAAATAATGCCAATATACTAATGGTACAGGGCTGATGAAGGCTTTTTTTTTTCCCCTCCTTTTTTTCTTTTTCTCTGTAAAACATTTTGTACAAGATCCTGATATAGTACGATCTTGCCTAAGGGCCGCTGAAGTCATCAAGGTCTTTAACAGAAGACAGACATACAAAATAGTATTGAAAAAGTAGATAGTGTGTTGTATTACTCCTTTGGCTCTTTTCCAGCTTGGTGGCACTTCAGCATTCTAGAAGCCTTACGAACACAACAGGCATAGCTGTCAAGATCACTTCACAGCCACCAGCAGATCGCAATCAAACCAGCAGCGTGGGGATACAAACGCATACCGCATAAATACAGCGCACCAGCCACAAGATTAGCTACTCCAACAAACCAATTCTTAGTTCCTATATAAAATACAACCAGCAGAGATCATTTGCAGAGCAGGATTTCCTGATGCTTTTCTTACCTGCAGGACTTCTGACTGTACAATGCCCTGGGAACAGGGCAATAATGCCGGTTCTCATGTGAAAACCTTACAGCTGCACATATGGTCCTGTGGTTTTTTGTGGTTTATTCTGCAGACTGTGGTCAATCTAGCATACTCTAAGGAAGCAGAGCCGCTCTTGTGAAGAGCTGCCATTACACAGCCAAACCACAAGGAAATTTTGGGCTTTATTCTTAGAGGCATTTATTTCAGCGTAGGGTACTCAGTTTCTAAAGCCTGAACCTCGTAACTTACACCTCAGAAACTATAACAAACTATATTCATTTCAGATCAGTTATCCAAATTAAACCAGGAAATGGAATGGAGGACTTTGTTAGGATTTACATTTAATTTACACCCACATTTTCCATTTTTTGGAAACTAAATATTTATTTATTCATTACCAAGAATATTATTTAGCTGACATTGTAGTGATTCCCAGGTAACGTTTCTCCTTAGTTTTGCATCAGTGAAAAATAATGTTTAGAAAATGCCTCAAAACAGAATTTTTGCATCCTCTGAAAAGCTGGGTCTTTCACATTAAGAAATCCCAGCAATTTTGATGAAAACACAGCAAAGCTTATGACATCCAAAATGCCACTTCATAATTACACAAAATCCTAAAGCTACTTAGTTTTCATTTTAATGCCTAATCTTTGCCGAACTCTGACTTGCAAATGATGGTATAAATACATGTAATACTTAAAAAACACAAAGATGCAAACCCTAATCTTTAAATTGATTACATGCCAGGCTAATGCTTAGAACTTTAGAAACTGTTCATAACCAGATATTTAAAACCAGACACATCATCTTTTCAAAGGCATTCCTTAAAAGGACTGCAACAATTTGTCTTGGGCAAATTTTGGCCTAATATTCATTTATGGTTGTATTTAGAAAATTGTGCATTTAACTTCTATTCTTTTTAGCCTATATGGTATTGGGGATATCATATTTCTCCGAATCAGGTGATTATACAGTCTGCATTGCAATGCATAAATCAAAGACCTAATCATCATATATAAAAAGGCATTACTGTATTCACATTCAAGGATGTTAGGCAGGCATGATCAAACTTCTATGATTATTACCAACAATCACGATCACTTCACTGCTTATCTTGTCTTCCTCTCCCTTCTCTTCAGTCCTTTAATTTGAAAGGCTTATGCCTCAAGCAACCATATTAAATGTTGCTGTTTCACTACTGTTGTAAGACGGCAAAAGAGTTTTTGGCTAAGTTGTGGCTGTGTTTCAATATGGAATACAGTTTGCCCTGACTCAAAATGTTACTATACATCTCCCTCTAAATCTCATTTGTTACGCTAGTAACTCTTAGTTAAAATCCATATATTGCCAAAGCATGGCTATAGTACCAATACCCTCCATCCAAGGAATTTTCCAGGTCTCACCTCTGTTAACATGCTGCGCCTGAAATGATATATATTATCAAAGTTAGGACTGGGCCTACTGCCATCCTCTAGAAGGGAGACCATATGTGTGCTGAGGAAGTGAAGTTTTTATTTCCTAATTCTGCTACGTGCACATGAAAAAGGCAAACAAAACACAGTAACTGCTCTCAAAGAACCAAAACTACAGGGTGAAAGAATCTGAGGCTTGAAAAACAGACCTGCATATAAATTGCTGAAGGAGCTGACAGAAGCTTTTTTCCTTTGGACTTCCATTAAATTATGGATGATTTAAAACGGGCACAAAAATATTTAGGCTATTATTCTAAAGGATTTGACCAGAAACACATTTTATTCCCTTTGGTGTTCTGAAAAAATAAGTTCTAGGGACTAGATTTGTATAAGACAGGTAAATTTTATTTATGTTTCATTTGGACTTCAGATCAAAAACTCACCTAAAAGCTTGTCTAAAAGGTTGGTTTTGATGCAACCGACCTAATCCCATGTACCCTGTACTTACTGGATTGAGAACCACCGTGAAGAACAACTCTCCTCCTTGAATACTTTTGTCTAGTTCCTTTGGACCTCCAGGATACTCTTTGTAGAAAATTGTGTGGGTGAATAAGCCACAGGTTTGCCTAGGAAGTACCTGAGTTTATTTAAAAAAAAAAAAAAAAAAAAAAACAACAAAACAATAAAGATTCAAGAGAAATTCACAAATCAAAAATGTTTATACCTTTAAAAGAGATAATAAATGCCAGATAGGTAACACGTAACTGATAATGTTCCTTTGTGATAATTGCTGGGTAGATTCGGCATCACGACTTTGCCAGAAGTCAATAATGATCTACTTCAATTAACACACTGGCAGATCAATAAATAGTGCTTACTGAAAGAAACAACATTTTGATTATCAGTGAAATCATAACATCCAAAAATTCATCACATTTTTTTTGAAACTGGAAACCGATCTCAATCGGTAAGTTACAATTCATCAGCCTCCTCAAACTAATTTTGCCCATTAGACCTGATCCTAAAACCATGTATTTGAAGTCTGGTCATCAAAGACGATTCTAAAATTTTAAAATAATTTGAAAAATAATCTGAAATATTATCAGTCCATATTGTATTAATCAGTTCCACTTTTTATTTGAACGATGGCTTTGTTGTAAATTTAAACTGGAATTTAAAATTCAATTGTCTTTTTTTTGGCTTAGGCATAACCACCAATAATAATTCTACAATGACATATGATAAATTTTGCTGATAAAGCTCACATTATAAGAAATACTTGTTTATCATCCAACTGTGCTAGCCTTGTAAGACCAGTTGCAATAAAAAGTAGCATAAGCAAAAGGATTTTTAAAAACATGTGAATATCAAGTCTTTTGAATAGGAAGAAGTAATAAATGCAGTTTGGTTTTCCAGTAGAGCTTCAAAATATTTTCTATCAACTTCAGAAAATAGTTCGCTGGAAAGTATTTCAATTATGTCTCCTTTTTATGGAAAATCAACAGCTGAGTATTGATGTTCATGCGTAATTCTTAAACTATGATTGTCCTCAAACATTTTAGTCCAAATCAGAACATTTATTATATCTCAAACTATTAAAGCACACAAATCCCTTACTTGATGTAGACTGTGGTTTTGTAGATACTCTTTATTTCTTGTAGTTTCATTTCTCAACATCTTTTTTTTGTAATGTAAAGGATACTGTGACCACAGATGATAAACTCTGTGCTGTCAGAGAATGTACGGAATTTGTACGTTTGCTATAAACTTGCATATGCTTTTTAAAAACCTTTGGACTTCACTGATGAAATATGAGAACAATTCTTCACAGAGGCAGGGAATGAAGCTGTGCTGGATGGGAAATGCTCTGGCACATCTTATATAACGATTTTATTACCGAATGTATTCATCACTATAAGCCTGCAGATGTAAAATATTAATGCATTTTGCCCTGGAGAACTGAAAGCGTGAGACTCCCAAAACAGGTGGTTTTATATGACTGTTCTTGGAAATAGATTTTTGGCCCCAGTGTCCTTGTGTTAAATCTCCTTACGTGTCTTCAAATGACATGTTTTTACAAAAATTTATGAAAGAGGTTTTTGAAGATTCAGAGAGTCAGTCAGTCTTCCTCAAATGCTTCACGCCCCCTGAGCATATCCACAAACCCATTATTTTACATGCAGCTATCGCTTTGAGGAGAACAAACTGTAGTTCAAATCTGTAGAGTGTCAATTTTTTCCCTGGATGTCTGGAATTCATTTTAGTTCGCTTTGTCCAAAAACACATCAAAACTTTTAAAAATTATTATTTTGCTTAGAAAAGCAGTATCCATGGCAACCCGAGGACAATACCAGAATTCTGTTATAAGCTAAGTGGCAGTACTGAGCTAAAGCACTTGACCCTCCAGAACTGCTTGTTGCAGCCAGAAGTATAACACAGTACACGTATCAGGATCTTTCCCATTCACCACTCTCCTACGCGCTCCAAAGGAGGGTTACTCGAGAACATACCATCAAGTCGTTTGGAAAGTTGTTTTGAAACACGTCTCAGATAATAACGACAATATGTGAATCAGAAATAGCCTACGCCCCAGTGACCAGATGGCATTAGCGTAACGCCTCCCATGTCAGTTGTGTATAACCCCCTTTGGCGAACGCTGCTGTCAGCGAACAATGCCGTGAATTGTGTAATACAGAAAAACTGTGTGATTTGACTTGTGACTGCCTCACCGAGCAGTTCCACAGCCTGGAGGGGAGCGTGGCGAGTGCCTGCCTTCCTCCCCTCCAGCCTTCTGAAGCGTTCGCCCTGCATCCAGACTGACGGCCTGGGCCCCGAGCCCAGCTGTGGGGCTAAGCCACAGCACAAAGCACAGTTCACGTTTCTGCATGGCAGAGACAACCACGCACCGTTCAAATGGAAGAAAAAAAATAAAATCTATGTACTGAGATCTAGATTCTCAGATGGTATTAACTGGCAAAACTCCTTTGCAGTTAATGGTACAATGCAAATTTAAAACCTGTTAGAAATCTAACCCATAATATTCTGTTAAAAAACGTGAAGTTGACTTTTTCCTTGAGATGTCTGAACCCGCATTAACAGTAGGTTTAGAACAGTTAACAGCCTGTTAACTGTTCATAGCGGGGTGCCTGGAGGCCACCTTCATCAGCAGTAACATCATCAGCAACAGACTGATTTTAATTAACAAGATACTGTCAAATATATCTTGCTACTTATGCATAGCAATATGTGCTTCTCACAATGTGAACTTTCAGGATACCGTGCTTTTCCACATAAAAATAAATTGTTCCTAAAATGGTAGACTGGTTGCAGCATGAACATCATAAATACGACTCACCATGATATTTTTGTGGATGAAGCCTCGTCTATACCTGGCAGGCTTCAGATGTGGGTATTCTTCTGTGCTGGTAACTCTGATATTCCAGACCTTTTTCCAGGCATCGTAAAGTTGAACATGTACTGGATAGACTCCAGAATGGTGTGGGGCCACTGCATAGCCCAAATCAGTTGGAATACCATGTTCCTAAAACATAACAGAGCAATGATTGCTTTCAAAGATTTAAGAAACCTGATGTTTTGGCATTTCTCAAATCCTTTGTTTGTGAGAGATCAAGAAGAGGTCTGAAATGCCAATAATGGTGATATCAAAATATGCCGATATGTAAGGGAGATGGAAGGCAGCATGGTGAAGATGAAACGCAGGATTTTAATACAAAAAGCCTTTTTTTAATAAATATTTTTATGAGTGTGCAGGGAAGAGTGATATAGATGTATTTTACATTGATTTCTTCAATCTACATTAAACAGAAAGCTGCACTCTTTCAAGTTCTTGCAAGGAATTTGCGCACCAACTAAGAATTTGGAGAGAATATTAGTAGCATATATTCAACACAACAGGTAGCACTCGGCAGTTACAATAACGAAAGTGTGATTTCCACTACATGTCCCTACTTGTATCGTTAGCTGAATTTCACAGAGTCACTGCATTTCCCCTTTAGTCGACTCGAAACATAATACCATATTAAAAAAACCAGCTTAAGCATTTTAGCGTCTTTTTAAAAAAGGAGAAAAGATAACCACTTGTAAAATTCTGAGGATAATAGGCAGATGTTGCAGACTAACCTCTTCTGTAATCATCATCTATTTTTGCAGACTCCTGCCATTTATCTTGTTTATATACTGACCTTGCTGGTATTACCTTCTCTTGACATTTGATGTATTTTCTTTCCAGTTTCTGGTTTCCAACATACTCTACTAAATTTTGACACCTTTTCTCCTTACTTTCAAGTTACTTTTCAAAGGAACAGTATATAGCAGATACTTCTTTGATAGTCTCATTAGCAGCACACACTGTCCATAAGGTGATGTTGCGTTGCAATGATTTAGGAAAACTGCCTTTGCAGAACCTTTGAATTCTGTTCAAGAGTTTTTTATATTGTTTGTACTTGTATGGTCATCTTCACCATATTTTCTAATAATACTTTGCGTGCAAAGGTAAGAGTTGTTTGATACTTGGGTCTCTTCCTTTGAATAAACAAGTTACTACGGAATATGAAAAACCCTGTAAGTCTTATCTCAAGGAAAAAATGAGTGTGTGACCTCAGTAAAATCATCTTTCCTCATCTTTTCTGGAGGAGGACTGGACTACTGCAGGAAACATACTGGACTTAAATAGCTTAAATAGTCAGGATTGAATATTAGGCGAATCTGTTATAATTTAAATATGACAACTCTACTAACAGCTCAAAACAAAGGAAACTCACAAAAAGCAGGACTCGCTTCTGCTCCAAAAGAATGTAAGAAATAAGACTTTATAGATGCGAAGCCTGCAAGGGAAGAAAGCTATTTTTTCCTTATTAAAGGGCTACTTTGAACCTAGTGCAATGGCATGTGTAACAGATAGGTATGGTTTAATCACAGTTGAGAACCCTAATTTTAGTATACTTAAAACAGGTGGAATTATTACTTCCCTTTAGTAATCTATGGCACACATAGTGGGGCATAAGATTGTACCACACTTTGCAGTGTACCACACAAGATGCAGCTTTTGGAACTCTCATAAGGCTGTCCCGCTCCTGGGTAAGATCCAAACCCCCCACCAGCCACCCCACTGCACCCAAGGAGCAGGTCAGCTGCTGCTTTACAGCTGGGGGGCACTATGTGTAATCTCCCAAAGCAGGAATGAGTAAGATCTGACCTATTGGTTTTACTGCATAGGGAGATAGAGCATGGATGCGCCATCAGTTACACAGCTTTACACTATTTAATTCTATCGCAGATATTTCAGTTCCTCTTCATTTTATCTTTTCTACTTCCCTTAAGCATGCATAAACATCAGGAAGAAAGATCTTTACAGAACATGTAAGAAATTGCATTCTCTAATGTCCCATTTAATCTCCATTCAGCTATAAACAAACGTCTGATTTTTACGGGTTTTTTTCCTCAAGTTTTACAATATGCAGTAATAAATACGTAATTAAAATCTTTCATTCTAATTATGAGCCTATCATCTCCAATGTATCAGCATCTCCATTATTTCTTAGTGACTGTAATTCCCAAGTTGAGCATTTCACACACAATATACACATTCAGTTTGATATACATGAGGCATCACCAATTTCAGCCTCTTTCAAAGAAGCAGGATACTTATCTTTGTTATTAATTTAAATGTTTTAAGCAAATGAAACGTAATGAGTAGCTTCATGTCTATGCATAGCTTTGGACATAAAAAAAATTAATATAAGGTATCCGCAAGTATTAAGAGCATTGAAAGTAGTGAAGAAAACAGAAACTGATGAAGTACCTAAACCAGGGTTGAATATTAATTATTCTAATAACATACTTTAACGGCTACATACTGTAGACTAATCCCAGAGGATGTCTTAGGTCACACCAGAACTACAAGAACTAATTTGATTTCCAGTGGAGCTTGCACAGTATGCAGAATCATAGAAAAAAGAAAAGGGGAATTTTGGACACAGGATTTTTAAATTTTCATGGTTCTAACTTCTACTGAAATGCTTTCTTTAAAGAAAACATGTTTTTACACTGGACCATTTCTTCAGACAAATAACACGTACTAAGTATGACAGTTTGGTTTGGTTTTATTCTATGAAATTAACTGTAGAGAAAAGGTACATCTGTTTCTCTAGTATCCTCAGACCTGAAGATCTGGTTTTATTTTTTCTTCTGTTCTCACTGAAATATTTTTCTTTCAGAGCTTTTCTGTGAATAAATTATTAGTAAAGGCAATGTTTTTCAAAAAAAGGTTTTATAAAGCTGATCCAAAGGGAATATATAAGATATTATTTAGGTATCACTGCAGAAAAGCACCTTTGAAAATGTGGCACACTCCATTAATCCTAACATGCAGTGTTTTCATAAAGTCATTTGACATGTTTTGATGCAGTATTTATTCTTTCAGAAAACTTTTTTTTTTCTGATCTAAACAATGGGTTATTTGGACAAAATTTTATTGAGGAAATACTGAAATAGAATAATTTTATCTGTATTGACTTCCCAAGATGAGAACATATTAATTCTTTATTCTGAAATAATTTTTCCATTCAAAACTTTTCATCGAGTTATTAAAAAAAATAAAAATCAAACTTCAACTGAGAAGGAAATACGAACTGTAGAGAAGCAGAATTTTCATAGCACAAAACAGAGTCATTGCAAAAAGCACTTTTTCAAAACTTTCTTTTTTTTTTTTTAATTCATTGAGATTAAAATAAATTCTACAAGGATTGGTTTCCCAACAAAATAGGAATAATGGTTTCTAAATACCTAAATTCAATATAAAATGCAAAAATATAACTCACTAAGGCAAATTTTTTGTTGAGGATCATCTGCTCCACCAGTGACGACTCATTGTGGAAGAGGTGAGGCTGCATGTGACTCCACATATGGGGGAACCACCAAAACTCATCCACAGATCTCAACAGCAGGTCATCGCCTTCATCTTCCTCCTCAGTGCCTAGGAAAAAAAAAAGAAAAAAAAAAATCTGAAGTCTGTATTTTTATTATATTCTTACAAATGTTTGAAAATATAAGAAAGAAATTAGCATAATAAAACATGACCGTTTAAAGTACTGAGGATTTTAAGTGTTTCCAAGTACATATTCATTTTCCTGAAGTAATTTTTTCCAAGTAAAAGACTGAGGGCCCCATTTTCACAGCATCTTGAATGCACGGTACAACACTGTCCTCGCATGGATGTACTTTATCAGTAACATCTGTAGCTAAGGGACAGAATCAGAGAAATTGCATACAAGACACTTTCACACAGTGTATAAATGAAAACGTTGGCAACTCTTCTCTGGTATTCCTTATCCAAAGTAAATTCATTCCCCAAACTTCTTTTCCTTTCATTACTTACGCCACGTGGAAGTATTTTTTTTTCAGCAGCCTTTTCAAAATATTATGCACGATACAATTATTTTCTCTTCCCTGCTAATTCCTACCTTTCTGATCATGGCCTAACTCAGGAGTTCCCAGAAATCTGCATTTTGAAGAGACTTAAAGGGTGGCTGGAGCCCACAGAGACGTTTTCCAGGCCCTGGGCCTGTCTTTTCCAGACACTCTCCCGCCCCTTCCTAAGGATGTGGGGAGGGGAACAGGCCCTGCCGCCGTTTCTAACTGTGGCGCGGATTAAGAGGAATCTCTCGGGCAGCAGCGTTCGTCCCAGCTGCTCTCCCGCACCTCTCCTGCTGCGGCTACAGCTGCAAAGAAGCCAGTGGCGGGGCCTGTCCTCGGCCCGGAGCCGGCTGCCCGCTTTCAGGCCCGTAAATCCTGCCAGCCTGTGGGGGAAGCAGCCGCACCCCAGCTGCACACCGGGCCGGGACCCCCAGCACCTCCAGAGGCCATTTGTGTAACCCAAGGGCAAGGGCAGGCGGCTCTGGGTGCTGGGGCCCGTGCCTCGGCTCTCTATAACCTACTCGAAGAGATTCAGCCCTCATGGATGGGAAATGCCAGGGTACGATGAGCTGGCAGATCAGGACACCCCTTCCACCCCCAAGCCCCATTTATCCCAGTCCCAGTGCACGTTTAACGACAAAGTCCTGTCAAAGGCAGCCAAATTTAAATAACCCCTTAATGGGCTGCTGCATAAAGACTGTACGAGCCTAACTTTGGGAGCCTAACCTGGGAGCGGTGCTGTACTGAGCATCTGAGCTAGCTCAAATTGAATGGAATTGTAAAGAAACAGTACGAGATGTTTTTATTCCACCCCCAGGATTGATTTCACCCTTATCCAATGACACGCGTATAGCCCCTACAGACAGCTGTCATCCCAATCCTGAACTGCCTCTTGCAGGGTCTCCTGCTGGCCCTCTGACTGCCATTTCTGCGGGTCCCCACCTGCAGGAGGAGGAACATTCCTCTTGTTCAGGAAATTTAACAGCCTGACGGGACACTTTTCTGAAGGGCTTAATCTTTTCTCTTAGAAACTACAGCTTGGCTCTCCTATTTCCATGTCATTGCTCTACTTATTAGACTATTATGCAAAGAATGAGCACCACCTCCTTTTGTTTTCTGTTTTTTTTTTTTTTTTTTTTTTTTTTTTTTTTTTTTTTAAAGAGAAATACTACTGCAAAGAGGTGTTTATAGACTCTACCTACACGGTTATTTCCAGATAGACTACAGCTCAAATAGAAGATTAATCTGGTATAACAACTTTAGGAGAAAAATTTGATTCGGCAAACCACACAAATGTATGTCCCAAAGCAACCTGGAAAAAAGAACAATTTGATTTTTTAGTTATCCTATTATGAAGGAAACTCTTCACTCTACTCAGACCCTTAGTCTCTATCATTCCTACTTTCCTCATACTACAAAGAACACCATCAAAATCAAAGTGATTTAAGTATTTAATTCTTACCTGTGTGATAAAATTTCCCTGAAAATCCCAGGTTGAAAGTAAAATTTGTAATCTGAGCTCTCAAAAGATTCTGAGTGTCAAGCAGGGCCTGGAAAAAAAAAACCGAACACCCCACCATATAAACATGTAGAAAATGAAACCTGGCACAGAAATTTAATATAACAATATAAATATATTTACAGGTATGTATCTTTTCAGGTGGTTTTGCTATTTAAAACCAGCTTTTTATATATGACAAAGAAGTAATAGATATTTTCATTACCATCTAAATATTAAAGACAGCATGCAAGCTCCATCGTTCTCCCCATAAAGATGACCAGCTATTAAATACTGGTTTACTCCCAGGGTAATGACATAGGAAAACAAAGGCGCGTGCCACCGAAAAGACCTTCCACTTCTTACTCAGTAAACCTGGGACAGAGCCAGGAATGAAATCCAAATCTCTCGGGCCCTGACCACTCCTCCATTCACTGGGGTGAACAGCATCTATTAGAAGTACGTTTCCCTAGATGAGGTCAAGTACATACACAGCAGTTTAGTCGTGTTTCAAAATTACTGGCAATGAAAAAAGCCATCCGGAAAAACAGAAGTGGAATAAATGAAGCCTATTCCACATCAAAGAACTTAATCCTAAATTCCCCCAAATTCTGACTCACGTCTCAGACAGTTAGCATACTGGCTGTCAGCACACATGTACTTGCACTAAATTAGTACAAACAAAAAAACAGCATGCAGGAAGAAAAGGGAAAGCTATTATTCATCAGATACAGCTTCACTCTTTGATTTCAATATGCTCTTCTTGATTTGTCACTTCCAAGATTTACATATTACTTTCAGCATTTATCTCCCAAACTCTTAACGCTCCCCTGTTGTTCGCTCCTTCAGTTTTCCAGGTTTAACAAAGACACTTAGCTTTCCAATGCAAAATAAAACTTCACAAAGCAAGAACAAAACAGAAGAGCGAAAAGCCTCCTCTAAAATGAGACTTGGAGTGCACACTCCTCCAAACGGCCCGCCTTTAACTCAGCACTCGGTAGCTGGTAACTTAGGAACACGCTGGACTCTTCGGAGATTTGTGACACTGTACACTGCACATCAGAAGTGTAGAGCCAGATACAGCACACACACACACACACGCGCGCACACACACTTGGAGACAGGCACTCATGCACCACCTCTGAAAGAAAGGAAAATACTTTAACGTCAACGGTCACCAAAGAGTTTTCCAAGTAAATTTACATTATAGCACAATGATTTTAATAAAGTAACTCTAAGCATGTTATGAAAGGGGAACGTATTTAAAAGCACAAAAATATTAAGAGCACTGGAGATTTTCAAAGTTTTAAAGGTCTAGGAAGCTCCTCACTCTTGAAATTCAATGACAATAAGATGCCCTGAGAACTATGAGCCAGACATTTTAATTACATTTTCTTTGGACATTTTCATTATAGGACTAATTTGCCAACAATTATTTTTTTTAACCAGAATGCCAATGACAACAAAACGTTAGCAGAGAAGTCAAGTCCAGCCTTAGATACAGGCATAGCATAGTCAAGTTACAGTTCCTTAAAATATGATCCGTTTTACAGATGGGTCACTTTACAGATATCCGTCTTATCAGAGAAACTTTTGGGCGTCCGAGCTCTTCTTCAGGTGTTTTCCAGGCCTCATCTATATTGGCCCTATGTAAGTATGACCTCCATCAAGGCTGTTTCCTTACACTATCATCCCTACAACATTACAGTGACAACGAGTGACAACAGCAGGGGCTCCCCTGTGCACCAACCTCACGAGAGGCCCAAGGCAGCAGGCCCAGCGGGGCTCCCATTCCCAGTAAGAGGTGGCCACACCCCCCAGCTGGTCCATCTGTCCCTGCTCACCTTTCCCAACACTCCCTTTCCAGAGCTGAGCATATTCACCCGGCCCCACCGAGAGACAGCAGCGCTACCTGAAGCAGGAACACAGCCTGTCCTGGTTTGAGGTAAAACAGAACCAATGTTCTTTTCAGTAATTTTACTCGCCCAAGGTGGGGCTGGACCTGGTTTTAGTGGCCAGCATAGCCCAAACCACAACACAGCCACTCTCCGTCCCTCTGCTATCCTGCATCCGAGGCCTCGGCAAGCTCACTAAGCTTGTAGCTCTGGCTGGCTCAGGGAAGCTGGTGCTCGAGGGAGCTGGTCTGCAGCAATAGGAGAGACAGTCATTTGTCCCTGTCCTGGGGGCTGCAAATTTGAGTTTTGCTGACAAAACATGAGTGGTTTCAATTCTGAGTCATCCGTAGTACTTGCCTTGTTCACCATTTCAGCGGACCAGAACATTACGCCTAAGCATACTCATTAAATATATATGAATCACAAAACTAAATCTGTGAAAGAACCATCACTTCTCTGCCTCCTGTTTCTTAAGGTCCTCTCAGATTGGGAATTAACTTGCCTCTCCCACTGTCTTCCTCAGCAGTGTAGCTCCAGCGACAACAGTACAGGCAGTTTCAAAGAAAAGAACTAGTAAGGTAAAGATCATCTTCTTTCACTGGGAAGCCTGAAAAACGTTCTGCGAACAAGGGACTTTCTAAAGGAATGAGTAAAATGAAGCACAGAATAGAGATAATTGAAAACAAGCTCGAGACTTCTGAAGTGGAATATTAGGAGAAAAAAAATCTTGCAACACTGTAACGAGGGCTTTTGCACAGGCTGGAAGTGCAAAGATCACCAAGGAGACTTCTTATTCTAATGAAAGGTAGCAAATCTGCAGAGGATTTATTATGAAAACCATCCTTGAGCTCCTGGGAACCTACTCAATGAAATAATTTTGTCTTTGCACGGTTAAAAATGTAGGAGGCAAATGATATGGCTATGCACTTCTTATGTTAAGAGTACATCTTGTCAAATGAAAGAGATCCTGAGCCCAGCTTGACAGCAAGGCGGCATGAATGGGCTGCACAGTTCTTTCCCTCCAAATTAAGTTAAAAACCGTGAGCATTTTTTGAGCTGAAGGTCTTATTCCCGTACCTTTCCAACACCTTCTCAGCCCCAGTCTAGTCTCAGCATGATGGAAAAACAGAATGGGCAAAACGCAGCACAGCAGGAAATGCCGGAGAAAGATGCCCTGGAAGGAGATCTTTGCTGCACCTCCCCAGCACGCTGCAGCTACAGGGCTGGCAGGAGAGTCGCAAACCCAGGCTTTCAAATCAGAGAAGGGAGAAAGGCAGTAAAAAGCCCAGGACACTTCTCTGATGAAGCAACACAGAGTTCACTTCTTTGCTGGGAATTAATTTTGCTAGTGTAGGTACCACCTTCTCGCCTCAATGACTGCCTGGTGGCTGCACTTTATTTAGGCCAGCAGTCACAGTCAGACGCCCCAAATAACACTCAAATAACACGAAACTCCAAAGGAAATCTGAAGTTCACCTTCTACAGGACAAACTTTGAAAGGGATGCCGTTGGGGTTTTTCTGGCCACATTACTCTCACTAAAACCAACAGGAGATCTTCTGCTAAAGCCTTGCAGTGGTGTTCCAACAGGCATCAGCTCGTACCAACGGCGTAGCCGCAGAGGGAGGGCACAGACCCGCTGTGAACCACTTCTTGTACAGACAAGCTGAGATAACATTTGAGTTGTCGTGCCTATGATTATTTTCTGGGTGACTTGACATTTTACTCATCTTTCAGGTTCTAAAAACAAAACGTTAGAACTCATGAAAAATATATAGCAGCAGATGGCAGGGCCTATTACTGTGAGCTTCTATCAGAAAGACAGAAAAAGAGAAAAGTAGGGGGAGGAAAAGCCTGAAATTTCATTTCTAAATGCTGTTTTACATGCTGAAGGTAAGCTGGTGATATTTTCTGTATGTTTTATGATTGATTTATGAACAGTCCCTGTGGGTATCTGTGTGAGATGTTATAACATACACCAGTACTGAAGATTATGTTTTGAAAACTGTTTAGTAAAGCCTTCCTATGTTTATAAATAATTATTTAGTACTTATGTTATACTTCCACCGGTACTATAAGGAGAACAAATTGCTGGCTGCATAATCGCTTTTGTGTACATAGCTACAATGGAGTACTTTCTTTTCAACTTATCCTAAGCCCACATACTAGGTTTAGGAAATTCCCTGTGCCAGAAATCAAATGTGAGAATTCAATATATGATGAAAGACTCCCTTCTTCACCAAGTCTAAAATAATCTCAGAAAAAAGGCCTTGTTACAATCAATAGACAAAAGTTATAACAACAGCAAAACAACAGAGTTCTTTCAATCCTTGCATCTGAGAAGTTTATAGCATAATGAAAGAAATATAAGAAATCACCTATGTTGTAAACAAAGCCAGATTCTCAGATGATTACTCAGCACAATTCCATTTAAGTTATTTCTATTTAATTTCTGAAAAAACATCTCAGCAAATGTAGGCTGCTGTAATTGCCACTGGGATCTCAGCCGACTGAGAATTTAGGAGAAAACGGACTCCAGGATCACAAATGAACAGAAGGAACCATGAGAATTATTGATTGAAATATTCACGCGATGGGCAGGTAGAAAAATTCTTGCCTTTGTAGAGATGGCCTCTTTCTTCCTTTACAACCATAGTGTTTAGCTCTTTTTATCACTTTTCATTCAGAAATATCAACTCTGTTTACAGAGGAAACGATTTTATTTGATTTTTCTCGTCTTAACAGACAGGACAAACAGAGGCACAGACAGATGACACGGGCTGTCAAAAGCTCCTGCTCAAGTAAATCAGCCGTAAAGCCAAGGATAAAACTCATATCCCCAAACTTGCTTCCATTTCCATAGCCAGGAAACCATCCTGCCTCCTGTCCTCAAATATCTCTTTACATGATTTCACTTTATAATTTGTCACAGAGAAGTCACAAGCGTCAACCTAGCTTTGGTAAACAGACAGTAGTAATTTCTTCAGCATCCACAAAAATAATCAAACCCAAACATCTTGGCTGATCAAACAAATAAATCAAGAACGCTTTGTTGAACTCTGACAGACCAAAGAGGAACTATGACTTCTTTCTGTAGTCATACCAACATATTTACGACTGTTTTCCTACTCAAAGGCTGCCAAAGAACTTAGCCACTTGAAAAGCGGAGTAGTTCAAAACGCTGTTAATTTACTTGTAATCACATGGATTTTGACTAAGTTGGCAAGCAGACAGACATAGCCTCACAATGCCGCAGCCTTAAAATCTTAAACTTCAAATCAGCACGTGCTTTCATGTCAGTAACAAAGGCAAGAAGGGTCAGCCTCATAATGTTCCAAAAAGCCTATCTCCTTCCCCTTTTTTCAGGAAGCAGATCTCATCTCTCAACGCTTCCTTTACTATATCGTGTCTAACAATACTATCAAAGGAGCCATTAAATTAGGAATTACTTTGCTTTTGAGGAAAACTTCTAATACCATACTGGCTCTTTAATATAGGCAAGGACCTTCTGAAAAGGTGAAATAAATTAATAGAAAGTGTAATGTGAAAGCACACGAGTTAAGCACACAAAGTCCCTTTATGGGGCCTTTATTCTGCTCTTATGCAGAAGTAGCTTTAATTTTCTGTACCATATTTCCTCTTCGGTTTAATCCCTGCAAGAGAGGGAAAAAGCAGAACCAAAGCCATTTTAACTTCTGAGTGGAGTTCTTAATATAGGGGTTTAATGAGCTGTAACGGATGTGATGTCCTTTTACTTTGCACTTTCTGTGACATCGTGTTGCCTTTCCCGAGCACGTCCATGCTCTGAGAAGAGAGTCCTGCAACTGAAGCTGCCTGCACAGGTATAAGCACACCACCTGCCTCCCTCCAACTTCCCCTTCTGCAGAACCTGGTCTTTTCTGAAGTTTCTATCCACATTGTAAATTCCCTTGGTTGTAAGGGGAAAAAAAAAAAAAAGAAAAAAAAGAAGGTTGTGGAGGAAACGGAAAAGAGAACTGAGGAACACCAACATATACGTGACTGAAGTTTGCCTTTATGATGCATCCAAAAATTAGGATTTTTAGAGCATTGTGCTTCTCTTCAGAGTTCAACAGTCAATATTTGAAATTTCCCCAGCTATATTTTGAAATTTGCATTATCCCTGAACTTTAAAGGCACTAGTGAAGTGCCCACCATTAGAGGCAATAGATGGCACAGAAGAGAGGCCAGGCTACCAAGCTGTGCCCCATGACCAGTCCCAGGTTTGTCCCGGCACTGCTGAGGTTGATGGCAGAAAAGGGAGGAGAGGGGACACGCTGCCTTGGGAAAGGAGTGGTGAGGGGGAGAGAGCAGTGGGGATCCACAAGAAAGGTAGCGGCAGCGTAGCAGGGGCCTGACAGCGAGAAGCTCCGAACCCGTGCTGGCTGACATTCAAGAAACGGTGGCAGTGATCGGGGATGGGAAGGCAGCGGGCAAGAATTTGGGGTGTCTGGAGGCAACGAGAGGCAGCATGACAAGAAGAAAGAGAAGACAGCCTCAATGAAGGTCCCATCCCAAACGGCTGGGAATCATTATTTTACTAGACAGACTATTTTGCTTCTGAGGAAAAATGTTTCCCTCGTGATAAATTATGTATTTTGGAAGATCATTAAAATTCAATGTCTATTCTTTCTGGATTTCCAAGATTAGCATTTTGACACCCATTACCATAAACATTTAATCTCTGCAGGAGAAAGAATAATTGCTTTGGGTATACTGGGTGCAGCTGAAAAAATATGTTGAATATCCTTCAGACAAAAGGAGAAGAATGCTTAAATTTTCTTTGTGCACTCTCTTAACAGAGCTGACACTACAGAGAGGGCCAGAGAAGAAAACGCAGAAAACCTTCAGCTTTTTCTGCAGTGTTTAGCAGGCAAAGACCATAAATTCTCTACAGACCCTAAACTGTGTAAGTGGGGAAAGGACACTACTCTACAGTTTGGTGGAAGCAAGGTGTCCAAGAGGACACAGTCCAGCAAAAATAGAAAGCCTGATGAAACAGGGATGGAAAAGCTAAACCGCGGACAATACCTGCATTCCACTTTCCAAAATATCAGATTCCATGTGAGCTGAAGACAACTGTTCCTGCTGCTTTGTACAACAAAATTTAAATGGGGGGGAAATTGTTTATTAAGATACAGCAACTTCAAGAAACAAATCATTCTTTCATTAAAAAACACGGATTTTGATAAGTCTACCAAGTCCTTCAAAAGATGTAACAGTTCAAAAGTACCACATGCCAGCTGGAGGCCTATTTACAAAGGGCCATGTAACATGGTAGAATTTAAAATGTGCGCAAAAACCCCTTGGAGATGAAATAAAGTTACCTGGTTTCCGTTACGTAAAAGTTATTTTAGTTTACTGACAGCTAGATTCTACCTGCAGCAATGGTGTTTTTAAATTATCAAACAGGGATGCCTTGGAGCCCGACTCTTTCAACACGCAGGACAGGCAAAGCTCCCGTTGATTGCTTGGGTTAACTTGGACTGTTTGTCACATCTCTGCGCCGGCGTATCTTACCTGACTTCCTATAATATTAAGGCCCATACCCACCAGGCAGCGCGAGTCTTCCCAGTAAATTCAATAAGCACCATTAACTGGGTAACCCAGCTTCTCTTCAAAGTGTCGATAAGACAAGATCTCAGGCTGGAGCCCAGCTACGTTCATCTTGGTCTTTCAGTGTCCAATATAAGACACACTGGACCCCATTTCTGACAAATCCAGGTGCCACAACTTTATTTTACGTGCACAGATGCTGTCACCAGGTATCTGAATTTGAGGTCCACTAAAGGGTACTAAAAATATAAGTAGCCACTTTGGAAAACATCTCAAATGATTTCAATCAACATTTTTTTTTCATCAGAACACACTGTTTTAATGTTACTGGGTCTTCATTTGGAGGTTTTTTTAATATCACATACCATAATGATCTTGATGATGGTCCAATTATGTATTTTCAAGTAATTAGGCTCTTTCATCTAGGTAAATAATTTGTACAACCAAGCGATTTAAGAAATATTTCTAACTTCCTTCACCAGCTTCTCGGACGTTGAGATAGCAACTAATGAGAATAAGCTAATTATGGCAAGGTGAGTTGAAGGTTTTAAATACTTGGTGCCAACACTATTTAATAAAGTAAAGAACTTAGGATGCTGCTTTCAGGACTCTATATGAAATTCTCTATTATTAGCTCTTAATTAAACTGTACTTTGATGAAAGAGGTTACTATTACTAAACAGCTAAATGATCTCGTTATTCTGCAGTTAACAGAAATAAAATCCTGCATTTCTTTTCATTAAAGGTCAAAAAACCACCAGGCGTAATAATCACCCTACTGCTGCGTATGATATTTTTCCCTGAGTCTTGGTCAGACAGGATTCAATACAAAACTTGTGGGTTCTTGCATTTTTACCTAACACTTCATCTGCTTATGAAACTCCAAGTATGAAGAGGCAAGTTCTCAGAGAACTCAAAACCAAAGCGACTCTAAAATGCATTTAAAATATCTTCATATTTATCCATTTAAGTTCTTGCGATCTGGTGATTGTTGATGAGTCAGTACAGCGGGAAACTGAGGTTTGTTAGCCACAAGGCAAGCGTTCAGGTAGCAAAGGCACCCCCCTGCCAGCTGCCTCAGCTCTGAGCACGACGGGCCACCTCTCAGGGCGACAGAGTAGTTCCCATCCTACTCCGGTTCACCGTGGGCCACTCTGCTGTGCCTGCTTAGTCTGGCGTGTCTCCATTGCATCCCATCAGCAGTAGGTAAGTTGTCAGAGTTGTCACCGATTCACGCAGACACTTGTCTAGCTACCAGTAAAAGCCAGGCCTCAAAACCTCAGGGTCAAACAATAACCTCGGGTGCAAAGCACTTATACCTCCGCACCCCCCCACAGACAACCCACACTTCTACCGCCTCAGGTCCTGTTTGGTAGAATGCACAATATTTTGTCATAGAAGTTAAAACGACGGCATGGCCGTTCAGTCTAACGGTGCGTCTATTTTTAGTGATCCAGCTCAGACAGAACAGAGGTTATTACCCAAGCTCCTAGGCCCACATTCATCATCAACGGCACATTTGCTTCTTATTTAACGCTTCCTCAGGCACTATCTCCAGCTTTCCCTACAGCCAACAGGCACAGCAGGCAGAGCTTGGCTGGAGGACATGGGCTACTCTCCAAGCAAGGCAGTCCTCTGCCGCACGGGCTGGCCACGAGCTTCTGCTGCGGCAAAGCCTGTGCTCCCTTACCCACCACCGCACGCTGCTCAGGGCCCTTTTAACCTGCTGTTGGCAACACGTGGCCCTCCACAGCCACCAAATGCTGAAAATATCTAGAAGGTTCAACACTGGAAGAATTTCTAGGTGTAACCTCCCAGCAGCAGAAACGATCGTGGCCTCACCTGAATGCACGGGAAGCTGTAGCTGGGTCACTACATCTGCTCCATGCTGATAACTGTGTCAGTGGCTACGTTACTCTGTCCAAAATGCCAAGGCTTTTAGAGATGCAATTTAGATTTCAGGTTTACCTTAACACCCATGGCCTGCATAGAAACCAAGAAATGTATTCCATAAAACCTAGTTTCCTATAGATGTGGTTCCCAAACTGCTATTCCCATAGTGCCTGCACTCCCTTTCACTCTGCTGCCTAGGAGCTACCCTCCCCGTCAGGTCTCCAAAGCACCTCCCTTCCCTTCCCGCTCTGCCCCACACCCCCCGTCCAGAGGAAAAAGGGACAGCACGTGCTACCGCTAGCTCCAAGGCACAGCGCATGGATTAGCCAGGGGCAGGCCAAAGCGAAGCATAAATGCAGAGCTCACTCTGAAGCCCCTGCTCCAGCACAGGCACTGCTCTGCGCCCCTGTCTTACCCCACTCTAAACTCCAGAACGCCAGCAGGAATTTAACCGTCTTTGAGAACTGCCCCTATCTGTCACATCGGACCAAAACTCACCAGCAGGTTCAAGTGCCATCAGATTGATGATGGAATGGTTTGGGTTGGAAGAGACCTTCAAAGGTCATCTAGTCCAACCCCCTGTCATGGGCAGGAACATCTTTCACCAGACCAGGTTGCTCAAAGCCCCATCCAACCTGACCTCGACGCTTCCAATGATTCACAACTTCTCTGGGCAACCTGTTCCAGCGTCTCACCACCCTCATCATAAAAAATCCCTTCCTTATGTCCAATCTAAATCTACTCTCTTTCAGCTTAACTGCTGGACTGACAAAGCCAAACAGGGATATTAAAAATACCCGCTTTCTTTAGGAAATGAAAGTACAAAAGGGGTATCAGTGTTGCATACACCAAACTCCAACAGTCTGTGAGTATGGCCTTCTGAAAAAACTTCAGTCTTACTTTTTTTCTTCAATGTCAGTATTCTCTGGACACCAATGCCCAAGCCTGGATAAACTAAGACTCACTTGTCTCCGTAAGCCTGAAGCCTGCACTTCCTGCTCAGCAGAATTTTAAATAAACAAGATTTCAAAGTTTTGTCTACATCATTAAATAGATGATCACAAATTCAAAACAGTTTTTACAATATTTTTTCCAGCATTTAGAAAGTGATCACTGAGCAACAGCAGCTACAATTACAGTATAAATCTGTTACGTGATCACAGAAAAACTCAGTTCCACAGACCAAGGTATAACTAGCTGCTTTAAGGTGGCTTCAAAGAAATACTGGACGCTATAAGCAATGTCTAAAATGTTGGTACCAATCAAAGAGGAACACTTTGGGGTTTGTTCACTTCTTAGTTGATACTTTTTCCTCCCCTAGTAAAACTAAAGCTTCTAGACAAGCACAAGATTTGTGTTAATGCTTAGTTTTAAATATTAGAGACCAAATAAAGTGCAAATAAATGAAGACTCGAACCCTCTAATTTATGTAAAAACCACAATAGAGCCAGTTGCTCTCGCCGTTTAGTAAAGCACAGCAGAGCTACCACATCACCAGCACGTTAAATAAACCGACTACTCCACAGGCTGGGCAACACAACAATGCCACAATCCATTCATAAATGTTTCTTAGTTGGTTTTTTTCCCCTAACAGATCCAGAAAGATTCCTGAGCTTGTCTTAATGTCTGTCTACCTTTGTCCCTATGTTTGGGGTGAGCTAAGGCATACTGAAAGCTCTTTTTCTCTCTATGCTCCACCTTTAAGAAGAGAAAAAACCCCAAACTTTGACCAAAAAGATTTTCATTTTCTCTTTCTGCCTGAAAGTTCCATGTCAGAAACAGCTGGGAATTCAGTCTTCAGCTTGCTCACCAGCTAAGGATCACAAATATTTTTTTTTTTCCTTCTCTTTATGAGTAGTTCTAAAGTTGCCGAATGTAATTCCCCTGCTACATCAGCATCGCTATCAAAGAAATGACAGAAAAAGAGAAAGCAAGCAAGACAAGCTTGCATAAAATAATAGGTATACCTTTTTTCTCAAGCCATATTTCTTATGATTATATGTAGTCAACACAGAAAAGACAGGGTAAGAACTTACTTCAAGTTAATAAAAATTCGGACAGCTTCATTGACTCCTACATAGAACCTAGTCTAAGGGACACAATTCAGCAAAAAAAAACCCCAAGACTTTAGTGAAACACGGGACATTAATAAGAGAAACACAGGGGGATGATTTTGTTAGAAGTGTTAATACACACCTGTCCTGTTTTTGCACGAATGTTTGCATTTCTAAAAGACAAGATCTACATCGATAAATCTCCCAGCTGGCCAAATCTTACACTTGCAGACTCAGACCGACACACGAATCCAAACCGAGCTCTGCATTTGATTACACTGTAAGAGATTGAGAATACACCTTAGTACAAATTCCCTGCCAGCATTATATTCCTTCCAACAGCATACTTCATGCCCTTTTGCCAAATCTAATTTTTAAAGACTTACATAATCTTTTTGACTTCCTTTTGGATATTGGCCTCTATTCTCCCACTTTTATTGGCTATTCAGCCTACACTTAAATATCTCTGTGCCTTACGTTAAATATTTTATCCATCCTCACTGTTTACACCCTGCAGACATCTGCAGCCTATTGCTTTCTGCTTTGGTCATCATTACTTACCGAATTCCTTAGCCTTTATTTTTTCATTTTTTCTTTTGCTCAGAAATTTCCTGGCGATTCTGGTGTCTCTAAGCACTCTCTAAATATTCCTGATTAAGCGGTGCACAAGTGAGCACAATATTCTAAACACCTCCTCAGTCAGTAAGATGAAGTACTTTCCTGATGTAAAATGATATTTTTCATAGTCAGCTTAAATGTCAAACCAGCTTACTTTAAAAACTCAGGTATATTTTAGTATTCATCTTGTTTTCAGTACTACCATTTTCAACGTTTCTATTATCTTTAACGAAGGCATTGAGAAAGGATAAGGGACAAGAGAAATGTTTTGTAGCATAAAACAACCACCTTCTATATACAGGCAAAATTGTTTTTCAGCCTCCTTGCTGGTTCCATTAGAGTTCTATCAAAGACAGCTCTGAGTTACCTTTAGTCCGAGTTTGCTTTAAAATGGGAGCAGAGACACTTGGGTTATTCCCAGGAGTGCTGACACTGAAAGGGCAAGTGAACGGGAGCTCCATGGAGAGCCGTGGGGCTTATTGGCTCCACAAAAATGCCAGCGGTGTTCCCAGCCCTAATCCCTTACCTCTGTGCAGCGCTGCTGGGCCTTTGTCGCATGAACTTACTGACTTGGGTTGGAATGAACCTGCAGAGCCTTACCCTGCACAGTCGTCGACTTCTCAGTTGTCCTCTCCACTATTTGTATTTTCAAATGTATTGTAGTATAACTTTTACAACGTAAAATGGTATTTAATTTATTATTTATTCCAGATATTTTAAGGAGCAATACTAACTCATCCCCGGGACTGTAAAGTATCAGAAGGAATCTCCTGAACGGTAAATATTTTTAAAAATTGGTTGTAAGGTTTTTATGCTCTGTCAGACTTAATTTTTAAATAGAGAGTAACACTGCTACCTTGTACAAGTGTTGAAGTTTACACAGAAAAAGAAACTGGAACTGGAAACAGATAGGGCATTGTTATTCCATGTGGGATTAGACATACACTGGCAACCAACGGCTTCTCTTTTACTTTGTTTTGTAAACATAATTACCAAGAATCAGTCATGTAGCTGCACTGACTTCTTACAGAATGAATAGGTAAGAAGAAAGCACGCTCTCCATGCAGCCGTATTGTAAAAGAAACTAAGGAAATAGTCCCACTGCTACCCTCATTCTTCTCTTTCTGCCAGACTCTTCCTCCTTGACATGACTGAAGATGGGGAAGGAGGTAGGTGCAATTTTGGTATCATGTTTTACAGTTAATTTCTTCAATTTCGAGATATGTCTGCATATGTTTTTATTTGTCAGTTGTGAAAATTTTATTCAATTCCATTAGCAGCAGGAACTGGATGGCAAACTTGTCATCTGAAAAAGCCCAGAATAAGTCTTGCAGCAGCCACTAGTGCGATAATGAATCCGTACAGCTATGTGGTAAGCTGTAGCGGCATTATTATTATTATTTGTATTTTCAAAGTGCTTTTGCAACAAAAAGCACAGAACAAAGGAGCCTCTGACCAAGAGAACTCACAATCTAAAGAAAGAGCTGGACTAACAGGATAGCTGAGGGACACGCTGCCAGGAGGCTGGAAAGCGGCTTCAGCACATAACCGTTCCTAATTCTGCCTCCAGGAGAGACAGAGCGCCCCAGACAGAGCTAGAACCTCTTCCCAGGTCTGGTGCATTAGCTCTGCAACATCTATGCCCAGCAAGGGCCTTCTGTCAACTTCCTGCTTTCTTTTGCTCTCTGAACAACAGGCAGCTTTTAAAATACTGACCTTGAAGCTTTGAAAAATGTTTTTTAAGTGGAGACAAATTATCCAGTAGATGTGAACGTATTACAGTGCACACTACGATTTCAATATGTCTTGACACACATTTCACTTACTTCATAAATTTTGGAATGGCAGATTTTGCTTTTACGGCCAGATGGATCAACCCAGAGCTGAGCTTAGGTTATGCTGACAGTACTCAAAGTGTGCAGAATCTCACGAATTCCCATCTCATCCATGAAAATATTAATGTACTTTCTTAAAGGATAAGTTTCTGAGAAGAGAGAGGAAGACAGACCTTGCTAACTCCATGACTGGGAACCAAAAATGACTGCTGAAGGCTGGCACACTGGGTGGACCTAAGTGTTTGTGTGGATTTCTTTGGAAGGGAAGACTTACGGCTCAAGCGTAAGGATGTGTCTGCACAATAAACTAAGTCAAGGGAAAAAGCAGAAACAGCCCACTTCATCTCAGGTGAGCGTAATTGCTTAATCCTGAAATAAAATACATCACACAATTCCATTAAGAACAGGAATCGGAACACAAAAGGCAGACGCCATTGGTAAGGGAGTTCCTTCAGCCTAAAGACAGCAAAGTATTCACCACTACACACAAATATGTGTAACTAAAAAATAAAAAACCCCACAACTTTAATTTTCTGGAAAGATGTAGATGACTGTATCCATAATGCCCATCTACTTACGTCTGAAATCAACAGTGGATTCATGGAAGCCATGATTTCCTTACTTTGGTTCTATCATGAAAACAGACTGGGGAGCATGCAACCAATAGTCAAATCTAGTGCTGGGGTAGAAGAGCTTGAAGCAGATCATTCTCATCGCCCTCAAAGATCTCATGGGATTCACCACGCTGAGAAACAGTTTCTACAGCCTCTTTGACAACAAAAAGCTGCAGTTGAGATGGGAGATGGGTTTCTCTTCTCTTAATTACCTGCCACTGAATTCATAACAGGAGATGGCACAATCCTTGAAAAATCACTGTTTCAAGGTTTAGGTTTGCATAAGAGTGTAGAGCGTCACAGCTTTTAAATAAAATAAAAAAAAAAAAAAAGGAAAATAGAAAACCAAACCAAAAAAACCCCAACAACCCAGATTTGGTTACTCCAGCATTGCAAAACTAAGCAGAAGAGGAAAAAAAGAAAAAGCTATAAACAACTTTATGATTAGTGATCTGCCTTGTCCTTCTGAGATATCTTTTGTCTTAATGCTCCAGAGGACTCGGCACTCAGCAGTTGAGTTGTTTAGCAGCCGATAAATCCAAATGAGGGAGCGTGGGGCAGTACCGCTCTGCCGGCACAACTCTCCCACACAAGACACTTCTGCAGTGCAGACTGTGCACACTCATGAACGTGCAGAACTTCCACGGATTCCTTTGAAATAGAAAATACTTGGCATCTTTTAGGCCCAGGTGCATAAACAAGCAGGAAAATAGATACGTAGACTATCATCCCCTTTAAGAATAAAACTTAAACTGCTTTGCTAACGATCTCAAAAGCTGCAGCACATCAGTACTGAGTTGCAAAATTCCATGTCTAGAACCTGATGACTCTCCTAGGTTCAATGGAGCTAAGGACTACCACATCCAACTGCTTTATTTTTCAAAAAACTGATTTTTCAGAAAAACAACAACTCCAACACACCACCGACAAACCAACCAAGCCAAGCCATGAGTTCCAGCAAAAGCTGGGCTGTATTGAGCAGAGTTATATCGGTCTTACTAAACTAAAATTCACAGGAGTTGGTACATAAACCAAATTGCTTTTACAAGTTTAACGTTAGGATCACTGACTGGTAAAGGTTCTGCATGCTAGTAGCAGCCCACAGAACACATAAAACAATGTTTGTAACTTGTTTTGAAGTTCTATTTTAGTTATGAGATCTAATTCTCTACCACCTCACAGTGCATAATATTCCACACTACTGTACCTGAAACAATACGCTCAAAAAGTTAAATCAGTCTTCCAGGGGCATCAGACAGCTACAGACACGCCACAGTTAATAATATTCCTTTTCTTTGACTCTTTTTAAGGACAGAACGTACCTTTTACTTATTATTTCAGCCAAGTCAATATAAAATACCTTAGGAACTTCAGGTTAACTTAAGAAAGACTGTATGTACATGCACAGTAAGCACACGGAACAATGGCATAAAGGTACCGAGGCTAACAGATTGGGAATGTAAAACGATTTAGCAGAACAAAAGTTCTAAATAGTTAATTCCTTATGTCATTTAAAGAGGTGATTAAAAAGATTTTTTCAATCTCCCCAAAGGAAAGATTCAGGGCTCAGTGCAACCAAACAGATGTGCGTATCTCTGGTGGTTCTGCAACTGAAACGTTTGATGACACATCTATCATTCCTTTACTGATAACCTTCTACGTGATCCTAGAGATAAAGGCGCAATTAACTTACAGAATTAGACCTCCTCCTGTGACAGGAACCACCCTGTGCCTTGACTGTTCAGGGTTTCTGCACCTTTTAGCCATTCTGCCTTAGCAAAAAAATGTATCTACACCTCTCTTCTAAGGCAAATATTTCGGACATTTCTACGCAAGAGTAACCAAAAAGATATGTCATGGTGTTTTTTAAATTTATAACCAAGTGGTACACTTCAGCACGGGAAGTTCTGTTTTCATTCCACATATGCTACATAGGGTGAAAAGACACTTAATGGGTTTTAAACAACTGTAGTAATTTAAGCTGTGCTGACTAATGTGGATGAGTTTGTACCATAGTGAATAAACAGTTAGTTCTTGGGGGAGACATCTGTTATTAAACAAAATTTTATTATGTTAAACAAAAGATTAGGCCACCGATGCACTAAGGAAATAACAAAAAAGTGACAGCACTGGCTTTGTAACGTGGAAGAAGACTGATCTGACCAAATGCTAATATTTATATTTTATCTTAGTCACCCTAGAAGCATTTTATGAACAACAGAAACAAACACATACTTTTAAGGTGCAATTAAGCAGTGCCTGCCTAAAGATGAGCAGTTTTTCTACATTGTCTGCTACGGAAAGTTAAAGGACTAGCTTCGATGTCTACATTATAAACCTCAAAATCCGGGCAAGATGACAGACTCTGCAAGTGATGGAGACTAAAATGCTACGAATTTATTCTTTCTGGCTAAATCCTCTCCATCATCAGAATGCTGTTTGGCACACACGATACACAGAGACGACAGCTCTTCTTTTCCAGTTCTTCAATGACTCTAATGCCAAAAGCCTGCGGATGCAAGCTTGTACTGCCCATTTCAATGCACATACACTAACAGATGTGCACATACTAACAGAAGCGCTCACAAAAGCGGATGAGGAAAAAAAGATACCTCATCCCCCTTCCCAGTAATGGATATGGTTAACACGAAGCTTTTTCCTTGGCAATGATAAAAGAATAATTACAAGCATAGAAGAAGATTAGGCTTAAATGAAGAAAGTGAAGAGATCCCCATCTTGACTTCAATTCAAAATGTCTTTTGAAAAGCACATGAAGGATAGGACAGTCAAGAGGACATCACACAGCTAATTATTTGGAAAAAAATAATTTCACAGTGTTCTAATTTTTTCATTTTGAAAACGTGATCAACTCCTAAGGAAATACAGAAAGTGCACGTATTGGGAAATGAAGGAAAAGGTAGACCAACTTACTGCCTAGAGCATCAGCACTGCATAAACTGTCAACAGGAAAAAAAAAATCATATTTAGTTTTCCCCCTATTATTGCCTGCTTTTCCCTTTGAAAAATCTCAATGCTTTATAGTCATAAAAATTTCACAAAGGGTAACTGTAACAAAAAAAGGTATTAAATTAGTAGACCGTCAGCCAGGACAATCGTGGTCTATTAAGATAAACGTACTCTGTGGATATCTAGACAGATTTTCTCCGTATGTCCACTTAAATGAATTATTTGTAGTGCGCAGGCTCTTAGTCTTCTAAAAGACAGACGGAAAATAAAATATAACATTGGCACAGCATAATGGTCCCTCCTGCCTGACAGACATTAGGAGAGGAAAAAAAAAAAGTTACTGTAAAATGAACGTTGAGATGACATTACCAAGCTTATTTTCAAAGTGGGAGGCAATTAGACTACGAAAATGTTCTCTTCCATGACTTCTATTATACCAGAGGAAGATAAAGTAAATAAATATGAAGAAGGACGGTTATTGTTGATGCACAGTGACAGCTACTCAGTATGCTACGTTGAAGAACTATGTTCTATCGGTCCAGATTTTATACAGTGACAGGCAAATCTGTAACAATCAGGTAGTCTAAAAATCTTAAGTAGAGTTTCAAGTTGTTCGGATATTTTTTAATTGAAGAAGTTGTGGTGAAACTAGAATAAACTTCATCTGCTGTTTAATAAAACAAACCGTTTATTAGTTTTACAGGATTTAGGTTCATAAACTGTGTCAAAAGATTTTCAGAAGGGCTCTTTACACTTGTGTCCCTGACACTATAGATACTCAAGCTGAAGTACCACCACTTTGCCTCATCTTTAGAGGTGCAGAAGAGGTGCATTTAGAGGGTCTGCTTTTGACTTGACCTCTTCTGAGGTCAATATATACCGCTGATAAAAAATTACCACTTAACCTTATGAAAGCCATTTTTAAGTGCTGAACTCCAATTCACAAACCTTAAAGAAGAGGGCAGTTTAGCCTAACATCCCAATATTAACTATTCTGGCCACTCGGCAAGTCTCCTTGAGGTATATGAAGAAGAAATTCCCTTGAAAACCTTATCTTACACGCAATCAGGATCTCCTGCCTTGGAAAAAGTCAAAAGGTGCCCGGACACGGCCCTGTTTTTGAGTAGGGCGTTGGACCAGATGGCCTCCAGAGGTGCCTTCCAACCGCCGCCACTCTGCAATTATGGGAATTGCAATGTACCAACTACCCTTCTCACTTCTGCAGTCCTACAGGATATCTTTTGTTATGATGGCCCTCTAGTTTAACTCTCACAAAGAAAGAACAGTACAGATGCAGCTTTCAATTTGCTCACGTAACTTGTGCCTGAACCTCAGGGGCTTAATGAATCAGTCCTTCCAACGTGAATCTAGGTTCTCTGTACACTCAACAGAGAGAAGCCCTTTTGTCAGAAGACCCAAGATAAATGCTGCCTTCTTGAGTTAGGTAATGAATCACTAACGAGCGATTATTTTTGCTACCAGTTCAGCATTACCTCTCCAGTTTCCAAACTCTGTCCTATCCAGGGGAATGAGCAGAACAATCCCAGAGGTTCTCTGGATGTTGGAAGCTTTGTGAAATGTTTCGGTTACTTTGCATTAACAGAGCACACGTAGCAACATTCCCCTTACTCTCAGCAAGCTCACAGTCCTACCAAATATGAGTATATCCAGAAAATATTAAACAGAAGACTTGTCAAACAATATTAAAACACAAAAAAGCATTACAGCCAATTCTATATTGCTAGTATTTAAAAATCTAAGCTTAGTAGAAAAGAGTTAATCTTGAGTACTGAAATTATACAAAGTCTACGTTTAGCAAGCTATTTTCACACTTGCAGTGCACAATTCTCTGCCACAGCCAATGCAGCAGAACTCAGTAAAACACTCCTGTTTAATAGGATGTCAATTATCTGCAAACATACTTTACAATAATGGATCTTCAACTACCGCAAATTGATTTTATTTCATTCCTTCCACATGTCATTGTGCCACAGAGGATAACTCCTTTGATATTAATAGTAATGAAGATGCATTGCATCTGACAGCCCTAACACGTTTAATAGAACATTTTTAACTTTAAGATGAAGAATCAGAAGGGAACACTTCTTCAGATTCCACTGTTTCAGAACACAGTTCCGTCTAAATGAAATTATCCTACTTAAAAGTTATTTCCACTATGATATTATTTCCATTTAATTTGACAGTTTTATTTTGGGAAGATAACATTCTGACATACTGCAAATTATTCTCCCAAAACAATACAGCTTATCCTTTTGTATCTGTTTTAATCAAATTTGTCTCAATAGCCTCCTGTTTCTGGTAAGTAATTCTGGCAATTAATCACCCTAACTTATCCGAAAATGACAACCCTAAGGTGTCACTCACAAAGAGAAACAACACAAAACATACCGGTGCGAACTGCTACTGCACCACACAGCCAAAGATTTATTCAGGCTTTATTTTACATATTTTGTTACCAGAAACCGCTGCTTTTGCAGAACAGGAGTTTTGCCAGTGCTGTGGGTCAGAGCTTATTTCTTTCCTGCAATTTGCGTTTGCACTTAGGAGATTGTCAAAGCACGCTCACCCACCTAACTCAAATGCTGCCACCATGTTCTACACAGAAACTCCATTTATCGAGTTTCACCTTTATTCCAGCTCTCTCCCATGCAATTTGTTTGCATAAGGAAAACACCCACTTATCTAGGGGGTATAACTTATTTATCATTGCATGCGCAGAGAATGTTTTGGAAGAGACTATATGCTGCAATTTTAAAGCAAATTGAAGTGCAACTACAAGTTCAATCCTTTCGTTTAAGGACACAGTATATACAGGGTTATTGCAGCTTGACAAATAACGTTAACAAGGGAAAAACAAAAACCTAAATAAAAATGAAACAAAAGTGGGCATCAGCTGCACGCTGCGCTGTCATCGCCTTTCCTTTTCCCAGTTCCTCTTGCCATTATCAAAGTTCTAACAAAACATTATCCCTTATTTTTAGCACAAACCAGGCAACAATCAGCATCTTAACAGATTTTTAGCTTCTAGACCAAGTGCCAGTTCTGCAAGGTGATCTCTAACTACCCACTTTGTAACACACCCTTCACAAAAAGAAAGCGAGGTATACAGCAAGAAATAACGCTAAGATGTTACTCCTACTGACCCTTAACTACCACCTCACCTGAACAGCACCACAGAGAGTGAGAAGTGACCTTCAGGAATGTACAACTGAAAATGTTAAAATGGGAATTGTCAAGTCATTTAGTGACAGAACAAGCTTTTAAGACCAATATTAACACAAACCTTGCTTGCAAGCCAGAGCCCTAAAACAGAGATAAGAAAGGTGAAATGTCGCAACCAGCTCCTGACGTAGGAAACCTATTTCAAGCAGCTAATAATCCAGTCTATTCTTCAAAATTTATGTTGACATTTACTTTTGCTCAGCACATTTACCTCCTGCTTATAAGACGAGCAACATGTACATTACATATGAATAGCTCTTGGGTCCAGGCCTGAAGTCCTGTGCGGTTTTCAAATGCCACTGAAGCACGTGCTTAGATAGAAGCTCTCATCAGACTAGAGAGTTAAACACTCTGCAATCACGCTTAGAATTGTGGGTGTTGGGTGGGGTGAGGTGTGTGTGAAAACACTTCCACTCCTACCCCCTCTTCTTTATCAGTTGCTTAGCAATTAGTTGTCTTTAATTTCCTTTTGGAAGACTATGTTACATGTATAGTAAGGGGAACGGAATTCAGAGGTGTCCACCAACCCACTGATGGAACTTAGCTCAGCAGGGACTTGTGTGTCACTTGAGAGAAAACAAGTGACAGCAACCAGTGAGTCGTCTTATCTTACGCTGTTTTCTAGTACAGGTAAAAGCGACAGTGCACGGACTCTCCTCCAGCTTGGAGGCTGAAGGAACCTGGAATCAGGGACTACTCAAATCCAGAAAGACTGGCTTCTCTCTCAAAGCCCAAACAACTTTCGTTGCTACTTACTGATCTGCATCCTTCATGAGTTCCAACTATTAATAACTGTTCACTTTAAGATTAAAAAAAAACAGCACTTGGCTGTAATAACCATGAGTTTGTGCACATACTTTACCTGTACATCGTTGGTGTTCATTCTTGTTCCCTCCTTCCCAACGAAGATGTCATCTATGTCAACCAGAATGTACCTATCCAAGGACAGTCTGAGCTTCTTTCCAGACAGGAAAGAGATGGCATCTATGAAAATCAGCTTGTGCAGCCAAAAATTCAAGTTATTGCCGAAAAGGACTCGTTGAATCCCATCGTGGAGCCCCAGGTCATGAATTACTGTGGCATGGAGAGCACTTTTAGCAGCAGGTGGTGAAAGGTTTTCTGGTGTCTTTACTTTTGCAAATATCACTGGTTGATAAGCTGTATGATTGATCTGGAAAACCGCCCAGTCATTTCCAAGCAAGGGGCCTTTCTCAAGCTTAGAAGATTTAGTCACATGAAGCAGTGGGGAATGAGGGTTAATGCAACAGTCCTTAATACCCAGATTGCTGTGGACATGGAAAGGAAAGCCCTTCAACTGAAAGCTCTGCAAGCTGTTCTCATTGCCTTTGTGAAATCCAATAACACCTACACCGTATTCTATACAGTACTTATCTAGAAGGCCTTTGTTCCAAGAGTCCATATTCACATACTTTAGAATATTTTCATACACTATGAGAGCGTATTTGCCTTTATTTTTGTCTATAAGCACTGGGAGGTCACCTTTCCCAGGCGCAATCTCAATGTGAAACTGAAATCTGCTAGATTCTAAAATGGTTATTATATCTTGTCCTAATGTTGAGTACTGACTTTCCACAAACACCAGCACTACAAGATCTGTCCTCAGGGGATCAAGAGGCTTCATGGTCTTCATCTCCATTAGCTTGTACGGCAACAGTTGAAGATCACCACATTCCACTTCTGAAGAGATTTCAGGAAGTTCATTTTCCTGTTTGTAGCCATTATACAAGTAGTACGCAGAAATAACTATGCTCACCATACAAAAAGTGGCCAGCAAAATAACTGTTCTTTGAAAATGTCTGTGAAGTTTCATGATAAAACTCATGTTGTTTACTTGCCTTAGATTGTTCTCGACAGCAGCATTAAAAAGAAACACAGATTCTCAACAACTTGTTCCAGTCCTCTGAAATATTTATGTCACCATTGCAGCACACGCATCTATCTTCCACAAAGCTCTACAGAAGGTATAGTCTAGAAGAAAAGAAAATCAGAGATTTAACTGAGGCAACTGAGAAGTTTAATCACATTTTAATTGTGACATATCATCACACTTTAACTAACTTAAAATAACAAGCAAAGAAATCACTGCCAAGCAGAGGTTTGGACACAAACTGCTCAAAACTTCAATAGTTTCTTCTTGAACTTTTGCATTAGTAGCGCTGCTTCTTCCTGCTCCCACTAGTTGCCATGTGCATTTGAATGTCTCTGAATCTCACGGGCTCCTTACCCCAGAGGATCAAGTAAAAGATGGTACACACAGCAGGCACTGAAAAGCAAGATACGGTGCCAAAGAACTTTCTGTTTTTCTCAAAAGTTTTGACGCAAAGGTAAAAGTTACCTCCAAATTGACAATCACTGACAACATAAACATTGCAGAAAATTTATAACCTTCCTCCTTCCACCCCCAAGAAGCTGCAGGAACATCAGTTTACACAGTTAAATGAAGTCTGTCTTATATTAATTTTTTAAGAACCAGGACGTTCTTAACAAAACATGCCCATTTTAACTGTTGTATGCATACGTACTGATACACCCTATAATACATGTATTATAGGAGTATTTGTAAAACAAAATGACACTTTTTCCTGCAACATTAGAAGTAAACGAACAGCATTTTACTTGACTGTGTACTGTTTCACCAATTGTTGGAAGTGCTTTGAATGTCTTTGTAGTAAAAAAAGCATAAAATATCCAGCTCTTAAACTTGAGAAAAGAGAACAATAAATCAAAAGCTAAAGTAAGAGGCAGATAACCTAAGGATATACTTATGCTTCAACTTGTACCTAAGGAAAGCAGTCATTTTTCAAGCCAACAGTACAATTGCTGTCAAAAGTTCCTAGTAAAACAACTGAACGATGTGACAAGTATAAAATAATTAAGTACCATAAGTTATAAAGGAAGGCTAACAGCAACACTTGAAAATTATTATGGGTATAAGATCTAGAACATGTTCCTCTAACTTCACAATGCAGTACAAATCCATCCCCATTTGTTAATGGGGCTAGGATCCATGTTCGTTTTTAAAAAAAGTAGAGTAGGGCTTAAAATGTGACTGCCAAGAAGGTCCAGAAGTATAACCAATATCAAATATGAACTTTTCAGTACAGATTGACAGAAAAAATTGAATTTTTCTTGAAAGATCATGATAATGAATACAGGCTGGGCCGAGAATGGATTGAGAGCAGCCCTGAGGAGAAGGACTTGGGGGTGCTGGTTGATGAAAAGCTCAACATGAGCCGGCAACGTGTGCTCGCAGCCCAGGAAGCCAACCGCACCCTGGGCTGCATCAAAACAAGCGTGGCCAGCAGGGCGAGGGAGGGGATTCTGCTCCGCTGCTCCACTCTGGTGAGACCCCACCTGGAGTGCTGCATCCAGCTCTGGGGCCCCCAAGATAGGAAGGACATGGACGTGTTGGAGCGCATCCAGAGGAGGCCACGAAGATGACCCGAGGGCTGGAGCACCTCTGCTGTGAGGACAGGCTGAGAGAGCTGGGGTTGCTCAGCTCCAGGAAGACCTTAGAGCAGCCTTCCAGTACCTAAAAGGGGGCCTACAGGAAAGCTGGGGAGGGACTCTTGATCACGGAGTGGAGCGATAGAATGAGGGGCAACAGTTCTAAACTGAGAAAGGGGAGATGTAGATGAGATTTCAGAAAGAAATTCTTTGCTGTGAGGGGGGTGAGCCCCTGGCCCAGGTTTCCCAGAGAAGCCGTGGCTGCCCCATCCCTGGAGCGGTTCAAGGCCAGGTTGGACGGGGCTTGGAGCAACCTGGGCTGGTGGGAGGTGTCCCTGCCCAGGGCAGGGGGGTTGGAACTGGATGAACTTTAAGGTCTCTTCCAACTCTAACCACTCTATGACTCTAACAAATGATATCTACTCAAGCTCTACCCCATGTTTTGTACTTTACAAGATTTACTGGGTTTCCATTAGACAGAATGGCTGACAACCTTCAGTACTGAATCTGGAAGCAGACGATAATAGAAGAAATACAGTCAGCTTCCGATCAAAAAGATACTGAAGTATAGAAAAGACTAATTACATATAAATAAATGGGAAGAAATGAGTTGTAAAAAACCCCCAAACCCAAACAAAAAACAACGACCAACCAAAACAACAGTCGAAACCAGACAATGTGTCATGTACTTGTGCCACTTAGAGACGCCCTACATTGTACATTACCTCCTACATTGTAAAGAAGGTGGCCTTTCACTCCCAGTTTTCCAAAGTTAAAAAATATGATGTACTTTACAGCAACTATATAGCTTCCACAACTTTAATAAAATGCCAAAGATTGATCCTCCCGGTGCCATGATGAGCACAAGGTAAAAATAAATGAGCAGGAAAATGAAATAAGGGGAAAGAGAGAAACTACATGGCATCCCATTTACCAAAACAGCAAAATTAAGCACCAAGAGTAAGCATACGTAAGCTGTCTCATTCGTAATTAAGTTTCCCTTTAAACCTGCATCTCACCAGATAAGCCTCCTTTCTGGATATATTCTATTCTCTTCACTTTCTACTCGCAGATACCGGTATATTAGCTCTTTCTGTTCTGGGTGGACTTCCACCCAGCCTTGAACCTTATGTGCAGCTGCACAAAGACATGTACGCAGCTTTATGACAGGAGAGCTGCCTTTCACCCAGGCATATAGGCTCATTAATCAGCATTAGACACAAATAGCATAATCCCAGCTTCTCCGTTTCTAGAGGCAAGTATCTGAAAAGAAGCTAAAGAACGCATAAAGACTGAACGACCATCTGAAAGTACCTTTAGAAGAACTCAAAGAACATTTTTACGTATTGAGGTGTCCGATCCTTGTCACACCAGCTTCAAGAACATCAGTTTAGATAGCAGAAGAGAGATATTTAATACGGTAAGAAGTCAGGTGACTTCCAGAAGGAGCTCCACCCTGAATGAGTAAAACCAGCGAGATGTTTCCACACAGGTGATTTTTCATTACGCACAGAAAGGATTATCTTCATTTTGCATTTCCAATTCAGATGCCTGAATGCCAAGAAACTCATCATTTTAGTGGCTAAAATTAATACTGCATTCTGTACATACGCCTACTCATCTTCAATAATCACAGACCCGGCTGGCTTACCCCACATAGAGCTCAGACCTTGTTTACAAGGAGAAGAGACACCAGCCTGCAAAACAGAACTCTTGCTGACAAAAGTACAATAAATCACCTCTTTGAATGACACAAAGTCAAGCACCACAGAACCAACAAGCACAATGCTTGTCTGCTCCTTTTAGCCCTTAGCTCCTCTAGCACGGCCCTGTTAATACCCCTATTCTTATGATGGAAACCATTGAAGTCCTACTGAGAGGCAGCTCCCAGCAGCACGATTTAGAACTCTGTGCCAGCCTACGCTCCTGAGCAGACAGTCACCTGAACCTGAGAATCCTGCCTGGAGCAGGAAAAATTTACAGTGATCTAAGCTCATGGCACGAAAATGCTGATTAGACGAAGTTGTTTGAATGAGGTATTATGGAAGGGTTGCAACGCAAGAGCTGCTAAAGTAAGCAGCAGGAGCACTTGAAACATTTGCAGCAAGGACACGGTTCCTAATGCCATTCCATGGTGCAGAAAAACTGGAGCCAGCCCAGAAACCTCAGTTTTTGTCAAGAAACCCTCTGTCATTTTATCCTTAGCTGCTAATTGCAGGTACCTCCTGGGGCTACAGAGCGCTGCTGTAAGGAGGAGTGGATGGAAATGCCAAGACAGATGTGAGGTTTGACTCTGAGGAACGAGGAATTCTCCGAGAGCCGGCAAGACATAGACAGACTCAGCATCCTCACCACTGAAGACAGGGAAGAAGGGGAATGGAAAAGAATAAGGCGCAAGTGTTAAAAGCTGGCTCCCTTGAATCAGCTCGATGCTTACGTAATTTTCACTTATTTAAGAACTGTTTTCTATGGCAAGAGTTCAAAACAACACAGAAAATAAAAAAAACCCAAAAAAAACAAACACAAAGAGAACACACATTTAGTAATATCAAAATAGTTTCAAAGCCTTGACAAGGTACAGTTGCTTTCCTAAAGAACAGCAGCATTCTACTCTGAGCAACAGCACTCGCTAGATATTCCACTGGTATCTGACAGCACCGTGGCTAAAATAATTCATCATGCACCAAACTTGACAGTGGTATAGAGATCTTTGGAGTGCATCACCCACACCACACTGTGGGACCTATCGAGACCACTACAGTGACCTTTATCACAACTTGAGACATGGCTTCGGGGAAAACGGTCCTTGTCCGCTCTCACTTCCAACAGTAAAACCAAAGGGCATAATTAAGAACGTATCAACAGTGAGTAAGCCCTTAGAAGCAGCATTTCAGAACAGGACAGTACTTGTGGAGTCTTACTTTCATGACAAAAGAATACAATATTTTACAAAAGAATAAAGATGACATGATAGCTTGAACTACAATAAAAAAAAAAGAAAAAAGAAAACCAGGTATAAGAAAAAGCCTTAAAGGAAAAAAAAAAAAGTAATCAAAGCACCTAAAAACTCTTCACAAGACTTCAAGCTTGTTAGTATTGTTTCAGTGAAAAAATCATGAAAAAGACCCATAGATAACACAGCCGCCTTGGCTCATTAATTTCAGTGGAGTCACGTGGAGTTCACTGAAAGGAGGGTATGGCCTCACCTGCGCTCAGAGCACTTGAAAGCAGGTGTCAGACATTATACGAATCCAATTTTCAACAAAGGTGATGCTGAATTAAGTTTCATCTATATAATAATTTGTATGGTACTTTTTCACCATCTGAAGCAATAAAAGTTGCCTCGTTGTTCTTTATCAAGAGCCTTATTATTTTAAAAGAATCTGCATCTGATCTCCTACAGAATTTTGCATTTTCATGCCACCATCTGAAAATTCAGGCCAGAACCTTTTACCCGTGTTGTTCCAAGTATGAGGTAACACAATGCCTCCTGAATGTAATTAAGTGTAATATTTAGACTTTTGTTTTCAACTTGTGCACTCACTATGGAGGACAAGATCTTACTAAGAGAAAGCTGAGTCATGGATATAAGTTTTGCATTTCATTCGGCATACAGCAAGGCTCAATATCATTCTCATCTACTGTAGGAGTGATTTCTGCAGCCCAGGATTAGTTCACACGAAAATCTTGTGGGTACGAAAAATAAGTATCACCTCATTAATTGGAAGATTTTCAATTCTGAGCAATACTGCTGGGCAGTCACAATGACAGGCATCTTCAGACAGCTCGCACGAAACAGATGCATTAGAAGAGAGATGTTCAACTGTAGGTTTGTTTGGGTTTGTTTTATTTATTTATTTTAATTCACTAACAAAGTAGTACTGAGGAGAGAACAAATACCATGACGGACTCAGAAGAGCTGAACTGCACCAAAATGAGTCTGGCGAGTTCCTACCATTTGCAGTTTTCTTTAGTTTGTTCTTCCATTGCTAAGCATAAATGAACAAATTCTTGGCTTCTCTAAATCATTTCAGCCCAATAACCCTAATGGCAATACTTACATGAGACAACACTGGCTGGGGGCTTAGCCTACTAATGCGATGCAGTAAGTGAACATAAAGAACGTGAAATCATTAAGTTTTGATTTTTGTGTTTTCTAGCAGTAAAATATATATAATAAATACCAAAGCAGCTTCCCCAGAAGTCCCTGAAGTCAGCCTGGAACCCAGTCCCTGGGCTCAGACGCATGGGCAGCCGCTGGCAGTTTCTGCTCGGTGAGGGTCGCAGAAACCCCACAAACACTGTGCCCTCCTTGCTATCTTTTTTGCACTAAAACTTTAGCGGTGCACACAGCTCCTTTCCATGGGCTTTGTACGCCTGGCTTTTCCGTGCAGCAGAAACGTACTGTTTTCTAGACTCAGTAGTTGAAAAGAAATGTGGTTCTGACCATTCAATTTCATCATTGGTATTTCTATTTTTTGGAACTAAAAAAAAATAAATAAAAATCCCTCAAATTATATCAATTTCACGTTCACATCATCATACAGTAATGAACAGATGCTCAAATAGGAAACCAGGTACCCATATAGACACGTAAAACTGCGTACAGTTAAAAAAGAAACCCAAACCAATAAAGCTGCATCATGAATATCAATAAGATTCTTAAAACTACAAGAAACCTTTGCATTGAATTCACTTGTGTTAAAAACTATCAAGACTAAAACAGTAAAAAAAATATCTTGTTTAGCCTTATCTCAGGCCTGTGCAAGGGCAACTGTTTACTGTGACTCCTGATTAGAAACAATGAAGTTGTGTTATACTTACATACAGACATAAAAAAACCATTGTCAAAAGGTAATAAGAATCCTTTTCATCAAGAACTGCCAAAAAACGGAGCTAGCTCAGGATTGGTTAGTCATCAATATTATTCAGCTCTATTACATTTGTCTGGTTACATATACCTGGGCTTATTTTTAAATCTCTTTCTTCTCTTCTAATAATCCCCATCATTACGTTCTGGTTCTGTTCTTTACCAAACTGGCCATTACTGCAGTGCTAGCGACATACTCCGGAGATATTAAATGAAGGATGAGTTTTAAATGAAGAATGGACAAAAAAATAGACGTATTGTTCAGCACATTAACATGGGCATTTAAATCTCCGCTGACTGGAATGCTGTTTAATTGCTTTGAAAATAAAAGCCTGCTTTGGTCAGCTACTATGAAATATGACCTTAAAGGAAGTATTCTGAAGTTACTACATTAGTGTCACTAAAATGGAAATCTTTGGATGTACGAACGACATGGTAGGAAGCAGCAAAGTGCATTTGAAAACAACCAAACCTGGAATGGACAGTAGTGCTCAGCTTTTTAAATCAATTATGAAAACATGAGACTCCAAGAAATACTGAGTACCCCTACTTACAACATTATTCTCCCGACTGAAGTATTCAAGCAGCAATAACTCAGAGAAGCAAATCCAGGCTGAGAATGAGATCTTACGACTGCATATTAAGAAGACATTTTCAACTTGAAAAGATGGTGGTATGAGACATGAACTGTCAAGGGAAGCCATCGAGACCCTTTTGTATCATATAACAAACCCTGTAATGCGTGACTATTCAAGTCGTACATTCTCTCACGTATGTTTAAAAAAAAAAAAAAGGGAACGGCTTAGGCAGAGCAAAAATTCTGGTAGGTAGATATGCTTTTTCAAGTCCTTGGGGCAAACAGTTTTCAGCTTCTATTGTGCCTATGTTACCCTTAGCTCCATGCTGTATTGCTTCATGCATTACTAGAGAACCTTACAGGACAGGAATTCATGCACCACAATTTATAATTAAGAAATATTTATGAAGATTAAACATACAATATTTTAAAACACTTTAAAAGAAGACTTGGAAGACTTTAACAGAGTATACAGGTTGGGTTTGGTCTTCAAATTACCACTTGACCTTCATACAATACTTTCTACCAAGAGGTCTTAAAACACATCACATCTCCCACAATTTTTCTGAGACAAACCTTATTCTTTTTCAGCACTTGCAGAAACATCACTATCTAAAGACTAAATGATTTGCCCAAGTCTTTAAGATAAATGTACTGCACCTTCTTTTTGTCAAAGCCCATACACCATTACTTCTCCCTCTCTCTTCTCCCACAACTGCCAAGCACAAGCCAAGCGTAAAGAGTTAATAAGGCCGAGTTCATCACCATTCCTTCTGAGAGACCCGAGTGGTGATGCTGACAGTGAGAGAAACCCCGTTTCTCCCATTTGCCATTTTATTAAAAAGAAAAAAACCCACCACACCAAAACCTGATGCAATTACCTAGCACGTCAAGTAGTGAATTAAACAACATAAAAGTTCTCTGTCCTTTCCCAAAGGTTGCATGTGACAGTTGAAACGAGGAGTAATACACACCAGTTTCTGCACGGGATTTTGGGAATCCATGTAGCTATGAGCACCTGAAGTTATTAATAATTACCGCACTACGATGGCTAGTTTTGCTCCCCAACACAGCAACCAACCAACGACGGCAAACACTAGAGGGCAACAGCGTCGCACGGAACGAGTCCAGGAGAAGGGGGGAAAAAAAAAATCCCAGCCAGTTGAAGGGTTGGTGTGGGTACCACACCAGGCAGGCAGATGCTAAGTGAGCTAGTAAAGAAGAAAAACAAAACAAAACCCAAAGAAACATCCCCAAACAAATCCGAAAACGCTCCCCTGCGCTGCAGGACGCTCCCGTCTGCCGGGGGACGGAGCCCCGGCAGCGCTGCCGCCCCCCGCCCCAGCGCCGGGCAGCCCCCGGCCGCGCAGGAGCCTCCGGAGCGCTCGGACACCGCCTTGCCGGCGGCGCACAACTTTGCGGAGGGACAGCGGGGGACAGCGCGGGGCAGAGCCGGGGGGAGACGACCGCGCACCGCCCGCCCGCCGAGTTAGGAGTCTTCGCCCCGCCGGGCCCGGGGACACCGCGGGGAGGAGCCGCCCGCCCCGAGCGTTACCTCCAGCCGCGCTCCGCCGACATGCCGCCGCCCCGGGGCCCGCCGGACGGCGAGCGTCCGCCCGCTGCCTCCGCTCCCGTCCGCCGGCTGCGGAGGCTCCTCTGGGGAGAGGCGGCTGCAGGCGGCGGGCGCGGCGCGGCACCGCCCCAGCCGCGGGGAGGTGCGGCGGGGCTGCCCGCCCGGGGCTGCCGGCGCCGCTCGCCTCCCCTCGCCTCGCCCTCCCGGAGGAGGGGCGCCGCGCCGCCGCGCCCGCACTCACCGGCGAGGGGCGGGCGGGGGCTCCGCCGCGACGCCTCCCCGCCACCGGCGGCGCTGCCGCTCACCGCCGCCGCCGCCTCCTCCTCCGCGGGAGGCTCGGCCGGGCCGGGCCGGGCCGGGGGAGGCGGGGCGGGGGCGGAGGCCGGCCCCCCCCCAAGCCGCAGCGAGCCCCGGCGGCACACGGGGCACCGAGGGTGAGCGTCACACTCGTGCGACCGCCGGCAAATCGCCCACTCCCTCTGCTGTGGGGGTTTTTACCCCCTATTTTAAATAAAGTATGATTTTTAATTTTTTTTTTCTCAAAAAAAAAAAAAAAATTAGCAAGCCCCTTTTACAATAATAAATCAAACCCACTCGTCAAACCTATCACCGCTCCTGCAGGTTGAGGATCTGGCCGAAACGTAGGGCACAATGGGTGGAAAGTCCATGAGGTCAATTATATTTTCTTAAGACAATCTGGGGTTAAAATCTTGAACGAATGCCAAGTAATGTGTTTGCAGCCTGGCCGCTTTTCTTTATTGAATTTTCTAACCCCCTCTGTATTTTTCCCTGACACTCTGCGTCCTTCACTCTGGAGACGGGGCTATTCCATTACTGCAGGTTAGGGAGTTACGATTCCCTGCCTGAGCATTAGCGGACTTCTAGCCTTCACAAATGGGAAATAAAATTAATAAATTTTACAAGTGCCCTCTTGATCTAACTAATTTACTTCACAATTGCACCGTGATTGTTAGCTCACCTAATGGCTGACAATTCAATACACCAGATTAACTCCACCACTGGCGGTTGTCTGTCCAAATCTTTCTTTCTATGACTCACTCAAGACGGAAACTTAGAGGAAAAAAGCTAAAGTAATCTGAACGTTCCTTTTTCCAAACATCAGCAGAATTTACAGCTCTTGATGCAGGAATATTGTTATTTACTGCTTTCTCCTCTTTTTTCTCCCTTTTATTCACATGACACGCTGTGAAGGAACACCCCAAATTTCTAAACTTCTAAACTAAAAAGCAGAGCAAGGTCCCAGGCCCCACGAGGCAGACTTCCATTAGGACAGAGGACGTGTTGACACGAGGGCTTACTCTGCGTGAGGTTGTTAATCCACGGAATAGAGAGTCCATCTGAAATCCCATTGCCCTCTCAATATTCTACACAACAGGATTTTTCTCCCATATTAAAGCTTCTCAGCTGCATGGATACCCCGATACAGCTTTGTTTTGGGACCTCTCTATTATGAAGGATTTTTCCTACTACATGCAATGAGGTATGGCATGAAAGCCAGCCAAAACCGACTGAAATTCTTGCATGTGAGTTCAAACTCCCAAAGGTGCGTGGTTTCCCTCCTACCATTCTTTCTGAGTAGCGGGCACTGTTTTTAAGTTATCACTGGCCAACATGGACGGAAGAGGGTTACATAGTGCTTGTCCTCACGAGCACTTGGATGCTCGCAGAGATGTGCCAGACATCTCACAGCTGAGGGCTTCAGCACTGCAAGTCAGCAGCTGCAGTACCGAGCGGTTCTGGCAGCGCTATTAGCAGCTCTGATCTTTCTTGGTGCTACTTTTCAGGTTTTTTTTGCTCTTGAGCTGTCATTGCAGCGTGAACTGGGCACGCTGTCTTAGCCATACATCTTCAGACACTGCTGAGTGTGCTTCTGGCCAAGATTTCTGCCTGGCCCCCAGCACTTCACAAAACAAACTACAGTAATGTGGTGGTGCATTATCACACAGCACTACCACAAATGGTGTAAGGGTGGCTGTCTGCAACATCTGAGGCCACGTCTAACGTGCACCACCCCAGAACTGAATAGGTAAATGAGCAGTTACGTATTCCAGACGAGAAATTAAGTGGGAGGGAAACTGGTGGGCTACCGAACTCCGTGCATAACAGAGGCACATTCAGACAACTGCTAGTCTCTACCACGAACTATGGCAACACCTGTGCTGCTGCTGTTCTTACGCAAGGCAGGGACTGAACCCTAACTCCCAGATGTACGTACCGACTTGTGTGCATACATTCAGTAAAGAAGAGACATTGAAGCAAACTGTCCTCTGTTCCCTGCCTGGGAATGTTTGCCAAGGAAACTACTGATTTCAGACTGCTTCCCCAAACCAACTATATTCCAGGTGAAGGATTCAAGACACTAGAACGTAGACCAACACTACAGATCACAGAACGGCTGAGGCTGGAAGGCACCTCTGGAGGTCGTCTCGTCCAGCCCCCGGCTCAGGCAGGGTCCCCCCCAGCAGGCTGCCCAGGGCCATGGCCAGCTGGCTTTTGAACAGCTCCAAGGATGGAGACCCCACAACCTCTCTGGGCAACTTCTGCCAGTGCTTGGTCACCCTCACAGGAAAAAAGTGTTTCCTGATGTTGAGAGGCAGTCTCACATCTGTGTTTCACTTTTTGCCTCTGGTCCTGGCACTGGGCACCACTGAAAAGAGCCTGGCTCCATCCTCTTTGCACCCTCCCTGCAGGTATTTGTACACATTGATGAGGCCTTCCCTTCTCCAGACTGAACAGTCACAGTTCTCTCAGCCTTTCCTCATAGGAGAGATGCTCCAGTTCCTTCACCATCTTCTTGGTCCTTCACTGGACTCTTCCCCCACAGCTCCACGTCTCTCTTGTACTGCAGAGCCCAGAACTGGACCCCGCGATCCAGGTGTGGCCTCACCAGTGCTGAGTAGAGGGCAAGGATAAGGATCTCCATTGACCTACTGGCAACACTCTTGCTAATGCAGCCCAGGAATGTTAGCTCTCCCTGCAAGGGGCACATTGGTGACTTGTGCTCCACTTGGTGTCCACCAGGACGCCCAGGTCCTTCTCAGCAAAGCTGCTTTCCATCCGGTTGGCCCTCAGCACGCCCTGGTGCCTGGGCTTGATCCATCCCAGGTGCAGGACTCTGCACTTCCCCTTGGTGAACTGCATGAGGTTCTTGTTGGCCCATTTCTCCAGCCCGTCAGGGTCCCTCTACAGACATACCAGATGCATTCAAATTTGAATTCCCTGATTTCCCATTAATGGATGCCTTCAGTTTGTATGAACACAGGTCACTTCAACATGAATTAACTAAACTTGGGAAAAATAAAACACTTTGTACACACAAGCCTTTACTCTCCTACCGAAACATATAGCTTAGGCACTGAAATGCCATGCAGTATCTGGCGTTGAATCCTTACGTTGAGTATCCATCCTGTTTCTGATAAATTGGTAATTTTCAAGCTAATTACTTTGAAAATTGTACCTTAATGAATTCCTATTTATATAAATTACATTGTGTTCTGACAGCACTGCTGACTACTTATGCCCTTATACAAACACATAACTATGTGTGCACACTTAACACACAAGCTGGTAATCCAATTACTCTCTTTCTCTTGGAATACTACAGTGAAAAAAGATGAAAAAATGTGTTTAAGAACTTCCAGTAACAGTTCTATCTTAGTTCAGCTTGGCTTTTTCATCATCTCCTATCTGGATTATGCTTAAACATGGTTTTTTGCAACAAAGATAGGCTTAAAAACGAGGTAGCCTACCTTCCCTGGTGATAGCCTCAGCTTTTTGCCTTTCTTACTGCTGGCCTCTCTCTACACATGAATGCTCTCTCTCTCATTCGCATTTTTCTTCAAATTCAAGTCTTCACACAGTGCTTCGTCCTTTTGCATAATCAGCAATCTTTCTCTCTTTCTCAGGCGAACTGAATCCTGTCTTGTCTTGTGGTCTTATCTCTTTCAGGCTATTACTCCAAGAAATAGTTCTAGCCATTGCGTGGTTCTAAGTCTGCGAACGAGCTCCTGGTTCTTCCAAGTCCTGCTGAAATCCATGTAAAATTTAGGCATTTTGGTTATGATGGTTACTACAACAACTCCCACCACAATTTGTAGCAATGAGATAGGCAGATTGATTACCTTGGGCACCACTCCACACGCCAGGGAAAGGTTATTGGCTGGAGGCTTACATGTAATAACAACAGTTTTCACCTAATAAAGAAAAAAATTATCTAGTCCTGCCATTTCAAAGATTAAATACATCTTTTAACCAAACGCTAATTATTATTTGCATTATTTTTATTGACATTTTCTTTCAGGGAGCCATTACAGTGACCTAGGTATTTGAAAACAAGGAGCATCCAGGCAATTGCCTGTTATTAGTCATTTCATTACTTTTTAAAAGCTATTAACAAGTACTGCTAGCCAAAAGGCAAAGTTACTGTAAATTCATAATGCTCTTTGGATTAATCAGAAACTAGATTTTAAAACAAATCTAATAAATACACAATATTAACAATGCTTAACATATTTATCTTTTACACACTATGCAAATATTAATCAATGAGTCCTTAAAGGGATATTTTTGTCGTGGGTATTGGTATTAGTATTGCTCTCCTCATGCTTGACCTAGAATATTACTCCATGAAATCGCCAAAGGTCAGGGCAGTGACTCAGAGGAGGTTACGATTAGAAGTCAGAGGTTGTTGCCTCAGGGCCGAGTTCAGCCTATGAGACCATTGCACGCTGTACCAGCACAGACACGGTCCGACACCAGTGAACGCTGTTCCACGGGAAAATGCAAAGACCTAATTTCTCCCCTTAGTTAAACTGGAAAAGTCTTCCTTCACAAGTTTCATCTGTATAATGAAGAGAAAAACGTGGCTTAAGATGTGGTCAAAAAGTAATCAACTAAGAGGCTATCTCGGAGTAAAAAAAAACAACCACAAACCCAGCACTGTTCAGGTTTATAATTGTACTACATTATTTCCATGTTATTACAATACCCTTCATTTGGGAAGTGTTTAAAGATTATCCTGTAGCAAACAATGTGGGAAACCAGTCACGCTTATGCATTTGCTCTAAAAAGTCACTAGCTTTCAGATGGAAAATACATTTATTGTTTCTTTTCAGTAGTTTCTATTTCGTTTTCAATACCTTATCCTAAAAAATCCTACTATCTGCATACATTGTAGTAATATCTTTCAAACCAGTGGAAGGCAAGTTGCTAATTACATGCCGTGGGTGATGACTGCTTGGCAGCAGAAAGGCATTTTTATCTCTAGGCTTAGAATAAACTATTGTTATAAATATGTTTTGTTCCATTTTAATCAGGGTATCGAGACAATTGTCATCTTTGTACAATGATCAAATGGCCAGCTTTGGAATTCAAGCAGCTCAAAAAATCATTAGGTATTTCTGTTCTAAGCTGCAAAACCATCATTTACTGCTCAAGTCACATGCCACGTGAAGTGTAAGACAGATTCATTAATGAGGAGCATGTTCTGTCACAATTTACCAGGAAATTTGCTTATGAAAAGAGAGGAAAGATTCTTCCTTCCCATTATATCAGGTTCGTAGGTTTCAAGTTAATAAATATTCAAAAAAATAGCAGCACAGATTCAGAATGTATTAATTTTAGTTAGCTGTTTTGAATGTATGTCAATTTGAGTGAAAGCTCCTCAGTAATATTGAAATTGGTTACAGGAAAGTGATAATGGGGATGGAAGGGAATTAAAAAGAAGCCAAGTTACTATAAGCACAATCAACACTCTAAAGCATCTTTGCCCTTTTAAAGAAAGTAATATGTAATTAAAACTTCTGTGAAAAATTGATTTTAGGATATGTAATGAAATAGGGCATACTCTGGCCTAAGAAGAACTTGCATTATTACCCTAAAACCAACTCACTTTTTCCCATCAATAACAAAGGAAAAGCTCTAAAAAAACCTCGGTAATTCACAAAGGGTAAAAAAATTAAATCGCTGTACCCAGCTCCTAGGTCCAACAATAATCCAAACTCTTCTCAAAGCAGAACATCATTTACAGTCAGCAGAAAAATCATTGTAATTTCATCTTTCCTTTCCCTCAGCAAAAGTAACTCTGAAGCACAAGGCTAATTTAGCTAATTTTTTTTTTTTAAAGAAAAGAAGCGTCCTTCAGCACTGCCTTCAACTTCTTCATGCCCTTCCTGTTTTTTCTATACAAATACATTCCTCCTGCCTTCTCTGCTCCTTGAACATGCAACACCTAAAGCACAGCCTGGCTTCCCTGCGCCCTTGGAGGCAGCAGACAAAGAGCAATAAACAGAGGAGTTTGCACAGGGACGGGAAGTTATTTGGAATGCAAGGTAACGCACTGCTGGATCAATGACATGAATGCCTGCTATAAACTGGGAGCTCATCAGCTGGAAATCACTGAGGTGAGAAAGGACGCGGGTACTAGTCAAAGTCAGAGAATGTCTGTCAGCTGTCAAAGTGATGTGTCTAGAAAATACCATGAGCCACGCTTGCCGAGGAAAAGAAAAGATGAAAATGTTGGAAGCGTTGATGCTATTGCATAAGGCTGCGGTAAGTTCTCACCTGGAACGCTGCTAAAAGTTCAGGAAAAGTGATTCAAAGCGGAAGAGGTGGAGAGAAGAGCTGGCACCGTGATCAGGGAAGATGCAGCCTGTTGTATGACAGGCAAGGTGAAGGTTGAGAGGTGATGTAGCTGCTGCACCTGAGGGGGAGAGAGAAATACGCAATGGTAGCTTACAAGTATTTAAAACAAAAGAGATTTTTGGCGTAGAACTGCTTGGGTAAAAACTGGGCACATATTTAGGTTGGAAATTAGAAGCAGCTTTTAAATCACGGGAGTGAAGCAGACTCATTCTGTGAACAGCGAGAGCAAAAGGCATAGATAACTTCAAGATGGAGCTCGAGCGACTAGACATTATTCATCAGAGCGCTAGATTGGACTTGATGACTTAAGAGGATCTTATCGATCAGTGACCCTATATTTTTTATTGTGCTGGGATCAACAACAAGGAGAACACTGACAAGAAATCCTCATCGTTGACGTTTAAAGTTGCTATCAGCTGATAGAGCTGCGGGCTTTTGTTTGTCACACTGACTGTTTCAGGCTGTCTGCAGGCACTAGCAAAGAAGGGCACCTGCATTCTGTTCACATGAATATGAACATCCCCTTCCAAGTCATAATTTTTTAATGAAAGCTTATATTCTGGAACACAAGATGTCAGCCTCCAGGGAAATGTATCAGGTTGTCATCTGTCCCAGAAGTCAACAGGTAAAGAAAAAAGAAGAGGGAAAACCTGTTTTTTTTTCCTGCTAGAATTAATTTGAATAGTTTATTTTTCCGCTTATTAATATTTCAGTTCTGCCAAAACATGAAATGGATTAAAATATCAGATATGCTGGTAGAACTCTTCTTTTTTGTCATATATTATTTTGATTTAATCGTAAGGAATTATGCCAATACGTTGCCCATATATAATCATGCACCACGCGCAGAGATCTTAATTACCCTGTTCATCAAGCAAGGATAGCACATATTATCCAGGGTATTATCCTATATTGTAATATGTGATGCCACATGAATACCATATGGGAGAGGGATTTAAAAGAGGTTACAGGCTAATAAGAGTACTTTATTCCACTCAGAAAACTCAAGAGAAACAGTTCTTTTCAAAGATCCGGAGGCTGTAATTACATGCAAAAAGTTAAGTCATCTTAAAGGCAAATGCTAACCCAGGAAGACTGCAGATTAAAATGAAAAGCTGAAATTTCCCATTGTTATTACTGCCCCACTGCACTAGATATTGTGCAAATATATGAAAAAGGTGGCTCCTGTCCCAAGGAGTTTAATTCTACCTTTCAGCTTGTGTTGTTCTAGAGCAGAAATTGTAGTAGGTTTAAGCTAGCAGCTGGTGGTCATATAATAGCTGTGAATTACAATGCTTTATAATGCCATGGATTTTGTATGTAATTTCCTGTGAAATTTACTAGGAGCCGTGCCTAAAACCCAATGCTTCGGCATAGCCCCAAATGTCAGACTTACCATTTCATTTTATTTACCCGCTGTGTGCCACAGCTCTTGTGCATCCGGCCTTCTCCTAGGTCACGAACTCCACGGGACAGGGCACAGAGGGAGCCACAGAACTAAGCTGACTTACCCAAGACCCACAGACGGCTCTCTGCCCATTACTTGCCCATGAAATGTCATACACGTTTGAGATTATGCAGATATATAAACAGTAAGTGATTCTTCTGTCATCCTTCAGTTCAGCAGGGGGAGCACAACCGGTATCTCTGCTGCACGACAATGCTACTGTGATTCGCTAAAACTACACTGTGTCTTCCCACATGATTTGTAATCATCTGGATCATACTTAAAGTCTTGATCCTGCAAACGGATCAAGTGGACACATGACTGTGCGCACGGGAGTAGCCTCTGCGGCAGTGAGGCCTCGTAATCTCTGTGTGACTTCAGATTTAGAGGCCCGGGCCCAGTCATGGCCTCCCCCTGCTTCCCTCCTCTCTTGCATGGTCTTACCTCCTGCGCCAGGAATCGGCGCAATTTGCGACGCTGCAACGAGGATACAAATAATTCTAGTGCGGGAATTGATTACGGGTTGAGCCAGGGGGCGAATGTCTCTTCCCATGGCTGGAGCTGCTAAGGCACACTGACAGTGGCACGCTGCATCCCCTGCTTCGGTGTCCGGGTGCAGGCTGGGCTCTGAGGCTGCTCTGCGTGACCCTCAGCACAGGGGGGTGGAAAGGGCCTGTGTCCCTTCCAGAAAACAAATGAATTGCTATTGAATAAAGAACAAAGCCAAACGAAAATAGCAAGCTGCTTAACGAAGCTTGTATTTCCTAAAGTATTCTCCCACCAGAGTGAAAGCCCTGATGAATCCTCAGAGCCTCTTCTCTTCGAGAGGCACTTGAGGAGGGCTGGATTGCCGGAGACGGGCCTGCGCTGCAGCAGAGCCGTGACAAGGAGCACGTGCATTTCTCTGTGCCATTTACTAGTGGTGTGAGTCGGGGAGAGCTGAGATACGGGACTGCCTGTGCGCTCCTACCACTGACGGGGACGGCAGCAAAGCAGCTACATCCTCGTCTCTCAGAAACTCTCTGTCTCTTTGGGGAATCGTTCTTTCTCCCTTTTATTCCTCTTCTACCAGCACACTGTCCCCATGGTTTGAAGCTAAGAGTTTCCTGTTCAAAGGGGCTGCAAATAGGTAACAACCCTAGATAGTAGGAGGAGAATTCCCTTTCCCCACATTTATTTCCTTTTCCTGCCTTTCTTCTTGCTTCTCTCACTTTCACCCTCCCCTTCTGTTCCCCTTTTTTCCTCTCTCTTCTCCTTTTTTTCTCTTCTTCCTTCCCCAGAGAAGCGAGACGTAAACAAGATGGACATGTTTAAAACAAAACCACACAGATCATACAGAACTATAACAACATTGACTTCAGCAAGCCTATTATACGATTAAAAAAGGACAAAATTTACCCTATAGGAGCAAAGCTCTAAAAAAATACAGAGAAGCGTTGTCAACTTTTATAAGCCAATTTACACAAATATAAATTTAGCATGTTAGTTCCTACTAAAATATCTAAGCCATCTGACTAGCAACCCTTGGCTTCAGAGGCCGTCAGTGATACTGCACCGAGAGAAATCTCACCATGGCGACTGACCTTCTCTCCCTCTCTCCTCCCTTTCATTTACTTCCCACATAAATCAGATAGAGAAGTTTTATAATGTTGGTAGTGTCAATATAACATCCTCCAGCTGAAACGTCTGTAGGCTACAGGACTTAAGTCGTAATTTTACAATGTAAGAAACAGATATAGTAGGACCACTGGCAGTGTTTGTAATTGTGCCTCTCCAGCGTTGTGATACAATCATCTTAGGCAGAAGTTAAGGGAATGGACTTCACTGTGATATTGGAGGCTGATTACTGATCATCTCTGCTTACCGCTCTGTTCAAAGGGTGGGCCTAATCCCCCTCATCAGTCAAATGAGCTCAAGTCTTTAAAACACAGTGGTTTGCTGTGGTCAATGAGGTGCTGAAAAAGCTCGAAGGTTTCCTGAATCTAACTATCGAGTCTATCGGTCTCCCTCATGCCTCAGGTGAGTAATACAATAACACTTACCCTATAAACTTCTTCCCCTGATCTAGTACCCAACTGAACTACACGGCCAAAATACCTAACTGGTTTTAAGACGGACCTATCTATTAAAGGCCATAAGGTGCGTGGGAAAGCTGAGGCATACTGAGTTTTAATAAAAGGCGCAAGCTCACGATGAGTGAGCACTAGAGCCAGAGGAAGAACTGAAGAGCCCTGATTCCTACTGAGGAGCTTCCACCTCAGTATGTTTTTGTGTCAGGTATTTTTCACTGAGGGGCACTATCCCCTACCAGGCCCTCTCAATTAGCACAGGGCATTGGTTTTAAATAATTTGGCTAGAAATAGTGTTTTTTTCTCTTCCAGACAATATTTGCCTTTTGAAGCTTGTTTCTGACTGCAGACTGGTGGAGGTGAATGTTTTGCATGTAGCACAGGCGCATTCTCCTTCTTTCTTTATCTTAACACTGCAATATTTCTTCTCTTTGACATAAACAGTGTCCAAAGTACTCTAATCCCATCCACGTACAGTACAAATAGAACAAACAAGGAATGATTTATGCACACTTGACTGTGCTCTATATCTTATTAGATGAAGACGAATTACTGTGCTGGACAGGGACACATTCTCCTGAAAAATCCATCTTTGTAGATTTTTGGTGCTCAATCTCATGTCTTCTGCAAATGCATTTTAGCATGCTATGGCTATTTTCCACTTGGTGATCTCTGCTGTGCCGTGCACAGTATGTGCGGCCCTGAAGGAGGACTGAAGCCGGTTCCCTTGCGAGCAGGCTGCCATAGCTGCAAGGTACCGCTCCCGCTATATCACTTACGGAGAAATGATTCTGCTCTCGTGTTCTACGACAGATGTCACTTCCCAATTTCTGCCAGATGCTGATGATGTTATTTAAGCAAAAGAATTAATCCTCTCCTCCTTTCCTTCCATCATCATATTATATACACTATACTCTCCGCCTTTGTAGTCACTTCTGAGAAATAAGTCCATCGATTTATATACAGACCAAGAATTTAAATTTGTTGACATTTGACAGAAAGCCTAGGGTTTGCGTCTTGTGAGAAGCCATATGCACAGCTACAGTATATAATTGGCGCTTTCTTCTAGAGAAAATCTGTATTTGAAAAAGCATGAATTGTTGCTACGTGTTCACTGGCTATCAGAGAAGACCCAATACAGTTTGTACTTAAGTCATTGGACAAGTATTAGCTGTTGCTCAAACCAACAAAGCAGTAAATTAACAACAGGCAAGTTATTTTTTCCCCTTGTCCTTTCATTTTCCTCAGCTTTCAATATGAAGTGATCAAACTCAAATTTAATTTGTCCCCTCCCACAGTATCTTATTCTCTACCCATGTAAACACTGAATAAAACAGATTTTCAAGCTCCTTCTTCCAAAGGTAACACAGTGACAGCATTCATGTGAGACAAGCTGCATCGCAGTTTTTAATAAATCAGTCTTTACATAAGCATTTCTAGAACTCTTCTTCTAGAACTGGCAGAGTAATGAATAACGTCCCCTACCTTCTAGTTCTCAGACTAGCATATTAAAATACTTTTCAATAGTTTTGCAATTTCCATGAATATCAGATTTAGGGCAGTAGTGTTATTACTGTGTGAATGTATATATCCACCATATGAGAAACACACACCCAGGCATTCGCTATCTACCCCCAAGACTTACATTTAAGAGTCAGGAACTGAGGAGAAAAGCAAGTGAGACGTTCAGTGATGGTCCAGGAATAAAGCAAAGAGACTAGAAAGCCAGAGGAGGAACAGCTAGAAGTAGTACTTGTCTTACAGAAAGGTACACTGGCTTGCAGCCCTTTGCGCATATTGCACTCCCCAAAATGGAGTGACTCATTGTACTCAGATCGAAGGCGAGGAACCACCTTGGTCAAGCCCAAGAAGTCAAACCCACCTACATCCAGAGCAGCCATGTATATGATAGAAACAGTGCCGCAGACAGACGGCGGATCAACGGTGTGACACAAAGCTGTACTTGCGAACAGCATTAGGAAAGGACAAAAGGACACAGTGCAGTCTGGCAAGGAAGGCAGAACCAGCTACCTGCCTGGCGTTTTCAAGTTTCTTTCAAAAAACCAGCTGTCTGCGCACAGCAGAAGTGCAAGAAGTGAAGTACATGGATACTGTCCTAGCATTGAACTGTGTTAGCATTAATCATTACGAAAGACATCTAAAAGACAGTGTTGGACTGCTAAGCAGTCCACCGGTGACCGGTGCTTTACAGTTCGTTTGGAGACTGACACATCTGCCTCCCTTTGCAATGGAATGGCTAGGAAGAATTTCTCTACACCGAATGGAAAAATATTCTGTAAAGTTTTTTAATTACAGTCTATGTTATTATTTTACTCAGCGTTCTATTTTCCTTAAATGTATACAATGATTGTGAAAGATAAGATTCTCACCAAATTAACTTTTTCTATTTCTCGCTTCTTACCTGCTGGGACAACGGCGAGACAAAGCGTACAGCTTCATTTGCAAGAGGCAATACGCTGTGATTTCAGGCGCGCAGCTAGTAGCGAGTGGGCAGGAACCCGTTCATTCACTGGGTCCCAGCTAAGGTACCAGACAAAACCAGCTGTGGTGGTGCTGGTTGCTTTCCCTGCCAAAGGCATCCATTGGGAAACTGAACCGAAAACTCTCACTTCACAAAAGCCACTGAATAGCAATTAAGAGAGGTTTATTATGAATTCCTTCCGCATACAAAGCTACCACTGACTTAAGAGGATTTTTTGTGTGCCAAGAAGCATAGGACCAGGTCTCAGACGGTAGTGATTTCCAACTCATGTGGACATGAGCCAGCTTGAAATATCAGCTGCAGAAGCAAAAAATTCTATGAGCATAATGATGCCCTTGAGACACCCAGTTATATAGGTCTTTGCTTTAAAAATAATGAATCACATCCTTTTTCCAACCCCTTTAAATCAAAAGGATAATATTTTTCCATACAATCAGGAGGCTGCATTCTCAACACGATCTAATGAGCGTGATGACAACTGCCGTATTATTTGAAGAAGTTATATGACCATTGCACAGAAAATGTCCTCCTATTTTGCAGCAGACATTCCCTAGTGCAACATTTTTTCTCTCAGCCTTAATTGAATTTTGAAGCATTTGCTTGTTCATGTTGTTGTCCATGTAAGCTTTCCATTTTTCCTTTTTTTTTTTTTGAATTAGATGCACCATTTACAGTACACCTTCTACCAGATGAAAGAATAGAAAAAAAGGAGAACAGAACACTACAGCCCACAATACAGATTTTTAAATCAAGCCAAGAGGTAGTATAATGCAGTGTTAATTTTCATACGGTAGATAGAATATGAAATATTTTTATATTCCTCATCATTAACAAACAGCGTACATTAGGTTTATGTTTTGAAGTCAGGTAGTTACCAAGAGGTTTGTCTTTAAAACTGTTTTATGAAACCAAGGAAGGAAAAATCCAATACTTACTCAGGAGCTAGGAAATTGTCACCATGTTGAACACTCAGTTACTTTTGCATTAAACTGACAGCTTAGGCAGTATTCTGGTAGAACTGGGAGAAGTTAAAACACATTAACCCTCCTGCCACCTCATGCTCAAACGGTTGTGGAAGAAATAGATATTTAAATTATAGTACCTGTTCAGTTTAACTCATTTCTTCAACTGCTGACCAAAAGCAGTAGGATTTCAGAAGTGATCTCTCCTCTTCTGCTATTCGTAATTCTGCATTTTTTGAACTGCCGCTTGTACTTTTATCGTGTACAAGAGGGAGAAGTGCTCTGACTATTAGCTGGAGTCCTGGGTTTACTGAGACTTTCTGTGAGCTCACCAGCGGGCGTCCAGCGATCATTCAACGCTCAATGTCAATGCCAGAACTCAGCTTTATTCTATGCCCCCTTCCAAGTGACTGCGCGTAACAGCAACAGTCTCATACGTGTGGACGTGATGGAAAACGCAAAGTACAAGAAAAAGGACACAAACCAGAAAGGTCTCTGTGCTTGCAATAATGAGTTTTTAAAGTCACAGCATGCTATGCTATTTCTTCCATTCCAAAACAAAACTATCAGCAAGAGTCTTGAAAACTAACATTGAACTAAGATCAAACTGCACATACAACTAACCTTAAGGTAATCTGCATGCACACTTGTATTGTTAACTTTCAGTTATGTGTTCTGTTATTCAGAATTTATTTCACTGACTGACTTCAGCTCAAAGCCTTTTTTATCCCAAAGCTGCCTGAAGTCTGTCACAATGTTGATCTACCTTTATTGCCTCAGAAAAGACGTAATCTAATAAAACAGCAGAACCTTCCACCGTAAAAAAACGCACTGTATTTTCCAGAGAAATAGCCCGAGTATCCAAAGTATCAGACACAAATGAAACGGAAATCTGCAGAGAAAGCTTCTGTGCTCTGTTTGTGAAAGAACACCTGTATGGCAAAAAAATTCAAAAATATGAAGCTTGGCCACAGATGTGAAGGGTCATAAAGCGCCAAGAGTAAGCAAAGTTCAGAAGCAGGGATCCAGCGATACTGGATCTGTTCAGTGAAACTGCACTGTGCTGCTGGGATAGGCTGGTGAAGGGAGTTAAGCGGGTAACCTTAAAGTGGGGGAATCCATAATGACCCTCGAGAGTTGTAAGAGCTAGAAGCAAAACGCGCTGGATGGGAATGTTGCTGCGGTTCTCTTTTAGTCTATCACATTTAGCCCACCGATAAGGCAACTTAACCTTTGCTGCCTTCTCCTCCAGTTCTCTGACACATAAATTACCTCATCTGAGACATACCTGTATACGAGTAAGAGTCTAAGGGAATTTAAGAGAACAGTAAAGGGTCTAACATGCGTTTAAGTCATTACCTCTACCAGATGGGTAGAAACCATACTGACCTAGCAGATATCCCACCTCTGCACCACTCCCTACTGATAGGCCAAATCAGACTTTATATAAAAGCAGTAGAAAAAGCAAAACCGGAATGCTCAAAGCAAACCATAGCATCTCTCTGGAGTATCTCTCCTACAAGGAAAGGCTGAGAGAGCTGGGACTGTTCAGCCTGGAGAAGGGAAGGCTCAGGAAGGATCGCTCCATGTGTAAGAATGCCTGCAGGGAGGGTGCAAAGAGAATGGAGCCAGGCTTTTTACAGTGGTGCCCGGTGCCATAACCACAGACAACGGGCACAAGCTGAAACACAGGAGGTTCCCTCTCAACATCAGGAAACACTTTTTTCCTGTGAGGGTGACCAAGCACTGGCAGAGGTTGCCCAGAGAGGTTGTGGGGTCTCCATCCTTGGAGCTGTTCAAAAGCCAGCTGGCCATGGCCCTGGGCAGCCTGCTGGGGGGGACCCTGCCTGAGCCGGGGGCTGGACGAGACGACCTCCAGAGGTGCCTTCCAGCCTCAGCCATTCTGTGATTCTGCAAAACCAAAGGATTTTACCCTAGGCTTGCTGCTGCTGTGAGACCACTCTGTCACAAATTTTTGCAGATTCTCAAAAGTCACTGGTGAGATAACCGTGTGACTTGCTTGACTTCCTTGAGAACAAATTAGTTCTCCTCACATACATTTTACCTTTTCTTATATTATTATCTTGCTCCTGTAGACCGATTCAATGAGGCAAAACCTCCACTGATTTTAATGACAATATTGCTGTAATAATTACTGCAGGGCTGAGCCCCAGAAAGTCATCAAACTTTTCTCCTGTTTTTTTCTGATTGTGTTTTTAGAGGCAAATTTCCTATGGTGCTTCCTGCATTTTATTTATGCCTGAGAGTGCAGGAATACACAACTTAGAAGTCTTTTGCTGTGAAGCCATTCACCCTGCTGACAGCTGATATGATTAAAATCCAAATCCTAGTGTTTCTAACTCCTACTTGGATTTAGACTGGTGCTACGTGAGCAGCCATACGGCCTCTCTGCTCTCAGGTACGACTGGATGGGCTTCTCCTGTGCCAACTTGGCAGCTCTAGCCAATCTTGGCAGCTTCTGAGTTTTACCAGTTGCTTTGCTTTAAAAGCAGTCTGTGGTGCCGAGGCCCAAACAAGTACAAAATACGTTACCATCAGATATACAAACAAATTCTCTGAGGCACAGCAGATGTTCTTACAAGAATGTTCTGCTCTGCTTGGTCCAGTCTTCTTGGTCTGTAACTTTTAGACTATGCTGGAACTGGAAATAATTCAAAAGCTAGAAAAAAAAATATCTCATTTCAGAGAAGCTTGCAGTCATTTTCAAAGAAAACTTAATTAGTTTTCTATCTTTGTGACCAAAACACATGTCTTTTTCTTTTGTCAAACCTGGAAGAATTATGGAACTTAGGCACATGTCATGATGCTCATGAAGCTTTTCCTTAGTTTGAATTCATTGTACGCAGAAGCAATCAGACTGAATTACGTTCAGAAAAAAAATCAATAACAAAAGCCCAAAACCAACCTGAAATCCTATTTGCTCCTACCTTTGAAGAATGTAAGGGAAGAGTTTGGTGGATCTGATTTTATTTATTCCTGTCTTGATTATATTTATTTCAATTTTATGAAAAAAATGAAGAGATTATTTACATAACTTGAAGTTGATCACTCTTTCCTTCTGGTTGAAGCTTGACCTATACTCAAGAAGAGTACCCTGAAGAACAGTCCACTTCAAAAAATGAAATGAAATTACTACAAAGTTCCATCGTCATCTTATGATGAATACTTAAGAGACTCTTCTTGTTCATGGAGCTATGTATCTCCTTAAAAATAATTTATTTCATGTAATTCTTTTGGGGTAAAATCTGTGGAAAGAGTATATGTGGGAATGCGGCTGTGAAACAACTCCTGCTTTCTCTAAGTCAGTTTAAGATAATTAACTGAAGGTCAAAAAGCTATTTCTCTTGGTTTTATTTTTAATATAGGCACAGGGCTGTGCACTCTACATAAGATATGAACCAGATGACAGGTGTAACTGATTCTTAGACACACAATTCAGAGATAAGGTCAATATAGAAAGCTTTAGGAAACACCAACTCTATTTTTGTTCAATATCCAAGTACTTTTATGCCACGCATAGAATTTAAATCAGTTCTCATATTCACGTGGTAAGTACGTGCATGGTGACACTTCCTTTATTGCACAGTACAAAATTGTACCTTTCCAACTTGTTAGCATGTTGGGCTGGGTTCCTTCTAAGAGTGAGTGGAGATGGTGTCTCTAACTTGCTCTGGAAGGGTAAAGAGGGAAGAAGAGAGCGGAATATAATCTGCAGACTTCTTTAGGATGATAAATGTGAAAGGTTGGTGATTTACGCAAATGGTCAGGGTTGCAGGTTTTTTTTTTACGCAAAGCTAGGAAGTTCCTTCTACAGGCTGCAAGAACAAGGCACAGACTGAGGACTTTGCAGAAAGCCAGAAGAGAACATGTGACCATTCAAATGAAGATGTGTGTGGACGCCTTAATCGTTTTGCCTTACCCCTATTGAACGTGACAGCAAACCTTCTTTAAGTAACAAGTTGATGAAGTGGTTGTGTTTAAACTCATAACAAGATTAGAGTTAACAAAAAAATCTTGGTGTAGAAATATTTGAACACTTTATCCTAATATTTCTTGCCAAAATTATTTCCTGTAAGCCTTTGACATTGAGCCCCTTCACTTTGTTAACTGCTGGAAAAACACAGAACAAACCCAACTGTGTATACTGAAGAATGCAAATATTAGGGAAGAGATGAATACAGACACACCAAGGACACACAGAGAAACCTGTCTGAAGTAATTTTAACGCTTCCAAGCAGTGCAGGCAAAATTAAGGAGAAAATAACTGCAGGGGATGAAGTAGGAGGATCACAAAAGTTGGAGGACTCTGGGTTAAGGAAGCTAAGGTGAAGATCAATGGGGCTTTGAAGAGCAATGAGAAGCTGGAGAGAATTTATGAATATGGACAGGATCTCAATATCGCTTTCCTTCCTTGTTAAACCAGTCGAACTCTGAAGCATCTCTACTCCTGGGATCCTCTCCTCATTCCCATTCCTCCCTCCGTGCAACAATTTGTACCAGACCTTCCCTGCTCCGTCCTCTCCTCCCAGCAACAGCTGTATTCTTGCCTCTGCATTGCTTTGTTTGTGGCTGCGATAAGAGTAGAGAGATACAGCTGAAGGAAGCAGGATGGTGATGTGTAACTGTGCGGAGGAAAAGCAGAGTCTGGCTGCTTAGGAAACAGTAGCTGCTGCTCAAACACGTAATCTCCCGTCTCCTCCAGCATGGGCGAACGGCCCTTTGCTTGCTGCCATTAGCCTGTTGCCCTGGGGCAACTTGCTATACCCAAAGTTGGCCCTAAGTCAGAATCACAACCACAGCAATTAAGATGTGTTACATTAATATTTCTAGTGGTTTGTAACAGCGTGGGATTCTGTTCCAGCTGCTATGTTGGAAAACAGTGTACAAAGTAGAGGGAAAAAGAATGCGTATCTTCTACGCAAGATCTGGTCTTGCAGTCATCTGGTTTTAGTTCACCATCAGAAATAAGAAACGCCCTTACTGAAGCATCAGGATGAACAGGGTATGTAATATCTTAATTTACTCTGTGTATTAGAAGTACTGCATAGTAACCTGAATCCCTTCCAGATATCTTGCAAATAAGACTCTTACCATCATAAGAACTTCATTTGCAGGAGGCTGTACAACTTATTAGGCCTAACATAAATATATTTGAATCAACAATCATTTACACAGGGTGAAAATACAAAACTCGATGGAAGAAGCATTTTCTTAATCTATTAAATCCTAACTCTGACATGCACTGACATTTATGTATGGTATTTCCTTCAATCGTTCTCATTAAAATTGGACTACAGTTACTTGTAGCCTTGCAATGTGTTCAAATGACGAAGAAAAAAAAAAGTACTTTTGAGAGCAGTTAATTTGGAATTAAATTAGTTTCTTCACAGATCAAAAGATATGTACACAGCAGAATCTTATTGAATTATACCAGCATGCTTCACTATGTAAGAAAGAGCAAAGAACAGCGCGACATTACTCCTCACAGAATCGCAAAGCTATATCCCCAATCAAATCCAATCAAGAAGAGAGAAAAAAGAATATGAAAATAATTCTGTTCTGATGGATCATTTATCTTTTTTTTTAAGGCAGGTAAAAATAGAAGAGTTTGGTGTGCAGTTCCAAAATCTTGTGCCAATCTTTTAAAACCTCTGTATGGTACACTCTGCAAATACAGTGAATTCGTAAGGAAAAATCACATCAGGTAAATTGCCTTCTAGAGAACAGGACGGCTGAGCTGCAGCTGCAAGTCAAAAAAGGGTTATGACATGAAATGGTCTCCCTCAAATACATGCAGGAGACAGAATACCTGGAGTCCAACTTAAGAGGAACTAGCTAAATAGAGAAAAGTTGGAAGATGTTCTTGCAATGTTCTAAAACTAAAACTGAGGGAGAGAAGGAGGAGGGGACTGGCAGCAGAAGAGGAGTCAGAACAGGATATCAGAATCCATACGTATCAAAAGCAACTACCTAAACAGGTATGGAGATTAGCTTTTTTTTTTTTTTGCAAATGCAGTGAAATAAAAATTGACTGTGGGTCCTATAACCTCTTTGGTTAAAACCATGGAGATAGGCAAAAAAGCATTTACCTATATTCTTCTAAACTAACTCCAAAGAAAATTAATAGCTTAACTTTAATGTACATCCCTACTGGAGAACAGCAAGGAAACACAACATTGTTAGCTAAGGATTCAGCTGGTATAAAAAGTAGGCGTGAATCAGATCTGCATAAACCTCTCCATATCCCCAGGGAGTCCTGGTGGCTAGACCCAGAACAGGTAGATGGAGAACAAGCAGCCGTTTAGCGACAAGCACAGAACTTCACATGGGCTGAGGAGCCGCCTGACGAGCGGGATGAACACCAAGCAGTGTGTCGCGAGATGAAGTCACTCCACGGCTGCTGGGGCTGGACCAGCTGCTTCAATGTACAGACAGAACCTAAACCGAGCCAAGAGATTCTGATTCAAGGTGGGAGAAAAGGAGAGAGGTAAATGTATGCATCTGGCCCGACATATGTTTTCACTCAGCTCTATGGAAGGAAAAAGATACGTCTTATAAAGAAATGTCGCAAAGAACAAGCGATAAATAATGAATAAAGATTCTGCATTGTTTGTTTATAGAATACCAAGAGCATCCTGCTAGATGCACTTCCCATTATCATTCATTCTGCAAAGACCTACTGTGATTGCTTTAACCTTGATTTTAAGGCAGAAGTAACGGTAATGCGCAAGCTTATTGGTACAGCCACGGTAACAAGGAAAGAATAGTAAAAAGTGTATTTATAAAGCAGGGGAATCACATTAAAACTGCTAGGCAATAAAAACTACATTGTAGGCAGCATCTGGGAAAAGGGTATTCACAAACCAATAATATCCTATTAAAACTAATGTGCAATAAAAGCAGACCGCAGCAGAATTTGTAACGGCTTTTAGACCAGGGCCCTGGAAATGGGGTGTTGACCTTCTCCGGTCCTGCTAGCTTCAACTCGGCACTTCAGGTACTGCTCAGGAAGCACCCAGGACGCAGCTTGTTTTCCAAAATGAGGTTTTTTCCTCATTAATCAAACAAACTCACAAGTGTGGTCTGTTAACAAATTATGCAGCAAGTAGCCTTACGAAAAAGTACTCCTGAATCTAACTGAAGTATCCTGACGGATAAAAGAATTAAAATAACGTGTCTGCTTCAAAAACCACAGCCTTCAAATAGCACATGGTCGTATTTTCAAAACTGTTATGCTCCTGCACCCGAACTGCAGTCAGAATAACTGTATTTGAGAACAAATAATGGTTTAGGCTATTTTTAGCAGATAAACAAAGAAGCAAACTTGTGAATTGACCCAAAATGATTCTTTTGGGTTTTTTTCTCACCAAATGGAATCTGTTATTTTACTTCCAATTTTTATTTTTTTTAAAGTGACAACAAAATTAATCTCACGATACAATTCTGCAATGAAAAATGTTGTTCACTTTTTGTTTTCAAAGCTTCCGAATGTTTTGACTTTTCAGTTTTTGCATAAATGATCTGCCGAGTTCCGAGCAAATCTACAGAATTAGTTTCAATCTATTCAAGAGTGCATGTTTTTAATGAATAACTGATTCGCTTACGATTTGCACCACCTTTCTTGCATCTCTAATTCTTCCCTATAGAAGGTGTAATCTGGAATCCACCAAAATCGACTGGAATTTCAGCGTGTCAGTGAGTAAATGTCGAACTCCCCACTGCTCAGACACTGTTACACTAAGGGAACTTGATACAGAAAAGCAAGAAAAAAGAAAAGTAAACACTGGAAAGTAAAACTAATGTTTGTTACAGCTGTGGTGGCTTAAGTTCTGAGGCTACTCTGCAACTGTAAACAAACCTTTCTCAGGGTAAGGTGCGAACAGCACACACGAAGTGATCAGGGTACAATCAAGCTCCAGAAATGTACTCAGGATATAAAAAACATCAAGGAAAGAAAAGAAGAAATGTGGTTCAAGCGAGATTCTGCGGTGACACAGAGATACAGCAGAAGCTGTTGGGGAGACCAAGTGGGTACCAGACAAATTATTTCCCTGGGGACAACATTCTACTGACATTTACCTCTCCTGCGTCTGCTAGCAAGAGACTAAGAGCGCTGATGAACGCCCACCCACCCTTCCCAGGACAAAGCCCATGTGAAAGACATGGGGCGCTCAGAAACATCACTGCAAAGGGCTGACTGACACCAGGGTAAGCGAGAGCAGGATTCGACCATGCGTTACTGCCCTTGAGGAGATTAGAGGACAGAATTCTTCACGTGCCTGATAGATTTTCAATCCAACAGGAACAAATCTAGGTTCTGTGTTCTGCAGACCAAGAATGAAGACCTGAATCCCAAGTAACAAATGATTTTTCTCCACACCTAAGGAGGTTTTTGCCAGACTTGTTACAAAACTCACCACCACTACTGCAGATGCACCATGCTCCTTGTACTACTGGTCTTAATAGCTACTGTGGGCTATTTACCCTAACATAATGTCTTAGCCCAAAACTAAACCCTAGAAACTCACACATATTCAGTATGCCATTATAAGATCCTTCATTTAGTTCTTCACCAGCAACTCATCCCGTGTACGTTACATACATGAACGTGCTGGCCTCCTGCTTTAAACATCTGAAAAAGCCAATTAAGCTTGTCCCGGATCCCATTGTTTCTTTCCTTTACGTTAAGGCTTCTTTAGAGTTGAGATCCCTATATGGGATATGTCTCCAACAAAAGCACCATAAAACCACGAAGCTGAATTTTATTCCTCTTGTATAATGAGCTTCCAGTACGGCACTGAGAAAGACTCTGTTCTTATGTAAAACAGGTGAGCGGGATTAAAAGAGCAAGGGCTGTATTTTACGTTCACGTATCAGCTGTGACCCACAGTTCTTCCATGACCTGTATTATCTAATTAAAAAAACACTGAATGTCACGTTGCTCAGTCCGACTACATGGGAAGCTGCTGTTCTCCTTCCGAGAGCAACAGGCATTACAAGGAACGTGGTGGGATGAGTGACTCAAATGGCAGGGCAGCATAAATCCAAAACGGGACAAAGGCAATTGAAAAATATTCTTCCAGAGTGACTCCACTTATTTCGGCAGAGATTTAGATCAATGTACTTGGGACCAAAATTTGGTTTGGTGTCTCTTTTTTTTCCCCAGTGTGAAACAAACAAAAAAAAAGCATAAACTAGATAAGCATACAGGCTCTTTTCCACTGCAGGATAAGAACTGCGCCCAAGTTAGAGAGAAGCAAATACAGCTCTCAAAAGTCAGAGCACAGATCTTGAACTTCTTGACCACTAACATCTTTGCAAAGCTCCCCTAATATAATTTGGGCTATGAGAGCCCCAGGTAAAGAAGCGAGCAAAAACTAAATGTTTACATACTAATTTTTTCTGCACTTTGCAAATGCTGGTCATAGATCAAATTTAAATTGCTTTTTAATTCATCTGAAAGAGACCGCCAATGTCTAAGCAGTTTTTTTCTTGAGGAAAAGAATACACTTCGAGTGTTTGGGGGCGGCAGATTTTTATTTGAGCAGGTTGCTGGTGTCTGCTTTTACCGGGATGCTTCTTGTGAAGGTCCTTCCCACCGAAGCTACGAGGGGCCACTACAGGAAGGGGCCCTCAGTGCAGCAGACTGTCCCCCGGAGTCCGACATGCTGCTCAATACTTAACGTTAAGCACGTGCTCGAGTACTTCCCTGAACTAATGCATTTTAACAGCCTTCGGCTCAGGACCTATTTCCCAGTTACAAGAAAGGTTGAAAATAAAGCGCTGGGATGACATCTGTGCGTTTCTTTAACTCAATTTGTAATCCGATTTTTTTTTCCATCGGGGACCAGGGAGTTCATTGGTATAAAGGGAACGATCTGGCATTTGTGCATTCATCCCTTTCTACCGAATCGGTGCATGTCTGCCTTGGTCTTACGTGATAATACTGGTGATTGCAATTCTTTACTACCGAGATGATTTCTAGATTAACATGCTAAGATTTTTTTACTAAAAATTGTAAAGTGGGGAGGAAGGAGGAAGCTTTCCATCAGAATGCAAAGAGAAACGATTGCTCTCCTCCTGGACCAAAGTACAAACTGAATACATTTAAAAGCAATGTAGTTGTTCAAGCCTCTATTTTTCTTAATTATTTCACTTCTCATAGGAAAATCACAATGATTCGATTAAAAATAGTAATTAGGAAAGTTGCTGTTGTGTTTCACATTGTGAGAAATTAATCTCGATTTTCATCGGTCAGGAGGAGTGAAACTCCTGGGTGCAGCAAGCCAGAATGAGGGCTCCCAGGCACCACAGAAACCCCGTGTCAGCTTGCTCTGACATCAGCCACCTCTAATGCCTGAACTTTGCACTAATTCTCTGACCAGGGAATGATGGTATCTGGAACATGATGTATCCTAAAATCGCTCAGTTGTTTATCCATATCATACTGTTACTAGTGTCTAATTTGTTGACTAGCTTCACCTCAGGGTCTCTTTAATCACTACCATTTCCCAATTTTCTCTTGCTCATTGAATGCGTGCGCTCAGGATTAATTTCCCCAGGAGATAACTGCATTTTTTTCAGGTTGATTCTCATTTTGCATTTCCAGTGCATATACTTGTCTCACTAGGCACTGTTTTGTTCTATTATGTCTCTACTCCCGTAGTGTTTATAGCACCTCTCACTTACAAATTTTATTACTATTCTTTTTCCCCTTCTCCAAAATGCAGCATTTTTCAGTATTTCTTTATGAAGAAGCATCCTCCCCTCCACCCTCCCCAACAGAACGACAGATCTCTTAAAACAATGACTAAAAGAAGTCATTTTGTTTAATTGGAAAAATAACTCATTTACCTCCTTTGCGGAATATTTTAATCATGTTTGGTTCATAAATTTGAAAAGTATACAAATGAAAAATAGCAGTATAATTCAATACTGTGAAGTCTGGAAAGCATGAAACGGTCCACGCTTGTACCTGGTGCATAAAGTACATTCATTTCCCCCTAGCGAGGCTCAGGCAGCCATGTCTTTATGGCAATGTAAAGCCCAAGGCAGATGTATTCTCTTGTTCTCGCTGCATAAAACCAGGAACTGATGTTATTCATGTTCCTCCCTTTCATTTTGTCATTGCCTTTTGTTGATGGATGCCACCGAAATGGTTGACTATTTTGAACCACGCTTTCCCTTTCTGTGTTATAATCTGTGTAAGGGAGCTAGAGCAAAGGAAACCTCCTTTAGGGGATCACCTGTACACTTTTGAAAAGGCTTTTTTGCCTCTGAAAATCATTAAAATGCTACGATTCAGAAGCCGGGTTTGCAGTGTTTTCCCTTGCCTGCCGAACGTACTTTCTCATGGCTGCTATGTAGGTCCTTGCCCCGTAAGCACACTGCTACTTCCTAATCCATTCCTATTTTTAAGACAGACGCACAAGGGTTGCGAGAAAACATATTCACAGTAAGATCAGAAAAAAAGAACCAATATTTTGCAATCTGACTACTTTCCCCCAACTATGGATATTAAACAGGACACATCATAATTATGTATTTTGTACCTTGCTGACCTTTGCTGCCTACTGATATATTCCCAGTCTTCTTGACATTGCCTGACCCATATGAATGTTTTTCCATTATGAAATGATTACAAGCAATGTTTTTCCTACAGTCTTACTGAAAATATTCCTATCAACTAATAGCACAGAATAATCATTAAAATTTGTGCTAGGAGGACCTAGAGGCTTCATTTTTCTCTTGATTGCAGAAGAAATTTATAGTTTGGCAAGCTGTTCTTTATGTAAATGCTCGCTTTTCTCATCACCAATACAATGTCCTAGTTATTTAAGAGTTTGCTAGTATGCCATGAAAAAACATAGTTTGTTTGTGCTTCAGAGACTGACAGGGATTATTTCTGAATTTATAAACAATGCAGTGGAGTGACTGCAAAGTAACCACCTGGAAAGGAGGAAGGAAAAAATAAGGTCTTTAGAGAGGTCCAGCCAGGGCTGTGCGGAGACGCTCTGCCAGGGGCTGATGGAAGCTCAGCTCCAGAAGCTGCTCTCTGGCCCTGCGCGGTCCTCTGCTTGCCCAGTTCCGCTGGGCAACGGGCACAATATGGGGATATGGGACGAGGCCGTGGGTCTGCAACTGACCTGCCCTCCGGAAAATCAAATTTTGTAGCATTTACACTTGCATGGCGCATCTATTGTTTGCCATGACCTGTAAGGATAGCAGGTATGTTCAGTCGTCCTTCACAGAAAGATGAAGGTAACTGGGAACCCATGACTACCTTGCACGACTACAGTTTATGACATCTCTAACACAGACTTTATCAATACCATATATTTGAGCGGTATATTAGTTGCCTGCTACCGGCGTTCCTGAAGTGCTGACTATATGGTAGCTTTGTATTTATCAGGAAAGATAAAGACATAAACAGAGATCATAGAATCATAGGGCTGGAAGGGACCTCTGGAGATCATCTAGTCCAACCCCCCTGCCAGAGCAGGGCCACCTTAGAGCAGGTTGCACAGGAACGCGTCCAGCGGGATTTGAGTGTCACCAGAGACAGAGACTCCACCACCTCTCTGGGCAGACTGTGCCAGGGCTCTGCCACCCTCAAAGTAAAGAAGTTCCTCCTCGTGTTTAGGTGGAACTTCCTATGCTCAAGTTTGTGCCCATTACCCCTTGTCCTGTCCCCGGGCACCACTGAAAAGAGCCTGGCCCCATCCTCCTGACACCCACCTGTTAAGTATTTATAAGTGTTGATAAGGTCCCCCCTCAGCCGTCTTTTTTCCAGACTGAAGAGACCCAAATCCCTCAGGCTTTCTTCGTAAGAGAGGTGTTCCAGTCCCCTCATCATCTTTGTAGCCCTTTGCTGCACCCTCTCCAGTAGTTCCCTGTCCCTCTTGAAGCGGGGAGCCCAGAACTGGACACAGGACTCCAGGTGCAGCCTCACCAAGGCTGACCTCCCTCGACCTGCTGGCAATGAGATGCTATTTATAAACCTCGATGCACATAATATCAACCTCAGCGCGACCAAAACAGCATGCTCCATAATTAGTATAGTGGGGGAAACTTTTTACCTCTAGTCATTTCAAAATAGACTGAAATATCCAGGAAAATATAACGTTTTTGACATTCCAGCAGTAAGAAGAAACTGGTTGCTACAGAAAGGACAGTGGAAACCTGAGAAATATGGGTAGTTTTAAAACAAACAGAGCTTTTAGGGAGGTGATGCAGAAAGGTGACCTAGCAATATAATAATTTCTCTCTGTTACAGTTTTAAAAATTAACAGGGTACGTTACAGTCTACCTGGCACTTTGTAGGCAGAGAGCACCCTATGGTAACTCACCACAGCAATTTATTCCAAGGCATAAGTGTGCCGATAAATGTGGAAGCAAAACTAAAGCAGAATTACAGTAATTAAGCTTTGTAGCCATAAAGGCAGATTACTTTTGTAAGGTCACTGCAGATAAATACAGAGAATAGTTTAGAAATATTGTGCAGCTGTGCAAAGAACATTCTTACACTCTGTCAGATGGAGTTTTCTACGGACACGGCACAGTCAGAAACCACCATCTTAGTCTGGAAGCTGGCCAAGTACTTTTCAATGTGGTTCCTGGATAAAGTAAGTAAAAGAAAGCAACGGAAGTTGCACAACTAACTGCTTCCCTGTATCAAAATTCTGCCCGATGGGGTAGAGAATAAACCACCTTTAGGGCTTCAGAAAACATTAGTTAGGTCTAGTGCGTGCTGCTAGCAGCGTCAGAAAGTTTCCAGAGGGAAAGCCTGCGCAGCTGTGTCAGACTTGTGACAAGAGAAGTCAACAGCACCTCGCTTCTGTGTGCACGATTACGAACGTGGCACATGCCTATGTCAGGCTGAAAACTTTATTTCTACCCTTCTTCTTTGACCAAACTTCTAAAAAGGGCTTTGCCAGTTGCAACCAAAAAGAATTCTATTGAAAAAGTCTTGTGTACACCCAGGAATCATGCCAGTGCTATACCAAACAAGAAGAAAAACTTGCAACAAGTAATTATTAACCTGAAGAGGTCACGAAAGTCAAGATGGGCTCTAAATGCCTTTCCACAGGCTCTGCTCTAACTCACAGGAGAGTCTCGGAATCTGTCTTCACGTGACAGGTGTGAAAATATGAAGTCAGCTTGTAAACTTTTGATGCAATTAATGGGCCGCTTTATTCTGCCTCACATGATACAGAGTAATGTGCCTCCACGTATTGAATCAGAAGTATGACCATAAAGGTTAGACAGGGTGCTTCACAGTCTGAAGCTTCTTTATTGCAACAGATGTATTGGTTTACAACCACGGCTTTATACGCACTATTATTCACTTCTCCTGTCCTCTGCAACTTTATTCTCCGGGAGCAACAAGGACTCTTAATCTTTCTATTGGTAGAGTTAAATGAGAAATCTCTTATCTAATGAAGGTAAGTAGGAACCCAATTATCCATTACTTGCCTCTATGAGTGGGTAACAGGATAACACTAGAGCTGTCTGAATTTTCAGATAACGCTTTTATAGGACTTTCCATACTCAAAGCAGTGTGAAAAGAAGTAATCCTCTTACCCTCTCTGTAAGGAAAGGAAAGGAAGTATCATACTCCGACTTTACCAAAAGAAAAACCGAGGCTGAGAGAGCAAACCTTTCCAAAAACAGATGCCTAAAATTCAGGATTAATTTCAGAGTTAGCTGCCCAACAGAGTGATCTAATTATCAAATTTCAACATTTTATAAATCAGACTGCTTGTTTAGGTGTCATCGTCTGATGTTTTCAGTTTGTATTCTGTCATTGAGTTTTGACCGTCTGTATGGCGTTTTTCCATTACAACTGAATTACCTTCTTGACCAAATAGTCACATTTCCAAATTCCAAATTGTTTTTTCAGCAATTTAGACAAATGCTTATACATGATGTTTGCCAATTGTGTGCACGTTAGGCTTAGTAAACTCATTCACTACACAGTACAAAGAACAGAAACAAAAGAATGCAAACACAGGAAGAGAGGATTTCTCATCCTCATGTAAGACATCTTTGCAGTGCTAGTCCATATTTTTGCCCAATCAGATAATGTGTTCATATTATTAATATCTCACCTTAAACACTTGTCAAAATTCACTTGTGTAAGTTTACTAAAAATATTAATATTTTCTGCGTGTTTGTGTATTTCTTTATTTCCCTGTTCCCGGCCTCTCCCATGGTCATAAACTTCCAAGGGGTTACCCATCATAGCTCTAATAACTTCAGTAGGGCTACGCTGATTTGTTTCTCAGCTTGTATAGCATAACAAAAATATTCATTGGAACCTTACGAAGTTTCCTCTCTTTGTTAATTGCGTTAGGCTTGGATTGAAAATATTGGTTTATTCTTCAACAATAAATTCTTTTCAGCTTGAACTTCAGAGACAAATTAGAACTAATTCTATTTTATGAAAGGAAAAGCTGTAACACCTTTTCAAATCCAGACTTAATTTGCTTTTGATGTATTAAACAAGTATCTTGCTCACATTTTCATTTGGACTGTGCTAACTTAATGAAATTGTATTAAATGCAACCGGGAAAATGCTCTTCTGAGCATCAATTATTGTAATGGTATTTGCTTTTGTTTGTTAAAAAAAGAAAGAAAAAAAGAATCAATCACAAAAAACCTACCTCTATAAATTATGGATACCCTGACAATTCAATAGCCTGATTAAATCTCATGGAAATCAAAAGAGGGGTTTCTTGGCCAAGAAAGCACACCAAAATTCAAAGGCTGATTGCAACTAGAGGAAATGAAAGAATGGCCAGTCCCTCTGCCACTACCAACACTACTTTCCCTCCGCTTTTGAGAACTTTGGTTTCTGCATCTGAATGCTGCCCCGACACTCGTATTGCACCTTCACGTTTCTAAGAAAATATTTCTGAGAGCTGAAGTGAGTTTGTCATGAAAATTATTGGTTTAAAAGGAAAACGTGGTATCTCGTGGCTTCTGGCAAATGGGTTCTCCAGCCCACCCACTCTCTCCCCTTTCTCTAGCCATAATCCTTTGGACCATGTTTTTCTCTTCTTGCGTAACTGGTGATGCCATTCCCAACTCACTATGGCAACCTACATTTTTTCACTTTGTTAATCTCCTTTATGACATGGCCCTAAGTGGTCTGTAGGATGCTAATAACCTGGAATACTCCAGGGATGGATAATAGCTGTCTTGTTTCAAAAAACCAATTTAGATCCTTCACCCAATATTTTGGAGTACACTGATATCTGTGATGTTTATTCACTGTCCTGAATTATGATCTCCGTTAAAGCCATATTCTTTAGGAGCAATTTACTATTCTCTTTCCTCCTTCACCAGATGATATAAACAAAGTGAGAACGTGCTGGTTATTTCTTGCTGCAGCATCCTGGACTACCCGAGAGCACTGGTTCCCAACCAGTGGAGCACAACTCACTGGTGAGGCGCATCGACATCAGATGACGCACAAGGCACAGCGTGGAATCCACGTTAACAGGCTTTGCTGGGCCTTTTAGTTGGTGCTGTTGGTTGGTGAGGGGCCTGAGCTGGGGAAGATGCTTGGCTGGAGGTATTAGAGGAGAAAAGAAAAGATGGTGACAGTGAGGCTTGCTTCAAATGATGAAACAGGACAGCATTCGCTTCAGGAACGCTCATCCCTGGGCCGTGGAGATTATGCCACAGAACTAATACAGCAATACGAAATTTATTTGTTTGATATGTGGACAGTGATGGGACAAGGATATGATTTTCCATCCAGTTCAGACAAGGCAACTGGGTCAATGTCATTTTCACCCATCTGTCTCTCCTTGCCTTACCTCCTGTAGTCCTTCTGCCAAATTTGCCCTGAGTTACAATCTGTGCAATCAACCTAGAAATCAAGATGGAAGCTGCAGGCTGCAAAGAATCCCAACAGGAGAGGACAGGATGGGGAGATGGAAACATGTTGCTGTCGAGTGGCAGCGACTAAACAGCACGGAGGGTGGCAGAATGGTCCAAGAACTGCTGGTTAGAAAGTCCACGTCCTGCCTTTGGAGTAGGAATTACTGCCTAGTAATTACCTGAGTTGATATACCTAGTTGATTATCTGCTGGGTATTGCTTTTTCTTCACACTGCTGCAACAGAACATTAGCTGAGACTGGCAACAAGAATGCTAACTGGGGCTAGTATTTTATGTAAAGAAAATAGGAATCTTGAGATAACGTGGATTTCCTCTCCCTCGTCTCTCTGTGGCTCGCAGTTAGGAAGGAGCGGTTACCCACCTCTATGCCATTAAATGTCTTGTTCCAATGTCCTGGAAGTCTTTCAGGGACAGTCAAATCCCACTTAATGTAACACAAGACCGCCTACTCCCAGTAGCTGAAAAATTACTTTTATCAATCAAAAATTGCAGAATTACTTCCCTGAAGTAATTAAAGCTGTTAGAATCAGAACTTCTAGAACTGACAGAGTTAATAACTGAACGGCGCTCTGACGACTAACGTGGCAGAGAGGGGGGCTTTGCTTATGTCTGCAGCACTTCAACAGCAATAATTGCTAACGTCCCGTTGTCGTAACATAAAGGGCCATGGATTTCAGAAAGACAGCAAAGCACAAGATGAAATGTGCAGAAATAAAACAAATGGTCTATGAGAGTCATCTGTTGTCTGTGAGTAAATGGTTGGCAGCAGTTCAGTTTGCTAACAATCTTGACAAGCATCTCGCTCTCTGACAGAGCAACGAACGTGCCTCAGCTGTAGCTGCAGAAGTAGCCCAAAGTGATTAAATCTCACTCTTCCCTTCAGGAAATTGCCTCTGATGTCTTGTCTCACAACTACATTATGTCTCATTATAAGTTCTGTCTCCTATATAGATTCGACTTCGGTTTAAAAGTCCCACAGAGCATCTGCTGTTTAAGGTTTCCTATCAATATGCTGCAGATGACAGGAATGAATATGTTATATATACATTATTGGAAATTTGAGCGTTTTTAATCATGTCTTAGGAACAGTTGCTCTGTAAGTGGAAATATCTTTGTTTCTATTAGCATGGGGTTTTTTTTACTGGAACCAGAGATGCTTAGAGCTCCTTTTTGTCTTTTTGCTCTTGAAGGTGGAGAAATTTTCTTAATTAAGTGAAGGTAAGCTCCTCCAACTCAAGACAGCCACCAGAATAACCTGTAGAGGCTTATCTGCAGAAGAAATCCCCATTATTTTTAAGACAATATTAAAATAAAGGGAGATTCATACTGAAAAGGTTAGCGTGCATCAAGTTGTCTAAGGACTGTTATGATACACAGGGGTCCGTAACTCTTCAAACAAAAAGCAACTGTTATCTGGGCTGAAATAGTGAACTTGTCTCATTTTGACAATGTTTAAAATACAAAAAATATTTCCTTCAGCGAAGCACACCCAAAAATTCTAAAAGCGAATATGCAGACAACTTTAAAGTGGAAACCACTTGAAAAAGTATTTTTAAAAGTAGTCATTGAATTGATTTTCCTAATTTCTTATCCTAAATAGTGAGTCAGTGAGGAAGTGCAATATACATCGCGGTATGTCCCAAGGCTTTTGCTCTGAGACTGTTTCTGCTGCTCTTCGAGAAGGAGCTTTCATTTTTACCAAAGCTTTTTGGCCTTTTGTAATTCTTAAGCTTTTAATGACAAGCTGTCCAAGCTATCTCGTGGTGCTGGGCTGAAAAAGAGATCCCACCTTTGAGGGAGCCTTCCAGGCAGACTGAGAACCTGATTCTGGGCCAGACTGCACAGGACGGCTCTTGTAGAGGAGTAAGAATTCTCATCAGGCAAGGTCTCATTAGCTCACCACCTCCAACGGCCACAACACAGTACAGAAGCTCAAAGGATGCTGCTGCTACCCTAGAAGGGATCTGGGAATTCAGTCTGGTCCTTAAACCCCTTGGCAAGGCCCCTTCTGCCTTGTGGCATCCACAATTTATAAGAGGGAAAGTAGCCGCCCTCAGGGAACCGAAACCAGCTGTTGTGCCATAGGCATGTTGTCAAGGAGCTGAAACAACAGCCTCGAAATGGGCCTTACGTACGGCAATGAAATATTTTCTGGATCATATAAAATACAAATATGATGAAGAGGATGAGGGATTTGGAGTGTGACACTGATTTATTTCATACAGTTTGTGGGGATTTTTTTTTAAACAAAGTACTACCGGGAACAACAGACATGACCCACCGTTTCTCCCAAACGCTCCCAGGTCTTATTTCAAAAGTAACTGTTCAAAATCCTATTATTACACCAGCGAAAGCCACAAACTGACGTGCAAGGAAGGGACTTGAACTCCCTCCATTAGCACTGTGCATCCTGACCTGCCACCCGTATGCACTGTCCCCTCACGCCAGTTACAGTCAGCTGTACCTGCTGGGGACATCTGTGATGCTCTCCTCCTAGAATACATTACTCAGGAGTTGTCAGGAATTACTGTAAATTGGTACTATACAAACGAGTTCTTAGAGCAGGCTCCTATGTTAATAAGGAACTTCCACTTCAGATACTGAAAGGTTTTAGTAATCAGATCTGTACTTCATTACTACGTTATGTTATTAAATGTAAAAATTATTTAGTGCTGGCTGTCTTCTAGGCTATGTAGTACCTCGTACAGTAGACAGGGAAGATACATAAAGTCTTCTCCTTCCCTTAGGAGAGTTGAAATCCTAAGGCTTAACATTTCTCCCTTACAGAGCCATTTGCAGAAAACGGCACAGAGCAAACCAGCAACTGCCGCATACATCCCCTTCAGCAACATATATTTACCCTTGATAAAATGCAGAATTTATCCAAAATGACCATAACCGCTCAGGTGAAATGTGCTACAGATGTTAACAGGGATGAACCCAACTGGCTTTCACTTATGCACAGAGAAGTCCTTTAACAATACATTATGATTTAATCATAATAAAAATTAAGTAATCAAAAGGAAATTTAGAAACCTGGGAGGAGACTGTAGCATGGTGTGAAACCTGTTTTTCTCTCCTGCCCACAAGCAGAAGGTGCAGACCTTCATTTGTGTCCCCCGGCACATTCATTCATACACAACTCCCTTTTCAGCACTGATGATTTGAATTACAGCGGCTCCTACAGACTCCTCATGAAAACTTTATCCCAAGTCCTAGACAAGCGCAGGAGAAACAGTCCTGCCCCAGAGGATTAAGAACGTGAAGAGATAATGACTAGGCAGAAAGGTACCGTGTCTTACCTGAGTGTGGCACAAGGCAAACAGCAAAACTTCAGCTGAAACTTCCCATTCCCCAGTCTTACCAGAGTGCCGTGCCCAGGAGCAATTTGCAGTGCTAACAGAATATTCAACATTTGCTACTCTATTATACATTTCAGCAGAAAAAACAAGTAGCCCCCCAGTACTCCACCAGGAGTCCCCGCTACTCCTCACGCCAGCCAACTCTTGGGCGTTTTTGGTCCCAGTTCTCCTCCTTGGTCCAGGCAGGGACAGGATTTGATCTTTGTTAGACAAAGTAAAATGGAGCAGACAAAAACCAGAAAGAAAAAAAAAAAAGGGAAAAAAGAAAGAAAATAAAATACTTGTTGGAACTTTGCAAAGCTAGTACTTGTCTGCAAATTAAAAACATAGAGTGAAATAAGCAGGGATTGGTGAAAGACCTGTGCAACATCTTTGCTGATTTCCATTTCAATGGGATGGATTTACATCCTCGTCTGAGTTCGTGACTGGTATCTCCTGACACAGAATGGCTGTACGGCGAAGGGGGAAGTTGATGACGCTTTGGAACACACATGCTGTAGGTGGACAAGAATAACCACCCTCCTGGTTTGCTGTCAATAATCCTTTCTTAAGGAGACACAAAAGAACAGTGTGCAGAGACATATTTAAAATTTATTGACTGATACGTATCAAACCATGTCACGGGCTCAGTGGTATTTTAGATAGGGGGAATGCGGTGTTACTTTAGCTACTAGCTATAGCTATAGTAACATAAAAAACATTTGTAGGATTCCCTTCCCCCCATCATTTGTCTCTCAGCTATTTTCTGTCAAAGCCCAGAAATCAATAGCGGCACACTGATAGAATCCAGACTGGTTTGAAGATCCAGTGCATGGTATCCAGCCAGTCAAGTGTGATGGATTTAATTCATGCAGTACTTATTATTCCCAAGCTTTGCCTGTCAACAGGGAAAAAAAAAGTATAGATCTGAAAAGCAATCAGGCAGTTTTCAGAAAGACAAATCTCACAGTCGTTCCACTCTCCCCCTTTCCCCCATTAGTTTAGATTTCTTTTCTTAGCTCTCATTTCTGTACTTTTCATATCTGTAATACTGGCATCACAAGAAGGGCAGCTGTTGCCACATGAAGTCTTTTAAATTTTCTGCTAATTTCTATAGCACATGCACAAATGTTTTAACTATAGCATGATGACACCATTCTCTGATGGAGAGAGACGATAAATTGTGAATCTAATATGATGAAGCACATTTAAAATACTAAGGATCACAGACCCTCACTCCTACCAGACAGTTTTGGTCTACATTTTCAGATGGCTTCGCTTTTTCAGGCAGAGACCAGTATTTTACTTTGTATTTTCACAGTTAGTTAACGGCAGAAATCCTTTTGCGGGAATAGCTCTGCATCTAAACAGAAGTTTTTCCATATGAGCACTAAGGATATCGTGAATGCTAAAGTTTAAATGGGATTCCAGGGGAAACTTGAGAAGTCCATGGAAACCCTCACGTGTTACGAACCACATAGAAACCACATCCATTTTAGCAAGTTTTGGGAGTGGCCATTAGATGATGGCTGAAACAACTTTAAGAAATTGTCTTGTCTTTATTTTTCCACAAGCATCTTCTTATATCCACTGGCGGAAAGGGGATACCAAGACGTATGTACCCTTATAACAAGACAATTCCTATGTTCTACTCATTAGTGTGCTCATATGACTTAGCCTGCTCACTTTTCACTGTGACCTGGGTTTCCAGAAGTTTGTCTTCAGTCATTAAAAAGGGATTACTTGTGTGCTGTCAAACACATATAGAACAGGGGACACGGGCCATTCACCATCCTGACATTAAGACATTTATAGCATCAAACTGTATTGCAATACCTCCAGCTCTCAGACCCAGCTAGGTGCTGTCAGACAGCAGGAACAGCTCATCCCACAATTCCCACCTTTGGGCGCATATTTCAGCGAAACCTTGCTCTAGGTCAGGGCAAGCCACTGGCACACGGCGCTTGCCATTCGGCAAGGGAAGGATGCCCAGGCCGTAATGCCACCGCAGCATGCTCAAGGCAGTCTGACACGGTCTGAGACGCGACGAGGTGTGCGTTTACCTCTTGGATCACACAGAGCTGCTGAACCCCGGCAGGAGCAATGCTAGAACTGTCAAAGCTGTTTACTGTAAACCAGCCAGGTCTGACAGCCTGTCCTCCTTCCACTTCCCCTCCTCCCTAGCTGAGCACAGAGTTGGAATTGTTCCCTCTCCTATTCAGTTCGACTTTCTCTCTGAATATTGGTATCTGTTAGCTAGGCAAGGAGGATGTTCAGGGATGCCAGGAAAAAGGTTGCTATCATTTTACATACAAGATTTGAAATTACTCTGGTGATGCACGCTCGTATAGAATCTTAAACTGGAGTTTTCCCACTAAATTAGTGAAGGTTTCTGAGTTGTTATTAACCCGACTCCTAGGCTTGCTTAAGAGTGGAGGTTTTGTAAATCAGGGTCATGAATACTTTCTGGTTCTAAATAAAAGCCGACAAGCCACTGCTGCCGTTAAACCAGACTCAACAGCTATTTGCAACAGTGGATCTTCACAGAAACTGAGGCTGGAAGGGCTCTGGTGCTTCCCACTGTCCTGTGACAGGACAGTTATACTTAGCACTTTTCTTTAGCAATTACACCCAAGATGTTCTTGACATTTTCTCCTATGTTTTTCTTTAAACTTCTGATGATAAACATTTCACAGCTTCCCTAGGCAATCTATTTCAGTGACTAACTAACCTTTACTGAGAGAACTTCTTAATGCTTAATCTTAATTTTCCCTTTTTGCAATTTGTGGTCTTTTATTTCTTGTCCCATCCTATTTACATCCACAGAAGACACCAAGAACGGATTATTCCCTTTTCTCTTTCTTTAAATGCTTGGGCTCAGTTTGTTCAGTCTTTCTCCAAAGGATCCCTGGATATTACTACTTCTTTTTCACCCTCTCCATAATGGCTAAATGCTACAGCTTTAGAGGAAGGAGCTGACATTTCTACTTGTAACTGAGCTTCCAGAGCTGCTTTGAGGCCTTCCACCTCCAGCACCAGTGAGCCTGGTAGTGCCCAGCTGAGAGGAAGCAGGACGTTTCTGTTCCCTAGCACCCCCAAAGGCTACTGAGGTTCTTCACGGTAGAACAACCCCATCACCAAAATCCCACAGCAAGGACTAACCTACCTGGCAAAGTAGGACCGCTCAGCATGCTTCACCGTGACATTGCTCTCAGACCCTGCAAGTTGGTCCCCGATGAAATCCGTATCAAAGTAACTGGTTACATCAGTGCTACCACCATGAGCAAACTAGAATTTTCCTGCTCTTCAATAAAGGTCACTGATACCATCTCCTAATCTTCGAGATGATTTCTTGTAGGCACTGAACACGCTCCTCCCTCTTGCACAGGAAGATTCCTGAAGTATTTGTTTCAAGGGTTGGAAGGTTTTAAGGTAACAGACCTTAGGATTTTATGCTGTAGGAAACACCTCAGGCCGTATTGAGTGGACTCACGGCTGTCTCCACCTCTGAACAGTGATTTCTCTTTTTGTCACACAGTCACCCAAATTTCATGATTGTGCATCTTTCTACCAACCAGCGCCATTGCTACGTGCACCAAAACCACAGAAATGATTCACAAAAGTGAATGAGTGAAAGTGAATAAGAAGTCACATAATTCCAAACCACTGTGGGAACCTGAGTTTGGATTAAGAATACGCATCCAGAACATTTGCATCCTGTTAGTTCTAATAACAACCCAGTTTTCAAGTCAGTATCAACCCGTCATTACTTATGTGTCAATAATTCTCATGGAAACGTGATCACAGTTTCTTATAGGCCAGGCAGGACCATAGGAAGGCAGATCAGAAATGGGTTTCAAAGCCACAAGCACTAATTTATCCCATTCTCCACAGCCACAGTGAAGCACACAGCCTGAAAATAACCTCTTGAGACTAAAACTAGGATCCAAATGCGAAAATTTGCTAGCACTACGGTTTTATCGCTGTTCTCCAGAACAAACTTAGTGACCAAACGGAGGTTACAGGCACCCAGTCAACGACAGCATTATTTGGGTCTTAAAAAAATTCCATTTTCTTTTTGCAACTATGGCCTTCATTTATGCAAAAGCCTGTTCTCTTCTGGCCCTCCTGAGCCTGCAGCCAGACAGGCTGAAACAATAGCACCAAAGGAGGTGTGAGCTTCCCACCCACTCAGGAGTTGCTCACTCGATAGCCTGGATGTGTTCATTTACATGCTAACGCTATTAACAAGTAAGCAAAACACAAATGGATTTTTTTTTTTTTTTTTAAGGCAGCTGGGCTTGTTTTGGGGTTTTGACAGTAAAGACACACAAAGCATAACAAAACCCAGCATACAAAGCAAAACCAACCCAGATGTCCCGTGCCAGCTTAGAGGAATTAAGGGGAAAAAAAAAAAAAAGGAACAGAAAAGAAAAAAGTGTTTTCTAAACTGCTTCTTCTGAGCTTTTATCTAGATTTAACAGATACATTAATTCAATTGATGTGCAGTTTAGCCAGCCGGCAACACACGAATACCCTCCACAAATGGTAGGATTTGCCTTTTTTTTTTCCCCTGCAGAGATGTTACCACAGATGTGAGCTTTTTCCTTCTGTTCTGTTCCTTCCCCCCCACGCTCCTCTGTGTAATATTTTAGCAAATAATGAAACGTACCACATGTCTGCGAACAACCAGGCGCAATAATGCTGAAGGGGAGCTGCTGCTGCCTCTACGCTGCTGTTCCTTCCCTAACTGTGTCAGTCTCTTAATGCAATTTTCTTTGCTGGACAAATATTAATATGCTAATGACTTTCAAACAAGTACCCAAGAACACATTGTCTTACTTTAAGAAAAACAAAACATTTCTTTACCTGGAATTGCCATGATGTCTGAGGATAGGCATAAGAAGAAGCAAAACTGGGCATCAGGAAAAGAAAAGGAATGTGGATAGAGAAATTCTTATAAAAAAGAAAAAAAAAGGAAATAATGGAATGAATGCAAAAATAAAGCAAAAGAAAAGGAAAAGACAGCAGTGGAAGGGAAATCTGACATTTAAACCTAGGCTCCTGGCTGGTGCCCATGGCAACTCCACTGACAAGTTGGTAAAAACTATTCTCTCCTTTGATTGCTTTCAAGGATAATCCTTGCTTCTCTTTCCTGGGAACCATGACAGATTTTCTGTCTTTTGGGACGGTGCAGGAGTTTCTTTTATAATGGCTTTAATAAATAATGGAGTGTTAATGTCCTCTAGGACGACTAGCTGTGAAATTTGATCTGTTTAGGACACATTTTCACACTTATATACAAGTGAGGCATTATGCAGTAAGGAATACAGGTGTCTTCAAATGCTTTATATCACGTGTTTATGCTATTTTAAAAATTCTAAACGGAATTCAGCATTAAAAAAAAATTCATTTAAGGGAAACTGACTTGAATTGCTCCATTGAGCTCAGCATGTGGTATTCACGGTTTCTAAATTTAAATAAGGTTTCCATCTGCTCTGTTGTTCAAGAATCTCAGGGAAAACTATTAGAGAGCAAGGGCGGGAGGGAGGGAGCACACACATATTTATGCAAGGTTATACTTTATACATGGGGTATTTCTGAAGTAAACACAGGTCCCACAGTGTGCTGGTTCTTTATTTGAGACACAGAGCCACTCGTCTCTGCTCTGACCCAGCACTTGGGTCTGGACCTGGGAACACCACAACGCCACCCAGCCTCCCTGGGGCCTGCCCAGCACATCCCGGTGCTCCTTGGGGGCTTCCAGCTGCACTGTCGGCTGCACAGAGCCACCCAACGGGTCTCTTCCTCTCCTAATCAAGAAAAGATTCTCTCTTTAGCAAAAATCGTGCGACTAAGAAGCCAGAGGAATAGTATTAACAGAACATAAATATCTAGCAGGGACATCCCTGAATCACAAACCAAGGAAAACCTGGTCTTCAGTTCTTCCAAGTGAAGACAGGACTCAGTTCCAGCATTTAATTCAAAACTGTTGCAGCTACTGAATTTGTTCAAGAACAAAGTGGCACTTGCAACACTCACTAAATATTCCAATTATATTGCATTCTTTGGAGGGAAAAAAGATAACAATTACATGAAATGATCAGAACAGTGCATAAAATTCCTTCAAATACTATTTTCATTGCCTAGCCCCCCAGCCCCTTCCTAAACACGACACACTGTATCCTTAGCTATAAAGGGAACAAGGCTCTTTTGGAACAAGAATGGAATCAGCTGCAGGAACAAAGGACCTCTCACAGGGGCCCATTGCTCTTATCTCCTCACTGAAATATGAGCAACACATTTAGCATTTCCAGCAACTTTTACCACATAAGGTAGAAAGAGAAGGAGTGCCAAAAACTGTACAGCCTTGTACTAATAAGTCAAAGTCAGCGTAAGAAAATGCACTCAGAAATCCCAAGCAGCATGGGCAAGATGTATAGCTCTAGCCCAGAAGAGGGAAAATACAGTGGAAATAAGTAGTAAACCCTGTAATTTTAAGGAGAGTCGTAAGGTTTTATATTTGCTTTAGACTACAAGTTTTTCATATATTTAACAGCCATTTGGAAAACGGCCATGACACAAATGTGGTGATATTATACAACGTAGAAAACAAACATGTCTATGAGGACACAGAGGAGCCCAAGAAGGCTGGGCAAAAGAGAAGCACGACAGCAGATGGAACTGGTTGTTAGTAAAAGCAAAGTAACACGTAACCAGTAATCGTAACTTAAAACTATTTGCACTTCCCGTGCATTTAAATGAGTTAATCCACCCAAGAAAGGTAAGAGAATGCCATTAGGGACAGCTCCACGAAAGCCTCCTGTCTCTGTGCCACAGCGGCTCTAAAAGCAAGTTTCTCACAGTGGGGTTGGTAGGAGCACAGAGGTGTCTTAGGACTCTAATGCCTTTCCTTTCAAAGCCCTCCGAGAATGGTTAAGAAATGGGCTAGGAAAATAGTTCTGCAGTTTTCTTATGTAAATCAGCTGTGCACTTTTTTGAAAAAACATTTTGTTTATTTCTTGTCATTGGTAACGGACACACACGAGAAGTTTGGAGGGGGACAGGAGACTCTAAAAGGATTGATTTAAATGATTAAAGGAATAGCAGACATTTCCATATGAAGGATGATTAACAAGTTATGGGGCTGGTCTGTATGTTCTGTTTGTGCAACGCTCGCTGTAATGTAACACAAACGACAATAATAATGAGCAGCGGGAAGAGGAGATCAGTACTGCTCTGATTAAAGAGGACACATCTTAGGGAAGCTGTGATACCAGGCTACAAAGTACCGTGCAGATAAACCGTGCATTTTTATAGGCCTTCTTATAACATAAGATCAAGGAGGATTTTTAAAAACAAAAAACGTAAAACTGATATAATGCACTGCATAATGAACCCATCGCCACCATCACTGAAGGCATCAATAAGGTTTGAAAGGATGTATGTTTTTACAACTATGAAATCCATACCTCTCTCTAAAATCAATAAAAAACTTTCCTAAACACAATTATAAAATACCACAGGATGAAGGAGGAGTACCACCTCGTTCTTCAAGTGCTGATGCTAGAAGGTAGTCAAGGATTAGCCTCCTTTTCCCTTGCAGATATTTCCACATAGATCACGATGGCAACTCCCACATTCAAAATTAAGCAAAAACTTAAGCCGTCTGTACAAGCTGATGACTAACCGACGAGAGGGCAGGAGGCACTTCCAGTGTGGATAGTCCAAAGCTCACCCTGTCACCATGCTGTAACTCTAACTGATAGCAAGGTTCTCTTCCCTCGGAAGCCATAGCTGCTCCAGCAACACAACATTTAACAAGATGGAGCCCAGATTAAGTTTTCCTGAATGGGTTTAAAAAAAGAATTTAGTGAATGGTAACAGGTTTGAGAAAACGTGCTTGCTTTTAAAGCAGAAAGGAAAGAGGTTAGACAAGGACGGAATAAATAGCCTGGAAAAAGCAGATGGTACGGTGGTTGTGACGGACCATCAGAAATGTTTTACTGCAGCTGGGATGCAAACTAAGTGTGTCTCAGCATTCCTACCTGTTAATAGAGGCGCATCCAACAACCATGCAGAAAATATACGCTTGTCTTTCCTTACAGGCTTTTTTCCTGCAGCATAGCCATAACAAATGTCACAAATTAGTTGAGAAAGTCAAGTAATATTTAATTTAGTGATTATTAGTGACAGCTGTTAAAAACGATAAAAAAAGAATGAAAAGAAAGAGTGCAAACATTCTGCTCTTCAAAACTTACTGGTAAAACAATCAATGAGCCCTATTTTCATGCAATTTTCTTCACCCCTAAGGGCTTGAAACTTTTGTTTCTAAAGGAAGTTGGGACTCCTCATTCAGCTGCTCAAGCACAGAAACTGACACTTGAAGAAAAACGTCAAATATTGCAGCAATCACAACTTAAAAAAAAAAGGAAGAGAGTTCTAATCACAGGGATTGGCATCACTGTACTAGAGTGCTAAAATATGCTTGTATTACAGGCTGTTCTAGTGGCGAGAGCATTTGAGAATGATGAGACAAGATCCACTTGTGGCTTTCAGCAGTGTCTTTTGGGGCAATTATAAAACCCCCCTGTAGAGCTGCTCCCCACTTTTATTTAAAGAAACAGCATTGAGTTTATGAATCTGTACAATGCTTAGTAAAATTGCTCCTCAATTTCAATTGGGACTGTATGTGTACCTTCACTACAAAGCCAGCAAGACGCTCCAGTGTGCTACTTTTAATTTCTTGAGAAGATAAGAAGCCACAGATAATCTTAGCCAAGGCCCCAGCTACAGCAAAGAGTAAGGGTCCAGAAATCTCAGCTACAGCTGCTTCTTACTAGTGCGTACAGGCAACACATGTTGGTCCTAATGCTCTCTTTCTGCTCCTTGGAATTGAATGCAAACATACATACATCATGGCTTAAAGCTTCAGGTTCATCAACTCCGTCCAGGGAATACGATTTCTAACAGTCTGCTCACAGAAAAGGCATTCTTCAGCAGCATCAGGGTCTGCCCTTCTCCTAGCTTCTCTAACTTGTATCCCTTTAACATTTGGGGACCAGGAAAAACTCATTTAAATAGAAATATTGTCTACAGTGTAGTTCCCAAAATAAATTTTCAAAGATAGATTGAAAGGTCTTCTAGTATCGGCCAAGTTGTGTGGGAGGGCACAGCAGGACACTAACAAGGCTCATGGGAAAGGGTGGGAGATGAATTTCAGATGCAAATGTGGAACATGACATGGGTGGGAAGGAGGAAAGAAATTAAGCACAAATATTATCTCTTTTTATCCCCAAAGCTTCACATTACAGATATTATTTATACTGTTTGTTCCATAAGGAAATCTGTGGAAAATAAAATGAAGAGTTTCCAGCCTTTCAAAAGATAAACAGCTTGCTAAGTGGAGGGGAGGAAGCACTAATAGCTTGCATGCCTATAACTTTAGCACACGATTCTTTAATGTATCACTGTAAAGTCATCCCCACGCCATGCAAGCATTGTTCCTTTAGGTACTGTTTCATCAAGACAGTATTTCTGTCACAGCCATCAGAGAAAAGTAAAACGCCCCCCGCCTGCGCTTGAGATATGCTAAGTGATGACTGGAGTTTCAAAATACATCAGTAATTCAGATCTGGCTAAAGGTACCTGAGAGTTATCTATGAGAGCACTATTCTTCAGGCATTGCATTTGGACTGTAAAATTATACATTATTTGTTTCTGCTGGACTTTAAGCATAATAACAAATCTCTTTAGGATATCACAGAATGTGCTGGGTTGGAAGGGACCTTTAAAGGTCATCTAGTCCAACCGCCCTGCCGTAAGCAGGGACATCTTTAACTAGATCAGGTCGCTCAGAGCCTCATCAAGCCTGGCCTTGAATGTCTCCAGGGATGGGGCCTCCACCACCTCTCTGGGCAACCTGGGCCAGTGTCTCACCACCCTCATTGTGTGCGTGTATATATATATATATATGTATGTATGTATGTATATGTGTATATATCTATATTGATGTATATATATACCAATTACAGGCTCACAGACAGTGAACTGGCTGATGTTTCAACACGCAGATAACCTGCTTTCCTAAACCGCTCCCTTGAGAATCATTCGTTGGCAACCCACACAAAATCCGAGTTGGTGGCAGAGGTGCAGAAAGGGGGATCAGATACAGAGAGACAGAAGCAGCAGACTATGGGGAAGTGGGAGATCAGAGTTCGAAGGAGAAATGGGGAAAAGCGGACTTTTACCATACTTGTTCTACCTGTAAATATGCATAATTTACACTGCCTTTTGATCAGTTATTCAAACATTTGTAATTTACAGATAATCTGAGAGTTACGATCACAGAATTATGAGCATTCAGATGTGGCAAGAAACGAAAATAACTGAACATTACACTACAAGCTTCTTCCCTTCTGCATTTAGGCCAGACATTACCTTTACAAAACAAGAACAGTGCTTCACGCTTGCAGAATTTCCATAAATGAAAAACCTCCAAGTACCAGATGACGGAAGAAAGTACTCAAGTTTTCAACCTCATGCTACAAAAAGTCTTGCTCTTTGCAGTAGAGAGAGACCTAAACCTCTGGCCATGAAGACTGCGTGAACGTGGCTACTCCTGCTTTTGTGAAGAAGAGAGTCCCACGCATTGAAACTCCGCCGGCCACGCGGGAGGTCCCAGGAACGGAATTACCACCACTGAGCCTGAGGCCCTACAGGTACCACAGCTGATTAATTTCTTACAACTGCAGGCTCGCTGACCCCTGCATAGCATAAAACCAGCAAGAATGAGTGTGCTCAGGCCTTGCAGCTTCTTTCGCAGTGTGCGGTACTTGCGCGAGCCAGGTGACCTTACATCATTTCCAGACAGAATGGCTCGGGAAGTGACTGCAGGATTCCCACGCTTTTTTCCCCCCCTTCCTCCCTGTAGGTGTCCTTTGGCCTTTGAAACAGCAAACAACTCTTTTATGCTGTCAGAAATTTTTGTCAGAACTGTATCAAAATTCCCCTAGCAATTCCTTCCTCACTGCCTGCAGCCCAAGGCGGCCGGCCAGTTTGCATTTCTCCCTCCTTGTTTGCTCTCATCCGCTCCCCTTCCATCACCCTGGCACAGCTTCCCAGCTCCAGCTTCCCTTTCACGTTACACATCAGCTGCCTTCCAAATGCTCTCCCAGGACAAAATCCTGTCTGGTGTGACAGAGAAGGAAGGGGCTTCTCTGTTGGGGTATTTAAAATCTACTCCAAGCTTCAAAAACATCTGTCAGCAGTAGAAGTAAACCCAACCTGTTTTTCCTACAAGGTGAAGGTGTAAAGACAGGTACCTTTAGCAAACCCCAGAATATCCCAGAGAAAGCAGTACTAGATTTCATTGAATCCATCACCCCCCCGACACCGATTTTGTGCTAGGTGCAGCCTTACCAAAACACTGTCGCTCTGGCAGCGAGGTGTGCTCAGTTCAGCTGATCAGACTCTTGTCCTGTGGACAAAACTGCAAGAAGTCCATAGGCGTGAGTTACTTACAGACTGGAAGCAAGTAGCTGGACTCTATTCATGCTACGGAAATGCAACAGGCTGAAAATACAACTCCCTGCGCTCTCACTGCCCTCCAGCCACGTTCCCTTCAGCACAGGAATAAGCCAAGAGTCACGAATTGGTACGCTGCTCTTGCACAACGTAATCAGATACTGTTGTTTTGTACATGCCTAATATTTTGGGGGACTATTTTATTTGTTGGTATAGAAACAACTGAGAAAAAAAACCTTTTTTTTTTTTTTCTAAAATCCCACTCAAAGACAGACAATGGAACATCTATGTATGGGTCAGCATTACCACATCTGCCTTTGTTCATAATCAGCAATCACCTCTGCCACAGCCAAAATACAGTTATTTATAGGAATGTAGACAGCTTGAGCTAAAGGCATTACTCAAGAAGTGAGATCAGAAACGAGCACAAAATACTGCCTGTTCCCCAGGAAATCTTATAAATAGGCAGAAATTAATTCCACAGTTCAGCAAAACTCTTTATGCTTGAATGTTTTGAGGACACTTGGAAAAGACAAACCCTCCAGAGGCACGGAGCCGCCTAGCGCTGGTCAGCACTTGGTTCAGCGATGGTTCACAGAGCAAAGCTACTAAAATTGCCAACATCGTTTCATGAAACGCCCGGTACACCTCCAATTACAGTCCCAGTCCAAGATGATATTGCTCAAATGGAGTAGAGCAGGGCACCTAGCGGATTAACAAACCGAAGCCCGTAGAAAGAAATAGAGCAACAAGTCTCTGCTTTCCATTTCTAGCAGGAACTCTGTTCACAGGATCTGTGGAAGCAGTATCTCAATAAACAAACAAACCACCAAATTAATAAGGGAACTCGGTAACATGCTTTACGTCTGACATTTCTATACTGCATATAAGTAAATGTTAACTCGAAATATCTTGATCTTGGCAACACATTATCCTATCAGTGGATGATTTGACATGTTCTTTCCTTTAACAGGCGGTAAGTACAATCTATTGAGCTTCTTTCAGTTTGAATTTCTCTGCAACTCAGAGGGATACTGAAACTGCTATCCACCATGCATATGGATTTTCTAATAAAATACTCATCACTGCTTCTCATGAGCAGGTTCAATTAATTTGGTAGATTGGTACTTCAGCTCCTTGATGAAATTTAGTAGCACTTAACAATTTTAAAAATCTTAAAAGCAAACAAGGGAGAGACCAAATGGTGTTTCTGCCTTTGTCAGCCCATGAAAACGATGACATCCTTTTTAAAACTCTCCGAAGTCTAAGGTTATGGATATAATATTTAATCTTCATCTGCTTTTTGCACATCTGTATTGCTGGTTTATACAGCAGTTCTGTAAATATTCCCCGTAGACCTCAAAAGATTTTTGTTTCAAAACTGATTTATGAGCTGAGAGTCGTGTTCAGTGCTTATGGTATTCATAGCCCTAAAAATGAAAAGCTGAGCGTGAGTGATGGATATAATCTGTTAACAGGACTTAAAGACTATTTGTCTGTTTTCCATTTTCATTTCCCTGCACAGTCATAAATTGGTGCAAAATTGATTCAATGACCCAGATATTACTACTTTCACAACTTGGTCATTTTTATCTCCTGATCAAAATGGCTGCATACAGCAAGAACCTTTACGTCTTTTCCTATCAAGTTGCTACGCCAGTCATTTGCAACATAAATGCTAAAACGGCCACGTCAAAGGAAAGGTGATATTATTTTTAGTATGAACAGAACAGAATTAGGCATAGCTGCAGACTAAAATCTTTATTCCTCAGCCTTTTTATAAAATCAGCTCACTTTGTCATCTGGCGTCCAATTATCCCTCAGACAGATAAACTGCACCTTCCACAAAGAAGATAAAAGCTGATTGAGCATCTTCACTTCAACAGTGTTTCTCTTTTGGTCCCTCTTGGTTAGATGAAGGTATAAAGAGCCACATATATTCCTCTGTCCTACCCAGGAAGCTTCCCATCTGTCTACAAACAAGGGCTCATTTTTATTGCTTTGGATATATCCTAGGGAACAGAAAATATCCCTGCCAATTTCTGCCCCAGGAAGCATTATGTTTGATTTTAATTATATTTCTAGATCTTTTTAGGACTACAGCACTTCTAATTATTAGTGCAAACTGAAGGTATCAGGAAGGAATGCCCCCTTGACATCCTAAGCACAGCAAAACAGCCAAGCTAATCACGTTGTTCCCCACCTCCACACACACATGTCATGCTATCGATTACTGCCAAAGGAAAGATAACAGATTTTATAAACCTCTCGTAGGCGCTGGGGCAGCAGGCGGTGAGACTGGGAAAAGGCGCCCGAGGAGATGCTGTATTGGAGATCTCATCAGAGCACTCTGCCACAGGAGAGAAACATGTTATGACTGGAGACATCACCGAGCTCCTGCGGAAACCTGGTGAAAGCTCTCTGGACTACCCAGATCCCACATTTGTGCTATAAAAGTACAGAAAATGCCTGAAACATTGGACAGTGAACACACTGCCGAGAGAACGTGTTCCTCTTGTAGGCTAATTCTCACAATGGGTGAGAACAGGGAAAGCTGTTTCTACAGTTACCTACTCATCCGTTGTTCGCCTCCCCACCGCTCCCCTCTCCTGGCTTAGTGCCTGCAGAGGATCCCAGTTTTGATACTTGCATACTGAAAAGAGCAACAGAACTTACAAACAAACAAACTGGAGAGACTTTTGAAACAATACAGCAAACATTAATTCTTTCTAAGAATAACTCAACTAACTAGAAAGGCTTTTACCTTTTTTTTATTGCAGAGCAAAGAAAAGCTTTCACTCAAAATAATTAAAATTCACTAACTCTTAGAAAACAATGGATTTAGTTAATATGTGAAATTCTCTTTGGCGCTACGCAAGTTATCAGGATACAGAGAAACAAGAAAGAAGGCTTTATGTCAGGAATCAAGATAGAGAATTTAATCACAAAAGCACAGCAATTCCAGGGACTGACTTTTGAAAACAAAGTTATGGAAAAAATCTCAAAAAAGGTCCATGGGAATATTTAATATCAAAGATGGCCACGAACGCTGTCAAGAAAAGAACTCCAAACACCATTGCAAAAGCATGTGGAGGCAATTAGATGAGAAAAAGTGAGGTATATGAATTGTCAAAACCTTTCTTGGAAGAGGTAATCAACCACTCTTTGTCCCCATATTTACTGCAAATGCCTGCAGAAGATGGATTAAAATTTTGTTTCAGAGACTGACAAAGGAAATCCATTGAAAAAAGATTAAATGCAAATAAAGCTATAAAATAAAGCAAATCTTCCTCTCCCCACTAGCCTGAACAGCAATAGAAAATGCTGAAATAAGATGGTGTGAAACCACCACACCTGCAAGCAGGGGGTGGGATGAAGCACATTCAGCTGAAAGCACGCACGCAGGGGCATAATGTATCCTGACAAACAGGTTTACAGCGCAAACACGTTTGTACGGCTTTAGACTGGTCGCTGGTTTGAGGACCCCTTCTCAAGGAGGAGCAGAGGAGCCCATCAGTCCTCTCGTTATCTGAAGGGGTGCTCTCTCCACCAGCTCATCTGCTGAGAGGGACCTGAAAGCTCCCCACTGAATTCCCCTGCTGCTCCCGCTACTGCATCCCACAGAGGGTGAAACGTGTCCCGCAGAGGGCAGGGGAGAAGCCGAAGGGGTTAACTACACACCAAATGAGACTCCTGTCTCTTGACTTCTCTATGTGATAGCGTAAAGGAAAAATGTTTCTGCTCTTAAATTCTGGACAGCTTACATTGCTTTTCTGAGTAACTGACAACAGAACTAAGCTATACCCAGAAATAAATGGTTTTGTTTAGGTGACGCTGCTGACTAGATTTGGAAGATGTATGTTTCAGAAGTCCAGAAAAATACACTGTTGCCACTAAACATTTTACAAATGCTAAGACATCGGCAGTGCACAAGTGTTCACTTGAAGCCTAGTGTGGGGATAGGATGATGTTTCTAAGCTGACTGGAACCCCACAGAAACAGTACGGATTATTCTCTTTATGTTTGTTGAAATGTAACACTCTTTGATAGTGACAGCGGTCGGATAGTCTGTGGGTCTAGCTGGGACACGGGAGAGGCCAGTGAACAGACTCTGGCCACCAGAGGCAGGTTAAAAAAAACAGTTACTTTTGCATCCAGAGCTACCCAGAGCCATTATTACAGCTTCTCTCATCTTTGAAAACAAAACTAAATATAATAACACACCAATGTAATTTAACTTCCTCAGCCTAGTATCTAGTTAAAACAACAAAAAGTCATGGGGATGGTCTGCCAGGTCCCTGACGTCCTTGCAGAGAGAGGGCTCACTAGCCTTTTTGTTTGATAATTACTTTCTCAATGCTGTTGTTTTCTACTATGTTTAAACTTCGGTCTTCCAAGACCTTGTGGGTGTTCTGGCCATAACCTGACCGATGAGCATGATCCTGTTCCTGAAGGTTCCCCTCTGGAAGATAATTAGGCAAGCGAGCTAGAAAAGAACCGTGGAATACTCTGCCCAGGCCCCTGGCTGGGACAGACAGGCCCTGAGGACGCTCCAGATTCTACCTGTAGGCGTAGTCATACCTTTTCTCACACGGGTTACCTCCTCCAGAAACCTGCCCATTGCTGGCTTGATTCTACCACGTTTAGTCCACATTTGCTTTTCTAAGATCAGTGAGCAAGCACGCGTGTGACACTTCTGTCGGCCCATGGATGCTGCCAGGCACACTTTACAGCCCTGCTGGAATGAAAGAGCCAGTGTTTCTCTGGGAGATTAATTACGTTGTTCCGTAATCAAACACGGGATCGCTGGAGTTCACAAAGGATTTCTTCCCTAAATAAAGTTTTTTCCTAATTCCAATCAGCTGTCCATTCACCCAGCTACTTACCCATAGGAAAGCCAGTGCATTACTATCCTGCTGCTTGAGCACTGGAAACTGTCTAGGGTAGATACAGCAATAATAAATAATAGCCCGGAGTTTAAATTTGGCTCACTTGGTTATTTTCTCTGATATATTGTTCAAGACCAAGATGCTGAAGTCTTTCTCAGTGGCTCTTCTAGACTGGGTAATCTTAGAGCGCTTTACCTCTGCGACATGTAATGCCCATGTTCAGTGTCTGTCTGAGCTTGAAGAATTAAATTGCCTATACGTTAATACTACTTGTAGAATATTTTAATAGCAAGAGAGAATATAAACAAAACCTCACCTCTCTGGCATTTCGTTCTTTTTTGTTTGCTGTTTTACAAACCAGATTTAGAATTCTTATGGAAACAATTTTATAGTTTACTTACAAAGCTAACAGCAACCAAATGTTTTTGCACTGCCCCTTTCTCTTTATAATCCACTGAGATTTAGGCAACTGAAAATCTATATCCGCCAATGCCCTGTCACTACTTTCAATATCATAAATACATGTATGAACTATGAAGACACAGAGCCACTTAAAATAACCCAACGCAGGTGACACATTAAACTCACAATGAGCTATTCATTATAGAGGCCATTAAAGGGTAAAACTGGCTCAGTTCTCTTCCTGAATTTTGCAGCTATACTTTTTTTCAGCTGTTTTCCGAGTTGTACATTTTTGACAGATTTTTATCTCTTATTTATTTAATTTTTGGTCTCATTCCACTTGCTAGTCAAGATACTGGCCTGCTTGAAAAGGTGTGGCTACAGCCCCCCTGAGGTTTGTCAACACGTTTCCACTACGTGAATGTATCTGTGTCCCTTCAGTCCTACTCCCATTTTGCCCAGACACTGGTTACCACTTTCCCCTCCTAACGAAAGGCTTCAGAAGCAGTTTATTCATAAGCCATAAATCCCAATTCACTCAATATTTATTAGCACAGCCATACAAACCCAGACATGGCCCAAAGCAGAATTTGAGATACTAAAGCCACGGTCCTTGCAATGTGTGACGGAGTTAGGAGACTGATAACAAATTGTGCAACTTGATCTGCCCCCTCCCCTGCCTTCATTTGGCTTCCCAGTAGCGTTTTTCACTTCTGGTTCCTATTGCAACCAAGTGCTCACTACTGAATCCAATGAGCCCAGTGACATTTTTCAGGCCTGACGCAAATGTCTAATGGGACTGAATTTTAATTCCCCCGCAGACCTTTAAAAACAAATAAACAAAGCTCACAATAAGTTGCGCGCACTCAGCTTTGCGCCCGTGACGTACATGTTCACCACTGCTCTCTGCTGCGCTGGAGACCTGCTCTAGAAGGGAGAGAACGTGCGCACGTGCACAACTACTGCTATCGGACTGCAAAAGGTCTTATACCACTACACAAATATGTACATTTCATTAATTCTGCTGGGTTAATAATTAATCAGCCCACAACCCAGACAGGAAAGCTGGGTTAATTCACTTCTGGGAGAACTAACTTTAATGCTTGAGAAATTAAATTAAAAATCATAAAAACTCTATGGTAGTTCACTGTTTAGATATATGTAGCTACAAATACAAAAAATGAAGAGAAATCTGAAGTTCTTACAGCTTTTAACTCATCTACCTGACAGATGGGCACTGTACTTTTATATCAACAAAGAGAAACTAATTCTATAGGCAGAAAGCTAGAAATACATTGTACCTGTTAAATTGTACCTGTAATTGAGCTGAGTTGTAATTAAGATTGAAAACTTCTTTGCTGCACTCCTCATGTTTTTGTTTTTTAACGATACAACCATAAAAAGCGTTTTTACTTTGAAAGCACTTGCATAAATATGCCATGTACTCAGAAGACCTGTTCCACTTGAGTATTCCGACATGCCTTTGCAATTTTAATGATTAAAATAGGTCCTCGGTGCTTTTTATTGCTGATGCCATCAGAAAGTCAGAACACGAGTAGAACAGGTCAATCCTCCTTATCATTACCCACAGAGTAATTTACTAAATTAAAGTAAGCTTTTCCATCTCAAGTAATTTAATGCAATTAAACACCCCCTACCCATTTATTTTTGCAAAAAATAACGAAATGTTTAGAAATCAGATATATATTTATTTGTTAATCAACTGGAATTCCCAAGAAATCGGAGGAAAAAATGGTCTGGGGTCAGTAAATGAAATTAAATTAATAAATAGAGAGCTAATGAGATCAGTTAGCGCATCCTTGTGTGCCATGAGGATTCAGAGTAAAGAGGCACAAGCAAAGATTTCTGGCTTTGCCTGGATCGCGGCAACAAAGAGCGCGCAAGTAAGAAACACTATGAGCCCAGATCGCCCAGGGCCAGAATGGCCATCTACAGCTTGGGAACTGGTAATTGACAGGGCAATCATTTGGGTAATTAGGGAGCTAGCTGTGCAGATCCTTATTCATGTTTCATCAGATAAACCTCTGCCTTAACAGATGTATAATCTGGTCTCCCTTGAAGCTGAAAGGATTGAAATCAATTCCTCATCAGAAGTAAACCCCTTCCACTTAAAATCTGGTACATATAGTAAGAAAATACTGGGTTTGCCTGTGTTTATCAGCCTGGGGAGATAGGCTCATGGCACGTCCCTAGTGGTTGACACAAATATTTGTAAGCAGCTACCGGCATACTAATTATTAGCAGAGTCGGCTACAAAACAATTAGCATGTGCCGCGAAAAAATACAAAAGATATAAAATTCAATTCTCATCTCATTATCTGGGAAAGTTTTCGATCAGTGAAAAAGAAACCACTACTGAATCTTTGTTGAGAAACCAACAATTTTTACTAGAGACTTGATTTTGCTGGTGCCATCAATTTTTCACGCCACTTCAACCAAACCTAAACATTAGGGGATTCTGTTTCTGACTTGAGGAAAAGATAATAATCAACAGATCAGAGACAGATCACACTGAAGCCAGTGTGTTTCTTCTGGTGGACAGTGTGACAAAGTGAATGGGACATGAACTTGTTATTATGCCAAGACAGACATGGCCTCCATTCCCTACTACCTCTGAGCTGTCTGTGGCAACCTAAGTTATCTTAAGCAAGGGACTGCCTGTATGTCTCAGCAACACAAGATAATGAGGGCTTGATGAACCAAGCGTCATGAAAAAAAGAGAAGCTGCAAGAGCAGTGAGCGAACGAGCACATCCATCATACGGGTTTTCTTTCCCTACAGCTCAGCATAAATTTTAGGGCAGGAAAAGGCCTATGGGTGTGATATAGGGCCTGAGACACTGTTTCAAATAGCACATCGCAATTGGCATTCCAAAGGGAAAGTGGGTGCAGTCATCCCACCAACAAAAAGTAATTATTTCCACATTGTTACTGGGAAAACGCTTAGGTGTTATATGTATGCTAATGTATGGTCTGCCGCAGACATTTGAAGAATCTGCATGGATCTCAATACATAATGGTTCCCTGTTTTTTTCTCACAGGACAGAGAATAAACTGGAGGTGGGAGCACGCTCACTTTCTAATCCAAAGGCATAACATTTTCTCAGGGACACTGAATTGCACCACAGCCTTCTCAAAGATCAGCCCAGAAGAGGAGCGACACTTGACAAGCCTGCCTGTTGGAACCTGAAGCTCCACAGCTGACAGTGGTTCTACCACCAGGCCTGTTTGACCCACTCTGTTAGAAACGTCTGTGGCCACACCACCTGTGGCTACTTTACATCCCCTCGTGTGGAGCCATGTCAACACTAAGAGTAATGTGAAACATTCAGAAATGAATCCTGGTACAGACACAATTTATAAATACTCCTTGACACTGACAACGTAAGTGAGATACTCGGGCTTCTGTCCAACCGTGGTGGGTCGACCCTGGCCAGCAGCCAAGTAGTCACACAGCTGCTTGCTCGCTTCCCCCGCAGCAGGACAGGAGAGAGAATAGGAAAAGCCAAAGCAAAACCCAAGGATCGAGATAAAGACAGTTTAATAAGTGAAGGAAAGAGGGGAAAAAACCCAAGGGATGCAACTGCGATCATTCACTAACACCCAGAAATCAACCAATGTCCAGGCAGTCTCTGAGCAACAGCCACCTTACAAGACCAAAATCTCCCCACCTTCTTCTTCCATCACCCCAGTGTTACTGCTGAGCACGACATGATATTATATGCGCTATCCCTTTGGTCAATTTGGGTCAGCTGTCTTGGCTGTGTCCCCTCCCAGCCTCTTGCCCTACCCACACCCCCCCACACACCCCCTGCCTCCCTAGTGCTGGTAGGGGGGAGGCAGTGGGACAGAGAGAAAAGCCTGGATGCTGCCCAAGCCCTGCTCAGCCACAGCCAAAGCACCGCTGTAGTGTCTGCACTGCTTTAGTCACAAATCTAAAACACAGCAGCATACGCATGGCTACGAAGAAAGTTATCTCCTCCCAGCCAGACGCAGCACAACAGTATGCCCCGAATAAAAAAAAAAAAAAAAAATTTCTAGTAATTCAATAGCCAGTGAGTCTGAGCTTGAAAGGGTTATCATCAGCATTATTTATTTCTTTAATTTTAATGCATCAAGATTGCTGTAGGCTTTGCCTTAAGCTTTGGCTGACATTTTGGCAGCCTCTCTCCACAAAATGAATCTACAGAGATCAACAGAACACTCTGATAAACTTTTTCCTTGGCAAACATAAAACAAGCCTGTACCATTTATTCTGCTTCCAGATATACCTTTTAAAAGCCTACTATGTCTCTTCCGGGGAAAGAAAGAGGAAAAAAAAAAAGACACAGGAAAAAGAAATAAAAAGAAAAAAAAAAAGAAACCTAACAGCCTAGATCCATTTTTATTTTCAAAGATATCTTTTGTCAGTGAAGTAAAAAACTATTTTTCCCCAAATGAATCTTTGTTACTGGAATTGCACATAGTCTAGATAGTGGAGTTTACCAAAATCAGCTCAAAGAAATACAATGAGAAAGTGGAAAGATAATATCAGTCGTCAAGAACAGCCTTGCATCGCTCACTTCAATGAAATAAACGAAGGATGATGACAGATGTAAAGCAAAGTTTGATTTTGTCCTAAAATGAAAGGCATCAGCACCATTTCCACTCCAGAAGGCAGCAAGTGCCGGGCAATTTAGTTCCATGCTCTGATTTGAGCCGGGTACCGTGAGAACACAGAGGAAGCGCAGTGGAGTTGGGGGCCGTTGAAAGAACACTATATTACTAAAAAAAGTTAGGCATAGTAAAATACATGCTAATAAGACCTCACCTCGGTTTTAAATTATTTTATTATACCTAAATTAAACAGGCATTTCAGTCTGTAATCAACCAGCTACTTATTCTTCCTTCCCATGTTTTAAAGCCCTCAGTCTATTTAATGATCATCACAATAAAGAACTTTCAGATTTTTGTGTTTAAATAAATTATATCAGTGAGGACACTTGGACTACCCGTTGCTTGTAATCGCCTCATTCCTATTCCTCAGGGGTCACGCGGCTGAAGAGTAGAGCGGAGGAAAAGGTAAGCTATACAGAAAAGCTCACATAAAAAACCAGACTATCATCACCCCAAAATCTCGACTTCCTAGGAAAAAAATAACAAGGAAAAATATTTTCAGCTGCAATACTAGCAAAAAGAAATCCATCTTCTCAGCCCTTATTCAGTCTATTCCTGCAGCCCTTATTTCAGAAACTCTCCATTAGCTTGTAAGAAGCATACTTCCTACAGAGCGAAAGGAAACCATCGCACAGAAGACTCTGCATAGACAAAAGGAAATTCCCTCAAATTTTGACCTGGAGCTTATAAATTGCACTCTTCCCAAGGCAAGCTCGAAGAAGCTTGAAATCAGACCTGATCATTACAGGCCAGTTTCTTAAGAAAAGAACACAAGGAAAACAACTCAAAAAAACTCCAGGCTGAAGCTTTTCCTTTGCCTTTTGAAGACTTTTTCCCAGAGAGAATGATTTTTTTAGAAGACAGACTTCAGACATTTAGCCTGTGCCTTTCTAAAAGCAGCGTATCTATCAAAATCACTAAGTTAATGAAAGGAAAAATGTGTAATTATTGTTATTCCTATAACAAAAAGATAAATTTAATTTGTTGACTACACTGCATTAGTAGAAAGCCCATATATATGTGGCTCACCAAACCTATGTCAGATTTACAACATTTCAAACAGAGCACTAAAAAGCTTTTACAGTATTTTTTTTTTTCCCCTCAGGAAAGTACCACACATTCCAAATGATTTGCCATCCCCAGCATGAAACAGTAACAGCATCTTTCCTTACATAGAACCTGTCCATTAATACTGTAGCCCCTAGGGGCTGGGTGGAGACCAGGCACCGCTGCCAGTTCCAGGCACTGACTGTCTGGGGACCCATCAGGCCTGGAAGCAGCTTCCATGATCTGCTCGGATGCTTCTAAGTAATTAAGTGACTAAATCTTCTCCGGTTTCAGGGAAAATGACCAAAATCGGGGCCAGCTCAGCTTTTGTGGCTTCTTTCCACTCGTTCTACTTGTCTTTTAATCAGGCTTCTTCTTAAAGTGTTTGCTTTGCCACAGTCAGACAACTCAGATTTTTTTAAACCTTGAAGAGAGCTTTAATGGAATCAAACCATTTATCCCTGAGCTTTAAAATACTTAGAAATTAAAATGAATGAGAATGTCATTTATTCATTAATATCTGATGAATAGGAATATCTTTAATTTGTTCCTTTGATCTCATACATGCATCTGGAGTGGCTAGTCACCTATAACCGGAGAGTCCTTTTGGAAAAACCGCAAGTTACAGCTATAAACTTCCTAGAGACAGCAGAAAATAGCATGACAAACAGCAAGGAGCCGAAAAACAGATTTTGGAAACTGTAGATTAAAGTCATTATTAATAATGTTACAGGGTCTTTTGTGCAAATAAGGGTAGCAAAACTTGATCTTGTGTAAAGCCAATTTTTGCAAAAAAGAACTACAAAAGATGGAACTTAAGCACTGGAATTACAGTGTGCAGAACAACATTTACTGAAAAATACATATATTTATGCATATTACAGATTCATTCCTAAAGTGAATCACTGTTGGAGAGCTTCTTGTAAAAGTGTGGTTTAAGAGGAAACAGAAATTAACGGGGAACCACTTGGTACACGGCACAGAACGTGTTTCACACCTGAGGACATCATAGAAAGTTAGGTGACAGATACAGCACTTACTGAAAACCTGGGAGGCAAATCACAGAAAATAAAGATGAAAATTGCCACCGAGTCCAAGGAGTTCAAGCTCAGTTTGGCGGGAAAAGAACAAAAGTAAAAGGTTTAGAATTCAGGGGTGACTAGCTTGACGTAGAAGGAAAGACAGACAGGTTTTCTCTATTTTACTTTCAGCGTATGTGACAAGAGCAGTAAGAGCAGCGAAGAAGCCAAAAGCAGGAAGTCACAATAGCTAAGTGTCCAAAAATGCTGGACAGGTGAACGCCTTTTGAGCCCTGCAGCTAAGCGGAGAGCAACTACTCGCTGTAGCGCTACGCTCCTAATTGCCATTAAACTTACTAGCAAGGGTTTGGCTATTTCCAGTTCATTTAATATGAATGCTGAAAAGTATATTCTTCTTAATGGCTTTTGCATGTACAAATAGGCTTTACCTGACATACACATCACCAGACATACAAATATGATTTTCATCAAAAGGGATAAGCCATGTATATATGAAAAAACCAACAAAAAATAGATAACGTCTTGGATCACATTGCTCTCATTTTTTATAACAACAAATATTAGAATTCTTCTTGTACGTTTTTTTTTCCCCAATATAGAATAGATTTAGTGTCTGTTGTTTTGCATTTACAGGTTAGCAGAGTGAGAAATCTTGGAAAGGTATCGTGATCTTTGCTAGTAATATTTATTCAGCAGTACTTGTACTTTAAAGCTATAGCAATCTCAACATTTGAGAAAGCCTGCCACGAAAGCCGCACGTGGATCACAGCTTTCTGTGCCGTTTGCTTCAGATGTGCATTCACAGCTCCAAAGTGGGATTGGAACTCAGTACAACCACTGCCTTTCTACTTCTTTGTCCAAGAAGTCATACTGAGGTACTAATTTAGCACACTCATCAGATCATACTAACACGTCAGCTAAGATACCACCAGGGTCATAGCCACTATTAGGGGATCCTAAGACTCTAGATGATATAAGTAAAGAATTCTTTTACGTTTGGGGCCTAAATAGAGATACTATGAAGTTCATCGACAGACTGAAAGAAAACTGGTATTAAAAGAGACCTCAAGAAGTCATCTAAGCAATCCCCTTGCCCTAACAAATGAACAACAGCAATGTCATTCCTTAATGTACTTGCAAATATCCGCAGGAGGCTACCCAACGTTCCCAAGCAATCTACTCCAGTGCCTCATTATCTGGACCACTAGAAAGGTTTTCAGTTTACGCTAAATCTTTCTTCCTGCAGCTTTAGGTCATCTGTCCTTGTTCTGCTCCCCAAGGACACGACGTATACCTTTTGTTTGTAGCAGCCTTTTATGGACCTTTTACAAACTGTTACCGCATCCCTCTCCTCCCACCTCCCTCTCTTTACACCCAGTCTCTAAAGCAGGGCATTCCTAGTTCTTTCAGTGCTTCTTAGATGTCATCCTCTATGAGTTATTCAACCTTTGCTTTTCCTGTGCCCCTTTATAAATGGAAAACTGTCACTCAGAATCAGTACAACAGTACACAATCCACCTTTGCAAGCGGCCACCGCTAATTAACATAGACTTTCTGAGATATTAGTAGACTGAGATTCTTATGGTATCAGAGGATCTTTTAATATTGGATTTACATTGTGTAACTAGCATTTGTGATCTATAAATCTTTTTTCTATTTGATCCCCTACGGGGAAGCAAAAATCCCCTATGTACTTTTAGTTATCAAAGCAAGGTCAAATTCTCTAAAACGGATAATTAGAGAATAACATGGCCACAGGGCATTCAGGTGTTTCTTTTAACCTAGGTAAAGGCTTCCATTAACGCAGATACCCCCATGTTACAGGAACAGCCTGTCCTTTCATGTGACACTTGGCTAATGTCACAAGTATGTATGAAATGTCTCAACTTCAGGAATGACTTCAAGAAATCGGTCAAAGATAAAAGGTCAGATAGCTAAACAATGTATGTTTTTATTTTCGTTTTGTCTTTGAAGTTTTAATCCAACAGCAAAAACCTGTCAAATGGGAGTACAAGATTTTTTTTTCCCTGTTTCTCCTGGCTCAACTTTTTTATATATCAACATGTAAGAAAAACAAAGTAAACAGGGAGACAAAGAGCGGTTGCTTGCAATTTCTTCAAAGCGTAGTTAGTATCCACAGCTCTTTGTGTAACGATTTTCTTTTTTGAATTTTGGACAGGAGGCACTGAAAGGATTTGATGAACATCAGTCCATTTAAACGCAACCCCAGGGCGCCAGGGAACCACTGTCCCCACCCAGCAGTGGAGAGTACTGAAAAAGAGGCCAAATGATTTGCCCAAAGGTAGCAGCAGTAGGTGGTACCGAAAGGCTGGGGATATTTAGAAAGCCTGACGTGAAATAAATGTAAAAGAGAGGGGAAAAAAAAAAAAGAAGAAGTGGAGATAGGCTAATTTCCAGGAAAAAATATTTTTGTCAGATTAATGATATCTCCAGGATACATGCAGAAACCACATTAGTTGGAAAATTCACCAAATCTGGATAAAATGCAACTAATCTAATTTTTCTGATAACATACGTGCAATTTATTTTCTAAGAAGTAATTTCTAACAAACGTGGAATGTTCTTTCATGTTCTAAAGTGCTTTTCCATCATCTATTACAGAATTAATTTAAGATTCATTCACTGCTAAAATATGCAGAAAGTCCTTAAAAAAAAAAAAGAGAAAGCAGGGCAGTTCTTCAGAAATAAGTTTATCTTTGTACCAGTATTATCATTACTTTTAAACTGACAGTCTTAAATGATTCCTACACACGACAAGCTGTAATTCCACACAAACCAACCCGAATCACAAGAGTTTTTGGTGTATTTCTTGAAAATACTGGGACAGTACTTCCCCGTTATCCTTTTTAGTTTTGAATTACCGCAGCCCATTTTGTTTCAGCCAGACGGAGATGTAGTGACTTGCTGTGACCCAAACACAAAGCAGAAGCACTTTGAGCTTAAGAAGAAAGATTCAGCCAAGCCTTCTGTGAGGGGATCTAGTCATCTCTCCCTTTACCTGGGCACAGGAGGTTGCTCTTTCCATTTGATTCCCCTTTTGTTTAGATCCTGTGAAAGCAGCTGGCATTTACTGCTCCCATCCTGAAATTACTTTTGGTGGTGGGGAATGTATATCCTTATAAGAGACATGGCAGATGCCCCATCCCTGGAAACATTCAAGGTCAGGCTGGATGGGGCTCTGAGCAACCTGATCTAGAGGCAGATGTCCCTGCTCATTGCAGGGAGAGTTGGATCGTCCCTTCCAACCCAAACCTATGATAAAATGCAATGCCAAAATACTACAGACTTGCGAATAAACCAAAGTACAACACGATGAACAAGCGTCCGGTTCTCTTCTAACATTTCCTGGAGTTTTAGTATCCCAAGGATGAAGATACTGAAAAGCTACTGCAGAGATGGAGGACAAATGGTGGAGGAGACTTCAGGTGAGACCACAACATGGTAAACAAGGGTCCTCCTTCTAGGGTTAAAGACCTAAACTATGTGAATGATGGTATGTCATGTATTTGTGTCCTGATATTATAATACAGCTTCTACACATTGCTGAACACGATCAGTGACAGGCAAGACACCGTGGAATCTTGCACATCAGAATAAACAGGTTGTGATGGATTTTTAAACCAGCAGTTATTAAAAAAAAAAAAAAAGGCAAAGAGATAGGAAGTGTTTGTTGTCTTACTCCGGAACTCCTAAGGGACTTGTATTCATTTTGTTTTTAAAAATAGCATCAGCAGAGATTTGTAGAAAAAGATAGGGCTGTCTACCACCTACCAGCTTCCACTTCAAAATGAGTAAAATAAATCCCCCTGCCTAAAAAAAAGCTTAGCGCATTTTGTTTGTGTCACAGCACTGTAAGAGATACAAATTTATCTTCATTAAAAAAAGAGAGAAGCATATCATCTTACTATGATGCCTTCTTCTAGTTACTAGCCAGGACTGAACTTAAACCAGAATCCATGAGTGTGAAAGGGAGCAATTTATTTCAACTCGGTATTTGTAAAAGCACATCTGGAGGAAGGAAGGGTCATTCCCATCGTGGGAGGAAGTTACGTACAGTTTCATGCTCACTGTTCCATTTCAAATACTGGAGGGCTGTTATTTCTGCCAAAGCACGCCGTATTCCAAGCCAACAACCGGTAGGAAAACACAATGTTTTGGCAAAGCAAGGCCACTGACTGTGCAACATGGGAATACGCTTTCACAAGTGGAAGAGAGTCAGATACGGCCTAGAAATATCTCATCCATATGAAATAACAAAATATTATTAAAACTGCTATTTGCATTTGCAAAGTTTAGCAATGTTAGTTTTTCATCAATGTTTTGAATTTTGACAAGAGAGAGGGAAGACTCCATGCTAAGTTTAGCAAAATTCTTGTTTACATTGTCTCACGGCTTCTAGGAAAGCCTCGGTTCTCCTTGGCTGGAACATCTCCAGATGTTACCTGGAACATCGGTTCTGAACACGTAAGCACTGGAGCAGTAAAAAACTGTACAATAAATATCTAGCTATGTATTCTAGTTGACAAGGAAAATCTTCATCAAGAAGATTCAAACTGCAAAGAGCCACAAAACATTTCTGGAAGCTTCTGGCCCTTTCATATCAATCTACACCATGAACCCTTAGCAGGTACTAGCTTAAGGAAGGTTTTGGGGTAACGATGGCATGTCTAATGATTAGACTTGATCTTCAAGCTAAACGTTTTACAGCAGTAATGGCTGACATGTTCCTAAGTAATTGCTAACGGTGGATGTTATCCCAGGTGGACAAAATTACTGACTTGATGTAACATTTCTTGCCTAACGAATGACCAAGATTTAAGTGCCTGGCAGTTTAAGGTCCCTCTCATTTCCTTCAGAGGCTGTGAAGGAAAAGAAATAATGTTTCGGTTTGCAATGTGAAAAGCTGACACAGAGCTGTCAGACATTTCATTTCAGCTAATCCTCCCTAGGAAGCGCACCGTTGTGTGAGCTCTGAATTCCCCGTGAGTTTATCGATCTTCAGTTTGCCAGATAAACAAGTGACATCAGCCCTGCAGACTCACTGCCCGAAAGTAAAATGGCAGTTTCTAGTATCCAGATGCAGGCTGGCCAGTTTGTTTGTTTAAACCAAACGAGCACAAGATGATGAAGGTGCCTCAGCAGACGCAGAACACAACATCTGCTGGGATGTAACCTCTTCTCTTAGTCACCGGCAAGCCTAAGACAATCTCACAAAAGAGCTGTTTATAAATGCCAATTTTTGTATAATGAGTGCAGGTCACTCGGTGATGAAGTAGCCCACGCCATTTCTTTTAACCGCAGTCGACAACATCCTGCTTAATTGACTAGAGCTAATCCAGCACAATGTACTTGCACATGAATATGTGGAAGAAGCAGCTTCCTGAATATTTAAACGGACAATGTCAAAGCAGTCACAAATACTGTATTACATTAGCATGACTAATACAGTTTGTTAGCTGGAATTACAGAAAAAAAATCTCATTGCTGAGCACAATGCTTTCTGTAGCCTGTTAGTACTTATTTAGCATCTCCTGTCTGCCCTCATGCTTAGAAATGCAGTTCATTTATCAGCAAAAGGTCTGTGCAGCCCAGATACTCAGTAAGCCAGGCCAGCACAGAGCTGCTCTCATACATCATGGAACTTATTAGCCATGTCCCTTTCTTTCCCTGGGTTTCAAATGAGCTGGACCAATTTGTTACACAATTCCCAGGTGGGAGCGAAAGGTATATAGAACAGTGTATTGCCAAATGTTGTAGTTCAGTTGCAACAAGCAGGACAGTGCAATTACAAAAATACGGTGGAAAACTAATTGCTTGGAGAACATGCCTTCAGACATCAGATGTTCTCCCAGGGCAAAAGCGAAGCCTAAGCAGATGGACAATAACATACATACATACACATCGTAGGTCTAACTCCACAAATCCATTTAGGATGGGATGTATTTCTTTGAAGGGAACTGAATCTAAAACCCTCAGAACTTAAATGTCCAGTCAACAGCACTGTACATCACTAGCTCCCCCCCAGATCACCTGGCTGCCAGCTCTCCTACATCTGGCACTGGGTGCAGCGATGTCAGATAGCATACAGCTCCAGCTCCACAATCAATAGCTAAACCAGTACGAGACAGCATCGCTCCCCTTCTGCGTGAGCAGCACAGCACCGAGCTGGGCTCCTGTCCACTTCTGTGGATCCTGCTGGAACAGGCTTCATCATGGGGAAAAAAAAAGACAGTATTCCTCTATTTCAAAAAAGCAGAGCCGTTAGCTCTTTCCCCCTTTGGCTCCCTCAAACTTCTGCTCATTCTAGGGAGACATTTCTGACTCATGCTAGACAAACAAATACATACCGGGGGTGAATGTGTAACAAAGCTTCATCCAACAACGCTCTTCATGTAGGTGCCATGCACACAATCCCCCAAAGTATTCCTAGAAAGACCTACTCCTTTGGAGGCTTTCCTTGTTCAGATCCAAACAAAATGCTAGGGTCTGTCTTCCGACAGTTGCTCACTAATCTCCATCCTGCTTTTGCCAAGTCACTTCGATTTATGTTCTTAAACATCCAAGTCTCCATGCCTTGAAAACTAAAGTTGGAATTACATAGCTATCTTCTACTGACCATTCTACCAACTAATTTTGAGTGAAATAGCTTCTGGAAACTACTTAGAAAAGGCTCAAATCTAAAAGGTACACCTGAAAAATAGTGAATTCCTTTGGGAAACTAAATCAGAGCATTACCACCTCTTTTAGATCCATATTTAGCATTCATATTTTGTACTGGGTAAACACAAGACAAAACTAGTGAAAGAACCAAACACCAATTGGTCCCTAATGAAGCTCAAGCCAATGCAACTACCAGAGATTTCTTTCCAAATGTTGTACCGTACTCTGCTGTCTCAATGCTGACATCATTCCCAATAATAAATGTAATTCCCACTTACAGTAAAATATGATTTATAACACAAAAATAATTGCAGTTTACAGTAAGACAGAATTAAAATTATTTTTCCCCTGTTAATGGCTACACTTTAACAGATGGATTATGAAACACAGACAGCAGAATTTATTCTATTTCTAATGCAAACTACTAAGAGGCATAGGAGATACTTCTTGTATTCCCTACAAAGGAGAAAAGGTTGGAATTCTGGTAATTTATAAGAGATACCCACATTATCATAAGATTGAGCCTACACAATTAAAAAAAGGTGATCCGCTACGATGGAATACACACATGTCCTGTCACGCATGAAAGGTGCTGGTCTGTGTTTCACGCACTGGGAATGCAGAGAAGGGTTCAACATCTCTGTGCCAAGCCCTACCGTGATTAGAGTCTTAGCACTTCACCTGCCCTGCAGGGTGGGGAACTTTGACAAGAAATATGTATTATTGAATGAAGTTTATTCACTAGGGCCCAGATTTCTCTACTAGACAGACAACGGCACAGGGTGGTATAACCAGGGAATGCAATTGAGTCTATCTGAGTCAAAATGAAAGTCATGTGTTATTCATTTGATACAGACCAGAAATAAATAAAAGCCAACAGATCTTACTATCATAGGCTCAATGTCATACTTGGCAATGTTTTTATTCTTGGCAGCTGTGAAGGCCAAGGTGAGGGGGCTGAATATTACCAATGCTTGCATGAAGCTGGCAGGAAGGGCTACCTAGATTACTTAATGATGTGTGCTTTGCAGTTAATGAGCCGTTCCTCAATTTTGTCTATTTAATAGAAGAAAAAGAAGTTACTTTGCAAAGTGCATTTGTCATGAGGGGATGAGTGGTTTTGATGCTTACTATTATAAAAACATACTACTGGATGTAAATACACACATATGCAGTCTAAAATTTTTTTTTCTCTTACTGAGCACAGTATTAAGAAGACACAAAGCATTAGGTTTGTATATTAAACTTTTTTTAGAACATATGCCGTCGTTGAAGTTACAAAGGTGATTTTGTGACATAAGTAATGAACTTTGCCTTAGGCGTGCTAAAAATTGTATAAGTAGTGTAAGATACTATCGATTTCTTCATTATGGCAGCTAAGTTGCATTTCCCGAGAAGAAAACCAAAATATCCTTGTAATACCGAATTACAATTCTCAGATGACTCATTCTTAATGAAATAGTCTAGAATTTGCTTTACCTGACCTACCCCTTTGATAACACCTATTACTGCTTAGTCCATAAGCACAACTAAATATATAGCAAGCACATATATGTGTTTATAATACAAAATATTTCCTATGTATACATCCCCTCAATATATTACATAACAAGATCTATGTGTATGTTTTTCCCTAGAAGCCTATCGCTAACAGCTTTTTTCAGGGTGTTGCAATTTCTTTCCACTATGAAAGAGAAGCTATTAAAAAAAAAAGGGGGGGGATATTGAACCTCATGGCAGAAGACATGCCAATTTTCAAAAAGAAAGGGTTTTAAGACCAACAAACTGCTGAAGTTCTTCCCACAAGGCCTTTTCTCCTATTCTTACAAACAGAATAGTACAAAATTGCTTTCACCTTTGCAAGAAGAGATCAGAATTGGTCTCGAGGATAAACAAGTTTGTTGGCCACCAGAACCCAATGCAAAATAGTGTCCCAATGGGAAAGAACTCACCCAGGCTCAAAGGCACAGGAATCCAGCCTGCCGTTCCTCAGACAAATCAAAAGCTCAGCTCATTACAGCTGATGTCCACGCACATAAAAATGCACACACACATGCATGCTTTGAAGCTCTGCTTGTTTCGTATGCTGTATTACCGGGAGAGACTAAATCTCTCTCCATTCAAAAAATAAAAATGACCTGCTTATAGGGCTAAGCACCCTACAGACACAAAGATTTGTCCTCAGTCCGAAGTACCATTGACAGATACCCCTACATGTGGTTATAATTCTGTGTGAGTTTTGACACAGTGTTTAATACAATGCAAATTTTATATTTTATGAGCAAAGCAGAAGCTGAAAGATCTAGACAGTGCAGCAAGATATTGTCAGTAGGTATTAACTGAAACATAACTTTAACATAGTTTACTATTAGATGTTCTGGTCAGTGTCTCTAAACATTTTTCGTATTTTGGAACAGCTACAATTTAAGAAAATGGAAACCAGACTGTTAACGGGGTTGTTGCCAGGGTAAGAAACAAGACTGCAAGTCAGAAGACTGGGCTTTAACTCTTGGATGGATTCACCATCCCTGGAGGTGTTTAAAAAAAGGGTAGATGGGGCACTTAGGGACAGGGTTTAGAAGTGGCTTTTGTCAGGGTAGGTTAAAGGTTGGACTTGATGATCTTAAAGGTCCCTTCCAACCTCAGCGATTCTGTGATTCTATGTGCTACTGACTGGTGAGGGAGCTACCAGCTAGTGAGGCTGACCAGCTAATTACCCTCACAACACAGCAACGAGGGAGAAGTCCTAGGGACAGGGAAATCCTCAGGTATGGCAACCGCCAGCGCTGCTGCAGAAAGGAAAGCACTTGTTCCAGAAGGGGAAACCAACAAAACGTTCTGGTTCATTAGGCCATCAGAGCACCCCATCGAACTGAATACTGGATTTCTTGGAAAATTTTCCTTTGTCGTAGAAGAAACCAGGGGAAGCCAAACCCCATTCAACAGCTTCACTCATATAATTCGGTGATTTTCTGTCAATTTTAATCCTCAGAAATGCTTGAGTAAAGCAGGAACGTGCATTTTGGTATATTGTTCTCAAATAATGCTTGCTAATTGTTTGCTATATCTCCAAATATATATTTGCATTTTATTTGCTAATATAAATTATTACAATGGCAAGTCTTTTTTCTTATAAGCGAGAAACGAGGACTTGTTCCCAGCTTTTCTCTACCTACTTATTTAAGCAGAAGATTAACAAAATCTCATTCATATGCCAATTAGCATATATTTAGCAGAGGCAATTTTACACAGCTCACAGCTTGTGTCCAAAGATCAATCTTCGCTTATTTTGGAAAGAATGCCAACTAGCCTTAGTAATTTAAGTCATCCTTACACTACGCAGATTTTTCCATTTAACTGGGCTCACAGTGCATTGATTATCATCTTTATTATTATAATAGTCTTTCAGAAAAAAACACATTCTTCTCTGGACTCTGCATTAGCAGTTTCAGGTAGTATTTGTTATCATTGTAAAGTTTTCATGTTTTAGGAGAATTACCACCTCCTATAACAGATCCTATAGGATTGGATTTATGCAGAACTCACTATGAAAAATAAAAACCAAAACAAACAACTTTCTTGCCTCAGGTTACCAGGTTACACATTTTACTTCACCAAGGCACAAAATTCACCAAAACACAGCTACGGTCCCCTCGAAGAGTAGCTGACGCATTAGTATTTGTATGAACGATTATGCAAAGAAATAAAAGCAACTTGACACCCCAGCCACATCTAACATGAAATATTAAACAGCACAACCAGGTCTTCTTCCACTTAGGTACACTAAAGCTTTAATCTATTCTTATTTTCCAGTCTGCCTTACTCCATCAGAAAGCAGCACATTTCCCAGAAACCTTGTTTTTCCAACGAACAGTCTGAAGCACCTATTATCCTAGCAGCATTCCACCTTTTGAGGATGAACACATAAGGTTTTGTTTACCAGGTTCAGGGTAAAGGGCACTTGTAAGGGAGTCAGTAGAACTAGCTCTGTACTTCGCTCTCTAATTAAAATCAATTTTTGAGACAGTTTTCCCCTGGCAGGCAGGGAATAGCTTTGGTGTGGAATTCTTGAAAGAATAAATTACCTCAGCAATTATACCACGCGCATGTGTGTAAATAAATTCAAATTCCACTTACCTAACAATCATAATTTGCACCACTGGATTCACCTCTTGGGAAGCTCTTCCTGCAAGGCTCCTGATGCCTTCTCTCAGTTGGCACATTGGCAACATTCCTTGTAGTGAAAGGACACTGGTAAAAAAGAAAATCAAAAGTAGTATTACATTCTTATTTGGTTTTGCACAACTCTTTAGATAAATCAACTGTTAAACATTATTTTTATAAAGTCTACAATCTTAAAGCTTCAGGGATGTAACGGAGATCAAGTTCTGCTCCTGTCTGTCAACATCCTTTGCCTAATACAGCACCTGAAGCCAGCTCAGGCCCCACTGAAACTGTTTTTATTGCTCCCGAAGTATAGTTTTACTAACCTGCTTTTTAAATTAGAATCACCCACCGGCCTGCCTGCTGGTAGTGAAAATCTTCAATCCATTATTCAGAACAGGATCATGCAAGCATTATTATTAACAAGGGAGAGGTTAGCTAATGACTGGCAGCTTAAAGAATAGAGTAACTGTTAATATTTGAGGCCATCCTCTCTGCTTCTGCAGAGACCTAGAATCTCAAGAATCATTAAATACTTTATGTGACTAAAACACATTGCAGGTGATACAATGAACTACAGCTATTGCTGGTTGAATGCATCTGTCAGTCTAAAGTTAGGCTTAGGTCCACCTGCTCTCCGAGGGCTCCATTTTGCCCTGAATTGCACCTGGGTAATTCCGCTGCTGTGAATTGTACGACAGGAGGTACATTAGGGGAATATTTCATCCTTGCAAAGTATTTTTGCAAAGCTTTTTGAAAAATCAATTCAATTCCAATAATTTTAAAAACTTGTTAGACAGTCAGTCTGTAGAACAACTACTGTAGAAAAAAAGTACTGCTGGTTTAATAAGGCAGTTACACAAAGTAACGTGAAAGGGATCATTGTAAAAGACTTTTCTCAAATGCAAAAGATTTTGTTCAAAGGAGACTGAATCAAAATGGATCTACCAGAACCCAAGTATTAAAACTGTCTTTTTTCCCCAGAGGGCAAGATACCTCTGCATTCGTAGCACTTCATATTCATAGTCCTGATTTAGTTATGAAATGTTGCAGAAAGTTCTGCACCTTGAAATGTATGGGGTATGTGGATTCAACGGGCAACAGCCATTCCTGGGTTGACCCTACCACATGATTACTCTGGAGTTTTAAGACACAAGGTATAACACCTCAATTTATTCTTGCCACTGCTATCTTTTCAGTTCAGGTTTACGAGCTTAAGCAGGTGGGGTTTCTTTTTGTTTTTGTTTTTTTTTTTAAATTTTTCTCCCCTCTGCTATGAAAAGCCAATCAGAATACCAATATAGAAAACATATTTCAAATTAAACAATGTTGTTAAGTATTCACAAGACTCCCAATTACCACTGCCTCCAAGTGTGATCGCTGTCAATATCTATTAACTACAAAATTGACAGAAGACTAGAGCTGACCCAGAAATTGTCAGAACTTGTAATCGTTGTCAATTCATCTGAGTGACAGGATGAATCGTGTAAATAACTTCACCCTCCACCATTAAAAAAGAAGATCATTTCAGGTCAGTTGAAGCAAAGCTTTTTTATTTTCTCACAGAAAAAAACCTGAAGTTCTCTCTGGTCAACCAAAGCTTTGCTTTGTCTGTGGTTTTTTTCCAAACTAAAAAAAGTGAAACACTTCTACAAGTTTTGAAATTTATTTCCAGCTTTTTTTTTTTTTTTCAAAGGGAACACTTACCAATCTGAATCATATTCACATTTTGTTTTGGGTTTTTTTCACATGACTAAATGGTTATTTCAGAGAAAACTTTTCAAACAAGAGAAAAATTGCCATGCTTTTCCTTCTAGTTGTCCTTTCAAAGAACGTTCTATTTGGGCTTACTTAACTGAGAATTTACACCACAGCATAACACACACAACACAAGCGGTAGTCTTAGTAACCACCAACTAGGAGGCTGGTCAAGGACCAGCCATTGAAATGAAACCTTCAAAAAAAGTTCTGAAATAACCATGGTTGTGACTTCATTTGCACCAAGTGTGAACATGGATCTTTATGAATCCTTAATGAAGCCGTTAGCACTTCCATGAAAAGGCTGAACTTGCCTGCTATGTATACAGAATATCTAGAACACACAATACTCTTTGAAAACCTTGTAACAGAGATCCTGGTTTTGAAATGGGACCGTTTCCTTTGCAAACATGCCAAAGACGCCAAAGGCCTCCAGTCTCTAAGGATACCTTTCACTAGGAGACAGAAGTCTTGGTTTAGAAGAGAACTCTTCTAATAAAATGCCAGACCTTCTGGGCTCTCTTCTAGCCAATAGCTTAATGGCTTCCCAACTTGAACACCCTCAAGATAGTTCCTTCTGGGTTTTCAGGAAAAGTCTTGTTCTTACCGTCATTTCTGAAGCCTGATCTTGTGCTTGCTCCTCAACTCGTGCAGGCCCCCTACTTCTTTTAGAAATCTCCCGGCCTGCAACTCTGCCACAAGCTCCTTCCTTGCCTAGCCTCTCCTTTCCTTCTGGAGCTTTCCTCATCTGAACATGCTCAGCTGCTCTGAGCAGCATCTCTCACCCCCCAGAGCTTTCCACCTGCCCTGGTGCACCAGGGCAAGATAATCAGACAACGTCTTTCGCAGCACGCTCTCATGTGTGTCCTGAGCCAACAAATCTAACAGCTTTACACCTTCTCAGGCCCCACAGCATCAGAAGCCTGAATCAATTGTCTCAATTGGAAAGCTTTGCTTCTGACCCCCCGCTTATATTATTATACTTGCGGCTGTTCTGCAACACCCACAGTAATCTTTGATCAAAGATAGCACGTGCTGATCTTCCATTTATTACCTGCCAAATTCTCACTTCTGTTTGGTTGCCAGCTGGTAGTTTCATGGAACTGTGCGCAGATTACCTGGGTATGTTTACGTAGCAGCAGAAGGAGCATTCCTACAGTTTCCACATATGTTAGCAGTGGCAGAGAGAGTGGAAAATGTTTTTCTTTGGCTTCCAGGACAAGGTTAAAATGTGACCTGGAAAGGACGGAACGCTAGAAGTCTATGAAGCACTTGGTGGCTATTTTTAGAGGTTTGTGAGGAGGAGGTCTCCCTCAAAAAAGGTGAAAATGCTCTTCTAGGTAGCTCAAAAAAGCAAAAATCAAACATCTGTAGGTCCTCCCATTACTATATGAAAGAAGTTGTAAAGTTTTACCTAATATTTGTTAATGTAAACTACAGACATTGTTGAACAAGCTATTACATTTTCTGAAATGTCTGGAGTCCTTTAGGATTCTAGGCTGTTTCCAAAAGACAGAATTTTAGGAGCAGAAAAGGCTAGTTAATAGAAACCAGAAATTCACTACTCTCTTAGGAATTGAGAAGTGTAACATATAGCTTTACGAGTTATATTTATGGGCCTCAAGTTGATCTTTTATTTCAAATGGCAAGTTTGAAAAGTTTAGACCAATGAAGATAATTATTGACCCATCACCTTGTGATCCCTTGAAAAAGATGTGTCTGCGATTTCGGACTGGTTCAAGTAGTTTCAAAGTACATGGCCCTGAGAGATGCTGAGTACCCAAGGATTACGAATTGAGCATTTGCTCTAGCTAATATCCTCAATACAGCCCTTTTGATTTCTTCTGGTTATTCCATTACTTTTTTTGCTTGTTCTATTCCAAGCTTGTAACAGGCTTACGCTGTCACACGCTAAATATATCATTACATATTTTTTTATAAGAAAAAGCTGCTTCTTTCAGTGGCTTCTGCTTTGACCTGCAGTGATCTCATGTAATTTTTCTGTTTCCATTAAATTTCATGGAAATCACAGAACTGTAGTTAATCACTCTTTTTATACGTGTGTATGGAAAGCAGACAGATGCTGGTTTGCTTTCAGCTATTTTATGGGCTGGGTTGTGTCATAGGTGTTTTGACTAATCCCATGTAATTTTGGTGGCTTATTAATATGACAGCGCTTAGTATTGCCTCTCCCACCCTCCCAGGGTACCTCAGCTTCTTTGCTTCAAATTATAAGACATCCTGTAGCTCAATATCCATACCATACGAGCTCAACCTTGACACGATGACAGCGCTGCACAGAGCCTTAGAGTTGACAGGATGCTAAGAAGTGGTTTTCTTCTTCCTTCCCATGGGGCGCTTTCCCATCTCAGCGTGCAACCAACTGCTGACGAGACAGTTTATATGTACTGACACCGAGCACAGCTAGCTACCTAAAAGAAAATTAAATCTCACACTGAGAAAGGACCCACTATCAGTTAAGCTTGCGATGAGCTGTAACTGTGCCAAGCACCACCATTAAGAGCCAATTTTTGTTTTTTATGGTTGTTCGATACAAGAGATTCCTTCTCTAAGCAATGCGTGCCCCTGAAGAAAAGATTAGGGTTGCACAATGGAGCTAGTAATTTCCAGTTTTCTCATGTACAGTCATAAACTTCAGAGCAAAGACATCCAACTGCTTGGGGAGGGAGGGAGGGAGGTAACATGGTGATAGGAATGGAAACGGCAGTACTAACCTGGTAAATCAAGCAATTGGTGTTGACTACGTGCAATCCGAACAACTGAAGAAAACTCCAGGGCTAAACAGGATTTGCTGGCCAGAATACAGCAACACAAAGAGGAATTCCATCTCAAAGGAACCTCCCTCATTTCAGAATATACTTTTATTCCTCATGTCTAGAGTCAAACTTTTCAAATGCTTTTATGAAAAACGGGGTGTTTTCCTGATTGAAACATTAGGCTTTTTAATTCAGGAAGGTGCGAATATGTACCAGGGATTGTGCAGGACAAACTTCAAATATCTTTCCATCTCATTCAGAATAATTTGGTATATAAAAAAATAACCTTCTGCTTTCCATCTGACGACAAGCAGAAAATAAACAAGAGGCTCCCTCCTCCTGGGCTTGCGCCCCAGCTGTACTGAGACAGAGGTTTTGATAAAAACAGTATAGCAGCGTATTTAGTTGGAAGTAAAGCTCCTCAAATCAAATCCAATTTAAAGCCTTCCAACTAAAGTGATAATTTTTTGGTTTATTCTCAACTTCCTTTTCCAGGTTTTTGAAAGTAGAAAGGGAGACATGAAGAATTCACAAGTTGTGCAGAATTAAATTTTGCAGTGATGTGACACAAAACAGTATTTGCAGTTGACACTTTACAAAAATGCTTATTTCATTTCAAAATTCCTTCAAAATGATGCTACGCCACTTTTTTCTTTTACATTTCTGAAATGGTGCAGAAATTTTCCAATAGAAATTCTAGCGTTTGCTGTATGAAAATTCTATGAGGGAAAACCCCTGTTTGGTAAAAAAGACGTATCTTTTAAGAAATTTCATGCAGAATGTTTTTTGTGAAGACATTCTGGTTCTACTGCCATCAGCATTGAAATCCTTAGAAAATGCAGCCAGAACCCTGAATTACATCGTATTGAACTCGTCTAAAATGTGTTTTAAAATTTATTTCATTATACTGGTGCAAACACTTCTGTGTATCCATTTAAATAATTGTAAATTTGATTTATATTGATTTAGTAGAAGTCAAGTCCTTCTCAACTTAAGGGAAGTCAATACAGGACAGGTTTAATTCACTTGATGGCTCCCTGAACAAGAGTTTAATACAATCAGTTTAGCACCCAAACTTGATTAATCAGTGCAATCTCACAAGTAGCCAAACCATCAGAAGTAGAGGAAGTGGCACCATTTTATCATCTGAAAATATACTGGTAGGAAAAAGAAAGCTGATAAAAGAGATGAGGCTACTACAAGATGCAATTGCAGACAGGCATCCTATGCTATGACGCACCAAAAGCCAACCATTCATTTCTATCGCCAGATGTCTACCCGGATCTGCTCGGGGAGTCTAAAGTTATGCACTCACAGGAAAATGCCATATCTGTAATTTGCTCGTGATTAACAATGCTTTGTATGACTTTTCTGAAAATAAAAGAGTAAATGGAAATTCAAAACGGTGCAAAGGGGTGGTACGAGAGAACCAATGTAAAGACATGGAACTCCAAAATACTGTCACTCCAAATTTAACACTCTCGCTCAGACCCAGGAGTTTCCTGATTATAAACCAAAATCAAATCATCAGGAAAAACATAATGCAGTTCCCTAATATACTTTAAAACGACACAATAGGCAATAATGTTTGATTCAACACAATTGCTGGTACGTTGGTGGTTGAGCCCTTGGCCCTGGTTTTCCCATATAAAACAATGCTGCCAAGAGAATGCGTAACAGATGCTAAATACGCACATGTCTCACACACTGCTTGAATTTGTTCATCACTGACTTCCTTTGGGATAAAAGAGATATTGTCAAAATTATAATGATGGTGTAAACATTTTGGCCAATTCAAGCATTTTCTGAATGCCAGATAAATTCAGAATAATTTTTAGCAGTAGGCTTGCCAGAACATCAGCTGAAGCCTTCATTATAGCTATTCATATCCCTATAATAAAGGTTGCATCAGCAATTCCATTATAAATGCTCTTTCAGAGGGTTTGATAATTTGGCTGCAAAAAGTATTTTTGGCTGAAGCTTGGCATATAAGTTGCTTTAGATATAATTTTTAAAGCTAGTCTTAAACTGTTCAGCTGTTTTCTGCGTAAAGATGGAAGAAACAAAGATGGTTTAGCTGGCTTAAATTGTTCTTTTTTTGTCCTATATAAAAAGCACCAAATTTTTTCTTTTGAAGTACAAATTACGTTAAGGAAAAGAAAAACCAGGAATCACATATACTCTAGTGCATATTTACACTAAGATATATGCTAATTACATGTACTCTGGTTAACTGTGGCATGATCCAGATGTCAAGGATTAGATGCTTAGGTTCCCCTCTCCGAAATCCCAGTGTTTAGCGTCATACACCAGCAGGGTCACCTAAATTAGTACAAGAGAGACGGGTACAGGAGAGACTATACTGTGGATAAAAAGTTGCTCAGTCAGTCTTTGGAAAAAAAAATGATAACAAAAGCTTCATAGAAAATTTTCCCATACCGGTTTCATTTTTACCAATTGTCTTACTCTGGCTAGGGAAGAAGGAAATCGCCTAAAAATGTGGATTACTTTGTTTTCCTAGGATGATTATTTAGACTGAGATAGAACAATTTGGAGGTATTTTTTTCCCTCTGTTGTGTAACGCCCCACACGGAGGTGGCTCAGGGTTACTAGTCCCTTGATGGATAGGTGTGATACCCAGCTCCCTTGCTAACAACCCTGCATTTCATTGGACTTGTCTGACATCTTTACTGGCAGTTAAATCATCCTTTCTTTCCTGGGATGGCTGATATAACTGCATCTCCCAGGCAGGGACGTATTTCCCCCTGTCACAATTATAATCTCTAGAGATCTGCAAGGAGTGGGAGAAGCTCTAGTCTACACAGTGAAAATGAAAATATATTATATGGTGGTGGAAAATGATACCAACTTCACGCGTGATGTAGTCAAGTTTGGGTATGCTAAGCTTTCAAAAAATACAGTTACCATCAACAGAGGGGCTACTACTGGAAAAGGGGGGAAAGAAATCACTGTCACAAAGTGAAATTAATCTGGGTGAAATTCACTTTTACAAAACGCTGTGTATGAAAGCCTTGCAAGTACTAGAGAATGAACATCTGTTCGCAGGAGACAGCTAATGCTGTAAAGAAATTAACCTTTAAGTTCTATGCTAACAAAGATTTGTAGTTATTCATACAACCAGTTCGTACCACAGGGCGAGGGGCTCCATTTGCACTTTTTGGACACGCAGAGCGCAGCCACCTTTCCTTACTGGCCTCAAGAAAGTGCTGCCTCCCATTTCTGTACAGAAAGTCACTAGGGTAAGAATTACAGCACAAAATTCGACCATTCTTTTCTAAGATGTATTAAATCACTTCCAATTACCAAAAAAAAAAGTAAGCTACTTGACAGATGGCTTCAAAGCACTATCCTTCATGGTTCATTACCAGAATCTTGTAAACAGGAATAGGCTTTTCTTACCTGCCTGCAAAGATGCTGCTGAATGTCTTACTTCTGGAAACGCTGACTAGAAATATGGTAGTGCTATTTTGTGTTACAGAACTTCCTGAAACTGTTTTTCTCTAAGCAAATTAGCTAAGGTGAGATGATTCTGAAGTTCGATCTGGGTACAGAATTTTAATACTCTTACATTTTAATACTCTTACACCTTTCCACAGTGCCTCATGTGCTCCAGATACCTTGCTACACAAAGAATAAATATCGCGCAATCCCACTGGAACCACTCGGGATTTAAGACATTGTGATTGGAACTCAGAAATGCCAAAGTTTTGAGGAAAGACTTTTTTTTCTTACAGTATATATTTTTCAAACCCTTAAAACAAAAAAAAAAGTATCTTTGTAAGAGAGATGCAAAAGTTTGGGATTTTTTAAAAGAATTTATATTGGCAGAGTTTTCTTGCTTTCTTAAAATTCAAACGACTCCATTTCCTTTAATTCTTTTACCCATGCCAGTATCGTAACCTTTCTACAGGGAAACAGATGTTCATTAAATAACATGATATCGCCAGAGAACTCTAAAACAAAAAAACACAAACAAACAAAAAAGCAACACTGTGGCGAAAAAACACAAGCAGAGGGTTGGGTTTTTTTGTTTTGCTTTTTATAATCCGTAAGTCTTACATTTAAAAAAAAACCCCACACAGGTTGGCAACATAAATTGACTATCCACTGGGCAATAGTACCAACCATGGGGAAAGCACTTCTTGGTATTCTGTCATCACTTCTCTTACCAAAGGCAAGCGAGCACTCCTGCAAGGTCCTACATGTCTCAAGGACTGGAAGGCAACGGCAGCCCTTGCCCCGGCACGGACCCCACGGTCATTTCAGAACCTGAACGACATGACTGACGTTCTCTTGGCCACGTGCTCTCCTCTGGCGAGGCAAACCAGAAAATGTTCAGCAGTCCCAAGGAAGGAGCTGCAGCATTTAACACAGAAATGAGTAATCACCGCACTAGCCAACATAATTTATTTTACCTCAAACTGATTTAATTTTAGTATTCTCTCTGAATTACTGGCACTTCTCAAAACTAATGCATTGATATTTTACTGATAACATATGACTGAATTACGGACATCTTCATAATGAACGCTCGCTTTAGCAGCTGGTAGTCACGGAGCAGCTGGGGATTAGCTACTGAAAAAACACAAGGAGCTGCTTGCAATTTGTGTAACAAAAATGCTGATTAGGTAAATGTTTAAGGTGACAGCAGTGGAAGAGTTAACAATGGTTTCTTTGAGAAAAAAATACTTTTTGCTGTACTTAATTCAGTATAGCTAATAGAAATGAAGAGGAGGATGACACTACGATCAAATAATGTGTTCGGAGCGGGAAGCTGGTAAACACAGTAAAGGGATGGAAAGGAAGGACTTTTTCTGTGGCAAAGGAGTCAGGTTCTGCCCCAAGCAGGACAACGTGCAGCTGAATTAAAAGGAGCCTTCCCGAAAAAAAATTACAACTATATGCATTTTTTGATGTCTGTATTTGAGTCCAGCACGTACATTTAAAGTCAAAACTCTTGGTCAAAGTTGTAACTTTTGTTCTCCTCTTCCTGTGCCCTTCTTCCAGTCACACCTATCCACAGATGCAAAATACTTGAATTAATTACGTAATTCTGCTTTTAATCAAATTCTTCTTTCAGCTTTGTTGGCTAGTAACACGCAAAGGCAGAACAATTCATTTTGTTTACTAAATGTTGCTGCACGCAACCCTAAACAGCCACAGACGGCTTCAGAGGCTCCTCTTAAACGTGCAGTCCAAGCACACGACCCCACGACACACTATGGAGTTTTAATTTCCCAGCTTCTGAATCGGTATCACCGTAACCTACAGCCAGCCCAGCTGACTACCGTAGGCTTACTTAAACAGGAAACGTTCCTGAGCATCAAGAAGGGTGGCAGAACTCAGCCCCTTTAGACTGTGCCCGCGTCAGGCAAGTCACTGCAAAGTCCAGAGGAAAAGCTCAAAGGCTGTGACTCTCTAGTTGTTTGCTGGGAAGCCCTGAGAACAGCACATGGGCTCTTGTGTGGAAAAATGGTTAGTTTTTACTGAAAACATGTAGTTTTCTGGTTTTCATGGCGGGTTGATTTTTTGAACTAAGACATCTCCCTACAGAGCATCCCTATAACGGCCCGTCTCAATTACAATATTCTGACTATAAGTACTGGCAGGTTTCTCAGGAAAAAATCAAGGCATTTTCTTCATGAAAAGAGGAAATTATTTTCATTGTATAAAACATTTATAGGCCCAAATCCTTCATTCTTACACCTTTTTCTCCAGAAAAATTCTCGTGTTTTGTATAATTAAGTCAGCACAACGCCACCTTCCCAAGCAAGCTTTTTGCTTATGCAAGTGGAATAGCACAGTTGCAGCTCCAACACCCAACTGCCAGTAACACAAGAGCAGTGCTAGGAAAAGCAGAGCTGAGCTGTGGGAGTCTTCTCTGATCCTAAGTAAATGTGGAAACTAAAATCACGTATGAATAAAGACCAAATCTCCCCTGCTATAAACACCTCCCCTTTGCAGAGCTGGGCTGTAAGAAAATTCAATTGTCGCTGTTTAGGCTATTGCTTCAGACCTTCTGTTACCTTTCTGCTGACCTGCATTATGATTTGTATTTGGTTTTATTTGAATGGAGGGCAGCAGAATACATGGGTGAAAATTAAATTGGGAGCTTGCCAAGAATTAAGTATTTTTCATGTTCTTCTTCCCCTCTTTGGGCTATAAAACCGAGCGGTGGGGACAGGACGGCTAGACTCCTTTTTACACGTGATCGACAGTGTACCTGAACACCTGCCTGCAGAAGGTGGAAAGCCAGTTTATTATTCTGCTGCGCCACCTAACCCCCGACGCGATGTCAATGAAAGCATCACAAAACCATTCTACTGAAAGAGGGATCATTTTTGTAAAAATAGTATTGCTTGTCTCCACATGGAGAATACTGATGCTTAAAAAGACAAAATAAGAACAGGACCCACACAGCTACTTTTAAAGAATAGTTCAGATTTTTTTAGGAACTGCTTCTTAAAGGAACAATAATCAGGTTGCTTTTCTGGTTGTTTTAAAAGGATCGCTTTCTCCTTCCAACCCTTCTATCTACCAGATAAATCCTCTTGGCTCTTTCCCAGCGCCCTGCCCAGAGACAGCGGATAATGGGGATTGAGCTCAATCACTCACGGCAGGGACTCCCTCATCCCTTTTCCTTCGGAGGGATTGGAAGGATGGTCAGTGGATCTGCTGCTAATTTAGAAAGATTAACCACTCCTTAGAAGAAGCGGGAGCTAAGTCACGTCTAAAGAAGCAGCCCACACACTTCTGTTCTCAAATGTGAGCTTTCCCGCTTGTGCTCATCTTTGGGCCCTTGTACTGCATGTAGCAAGGCCCACACTAAACGAAGTAACAGCTTTTCTGTAGAACTCTACTGACTAAAATTAAGCCAGATATAGCAATAAGAACACTGGAAGTTACCCCCGAATGTATTTCTCATTGGTTTTGTGCTAAACCAATACTGTACAGAGGAAAACGTCTTAAAATCTGTATATTATTTAACCAAAAGGAATTTCAGATTCTAGCTGGAATGATGGAGTGACTGCCAAAGGAATTTTGCTAACAAATCCTAACATCGGATTAAAAAAAAAAAAAAAAAAGCTTTAAAACAATGACATATGTAAACAAAGAATGTGAAGAAAGTCAAACATTAGCATCTGATCTTCAATAGTGAATTGTCCAGAGGAAATAAATTATCACACACAAACAGCACCAATGTGCGGCACGCAGTGCTTACGCTTACTTTCTAAACACTGTAAGACACCAATAAAGATACAATTTGTCTTGAAGAAAATACAGTTTCCTCAGCCTCCCCCTAACAGTAGACTGAATCCTTCAGAGGCTCTGGAAAGCTACAGCAGGAATAGTCAGAACACGTGTGCGTTCACAGGAACACATCTTACCAGAGTCGTCACCCTGCCGCATCACGGATTTAGTTCCCCGTTACTTGTCTGACAGAATACCTTTGGCTTCTCTGTTTTTCCCACTGATCACCTGGAGCTCAGTACAAGCTTTTTAAGCAGAGGACACTTGCGCAACATTCGTGCCATCTAACTTTAAGGGGACTGATGCTAAATGCGTATTTCCTTCCTAATTGGTTTCCTTCATATAGAAAGATGACGCTGATAAATGCACAGCCTTACTCCTACCATTTACCGGTTACTCCTCAGAGACCCAATTTAAGGCCAGGCTCCCACTGCATTAGGTGCTGAACAACACAGCCTAGAAAATCATCAATCCTATTCATTTTCTTAAGTGCTAAATTCACTGCAGCCAGGCTCCAAGTTCACTTTTAATATATTTGTCTTGCCTTCATGCCATTAATGCAAATGTGAATTACAGCTCCTTGAATGCTTATAATCCTTAGCTTAATCCTGCTTGTCTTTCAAAAAGCAAATCTGAGGATGTAGATACGGGATAAAAATTTCCTTAAAAATTCTGCCCATCTCCTCTCCCCCCGCAAGAAAATTCTCCTCAAAGGCTTTTGAGCGGCCCCCCCGCAGAGCAGAGCGCGGCATATGTTATTGTGAAAAGTGGGAAGGTGACAGATGTTGAAGACATTTTTGAACAACACAGTTGGGTCTATAGATAGATACAACCGTATCTGATTAGGTAGACAGCTCCATTCATCTATTTGTACAACAGCCAGGAGGTCTCTAATTGTTTTGCAGATCACTTAGCAATTAATGATGCTGTTGCCCTTGGACAGATCATGCTACAGATCAATATTTTCTGGCAAAGTCAAAGCACTGAGTAGACATCGTGATGCTGAAGTTACTCTATTAATAGAGACCACAAGCAAGGGTTGAGGCGGGAAACTTCTTGGTCAAGAATTTATTTCTGTCACAAAAAAATATTATTTCTACTGTTGAAGTGAGTCAGACAAACCTGAATTAGAGATAAAATAAATGCCAGCAAAGATATCTACCTTTCCTTGAACTGACAATAACTATTACCGTATCTTACTTCAGGTAAGCATCATCTGAAGTGCATCATGTTTTCTTTTGCAGGATATCATGTCAAATAACCACAACTCTTTACAAGTTCCATTTCACAAAAATAAGCCTATATAAAATTTTGCCCCATATCGGAGGCAAGGTTGGAAAAAGGAGGGGCTGCCGAGCAAACTAATGAGTGAACACAAGTGCGAGTCTTAAAACTGGACTGGAATGATCCTAAGTGGATCAAAAGCAGACGGACAGAAGGACTACAGAGGGGAAGAGGGCCTGGGTTAAATTTACCTCTTATTTTCCCAGCACATGTGTATTATGGATACTGCTGCTGTGTAACAGCTTTGTTTTAAGAGATAATCCCCACAGTGTAAGCATTAAAGTTCTCCATTGGAAATACTGGCTTCTCTCATCTCTACGGACAAAGTAGGTCTCTACAAAATACTGTGGAACTCAAGCGACCAGACCAGTAGCCCACAGTAAGCTCATGAAAATAAGGTATTTCACATTACCGGGGCTGATATTGCTTCCGTTGTTCCCTAGTGAAATCTCATTTAGGGCACTGGGTAAGACTTGGTATCATCAAAGCCAATGGTAAAGTTTCAGCTGATTACATCAGAGTGGGAATTTTTAACCATTATTTTCCCTGTATGAAAAATGGCCTCCAATTTCCTGGTTGGAACACATTTGAAAACCAAACCAAAATCAATTTTAATCCAATTAAAGGAAAGTATAAAGTTAAATAATTTACAATAAAATGGAGAGGTTTTTTTACTGCTTGCATGACTCAAAATGGTTATTGTATCTAAAAAAAATGACTGCCAAGTGAGAACTTACTTGGATTTCTATTGCAACTTTAAATTATAGCTTTTGAGTGCCTCAGGATAATTTTAATTGGGAAAGAACTGTAGTTTGAAAATCAATTCTTTTCAGTAATCGTCTTTTTTGGTTCTTCACTAATTATCCATACAGCTATCTATGTAAAACAAATCTTATCAGCCTAGCATCAGCTACCTGGGAGCATCTCAGTAAACAACCCATTATTTTACATACTCGGTACGATCTGTTTAACGATGAATTCTCTAGTTGTGTGATTTTATTTCCTTCGCTGGGATGATGCCAACCCATAATGTGGCCATGAAAATCCGGCTGGGGCGAAGGCTGCCCCATCCTTTAGGAAACCTATGGGAGATCAATGGAGAGTTAGGAACATTCACTTTCAAGGTAACCTGAGGATGTAGGGACAGTCTTGGGAATTCTAATCGCGCTCCTCGAATACTCCACATGTGTATTTAACCTAGAAATATTCTAACAGAGATTTTATAAAAATATAAAAAAAGTTTCATCTTTGTAAAACTCTTTACAGAGACATACTTGAGAGGGGTATTGAATAGCTTAAAAAATTATCTAAATTAACTAATCACCTTCCTTCTCTGGATGTTTTTTTATACTGCCATTTCACCCACCAGAAGTCCCCAACAGAAGTTGTATTTGGAATCAGATCCTTTATAAAAGAGGTCTCACTACAGAAGCATATGACAAAGGAATAACAGAAGGGACATTAAGAGGCCACATAAGGTGTCTCTCTGCCCCAGGACGTAATCAGTGACAGCTTGAAAACGACTGTCAAACCCATTCTTAATGAACTCCCGTGATGGAGGCTCCTCACACTCCTGCCTTTATCAGTTCTGATTAGGACTTGCTCATGCATTTTCCCCCTATTTTCAGCAAACTTTAATTTTGCTGAGACTTCAGGATTTGACAAAAATCCTCCCAAACTTGGTCTGCTCTTCTCCTTGGAACCACGATGTGATAGCAGCTTAGAGGCCGTGGCTGCATGCCTGAACAAGGTGCTACAGGCCAAGAGCCAGGAGCTGGAGGAAAAGCTCCAGGTCCTCCCCATCACCCTTTCCACTGCCTGGGCAGCCTCCTGCTCACAAACCCATTCCTCTAAAAGCAAGGGGTGAAAGAGGGGAAAGTCATGAAGAGGGTCAGTCGTGGATCCCTCAGTTATGGGCACCTGTTATTCTGGCCATAAAGTTCACCTGGTCTGGAAAACAAAAAGAAGACGATTGAGAGAACAGGTCTGCTGTTTCTATGATTTTACTGCTGCTTATACAATTACTTATTTTGGTTTTGTTTAAACCCACCCTTGTTCCAGTGTTTAATTAACCTTACCGTTAGGAATTTTTTGGTGATGTATAAGATAAAACTCAACACATTTTGAGCTTATTGAGTCTTTTCCTATCTGTGGACATGGACAATAATTTCGTCTTTGCCACGCTGAAGCTACCTTTTATGTATCACTCCTGTATCTTCTCTTTTCTATGCGAAATAGCTCCAAAAGTCTTCCCCTCGAGGGTTTATTTTGGAGCTCTCTAAATGTTCTTTTAGAACATTTCGTTTAGAACTTTTAGAACATCCTGTCTCCTCTGGATTCTCTTCAGTTTGCACAGATCTTTTTCTTGCAGTGCAGCGTCCTGACTTTGCACAGGTACTCCAGATGAGATCCTACCCATGCTGAGTAGAGCAAAGGGATTACTGCACGCCTTTTGTGAGGGGTCCTGCCTACTATATCAATCCCAACACAACAACTGCTTTCTTGATAATAGCCTGCCTTCATTCTTTGCAAACACTCTGACTCCCAGATCCTTTTCTGAAGAACTGATTGTTGGAAATTCAGCTCTGTTATCTTCAAAGCAGGCTTCATATCTGCTATTGGTAAAATCTTAGGTTACTGATTAGTAACTTAACTAACCGTATCCTGGGCTACATCCAAAGGAAACGTGGCCAGCAGGTCAAGGGAGGTGATTCTGCCCCTCTATTCCACTCTCGTGAAACCCCACCTGGAGTAACGCGACCAGCTCTGGGGCCCTCAACGTAAGAAGGGCATGGACCTGTTCAAGTGAGTCCAGAGGAGGCCACGAAGATGATCCAAGGGCTGGAGCCCCTCTGCTGTGAGGACAGGCTGAGAGCTGGGGGGTTCAGCCTGGAGAAGAGAAGGCTCCGGGGAGACCTTAGAGCCCCCTTCCAGTCCCTAAAGGGGCTACAGGAAAGATGGGGAGGGACTCTGGATCACAGAGTGGAGCGATAGGACAAGGGGTAATTGTTTTAAACTGAAAGAGGGGAGATTAGATATTAGGAAGAAATTCTTTACTGCGAGGGTGGTGAGGCACTGGAACATGTTGCCCAGAGAAGCTGTGGCTGTCCCATCCCTGGAGGTGTTCAAGGCCAGGTTGGACGGGGCTTGGAGCAACCTGGTCTGGTGGAAAATGTCCCTATCCATGGCAGGGGGGGTTCAACAACTTGCCAGAGCACCAACTGAACCAGGAGGTTCCAGCTCACAAGACCCCTGGTTATTATATGCTTGACTAAGTCATTGGACAGTTGGGAACTCAGCATGAGTTTCAGACACGGGCAAAATAATCTAGCTAGGATTGATGTCTATACACTGAAAGTGGGAATGACAGCACTGCTGTCTTCCTCTGTGGTAAGAGAAAGATTATGAGTGGGAAATCTGTATTGGAGTATAACATTAAAATTGATAACAGCAAAAAACCACAGGCCTATTCCAAATGTTGGAATGAATCCAAGTGAATTTGCAAAGGAAACTTGCAATTACTCTCAAGCACTCTGCAATATGTCTTAAGCGTTTGATCAAAAACATTACAGTCATTACTGTTTCTCATTTTGAGAATAAATTGAGACACCTCGCAAGTACAGAAAATGAAACTTTCCCCTTGTATAAAGCAAGTCTGAGGAATTCAGGAAACTTATGTTCTAAGCGGGGTTTTAGGCATGAAGATGACTATCCATCTATTTTGTTTTCTTTTAATTATCAATGCTTCATTGGTTTATCTGCTGCCTGTACAGGGCACGCTGGGTTCAAAGCTATTCAAAGAGAGTGATTGGTTCTGTGGCTCGTAAGGTGAGACCGATTCTTTCATTTTCACGTCTCTTGTGTACATTTTGATCCAGGTTGCTGGTAAATAAAAAAAAAAATCACCTTCCCATATATATAAGACTAATTCTCAGCTGACAAGGATTTATACATGTAAATAAAAGCCATCAAAACTGGGTTGGCAAACTTGCTGGCAGCTTCAAACGAAAGCCAACAATTAATTGCACATAGAGACAATTTTTCCATTCTGAAGACAAATTCCTGCAAGTCAAGGTTGAGTTACATTTAACATTGCCTAGAGAATTTTCATTTCTGAGAGTGTTTGCCTGGGACTTGTAATAAAAACTAGGGAGAATATCCTAGAGCTCTGTTTTAGTGAGATTTTTATATGATGTCCATCACCACGGTAGTTGGTTGATATATGTGAGCCATGGGGCACTTCTGATTCAGATGGCCCATTATTCATAATAATGATTCTCCCAGATTATATGCACATAGAAGCAAATCTCACCCCTTTCATACGGCAAAACATCTTTTCCTGAATTTGGCGCAGTCGGACGAAAACCAGTTACATCATGTATTTATTTTACTACCTGGCAGTTCTGTGGAGAGATTTACCTAAATAAAACTAGTAACTTGTCAGGCCTTCTTAAAAGAAGAGATTTTGTTCTTTATTTAGAGGGTAAATTCACCTCAATAGACTTCTAGTTTGAAATTTTGCCCTTCCAGATAATTAAGAACAAGGTCGCACTGAGATAGCTGTTCATTTACTCCAAAAACATATTAACAAATTCACGTTATTTAAGTTCAACAAGCAACTGCATCCCAAAGCTGATGAACTCTCACAGAACAATCCCTGCATAACAGTATAGTCTCCTTTAAACTCTTGCTTAACTTTGCAAACCCTCTTGTATTTGAAGACACATGTAATAGAAAAAAGCGTTCAGCAGGCATACCAAGTGAGGAGAGGATAAACTAAGGCACCCTCAGCATTCCTAAGTGACATGTATCTCTAGAAATTCAGCATAGAAACATGCAACTGTCAAGTGTGGCTTTACCAACCTTTCGAAGAAGACACAGGAGGCCGCAGGACAGGACTCCGGGCTTTGTCTGCTCTCATATAGCCCCTGATAGAGGAAGCGTAAGGAGAAGACAAGCCAGCTGCAAAGGATGGGCTATGCAGAAATGATTGAAGCTCAGCGGACTGTGGCCTCCAGAAGATCTCTCAAGAGATTTCCAAGATAGCTGTATTTATAGAATGTTTTTCCTATTTCCAACATTTATTATTGGCTTAGAAAACCCTCAAAATCCAAAGTCAGTGCAAATTATTATATGTAGCCAAGAAAAAATGAAAAGTGAGTTCTGAAGAGCTCCCTGCTTTATCAAGCTTTCAGCTACCCCAGCGAGACTGCAGCGTATGCTGTCCCTCTGCCCCCCACACCTGCTGGAAGATGGCAGCTTGCATTTCAAAATCTGCTGTAAAAGTAGCACAGAATGTACATGAAAAATGAGAAATAAAGTAGAAACAGACAAGTCGCATCTGAACTAAACTCATGAAATTATGGGAATCCTCGATATGAAAAAAATCACCCTTAATTGTTTAACAGGAGTGGAAATGACAGGAAAATCTAAATTCTGAAGGGTCCAAGGCTATCATTAGGGTAACAGTTTTGTAAAATCTATACATACAGAACTACTTGGTGTTCTGTACTCCTATAATTGTGCTTGATAATTTTACGTTATTTTACACACCACTTAGGTTTTCATTTCTTCTTCTACTGTAGAAGAAAAACTTATTCTACTTCTTCAGTTTCATATTGTGTTACATTTTCAAAGACGTGCATCTTTTCTCCCATACCACTGACTCCCCCTTCCATCCAGAATCACAGATAACAGGTCCAAATCATCCTAATCGCTTACGCTTATTGCCTTAACATGCCACTGCTGTAATGCCTTCTACAAATTCAGCAGCCGTAAAACTCATGCGCTGGAACCACTGCTGTTTTTCCAACAAGATTAAGTACTCTGGTTTTGCTCACCTCTCTCTTGCATTCACCTGTTCTCTTTCAAAAAGTGCTACCTTTCAATAAATGAAAAACAGTAATTTTATACTTATTTTCCTGCATCTCCTATCAAACTAAAAGTAGTGACCAGAAATAGAAGTTTCAACTGCCTCTTGAAGGACACAGAAAATCCTCAAAACAGACTGGAAATTTGAAAGCATCCAATACTCTTCAGAATAGAGCAGCATCTTGTTGTGTCCATGCCGGGCAGCAGGTATTTATAAACCCATTCTACCGAAAGAAGATTAAGGCAACAATAACATTTAATACATTATGTGTGAGATTAAGACTCAGGTGCATTACTCCTTTTCTGATACTAAAGTCTATGATTAACTTCAGATAGTGGAGGAAGGAAGTAAATTGATACAAATTGAACAAGGCTCTTTCACCATCAAAACACAGGATGACAGAAGATGCAAAAGCAGGAAAGAAATTGCTAAACAGCTTCATAGAATTCCCCTAAGAAAAAACAGAGCACGGGACACTAAAATGCACGCAGCTAAGCAGAAGATATAATACGAGTTTAAAATAAATGTACCTGTTCACAATACACCCAGCAATACAGCCAGCGGTTTTTATGATCTAATTAGGAGTCCGGAAGCTTAATCACTCATGTAGCATAGGCTAACAGAGACTCCTGAAAAGAGCTCCAGGTCTGTAACTTTACATCAACTCATAATTCAAATGATCCACCTACTTTATTAAAGTTGACTCATTGGCAAGGCTGCAGCTTCTGCTAATGACAGAAGGCAAAAAAAGAGAGAAAATTATGTGAAGAGAAATGAGAATCATGGGCCAGGAGGAAGAAGGGAGAAAGGAAAGCAAAATGCTGGTTGACGTACAAGGCAAAAATCTACCATGAAGTGAAATGGAACTCCTGTCTGGGAGAAGAGCAATTTAGCTTTATGAACAGCTGCCTCGCAGAGGGTCAGGCGTATGAGCAATTAAAATTAAACAAGTTGATTTTAATATGCCTTACTAACTGTGATTGATCTCACAGAGTTGCTGTTGACTGTACATCAAGAAACAATTTAGGATCCAGTTTAAAACAAAGTTTATAATCCTCATTTAATGGATTTTAGTACCTTAGGCAGTACAGTGTTGTAAAAATGATTAAAATGTGCCCTGTCTCTGTGTAATCAATAAAGCTTCCCACCGTAAGATTGGTTCAGTTCCAGGGACTCCTCAGCACGCTTGGCCATGCTGTGTCTGTAGAATTCCAAATAAGTCATCTATCATTATTTCTATACACAGGATTCATTAGACACCTCATCCTTCAGCTTATTAGCACTGAAGTCAGCCAAACAATCAAATCAAAAGGTCACCTTTTAACAAATACATAGTCAGACCGAAACATACATCAAAACCTTAACAGATATATGTCAAAATATAGTAGCAGGGATGGATAAAAGACTGATGGAGACATTCAAGACGCAAACTGCAAAGTACCCACAAACGGAAATTGGGAGAATTCATTCTGGTTTACCAGATGAAGTCTAACGCGGCAGGTTAAGAAACAGGTCACTCACCTTATAAGACAGGAGAGGGAAACCGCACCTCTCTGACCATCAAAACTCCTACACTACTGAAATCCTGGTCTCTTCAAATTTTAAGAAATTTGACTTAAAACCTTTAAGGTTTTTAACAACCGGTTGGGGACTCCAGGTCTTTTTCCATTTCAACAGGTTTAGATAAAAATGTGATAACCACATTTATAAATTCCGTATCTAGGTACGTCTACTTCCTTTTGGTCCTGTCCTTAAAAATGTTCTACAGTGCTTTTAATTGAAAAAGGGAAAGAATAGCCCTACCAACTAGTTCTCAGGTCTCCAGCAGTACTAACAATGAACGCTTGGTGAAGAATATCAAGATGATGGCTGGCTTGCAGTGATATTTCTTTGAATTTTTTCTAGACTTGAGTAAATTACATCACGGACTTCATTCGCATCTGTACTCTTATGGAAGAGATACAGTTGTCTTCCATAAATTCATCACTTTTTGAAAAGAAGACTTCATTGGTTGGTCTGTGAGGAACCACTTTATCTGCTAGTCTCATTTGTGGCCCTGTAAGTTCTTGTAATGGACGAACCAACGATGCTCACTGCCTCTTCACCCTCCTCTCTATGCTACTAGTGCTCTTCCCTGGGCCTCTTTTCCCAGGCTGAAGTGTGACGGTGTACTTATTCATGTGGGTTAAAAGTTGGTCCATATGTTTGATCACCTCTGCAACCCACCTCTGAATATTTTTCAAACTTACATTATTTCCATGAAATAAAGGGACCAGAACTACATACAAAGTTCCAGAAGCAGACACGGCATGGATTTATACCATCATGTAATAACCTCCTCTGTTTTGCTTTTTTCTTATTTCTTTATAACTCCCAACATTCAATCTGCATAATTAAAATAAAGCCAAGCACTGGACTTAGTAATCACAGAATGGTTTGGGTTGGAAGGGACCTTAAAGATCATCTTGTTCCAACCCCCAATGAGAAGGTTCAAGTGTTACCATGAATTCAAATGCTCAGATTCACTCTAAACCGCTACACGGGACTGTCAACTTCTGAATCACAAGATATGACCATTACGTTTAGCTCGAAGATCACAGCGATAGTCTGCTGCATTGCCAAAAAGCCGCCAAACTGGAGAGCTGTCAAAAGTACAATCCAGTTTACAAAAGAGCTAGGCAGGAAAGTACTTGGGGTTTTTTTTGTTTTGAGACAATCACATCTGTCACCACATGAACTAACAGCTTTTTATAGGAAAAAGAGCAACAAGTAAGCACTTAACTATTAAATAGCCTATTACATGGATAAAGAGCAAACGAAAGAACACTACTGACATCAGACTAAAGGCAAACATAAAGCATGAATTTTGAAGAAAAATCCCTCCTGACACAGTGCTTTTAGGACCCGAAAAATCAACCAATCAACCAAAAAGAATCCCACCTTCAGTTTACAAAGAAAATGTAGCTACTACCAACAATTGCCTTCAGTGGCTTCGTAGTTATCATCACTAATAGTTTTCTGTTGAAAAAATAAATTGGAAAAAAAAATATTTAATAAACCGTGCTTGGACTTCAACGCAGTAGCTTTTGGCCTTATGCTCCCTCTCCAGAAATATGAAGTGACTTTGCTCAGGGCAAGAATCCAGAGGAAGTGTAGTTTGGTTCATCTCCATCTGAGCTTAAAAACAAGGGAAACGCACATGAGGGAAGACCACTAATTCTCCTCTATATCACTTATTTTATTCTACCACTACACATTTGTCTGTCTTTTTGTTTGTAAAGGAGAAATCAAAATAAACCCTTCACGTTTGACTGGAGGCCTGAATACTAGATAAGGAAAAAAATCTCTTCTTGGATAAAAGCTTGTTTTGCTTTCCCATCAATCTAAACGTCCCTTCCATCTCTTTTATATCTCAGACTAAACAGCACCTGCGTCTCCTTCCTATTTTGTCCGCTTTGAAAATGGTGTGATTTTTCATTACATAAAGCAAAGTTTCTGATACGAAGATGAAGTATCTTTCAAATCAAGCAATCAAAAAATGAATTATCTCCCTGTGCACCTTTTGGAACCCGAAACACCCTGATGTTCTTGGGTTTAATCTGATTCTTCACTTCGTCCTACATTTGTCACAGAGGAAGTTATTCTTCTAACTGAAGATATTGAAAGCTCAGAGATATTATCCTATTTACCGTGCCACAACTTTTGTTTTTCACAGCTGCAGATTTCGCTTTACCAGACTTAGCTCTCTACTTTTCTTTTATTGAAGCGTTCATCACATATTATTGTCCAAACAGCTCTGGTTTCTTGTGATAATTTCATAATAATGAAATGGATCCTGCTGAGAAACAGATCAGAAGTAGATGTTTTCAAGACCTCGTACCTCCAACCTGCAGGAGAGCTGTTTCAGTATTTCTCTATAATTACTGTAATCTATATAACATCACACATAATAAGCACTGATAAGATAGAACATGAATTAAAAAAAGATTTTGATATGAAAAAGTGGCTGGCCTGGATAAGCAACTGTTCTCATACTAGCACAATTAGGCAGCTTTAACAGTGAGTGAGATTTTTGAGGGAAGAAGGAAAACCTAAAGTTCACAGTGAAGTGCAGGATTCTTTCAGAAGAATCTAGCATGAGGCAAGGAATGTATCTTCAATTACCTATTTACTCTTTATTCCTTTACTCAGAGTTTTGGCTGCCATTATTACACAGAACTCCAGGAATAACTGAGATTTCCACAACTCTTTAATGATAATCCTCTGTGAGAAGCGACAGAGTAAATCCTGACCCTTACCATAATTACTGTCTTCTATGGGCTAGCTTCCTCGCAGTCGCACGCAAGGTTTGTTAGAGGCCACAAAGCTCCCTGAAACTTATTCTAAGGTCAGTATCACCATTTGAAAGCTTACTTTCAAAACCATTTTTGCAGTATTGCAAAGGACAGCAAACCTTTAGAGATGATGATTTATGCTTTCCTGAAATGGTGTCGCAGGTACATACCTTCCCTTAAAGCCATGTGAGAAATTCTCTCATCTTCACAATACCCAAAACAGTTCCTCTGAGTATGATTTTTCCATGAGTCTCTCACAGATTTCATTTTGTATTTTTCTCTACTATTTTCATCTCTTAAACTCTGCTTCCATGTACCTCTGCCTCCCTAGGTCTTCTAACTGTGTTAATTATACATAAAGAAAAGCCGTTGCAATGGTCTTCTCATGCAAAATCGTTCTTATGTTCAAAATTTAAAGGTAATTACATTTGACAATTTCATTTGCTTTAGTATAATCATGGACATTGAGTCATGAATTTAGGTTTTAATAGTTGCTTTCTCTCCATTTGAGGTTTCTCCTGATGAAATATTGCTACAAACATCCTAAAAAGAATCCTTATATTTGCTCTAATTTTGTATTGAAGACAAGGCTGGGTATCCTTCACTAATTTTCTTCCTTTTTTATTTCCTTCTCCTGGAGGAAATTAATCCTCAAACACCTGTGCTTCTTTGCGTCCCCATTCAGCTATTAAACAGTGCATCTTGGTCTACAGCTTCCCTTTTGTGCACTTCATCCATTTCCCTTAAGCAGCAATAGCTACACACTTATTTTATTTTTTATTTTTTTAGCTTATAGCACTGCTCTGGAAGAAGAAGAAGGAATGTTATGCGTTACTTAGATGAACTGTAATATTGGCTAAACCAGTGACTAAAAATATACAAGTGAAAGGAAAGTATAACAAACCTTAAAGCACAGAATACTATTTTTGGCCTAAACCTGCACATGCGTTTAGTAGGAACAAAAGCCTCGACTGTAAAAACATGACATGGACTCCAGCGAGCATCGCTTCCAGCCAACGCTTTCATACATCTCAATTTAGTGTGCTGAACTTTGCAAGCTTTGGCCTTAAGGAGCCAAAGAAAAGAAAGAAATCAGTTCAGAATATACAGAGTTAAAATTGAAAACTTGTTGGCAAGATAAATGCCTCAATTCATCTACTTGGCAAACTTATGCTTTTTTTTTATGAAGGAGCCCTCTCACTTGCAAGGATACTTGCAAGAAACTTGCCAACTCTTTGTGGGAAGTCTGTTCCTTCTTTCCTTATCAGAACTTTGGAGAAGCACTATTCTAAATTTCTGCAACTCTCAGGAGACCTGCAACAGTATTGCTCACTTACACACTTGCAATGAATCTTTCAGGACTGCAGGACTTTGCTGAAGTAGGAGCTCTTCATTAACTATTGGCAGCGAAAAGAATCTATACTGACACATTACAGGGTTGTTTCTTTTAATTACATATACCTTTTGAAGAAATTAGCCTTGAATGTAGGAAATACTGGTTGGTACTCATGTACTAAAACAACTAGCAATATCAGTTTGTATTTCAACAGCACCTTCCAACTGGAAGTGGTTAACTGACTAGTTAATTAAAATAATTAATAATGTTTCATATAATCCAAGGGGAGATGGATATCTTTTTCTTTACTTCTCATTATATATAAAAGATTTCATGCCAGGACGTTTGACCGAAGGTACTGCCAACTGCTGGAGAGAAATGTCTGTTCAGAGGCAGCTGCGGGGTTAAAGGCAATAAATAAATAACTTTGAATTACCTTTGCAGTGTGGATATGCGAATCACAGCAGACAGATAACAAGTACCTTAAGTAACAGAACCGGCTACGGAGCTGCTATTTTGGATCTGAAAATCTGTACCTCTGCGAGCCATGGCCAGCAAGGCTATGCCTAAATGGAAGCTGAAGGACTAAGAATGTACAAATTCCTTTTGATTACAAAAGAAGTAAAAGAAATAAAACGGTTTTTTTGGTTCAGCAAATGCAGCGGTGTAAATTCCAAAGATGAAGGTATTAGAGAAGTACTAGAGAACACGAAAGATGGATTTTTACATAGACGACCAACTCCTCTGACAACTCCCATTCTTACTAGATAGGCTCCGGGCATCCTTTGGTGCAGCCTGGCCACCTTCTGCTTATGCCTACAAAAACTCTTTTAGGGATTTTCGTGGAAGAAAGCAAGTTGAACATTGGATCAAAGTAGAACTTGGTTTCAAGAACACTTCTGGTTTCAAGCTATTTTCATTTATTACTCTTTCATTTTCAGACCTCCGTTAGAACTCTTGTCTAACACTACCCATAATGGACACCATTCCCTACTCACAATACCTTCTGGAGGAACCAGAGAAGCCAGAGTTCTTATACCGAACATTGTATTAACTCAGTAGACATTTCCCTTGTCTATGTCTACCTGAAGAGTTTGTACAATTAAAATGGGGTTTCCAATATGATAAATGCTAATGGTTTGGGAGCAATTCCCTTAACAGACAATAAAGACAATTCTGTGAGGAATTAAAGCAAAATGAAAATAAAACTTTCTTCAGCTAATTAAGAACTTCTTAATTATGCTCATTTTACTTGAAAAAAATAGCTACCAAATAACATTAAGTTCTTATATGAAAGATAAGAAGGACAACTGATACACATTCAATTAAATTTCAGATTAGAATAGGCTACTTTATATACCAAGCCTAAATCTACCGAACAATTTAATCAGTTAATTTATAAAGTCACTAATGTAATAAAAACAGTGGCTTATATTGTTACAAAATCAGAACTGCCTACATCATTAAACTCCACATGTATTTCCAGTCTAACAGAAAATTATGCATATTATTGAAACAATAAAAAAGACAAACAATAGCATTACAATGTATTTGTCCAGTCCCAACCTGACATTTTTAATTTAGCTCATTAATGATTGATTTCTCCACTTAAAGTAGTTATTTCACTGAATTAACACAGAGAATACTGCAGGTGCCAACTCATCATGACTCTTCTTGCAGAATCTCTGCTCAGAGCTCATTGCCACGCATTCCCCTCTGAGCCTTAATAGTCCCGTGAGTTAGCAGGAAATTAGAGGCCTTGTTGGAGAAGAAGGTTAGATTTTTCTGTGAGGGTTTCCGAGTGGGCTGCTGCTAAGGGACGCAATAAAAGCTAAAACCTTGGGCTCAAGATTGGAAACAATTTTGAAGAAAGCGGTGCTTGAATGGTTGCTGGGAGCTGAAAAACGATGATGTTGGAAAAGCACTCTGGATATTTGCTGACAGAGGGAACTCTTGCTGATAAATCTGATTTATTATAACTTGGGAGTGAGTTCTGGCTGAATTCTTTCATTTCAATGGGCAGAAAAAGATTCTCCACCAGCTAAATAGGCATCTGAGCTAACTGCCAAGAGCAGTGAGCAGGCTAAGCTTCCAGCCCAACCACCTCTGCCTATTAGTCCTGATAGCGGGCAGGCAGCCTGAACCGCAATGTTCAGGCCCATCTCTAATAATAAAGGGCTTTAGCAGAAACTACAACGTGACGGAGAAAAGCATCGCAAAACTGGGACCGTTCAATCATTAGATCAAACTCTTACGCCAAGGCCTGGAGGCTCATTCCAGCAGCTAACACTTTAAAGCTAAAGCCTTTGTGAATTAACCTCTTCACACATATGGCAGAGACTGCTGGACTGTGTGAGTTTCATTTCTCTGATTATCTGCTGGACAGTCCAAGAAAATGTATTTTGTGATGGTCTAGACACTAGTAGCATTTTTGTCAAGGAAAGAATACCAAACTGGGGTGAACTGAGATTTTGTCAGAAAAAGATGATACCTACTTCACACTTTCACAAGTCAAATGTAAATTAATGCACTTAAAATCTGACTGTGCACAAACGTGCACGTACACAAAGCACGTAGGACAGAAGCCTTTTGTAGACAGAGTCTGAGAGGCAAGAATGACCATCACTAACAATGGTTACAACAGCTAGAAGGAATATTAGTGAATCGAAGGAGACTACACTGCCCCTTCCGCTACTTTCTTTACAGGAAGAAATATAGCCTTTGCTGCAAAACCTAAATTCTTTCTCCACCAAGTACATATTGATTTTTTGGAAGTCTGACTACCAGTAGGTGAAAAAGCCCCACACAGTGGATGATTTCCCCTCTCAAGGATGCATCAGTTATCCAAAAGAATTATATTGATTATTCTGTATCATCACCTGTAGTTCCTCGATTTGTGACATGGGTGGCAGAGAATTACAGTACTGTTTTAAAGAAATGGATTCAGTAAATACATGTACTACTAACCTGAATGCCCACCCTTGAAGCATCGTGCATTGTAACTCTGCTACCCACAGCAGCTTTCTTAGCCCCTAAAAAGAGAGCAGACAGTAGACGTTGCCCATTGTCCAGAAATACTTTTTTAGTTCCCCTAAATAATTAGTTATTTTACATAAGTGCCATGGTTAAAACTGTTAAACTGCTTCTAGAAAACTTTCTATATGGCTCAGCAGTCAAGCAGAGTGTGCTACAAGTCTAGTTTAACACTTTGTGCCACCAGGAGCTACTTTCTCATTTCTTTTGTTGAAGAAAACTTCTGATTTATGATTTTTTTTTTGTTCAAAACAAATGGTAAAACTAGGTACATTCTGTAGGGTTTGCCTATATATAGTGAAAGTCTCATTGTACCACAGTTACAGCAAGACACCCTGTAATTTTGGGGAATTCTAAGTTTTACATGGGGCCAAATTCTCCTCATTTCCACTGGAGTTTTTGGGTTTTGTTTGTTGTGTTGTTGTTTATTTTAAATTCTAGCCTGATTAACGTAATAACAATAACTAATTCAGGTAATGATTTTAAACAATCTTTAGGAAATACGCAACAGATCCCAGTTCTCAGTTTCCGCTTCCAATACGTACGCTGTTTTATTTTGAGACTGAAATAAGCTTGAATCAAACTGATAGATGCTCCATGAATTTCAAACGTTACTGTACAGCACAATGTAGCAGGAACAAAATTACTTTCTGTTGACTATATCATTAGTTCTCATTAAGCAGTTCTATCATACAGAAACGGAAAAATATTCTTTAATCCTTACTAAATAAGACAAAGACATCGAGTGAACTATTTTAAGTTTAGATCTGCTTCTTAGAAGTCTTCATGTTAAAGGCATACAGAGCTTTGATATTAAAGAAACTGTCTGTGCAAGAATACTTACATATTAAATTAGATTATTTCTTCCCCAGAACCCAACATCACCAGAAATCTTTCAGGAAACTAAATTCCCAGATGTCTGTTAAAATATAAAAGCAACTGTGTCTTTAAAGTCATTCTGACCTGATGTTATAGAACTAAACCAGACCGTTATTCCACATCTCTGACTGTGTGCTGGGTTGGCTTTAGACCATAGAGCAACACTGGTTTTTGCGTGGGGTTTTTTCCAGATTAATATGATTTGGGTTATTTCCCCAGTTGAGTAAGCTCTTTCACACTAACACCGTGAACCCAATTACAGAGGAAACACTTCCAGCCCAGGGTAGATATTTTTTTGAATTTTTTTTTTCCAGTTCTAGCCAGCTGAACTGGCTGAGCAGAGTGCAACAGCCACCGGAACCAGCAGAAGGAAGGGAAGAGGCCTGCAGACTGGGAACAGAAATGCTCCTTTCAGGGGTAGCGAATAATGCAATTGGCTCAACCACAACTCCTAATTTTACCCAAGGATAAAATATCACAAGTCAGCTTTGTCTGAGCTCACTGGAGCCATGTACATTTACACTAGCTGAGGATTTATCTTCATAAATTCATACTTCTAAGAGCATAAAAAACTCAAGGGCACATACTATTGACAGGAAGCGGTGCCTCTTTTATTCCTCAAAAAAGTCATGGCCCTTTGCTCAAGAACAGCTTTTGTCAACAGTTACACTCACTACTCAATAATCAAACAATTCTGAAAACGTTGTTGAAAAAGAACTCTTCTCCACAGAATGCTGGTACAGATCTGATTTTTTACACAGCTATGGTGTTTTTCTTTTACCTGAAGCTTGCTACTTTGCCTTTATGAGAAGCAAGGGAACGCTGTTGAAGATGTAGTAAACGTAACTAGCGTTTAAATGCAGGGAAACACATGGTCTCTGCTGGTCTCAAAAGTGCTAACAGTGGTTTATGTGCTGGCTGAAAACCTGGTTTCGAATTGTTCAGGTCAGCAATTCTACAAGGGTAATTTCTTTAAAATATATAAACAGGTTCTTAAGCCTTTTTCTTCCATTGAACCCTACATCGACTTGGAGGAACTCATTCACTGAGACTCTAACCCTGCAAGTTACATACAGCCCCCAGTGACAAACAGGGCAGAGGGTACAAATAGAGTCTAACACCACCCTTAAGCTTCCACCAAAAAAGTACTCACACTGCCCTCCCTCCTCTGCTATTCTGCCTTCCTTTCTTTTACTCCTTGACCCTACGCTATATGATCCCATCCTGCTCCTCGCAGCCCACCTCCTTCCCCTTCCATCAGCTCTGGAGTTTCTCAGATCCCTCGCTGAGTTGGTTACATTTGCCTGCAGAAAAAAGGTCCCAGGAAAATTACTTTTTCCTTCCCCCTGTTACTTTAGCTTCCTGCCAGCTTTGTGAGTTGACCAGGCTCACAAAGGGGTGTGCTAAGCTGCAAAGCTCATGGAATGAAGTGCCCAGAGCAAGTGGACAGTAATTGGGAGAGAGAGCGTGTGAGTGTGAATGGGCTCGGAGCTATAGCCAATCCATACTTTGAGGCAAGTAGAGATTTGCCGTCTTGTTTGGATCGGCCTACAGCAGAGCCAGGCATTAATCACTCGGCCTTGGCTGCTAAGTTTTGTATTTTAGCCATAGAAAATCTTCTCTGCCTAGCAATTGTATGTCCCACGCTACTCCTTTCCCATGTAATCAAAAGACGAGGACACACATGGCCATCTTGAATGAGAAAAAAGAAACAATGAATGCTTCTTGCACTTTAAGCACAGGGTTTTCTTCAAATAAAAGGCACTAAACAGCATTCACCAGACTAAAGGCCGGTGTAATGACACCGGTAAATATTAGGAAGGTGGTGGTGGTGGGGGAAGCACGAGTCTTATTGGTTTCAGTGGAATATGTTCCAAAATTACTCCTCAAGGATGCATAGAAGGAACACCAGATAATGCTGTTAAAAAGGAGAAAGCATAGAGAGCAATGTATTTCACACATTTCTCAGAGCAGTCGCAAGCAGGCAGGCTCAGTGCAAGGCTTTTAATAGCCTTACACAGACACAAAAGCAGCCTGACTTTGCTGCCCCTTGTATCCTGTATCCTGTGTGGCTGCCTCAGCTGCACATTTGCCTCCCTCCGTTTCCAGGACCTCCTACATGGACAAGCTGATTGAATAGTTCCCTGCAACTCTGACCTACTGTCCTGTCTTGGAATGAACAACTGGATGTTGTGACATGTGACAAGACGATATTACAGAAGACCCTTCATAGTCTTAAAGCTACGAGGGTCTATCCTCACTGCAGTCTAGATCTTAACCCTCTGACGGACTCAAAGTCCTGGGCTCAGACAGTGTTCGTCGGGGAAACTCCACCGACATCACTGGAGTTCCCCAACACATCCTGAGGCAGGGCACAGACAGACCATATTCTGACATCGCCTGAAGAACCTCATCAGTTTTGGACAACTGAAAATTGGAAAGTGAAAATTCCAGATTCTTTTCCAGATTCTTTTTTTGTTTCTCTTAATTGTTTTTTTATATTTCTGGTTATCTGCTATAGCCCTCTTGATCGGCCATAGGCTTAGAATAATAGAATCTTAGAATGGTTGAGTTGAAAGGGACCTTAATGATCATCTAGTTTCAATGCCCCTGCCATGGACAGGGACACTTTCCACTAGACCAGGTTGCTCAAAGCCCCAGTTCTTTAATTCTTTTTGACTATCTACCATCTGTTCGCAAATCAATGAAAAGGAAGCTAAAACGGCTAAGTATTCAACCGCTTGTGTCTAGGTTTGGGTTTTTTTACAGTTGCACATAAAATACAAGGACAGACTTTCTAATAAATGGAAAGGTATAATTACAGTTAGATATGCATAAGTGATATTTAGATAGAGTAATCCTCTAGGACAAGATTCTTATTTGCTGAATGCACGTGTTGCAAAACAGGTCAGGGACCTCTCAGAGCTGGTTGCGGCTCCTGCAAGTTCTGACCAACCCCTGCTGCTATTAAAGCAGATTGCGATGGTCTGTCACACGGAGGAGCACAGGCAGCACGGCGTAAGCCACTTGAGACTGTTCCCTGCTGCTCTCCAAAGGCTGCAACAAGAAAAATAGAGATGTTCAAATACCACTGAAAACTTCTAAGCAGTGTGAGTGGGCCAAAGAAATAAGGTTTTAACATTAATGACAGATTCTTTATTCCAGCTTTCTATGCTATACCGAACAAACCAAACCTAGTATTACCCATTTGTCAGTAGCAACCTATACTTCCATGTATGTTTTAAAGAGAAGCAAATTAATTCTCACAAGATATACAATAAATACAGCTGAAAAACAGGCATTGCATTCTATAGGGAAAATCATCTACCCCCCCCATTTTGGCTCTATTTTTCACCTGCATTAGGCTGAAGCCAAGCCGTTTCCAAGCACATGAGATAGTCAACCCAGCACACAACCCAGTAAGAACATGCAACCAACACACCTTGAAACTACCGATTTGTTAAAACCATCACAAAGGAGGGGACAGAAAAATCTAAAATAGGAAAATTCCAAAAGTAAATCAATATATGATGTTCATAAGCAGAGCTATCAGGATATTTATCCCCAGCGTTGGCATCTAGATTTGTTATCCTGCCTTAATTATCTTAGGTATCTTCTGTGTGAACTGAGTGCCCTAACATGCTTTTATAGATTTCTCCACATTTTGTCCTGGAGCTAATTGTTGAAGGCAGTAAGTCTCTGCAAAAAGGCGTGCTGAGTTATTGAGGCTATGCTGTTGGGAAAAACAACGCACTGATCGGTTGTTTATTCCATCTGGTGTAAGAAACGGAATCAAATGCAGTCAGGTGAAGCGAGAACTTTTAAAAATCCTGTTACTCACTCCTTTTTTTCCCCAGTGGAAAAAACTTGCTAACAAGGCTTAATGAAAAGCAGTAGAACATAACCCTAAACGATTAACATGAAGTCCAGAAGCTGCTACCATTGAAAAACACCTGTTGTGTATACGAACTTTGGTAGATTAAAATTAATATTTCAGTATGAAAATGGAGTTCCAATACTTCTGATTGCTTCTGGTAAATCTTTATCATTGACGCACACAGAAAAACCTATGTCTCTATTTCAGTATTAATAGATGTCATATGAGATTCCTCTAACCGATTGATCTTGTACAAATTTAAGTTAAGGGCACAAGAAAGTTACTTTTCTGGTATCAAAATTAAAGAGTTTACTTTGTCTACTGTAGCACTAATACAAACTTTTATGATACTTGTGGGATGATAATTTCCACCGCGGTAGTTCTATTAATGCTCTTAGCAACGTTTCCAATCTCTTGAGAGAGCTTTCACACTCTTAACGTCTTAGCAAAGACTTGGAGTTGTTGCAGCAGGTGAAAGCACAGACAACAAACCCGCTAGAGAAAGGTCCTTCTCACTGATGCAGTACAAATCAGGAATACTATAAAAAATACCTTGTTACAAATATTTTTCCAAATATCCTAGGAGGAGAGCCTCAAAAAAACACCCTGAAGGTGACCAACTGTGGGAAAACTGCATTTAATACTACCAGCTTTTTGCACTAGAGTGCTTCAAATTAACGCACAATGAAATATCTTTTAAAATTATACAATAAGGGATCATAACACCTTAGATTCACATGTAAAAGCAGGTTGAAGTTAATGCAAGAGCTTAGAAACCTAATCTAATAAAGAAATGGACACCTGTGGTGTTAGAGAAAGAATTCACCTCGCTTAAAATCAGATGTCTATAAAGTGTGTATCTGAGCTCTCTTCCACTAGTGGAGAGACACAGAGAGACACTGGCATTTCTTGAGCATGATTCTGCTTTTCGGACTGAGACTTCTCTTTAGGATGCCATTAACTACAGGCTAAAATGCTTATTTTCTCCATTTACTATAACGTGAATGCAGATGGCAAGCTCAGATGCAGATATAATACATGCCTACATTTGGGCAGTCGAATTCTATGTTAGTGTTGTAAAAAGCTTTCGACGGAGGCTGTATAATCAAAATTTTTTGTTTTCGCATTTATATCACTTTGAGATTTCATGGTTTGCTTTGATATAAAATCAGAACTGGCTGTTGGAGGAAAAGCTTTCATATATCCAAAGTAAGGAATTTTAATTATTAAAAAAAAAAAAAAAAGTTAGCACGGGTTTGGAGTAAAAACAGGTTGAAGGCCATAAACGAAGACCGTGGCTGAGTACCAGGTGGGGAGAAAGATGGGACTTGGTATTTGGAGCCACCAACATATCTAGCCGTGATTAATTTTGTCACTAGGTAGCTGGAAATAAGAAGCAATACCGTTTCAACAAATCTGCTCATAATATTAAGTTTCAATGCAACCGAAATACTAATGTGGATTAAAAAAACATTACTAGGGTAGCAAAAAAACAGGCAAGAGTTCCCCCAGGAAAAGGAGATTCAGGTTGGAATAAATGCAAGCTAATAGTTGAGGAACGAAAATCCAAAGTAAGGATATTTAAGAGAGGGGAAAATTTGGAAATCAGTAATTTTGAAATAAACCTGGGGTGACAGTGGAAAGCTAATTAGCCCTCTATTCACAACGCAATGTGTAAGTCTGAAAGGTTAATGTAATCTTGTGTTGCATAGACATACACATTATATAAACCACAAAGAACTAATAGTCTTCTCTCTACAGCCAGACTACACCTGACATATTGCCCTGGGTTCTAAGAAACTCGTTATTATGATTTAGAAGAGAAACTTATGACTCTTAATCTCAATATTTTTTAATAACTAGATTCAGATGACATTTCTCAAACAATTTTATGAGGAGTTTGTCAACTTTAATAAGCTGTACACCAGATAAAACGGAATGACTGTATGATCCATAATGACTAACCATGTTTTCCATCTGATTTTAGCCTGTTTTGAAAGTTTTCCAGGCCTAATTCAAACTTTTAATTAACATTTCTGTAAGGCAAAAATCCAGACTCTGCATCATCTCACCTTCTGAAGATACTGGCTAGGTACTGGTCAAACGCAAAACCCACTGCCTCCCCGTACAGCCAGTCTGCCCTTCCCTCCACACATCAAGGAAACTGGTGAGTTGTAGGCTCCAGTGTTAGAAACTTCAAAGGTATTTTTCAAATATGCTGACATCCAACGTATTAACATCTGGGTTAAGCAGAGTTGACAGAAGGAACCTGACAGTTTGGACGTTATTTTACCTTAAAAATTACAGTTAAAAGTGAAGATTATTTATAAATAAAGCAACCACCTACTCAAACATGACGCAAATGACCACCTTTCTCACAGAAATACTCTCTCTTGCGAATGCCATTGCTAATGTTACCATCATACTTTTGCCAACAAGCGAGGATCAAGTATGCAACAAATCAGTAACAGCAGAAGAGGAAGCTGAAGGAAAATATTTTCTGTTGTTTAAGAATTCTGTTAAAATTCTGTCAGACTTCAGGCTCTCCAAGTGCAACACAACCAAAAAGACTATTACTACTTGCAGGGAAAAGGCTTTTCTTTGCCTTCTGCATTGATGACTGTGGCAACTTTTCCTATTCTGCTGTTCTTAATAATAGATACAAACAAGCAGAAATCTCTGCTAAAGCTGCTGAGCAGTTACTTGAGACCATACCTAGGACACAGAAATCAGTAGAACTTTGTTGATTTATTTCTGCTTAGGTACTTGGCAATAATTTGATGTGACTCACTGTTACACTGATGATAATACCCATCAAATACAGACTGTTGAAAAGTTTGCCTTTTTTTTTATTTTTCCTGGAAAAGTTCTCCATCCAGGTTGTCAGCGTCAACTTTCTTTTTTTCCCCAGTCTCTTTCAGGAAACACAAGGCCAAATGGCTGACTGTATTATTATTTCCTCATTGCTCTACCTCTGCTAGCAATCCATCCACTGGAGTCAGTACTTCAAGCCCTTGCTCGTATCGCTGAGAATGTCTGAAATTACTATTAACCTTCGGGAACTAAATAGTAAAATTTGAAATTGTCTTTCAAAATAATTTGAAGTGAGACTTGATAAGTTCATAAGCTCAGGGTGCTTGTTTGTCAGAATTTGAATCCCTAGGGACAGGCTTGCTGTAAATTTCAACACGTCATTGATTTTCTCTCTACAGAAACGAAGCTTCTGTTTGGATTCTGCAGCCTGCTACCCACACACATTTGAAAAGTAGATGATTGTAATTTTCTAGCTTAGGAGCAGTTCTATAAATACAACTCAACTTTCGGTTTTACAGAGGAAAAATGTGTCTGGAAGAACTATGCGCGCAAGCGTTCTGCTACTGTGAGTAAGTCTTGCTGAGAAAACGGCACCAAAACGTATATTTTCTGTAGCTTGCCAATATGTCATCAGAAGCCATTTCAGCAAGGGACTGTTCCATGAAAAATGAATATGCTACACAGTCAAGCTCAAAAGAATTTGTCAGATCAGCAGTTGATTTGCTACATAAGCCAATGTCAACGTAAAGACAAACATTCTTTTATCCCTGCTACTTCTAATGAAGTAGGATATTGCACTGCACCACCAGAGAGATATAAAGGAGTAAATGCTCTCAACTACGTGACTCCAACAGCACCGTACTCACCACAACACTGGCTACCTTCTGGCCAGCACAAAGCATCTCGTAACGGAGATGTAGTGCCATCAGCTAACGGACACATCTTCACTTCCCGCAGAGCAGCGCAGCTCCAGTTCATAAATATTTTTCCAATATTCTTTCACTGAACATAACCTACCAGTTAAATCTCAACTGCCTTTTAAAAATGTTAAATGATATCAGTGATACTAAAAAATACACTGCTGCTGCTGCAAAAAAACCCAAACCCACTTCCTTAACCAGGAAATACTATCTCTAATGAGCATGTTGTTCTTAACATTGCATTTATTTGAGGAAAATGAGCTGGCTAATTGCACAAAATGTAAGGGATGATATTTAGTAAAGAAGATTGTGTAACATAAGTGAAGTGAATCCCCCTAATTGAATGTTTACTTTCCTTCTTTCACATTTGAGGAGGAGAATCAGTAGAGGGGTTTTTTTCTCTTATTACTTTTCTGCCTTTAAAAAAAACTCTAATAGAAGCCGAAAAGATGTTTCCTTCAGTATTCAGAAGATGTATTTTATAAGCAAACTTCAGATCCTGAATATCTCATGGTGTTTCCTCTATAGAATTCTACAGCCAGGGCTCCTGTTCATCCCCATCATTGTTTGAAAGACTCTATTTCGAAATTGCTAAAATCTTTCAATTTAACGTCTTAATACCACAAACTGATTCAGAAGAAAATGAAGCGATGAAACAGAACTGCATAAAGCAGCACCTATACTGGTAACGCTGTTGATGAATACTAGCTAAGAGGTGTTTCTCCGGGCTTTTCTAGCATGCTGCCTTGGGTGTCAAGTTTTCCTTGTGGGGGGAAGGCAAAAAAATCCCAAAGTCTTTCCATCCCAACTAACTGACCTTACGGATTACAGTGCACTAGTCATACAATTTGTACAAGCATGTTTGAAAAACAGAAAAATGTTTTACAGAACACTAAGGCTTTCTGTTTGTTTCAAGCATGTTGGTTCATTTTATTCAGTAAAAAGAAATACACCCGATCAAAATTCATTTTGTTATTGCTTCCTGAAAGCAGCTGAAACAAGGAAGAAATCCAAAGCAGGCAATAACTTTGAATCATAACGGAAATAAGAGCAGAATGCCAAGCATCGGGAGAGGGAGGAGCAGGGCAGGGCTGACATGTTTGAGTGCAAGCAGGTAACTTCGCACAGAGCACACATCTTTTCAATGCCCACTGCGGCTAAAGTGCAACCCTGCGGAAAAGTGTTGAACAAAATCCATGCGTGTTCTATTATTGGGAAAGCCATTTCACAAGATAAATTATACTATTTGCAAATTTAAAGAGAAAAAGAAAAAAGACTGTGAAAATCTGGACTCCCAACATAAAACTTAATTGGTCTGCATTTAAAAAGCTCTGGTTTTCTCAATCAGAAGAGATACACAAAGGTAGATCTACTCCTTTAGTCTGCTAAAGGCTCGTTTTCACATATGGTGCTGCAAACCCTTGTGATACGTTAGTTTTAATTCTTTGTTAGTATAATCATTTCCATTCGCAGAATATGGAAAGTTAGGCTGCACAAGTCCATGAGCATTGCGCAGCCCACTGAATGCTGATTACCTTTGCTGCCCAGAGATAGCCAAGCTGAGCCTCATCAGCATTCAGGTGTCAATCAGGCATCACACCTCTTCAGTCACTGACTCGGAGACACGTCGTCACCTGCCAACACCACTGGGTGCCACCTCAGCTGCAAAGGACTCAACAGTTGATAACATGAAGTGAATCAACAGTCCCTAATGGTTCTCAAATATTCTGGAGAAGAAATCTTGTCAAGCCAATTATCGACTGAGATCTCTTCACATTGTTTTTGGCATCAGTTTATTAAATGAGTGAGTTTGGTGTTCATCTCCAGCAGGATGTTTCCAAGCAAAATTTTGTGTCTAACTGAAAGCAGATGCTTCATAGCACTATTTCAGGAGAAAGCTTTCTTTTTGTTTTTATTTTATGGAAGGAATTCGGTGTTTGTTGACTGGAACTCAGACAGTTTCCTACAAGAGATGTAGGAAACTTAAAACACCCAGATTTGCTAATTCAAAAAGTGACTTCTTACTTACGATATTCTTCCCCTGACATTGTGGGGTAGCCTCCTTGCAGGAGATCTGGCCAGCAGGCTGCTGTCGTGGGCTCCCTTTCTGGCCTGGTCCTGTTCAGCACTTCCAAGTTAACAGAAAATCCCAGAGCCAACCATCAACCAACAAAACACACCACCCCATTTTTTCCACTATCTGAGCCCTTCATTGAGTTGTTCATGGTTGGGACAATGGGTGCCAAAGCTTACACCAATGTGGTGTGGAAATAACTTAGATAAAATCTCAGCTAAACATGTTATGTCTACCTGAGAATCATTTTTTGTCTACTATGCTGACTCCCATCGTCTTGACGCTACATGGATGCTTTTCCACCTCTCCTTTTCATCATTTTTACACATTTTACAACATTTTTACAGCAGTAATCCACCAGTTCACTGGCACGTCTCTTCTGAAGACTGACGTGAAGACTGACGTCTCTTCTCCTCTTCTCCCATTCAAAGTCTCCTCCCTACTTCTTTTATCCATTGCTTCTCCAACCTGACCATACCCCATCCTCAAATGTTTCAGGTGAGACGCATATAGACCCGACTCCAGGGTCAGTGTTGGATTTTACACCTCATCATAGCTGCCCAGGGTTGCTTAGTAAATATACACAAACTTACACATCCTAGGTGGTCTTCTAGCTAAGAGGGCTCGTCTTGTAACAAGGAGTTAGGAACTGGATATACAAAGGACTATTCACTAAGGGAACTTCTCTGTACACCAGAAAACCAGCAAGTGGAACTGACTGACAAATGCAGCAAGAAGGGTTCAATCTCTTGAGTGATTTTAGAAATGAGTGACATAAAAAGGATGAAGTAATTACATAAAGGAGAAGAGGGGAGTACACAAGAGAATGACAAATGGACACACAGAACACACAAGGGCTGTGCTATCTTTCAGCCTCCAAGATGCTCCACATAATCATTTACTATTAGCTCTAATTGACTTCAATGCAACAAAAGCACAACGAGACTTTTCCAGACAAGTACAATACACATGCACTGCTGGGTATCAGCACAAAAGAAGTGTAATTACTTCAGGAAAGTTATGGCTTGGCAGCTGATGAAAAGGAAGAAAAGAGGAAAGAGTGATTCTTTGCATACTTTTCTTAAGCCTCTATAGTGCAAATACCTTACACAAACAATGCCTCCTAAGTGACCACCCTAGGTATAAGGTAATTTAGTTACCTTATAGAGATCGGTGCTTAATTAAAGGTCAAACTAAATTGTACTTGGAAACCTTGGCAATATTTTCAAGCTTGTTCCTGTGCCAGAAACTTGCTATTGGATGTGGCTCCCATTGTGGGCTTCACTACTTTTCATAATAATCACCTGCTGCTGCCCATTTAATCATCATATTTCTCAGCCAAATTCTACATTAATTGATACACCTATATTTTAATAACACAACTCAAATATCAGATTTTTTTATTATTAGCCTAGCAATACAATAGAAAATGAGAACAGGGAGAAAAGCGCCATACTTCTTGAAAAACAGAGCTGGTTTGTATGTTTGCTCATAATATACACATCGATCACTGCACCATATGAATACTTATTACCACAGTTATTCTCATACTAAATTATGTTGGTTTTGCTGACGTGTAAGTATGATTTAGCTTTCATGTTACATTTGGCTAAATAACTGTACAGGGAAATAACATTCTTTGCACTATAGCCTAAAGACTTATATGTCAGTACAATAACAAAAGCCTCAAAAATTAAACCTACAAATAAACCTTGTATCAGCGTGAACTCTGTATGATCTGAAATATGAATGGTAGGTATTGACGTTAAAGGTAGCAAAAGCAGTAAAGAAGTTTATCAATAACATACAAGAATGTTAATTACAAATCACTGAAGCTTACAAACACGTTAGTTTTCAGAGTCAAACCCAAATACCTGTGGCAATTTTAAAGGCCCCAGCATATGTTTTGGAATCACACCATTATAACATTTAAAAAGAAACTTTTACTTAATCCTTTTTATTTTTCTACTGCACTTTTATATTTACCTCCCACCACTTGGAACAGGATATTGATGCATTCAAATCTAGGCCTGCATTTAAATAATTCCAAGCATATAAATAGATTCATTCTCCTAAACAAGAAAACTGTGACAATAGCAACATGTTAAAGTTGAATCATAAATACTTATTGCCAACTAAGAATACCTTATTGGCTCCTTGTTAAGTTTTAAACAGTGCACAAATGCCCTTTACGTGAACTCGGTTGGAAGTCTCAGAGGATATTGTCTATAGTACAGAGTCGCAATTGAATTGTGAGCAGTAGGACAAGTAACTGGATAACAAAATTTGATCACAAAGAACTCCCAGAAACACAAAACTTTCCGTCTCCAGCATTCTCTTAATAAATGCTTTTGGTTGTTCCTTCCTCAGCCCTGTGCGCACGCTGCCAAGTCGCTGGCCACAGCGCGGCCGCTTCAGCCACGTGTGGCACGGCTTGACAGGGTACCTGAGGAACACGGTGGTTTTGTGTTCTTCCAAATGGGAAGATGAACTTCCTGCAGCTAGAGAGGGACAAAAAAAAAAGGCTGGCGTGCAGTTTCCTATTGTAACAGCACAGGGCAGTGTAGCTGGGCTGCAAACACCGTATCCTATGTTACTTCCTCGTGTTGAATAGAACCTGCTGTTACCCAGAGTAATATCCAGGCTCTTTGAGTGCTAAACAGGACAGAAGACAGACCAAAGTGGTCTCCAAATGCCAGTTTTACATAGCTTTTGTATTACTTCTGACTTAACTTCTGTGTTTTGGAAATGCCTGATATCATCCACCCCCTGGGCCTCAGCAGAGAAAAAGCATAAAGCATCCTTAGACAAGTGACATACTGATCTCAGCACCACAGCTAAACAGATAGGTATGGAACGTAATCCTCAAAACCAAAAATCGACATGGTTTCACTGCACCAGCACCCAGGTTAATGAATATTTATCATTCACTACTGATGCTTCTAATTTTAGGCTACTTTATTTTTTAAACTAACAGGAAACTTGCTTGTTTAGAAGCCTTTGGTAATTCAGATACAGTGCTTTTTAAACAGCTATAGAAAAGCTCTGCACCTGCTGTCACACGCTGTATTCGCATGTACTTGTGCATCAAAACAGAGAAAATCCTGAGAAATTATCTCAGTTGCAGTCAGTTATGGGAATGACTTGGTCATAGGTAGATTGGTATCTGTAACTGAAATCTAATAATTCGAGATATGGTATACCATGGCATCATTATAGAAAATTAAATAGTGACAAATCTTAAAAAATGCTTTTTAAAATTATTTTGCCTTGTTTAAAGTGTTATTTCAGGGCTTATTTTGGGGAACACACAGGGGAGAACTGGCACATCTTTTATTTATTTCACCAGTCTCTCTAAATAATGATATAGATTAACTGTTAACAAGGTACAGAAAAAAAGAATAAAAAATGATACACAAAATGGTCTGGTGGCTAAGGGAGCTACACGAGCAACCTGTGCTGCAGTTGCTCTTGCTGCATTGCCCCATGGCATACATTTCAGCACAGCATTTCCCGTTGTTCAAGCAGAGCGGGCTTAACCGATTGCTTAAATGACCTATCAAAGTCACTGCCACTAAAAGGCCTCTCAGGAAAGGAACTCAGTTATGCACAGTGCTGAACAATTCCAGTGAGCATCCTGAGGGAGACGGGGGAATCGCAATAGCCAGGCCTCCAAAAGACCAGGCCAAGGACCTTCTGCTCCACCACTTACTGTAATTAATAGAAGCCTTTCCACTGATTTCAGTGAGCTTTCGGGTCACACACACTTAATGTAATTCCAGATGTTTTCACTCCCATTGATATAAGTGCGGTCACTGTTCAAACATCCCGTGAACTGACACTGCCAAGACAGAACCTCATCATGGATTACAGGAGGAGTTAAAAGCTGTTGTGTTTGCACTGGAAATAAACATAATCTTCACATTGGTTTACAATACTGAAGTTTTTATTCCCCGAGAAAAACTGCACTACTACATCAATACCAATAATCTTCAATTCGATACAGATGTATTTTTCAGGGAGGTGAAACTTCCTATTGCAGTAGTAGTACTACAGTAATCACTACAATACCTTTGAACAATGACATGAGGAAATGCCATAGTCCAAACTAGCTTTTCTGCCGTTTATCTTGTGCTTTTATAGCAACAGTTACGAAGCTGCTAGATGAGATTTTTGTGTAGTCTTCAACATTTGTAAAAAGTTTCCCATTATTGTAGACGGGCCCACTTTCATCTGTTTTCTGTTCAGGCAGGGTTTTCAATTTATCCCAAGGCTGAGTTAATTTGAATGCCACCTTCTCGTCTTGGCGAGAGCCTCAGTCGCTGATCAGTGCATTATAATGCAAGACAGATTCTAACTGCGATTATATAACCCTGCCCTGCACTTGGGACAAAGATAATAATGAGAACAGAAAATGTATCTACTGTATTCTCCTGACTGTGCCAGTTTTCTCCTAATGGTCAGTTATGCAAGTGTTCCGTGGGAATCTTTCATAGTAATTTTGCCACGATGAACATACTCAGCTCAAAAGATTATTTTTTTTCCCAAGGAATCATAAAAATGAGAGATGACAGAGTTGCTAGGTCACCTTACCCTTTCCTTCTACTATGCTCTACGCTTAAGAGTATGTTCTATGCAGTTTTATTTATTACTGGTCTGGCTCTGAAAGAGTTTCAGTGGTGTAAATCACTGAAATCCTATGGTAGGGAAGTGGACAAAAAATTATTTAACTCAAATAATGATCTAGTTTATTCTCTTTGATGAAACAAAGCATTCACATAACTACCTAGGGCTGTAATTTTGCATGGCATTGTAAAATCAGAATGACACAGGATGTAGTTTTGAACCTCCTTACACCAGTACAATTCACAATTGTCTTGGATTTATCAACAGTAAACAGTAATAATGTTATTACTATTTCATTCATATTATTCCTTTTAATATTAACAAAATAGGAACATTAAAAGTAATACGAGTGCTAAACTAGGAGTACAAACAAAGGCAGGTCAAAAAATAGAATATCCGTGCCAACCACCAAGTATATTTGAATGATTCAATACACGTGCTGTACTAACTCATACAAAAGGCATCTTGAGAGGAAAAAATCTCTTTCATTATGATGAGGGAAGGCTTTATCCCAGAACATCCTTAAGAGATGTCAGAATATGGCCCAAGGCTAGTGGGTTATACTCCAGTTTCAGCATGGGAGCACCTCTGTGCTGAACTCAGGCTGTTGCCTCTATGCCATGTATGCATAACCTCAGTCCAAGCTGCTCTGCATAACACACGTCAATTCAGGAGAATAGAAATTACAGTAACCTGAACAGACTCTGCTGGAACTACATGCTGTATATAAACAGCAATTCTGGCATGATGCTTGCGTGTCTGCAGGCAGATTACAGATTGCATACACCTAATCTATCCGGGTTGTATCGAGACTCCCTACACGTGCTCGGAGAGTGTGGGCGCTGACCCTTCCTTCTGCTGTGGCCACTGGTCTAGAAATGCCAGAGTTTTAATAAGGTAGGCAGGTGCATTACTAAACTGGAAGAGGGAACAGGTTAGTACATGGAAAAAGAAACCCACTTGCAAGAAAAGCAAGGAATCGAAATATCCTTGTATCTTTCTGATGGCTATTTCCATTAAATGCTTGAAAAGACACTGTGACAAAACAAGTTACCAAGACTCATTAAAAACCAACCAGAGACTTATTCAAATTTTAAAAACTAACCATTCAGCTTTGTCATTTAGGCAAAGAGCATACTAGTCACATCGTACAGATTCAAAACAGAATAGCCTCCAGAGCCTCCAGCAGTATGTCCATCAAAAAGCATGTTTGCATTGTATCCTCACGCTTAAGTGAAGTTCATTTTCTAATGATCCTTAGAGATACTTTAGAAAAGACTTGATTTGTGGAAAAAACTGTGAAAATATCCGAAACATCACTAAGAAAGAAAAAGGCACAAAGAGGTAAGGGTATCAAAGGATTACGACAACTTCGTCACATACATACCGCGAGGGCTGGAAAACAAGTTGTATGACATCAGGCACTTGCTGGTCCTACAGTTAAAATAGGTTTTGCTTCGAGTAGACTGGCCCCTGACTTAGACATTTTACTATAACGTACTGTACTGCCCACCTCCTTCCAGTCCTACATTTCTGATGGACTAATGCTTCTGTTGTGACAATGTCAAACCTTTCATTATATTGTAGGCCGTTCTACCCTTTTCAGGTCACAAACAAACTTCTTGCTAAAAATTTAAAACCTCTCCATAATAGTAAAAATGTGTTTTCTCTATTTACAATTTTCAGTTTTGCACAAGCAGTTGCAATTGCTTCCTATACAGATACTGATTTGCTTCACTTTTATTTTGCTGTTTCTAGAGGTCTTTTTCTAATTTTCATACTTTTAAAAAAATTTATTTGCACCCTTCTCCCGAACTCCCCCAAAGAGAAGTAAAAGCTCAGAACACGTTGTTAGCATGCTTATTGGTTATAAATACAATCTGAAATCTTTATAGAGGAAGATTTAGAATTGGGTTTTCCTGACTGTTGGAACATTTTCAGTAATTATGGTGGTGTAAGTAGGAAGAAATTTGGCCCTTGAGAGGCTGAGCAAGACTGGCATAATAGAAATAAAGATGTTTGCCATTTAAATAGAAAAAAACCCAGGTTTTTTTTAGACCTAAGTAAAAGGCAATAAATCCTTGTTATGTATGTGATATTAATTTGTTGGACTGCATGTGATGTGGAACATGCAGATCATTTAATAGTGGGTGTTGAGAATACTTTGATAGGATTTATGAAAGATTAGGTTGCTTTGGCGTCTGGGGCACTGATAGATCTGTGAAGTCATGTTAACTTAAATGATATGATAAATATGTTCATGATGCTCATGTAAATACAGTGTTGTTTAACAAGTGGAATAAGGTGTAACAAATATACTCTGAGACAAGAAAATGGACATATAAATTCAATAGTTTCAGTTAGAAGAGACCGTGGTCTATGAAGTGGTTCTTTGGCACTGTCCCCATTCTGATGGTTTTTGGATCTGCTGGTTGACTGTCTCTCTCTTTTTTTTTTTTTTTTTATGAGGCCAAGGAAATCTTAAATGTGAAATAGATCAAGAATCGATAGCCAGGTTTTGCTTTTAAAAAATGCTCCTTTGATTTTTAGTAAGAGAGGTTGGTAACTCCACTTCTTGATTTCTAAGTCTTTGTGTAATCGGTGGTAGTGTGCCTCCGTGGAGTTGAAACAAGAACTAATTAAGCTTCATATAATCTGGGTGTGATCTGTCAGCCAGCAGTATCCTGCTGGGGAGGTGAAGAACTACATAATGCCTTGAAGCCTCTCCTCTTGGGGACAAACCTGAAACAGCACTTTGCTGCACAGCAAGATTTTAGCTTTTAGTCTTCCTCTTCAGCTGCAGGATACTCCTTCTGAAGTGAGATTACCTGTGCCTGGCCCCCTCTGGGCCACAGCCTGCACGCTGGACGTAGGTACAGAACTCCCAATTGTGCAATTGCCACACTGGGAGGAACTGGCGCATTCTTTGACCAGCTCTAATCTGGAGCAGGAAAACTGAACCACTGTGTTTGAGAAAGCTAAAGTAAGCATTGCAGAACCCGACGTTTTATTTTATCAGACCATTTCCAACACATCAGCAAAGTGCTCCTTGATGTATGCTGTTTAAAACAATGCACTTACTTTTACATGATTAATTTCACATAGTATCACACAGACCAGGCAAAGCACACACAAATTCTACTAAATACAGAGAGTTAAAAAAAAAAAAAAAAAAAATAGATAAAGGGCTTTAAGGAAGACAATGATGCAAAAAGAATTTTAGTTTAATTGAGAACTTAGTACTTCACACCTGCACATCTGATAAGACTCAGGTAAACACTGCAAAGCAGCACATTCCTTCAGTCTCTAAACTACAGTAAGTGTGTTACTGGATTATGAGCTGATCTGTCATCAGCAGATACACCGCTGAACAGACATCCTAACTACGTTTGTTGATTTGTAATGATGAATAAGTGACAAACTGATTATCAGTGAGACACTGAGCTAGCAAGACAGCATTTAGAATGGAGGGTAGATAAAATTCAACTGATTCAAATCCCAGCAAACAAACTGCACGGTTCTTACTGCAATAATTTTTTAATTTTTTTTTTAATAAAGTGCTGCGTTTGTTTCTTTGCCACTAAGAGCAGGAACTGCTGTGTAAGGTGTGGAAAGATAACCAGATTAACAGTTGGAAATATTTCCAAAGATGTTTAACATTTTTTGAAAGTGATGAAGCAGATGGAAAGGCTGTATGACTATAGGTTAAATCCAGTAACAGTGGAGGAGGTAAATTATGCCCAATTAATGACAGACCAGAATTAGAGTACGAGACTCTGGAATGGGAGAACTTTTGTGGGAAATGAAGAGGCTTTTACGTCACAGCTGCTAGTACAGAAGCAGGTGAACAAGGAACAACCTATTTAGGCTAGCCTTGCTTAATCCAATCATTATGATAAGGTCAACAGAGATAGAGGGTCCTTCCGTTAAATACTGTGAGCAAAATAACATATAATCAACCAAGTTTGTTCACAAAAAGACTTCTAGTGACAAGTACTGAATGTTTTAAGAATTCCATTTTCTACACTTACTTCCTTTCTCAGCACACACTGAAATCAGAAACACATGAAACCTTGTTTCCAAACTGCCTTTGCGCCAAAACTGATAAACACAACTTCAGAGCTCAACTCTGAAAAACTCATAAGATTTTAAACTTGCCTTTTATTCATCATTTATCTACTTGAACTGGTATTGACTTATTTTGCATAAAAAGGAGGCTGGAATTTACACAAGGTGCTAAAATTTAAACAATGCTTTTAAAGCAGAAAGTGCTTGGTACAGACCACAGACGAATGTTTTCAAAACGTTGGTTGTATACATAGATATTAGGATGGGCTATTTATGCAACTGACTCAGTGAAAACGGAACAATATTAAAAACCTGAAAATATGCCATTTGAGATAAATGCACCAGGGGCCTGCTTAGCAGAATTTCTGCACTAAAGAAGTTGCTAAAACTAGTTTGAATAATTGGCTATTATCTTTTTCCATCAGCAAAGCTTTGCAAATCTCAAATGAAATCAAACACTGAAAATGTTAACTCACTTGCAGGAAAAATTCTAAGCTAAAGATTAACGAAGTCGTCTGCATTTTTAAACATCTCAGGCCTAATGTGGTACATCTATTTGCTGATGGGTCTGGAAAAAACAACTGCCAACTGAGCGCTGACTTGGAACTAAATGATATGCTGAGCAATAGAGCTAAAATGAAACACAATCCCCATATGCACATCAGCTGCTTCAGTCATGAGAGAATTAACCATTAAAACAGAAACACTTGCTTACCTTCTCAGATACTGTGAAGTTTGATAACTCATGTTTGTAAATATTTCAAAGGTGCAGGGGACGAAAACTGCCATGTACCTAAAACAAAACAAGAAGTATTTTCTTAAATTAGTAGGTACAAAAGCTGAGGTTGCAACATTACTACTTCGAAGACTGTAACTGCCATTAGTGATATAAGAGCTACTTCACTGAAGAACCTGAAAATCTGTTTGGCTTATTATAATTGTAACTCCATATGAAGTTGCATGTTTTAGCTCTGAGATCCACAAAATACAGCAAGCAAGAGTAGGTCAGGTATTTGGTAGTAATTTATTTGCAACTGTGCCAGCCCTGAGCAGCACCAGTCAGAATCAGGGCCTCCAAAGCACTCTGCAAACTATATGTGAAGACCTTACAGTCCGCTCTGAAAGAAGGCACGCTAACAGGAGGAAAGGGAGAGGGAAGGGACTGATAACAGAAGTGGAGTATATACAGAAGTGCATAGTCCCAAAATATTTAATTGTTTATTTTCTGAAGTAAAGAGCAGAACCTGGGTAAAATAAATGTGGTCAATCCAGACAGCTTATGTCATAACACACTGAATCTTTGGGAAACATCTGAAGAACGGACAGAAACCCTAACGTTTTTTTTTCCCCCAGTAGGATATTTATTCATTTTTTCTCCCATTTAAAAATAATTCCTCTAAATCTCCTTCTGAAACAACTGTTACAAACTCTGTGCGATACCTCTTAATTTGATATTCAGCACAAGCAACTTTGCTTCCAAATACCAGTGGGCTGCAGCTGCTGTATTGTAAATTCTCACTGTGCTATTAGAGCTGTCGGGGTCGGGCTGGACGTTTTGGCAGCTAGTTGGAAACAGCTGGAATTTCTGGCATATTCAGAGAATTCTCTTCGTGAATAAAATGGTATTGACATCTATTGATTCAAGATTTGAAGAGATGTCAGAAGATCCATAACCATCCACGGCAATTTCCTTGATAAGCTATTCCTCTAAATCCCCTCCTGTCCTTGGCTTTGTCCCTCACAGTCCACCTACAGTATCAAATATTCAGCCACCCAGATTTATGCTGGAAGGGTGGGCAACTGCTTACTGAGACCTAGAGCTCTGCTGTTCACTACGTATTCCTCAAAATAGACAGCATTTAATGTAGAAAGCATCAGGGTGTCACAAGCAGAAGCAACATTTTGGGTAATATGAAAGATCACACTGTCTCACTAAGGGCATTTAGATGCTAGTGTACTTCAGTGCCTTATAGGAAGCTGTCAAGATCGCAACTTAGAGTCACCTAAGTATCTTTTAAAATATATTTTTTAATTAATGCAATTTAATCCTACTCTGGCACAAGCATTACTTAAGTGTCAACAGGACTCTTTTTGAATTAAAATACTGAATAAGGATTTGGCCTTATGGTGAAGTTAAAACTGGCAGATTCTCAGGCCTGAATGCAGTACGGTTAAAAAGAACCAAATATCTAATCAAGGAAAAGAGCTAGAGAAGATTTGTACCAATTCAAGCAGTCTTGTCCCAAAACCTGAGATCTTCCACCTCTTTCACTTGACAGTGGTCAGTAACAAAATCAAGAGAAAAATTAAATAAGAATCGTTTAAAATATTACAATGGAAGTGTGTAGCACACACCTCCCAGTAGTACAGCAGAGATAAAAATGGACTTCCTTTGTGTCATGGCTTGATGAAAACTCAATAAGCAGAATGCCAAATTAGTAACAGCATCTGCACATCAGATTTTATTGATGTTCAAGAAATCAGTGTACTTCCCTGTACTCCAGGAGACGTTATAAGTATGGATTTTCTCCTGGGTCCCCAAAAATAAATATAATTTCTGGTCCCTATCCATAACATTACTATTCTGTTAAAGTAAGAGTAACCTGGATCTCTGAGAGAGCTAATTAGCATTGTTTTTGTAATTGCAGTATGGGTAAAAAAAGTCCACAGTACTAAAAAACTAGACTACAATGCTATAATCGCTCAATGACTTGCATTCAAACTTATCTTAGGTTTCTCAAGAATATTGTTCCGTCACTCCTGGCTATTTCACACTCATTTTTAGAACATATCAATAGTTGTCCAAAATACCTGTGTCCAGAAACCTAATGCTGCAGAGCTGGTAATGCAGAACCAAGAGAGACTACACGCCTGCTGCCCTTCCCCGCATACGGGGCTTTGGCAGAGGAATCCCTCCAGCTTTTAAAAGTTACTCCTCCTTGTAGCTTTCATGTAAACTACTCCCTGAGACGTCATTTCCTGACATACCTCAAACCCTTTCAAGCACAGATGAGAACTGTAATCATCTTTTCTTTAACTGTATATATCCATAAAACGTCTCACCTCTCTGTACCCAATTAAGACCCCATAAAACTGTTGCACACTCATATAAAATTTACACTTAAGCTCTGCCCCCAAAGGTCATCAGTATTCCCAAAGGCCATACGTATAGAGGAGACACACATATGAGTCCGATACTTTAGGACAGCTTCTGAAAATAAAAATACTGTATTAGCCCATAGAAGCAAAACTCACTTAAGCAGAAATAAAATAACACACGTTCAGAAGAGAAGGATACGTAGAGAGCTTTACAACACAAAATGCTGAGGCTAGCTGACTGCCATCATGTAATGTCACGATATGTTACCTTTTACATGCATTAGTTCTGCTAACTGGTGCCTAGGGATTTTCACAGCCATTTCAGCACCTCTGAGGTGACATCTAAGGGGAATTACATTTCGCATCAGAAACTAAGTGTAAAGGCACTTAAAAACGTGTGCGGAATATGTGCTAAAACACTGTCACAGAATCCTCTAAAAACCTTTAAATTTGGCCCTTGCTGTTCATCCACATAGGACACAAGTAATTTGTATCTTTTAAAATAAGTTCTCCACTCTATACATGAGAAAGGATTCATTAGCATGGAAATAACTTAGTCCTTCATACATAATTTCCTACTTTGTTCTTGCAATGATTTCGCTCTTGCTGTGGAGTATGTGGCTTTTTAGAAGTCTGGGTTATAACCTGGTTCTTCAAGACAGTTACTTTTGGATTTCCCATTGACAGATTATGTCAGTTTTATAAATCTGGACAGAGCTTTTCCAGTTTCCTTGCTACTTTTCTTTCCTTTTCTACCTTTCGCTTCCCGTATTGCTGTGATGAGATGACCTACTTGCAGTACAGACAGAAAGGAAGTAGCCCTTGGAGACCAGATGTCCGCACGTCCGATGAGAGCAATGGGAGGGCTGGTGGAAACAGAATGGGCTCCTGCCAACAGTCTGGAGAAACTCTTCAACTAATTAAAATCTCTGACTTAACACTGGGCAGTTAGCTTAAGAAAATATTTATTAGAATTAATATATAATGTCTTAATAGAGTTTTGACACATTTTGCATCATATTAATACATCATGGTTAATTTTAACAATTAGGGTATAAGAAATTGAAGCTACTGAGCTGCATAACGTTTACAAGTAGTATCATTTATGGTCCTTTTTCTCTGGCACACTTTTCTTAAATCCCATTATCAATTGCTTAACATTTTGCAGGCTTTAAACAGCTTGGGCTACAGTCCACAGGAAAAACTGGTTTAGAATGTTTGACAAAAAAAAAAAAAAGGCTCAGCTTTTTACAAGAACAAAGTCAGAGAAAATACATAAATTTAACAATTAAAACCAAGCAAATGCCTAGTTGATGAGCTTTTGAGCATTCATATTTTTGAATGTGCACTGGATTACTGATTACTGCTGGATTGCCGGTAAAGGTGACATTGAGGAATTAGGGAGGTGCTTATTGATGTCCAAGAAATATCTGCCCAATTTTGACTGAACTGCAGTCTCTGAACATGCCATTTACAAATATTCAGTGGAAAATAATTAAAGATTGGCAAGGAAATTCTCAGAGGAGTCTATGATAATACCACCACTCAGAGTGAGTGAAGATAAACTCATTAACGTTTGCGAAACACTTGGATACTACGATAATGAACTCCATGAAAAGCCCACGAGAATGGTACTAAATCTGTAATCAAGTGTGATATTAGGACGTGTCTAGTAAATAGAACTGTCTACCTGACACTGAGAACTAAAAAATTATTGAATTGCCACTCAGTCACTGGTAGCAGTCTACTCTGTGGAGTGGACTGCCTAAAAGAAGGACCATAAAGAGAAAATGTGTAGATATTGATATAGGGAGATATAAATAAGGGTTTGGTAATTTTTACACACACAGAAGTGCCAGATTAAGTTCAGAAATTCAAAACTGTGATTCTGTACTTTAACTTTTGAGGGTTTGACTTTGCTAACTTAATCCCTGAGCGTTATTAAACTGCTGTTTATTTTTGTCTATGCAACTGAGCAATGTCATTATGTCAGCTGAGTAGACTGTAACAGTGTCTGCTAATAAAGTGTGTCAACTGGTTGAATACAGTTTATTTTCTTTTTTTCCCGTACAGGTGGAAGCACATAGGAATTAATCTAGCCTAATCTAACAGCCCACGCTCCGAAAGAAGTCAAAATTTATTAAAATGTCATCTTCAAGGAAAAGTTGGATCCACTATTGCATTTTACAGCTGTAGCTGTGCTCCCTGCATGTTTGCACAGATTTATGAACTGCACATTCTGTTCCTTACCAGATCCTTGACCTATCATACACTACAGATTTATTTTCCCTGGCAGCAGAAAGGGAATGATTAAACCAGGTGAACTGAGTACATTCATATATTCATGCATATAAAAAATAGCTCAAATTCTTTTAGCCTAGACGCCTTGCAATGCTTGTATTCATACCTCTATCTATGTTGGCTCATTTCGTTTTTATTTTGTACTGAGGGAAAATATGACAAGTCAAGCCAAACAGAAGATGTTCTATTAAAAAGGCTTTTTTTTTTTTTTGCCCAAGATTGAACTCCTTGAACAGTACAAGTGGATATGAGTCAGTATTTCTCTGAACTTAAGTCTCTTTCTCTATATAAACATCCGCTTGATTTGATTACAAACCTCTAAAGTATTTTTTTCAGCTTTCAACCAGAAATGCAAACACTAGTGAATAAAACCCATTTGTCTTTGTGGAAGATCCGCATAGCATACAGAAAAAAACAACCCTCTGGAGCTCCACCATGCACGCCTCACTAGGCTCTTTAACTGCAAAAGCAGTGTAAGATTCAGCTACTTGCTGGGAAAGCTGCGGATGGAATCAAACAAGGTGTTCTCCGATCAGGAAAAGAGAAGGCTGACTCTCAGCATCTTCAATATAGTGATGGTGACAGAACCTGAGAGACTTGAAGTGGAGAAGGCAAGGCCCTCGGGTACACAGCGGCACTATGGCTGTTCAAAGAAAGCACTTCATTCCCTGATCCACGCAGAAAACTTTGTAGTGTACGTTGTTTATTTTAACCTTAAAACCATTCCTTTTAGAGAACTTCCAGAATGCAATATTTTATTTATCTGCCTTTATAAGGGAGCTGGCAGAAGTGCTCGCCAAGCCACTTCCCATCCTTTATCAGCAGTCCTGGCTAACCAGGGAGGTCCCAGTTGAGTGGAGGTTAGCAAATGTGATGCCTATCCACAAAAAGGGCTGGAAGGAGGACTGGAGGAACTACAGTTTTTTAAAAGACGTGTAGATGTGGTGCTTAGGGACATGGTTTAGTGGTGGACTTGTCAGTGCTATGTTAATGGTTGGACTTGATCTTAAAGGTCTTTTCCAACCTAAATGGTTCTATGACACTGTAATTTGTTATCATTCCCTGCATCTGTAGCCTTTTGGATTCTCTTATTACGGGGAGTGAAAAAAGGAAGGGCTTTTAAAGTTTTTCATTAAGAGCAACTTATGTGATTGACAGAAATAATTCACCGACTGTGTTGTTCCACAGAAAAGAAGCCAGTCAATGAAAGACGCTATTATTTTAGTTTACTGCCGGGAACAATAGCATAAACAAAACTAATAGAGATCAGCTGGGACTCATGTGCCTTCAGATTTCATTCCACTGGAGGGAACATTCCTCTGAAGATACAATTCCCATCAGCCTCCCTTCTTCACCTGATGAGCTAGTGCAAACAGAACAGGACTGTCCCACATGAACACACTGTTAAACAAACAACAGAGCAGCATCAGAACTAACAGAGCATCTAGCAGATGTTCACTGTTCTCAGAGAGCTACAGCTTCACCTTTATAATTCGTATCCCTGGACATTTTTTAGCTGCTTATAATTTCACGTTCCCTCCTAGCCTTTGGTTCTAGGATCTCAGAACTGTAACAGAACTCCAGGTCCAGCATGGCGGGTACTACCTCAGAGCTCGCTAGCAGAGATGACACTATCGCTTCCTCTCCTTCAAACTCTTTAACACCATTCGTGCTGTGGTACCCAGACTGCTCTCTGGCTTCTTTCCTCATCGCATCATCTCTGCTGCGACAGTAAGCCACTTTCTCATCCTTCCTTTTTCACAAATTCTCAGCTGTCATTCATCCCCTTCTGCATTTCTCATCCTTCTCTCCATTTCTTCTGTATGATAAAAATAAAAATGAATATATCTGAAAAGAAGGAATGCAACAGTTGCAACCCGGTTTGCCTTGATGAAATCATGTAACTTCTCTCCGCTATGAATTCAGCTCTGACTGGCAACATGAAATTTAGACATTACTTAATGTATTGGGTTCCCAGGCCTATATGGAGCCTACCACTGTGGCCAGAACATAAGCAATGAAATAAGGATGGCACTAGTTCTTGTCTCGTTGTTTTCTCTGAACAGTCACTCTATTTTGCCCACAATAACCAGAAGGGATGCACTGAAGATGACAGTATTGCCACGATTCTTTTAGCAGATGGTATTTCACTTGTTACAGTCAGAAACCTCCAAAATACTAATAGCTCTCTCTGTTGAGAGGGAATTCCACAGAACGGCAACCAGGCAAGTTTTTGCACTTTGTCCCATATTTCAGAAATGGATTTAATTATAGGTCCACAAAGCCTGTGATTGAGTTACTATTTGACCTCTCCAAGATCTTCCAAGAGACACATTTCTGTTCTTGAATTGTGAAGCACACGTGTTGAAAGTCAGGAAGTTAGTAAGAACAGCCAACTGCGAACTATCGATTAATTTAACAGGGTCTACCCACTGAAGTTCTTACTTCCAGATTACCATGCAACATCAGCTGAAGAAGCCCAAATATCACTCACCTTTGAAATAAAATAGTTTTAGAGCAACTTTATCATTTATAATCGTTATTAAACTCCTGAAATACTGCTTTTTGCAACAATACACAATGAAGTAAGAGAACTGAGTTTAAGTGTCTTGAACTATTACATTAGCAAGACTTACTCATGAGTAAGAGCCAAGCACAATTTTGTTTCTCTCTAGAAAGTATCTTCAAGGCCCCTTATGCTTTGGGTTAATTTTGTTTAGCCTTCCATTATCATTTTTAGCCTATTAGTTTCCTGTACATTCGAGCTCTGAACTGTGAAAAGTCTGGAGGGAAAACATTTATAGTTCTTTACCAGTATCGCCACCAGCCTCCACGTGCCTCCAGAGAACCAGCCATTTCCTGTAAAAGCATACGCGAAGGCGCAGCACACCAGGGAGACGTCTCCCAGCAAAGCCAGTGTAACAGTGGGGACAGACAGACCTTCGACACTGCTGCAACAGTGCATTTGTAGTCTGAGGTGATAACCATCTTTCCTGCAAATTCAAGGGGGCAAATCGCTACTGCTGCTGGGAATTTGACTGCCTTAGAGTCTCATTTATTGGTAAATTCTATTCTCGAGTGGTAGGATTTTTTAAAGCACAAAACATTGGATTAACTCTTCCCTCTCTGACTTCAGGTAGGGGCTTTAGTAACTTCTATGTGTCAGATCAATACTGAACGCTTTTAAAAAATTCCACAGCATGTGTACCATGTTCTCTGTCTCCCTTTCCTTAGCACTGGCCTTTTAAGAAAGAGAAAATAAAACACAGCACAAGAAAGCTGCTGATTTACTTCCCAGTCCAGAGTTCCTCACTCAGTCACCCTGCCAATACCTATTTACTAATGCCAGCACTGGTGTGTGAAACAAGCTGCTCCTTCTGCTGCATTCAGGATTTCTGCCACAGCTTCTGTGCCCTCTGTACCCTCAAAAGAACTTTGAAAAAAAGACCAATCTGCTATTAAACGCCTGGTTCAAAAAAGCCTTTGAATAAACACAAAAGCCACAGTCCCTCACCGTTTTTCTGCTCCCAGCATTTCCATGTTCCATGTGGAGAAGGGGGACAGCGTTGCTGTATAAGGTAATCCCTGAGAAGGTGGTACTGATAATCACTACTTCAGTTTCAGTTAGCTAATAAAACCAAAAAGTATTGCTGGGTTGGTGGTAGTGTTTTCCAGTATGGGAGAAGACAGAAGAATTTAAAGTACAAAATATAGTAAAATGAAACATTGCCCTTCCTAAAGTGTAAAAACTGGCCTTCGAAGAATCAATTGAGAGAGAGCTACCTTATAAATCTCCTCCTTCAGTTGTCTACTCAGTGCATAAAATACGCATGTCAGAAGCAGTGATGAAGGAGATTAAATAGGTTTAGAGTGACTTTGTGGAACAAATGTAATGGATTCCAAAGATTGCTGCTTAGGGCCTCGCTCCCTGGATTCGCTGCATACCAAATAGCACATGGAACAACTGCTGTGATCTGCACTTTCTATTTCCCAAGGTTTGCTTTCCAAAAGGCAAGAAGGACGGTCCCCCTGCTCTCCACAAGTACAGCGTTCAGAATTCTCTGTCTTATCATTTATTTCCTTTCTGTATATATAGCCAAAAATAAAGAAGGTTCTCATGTTCAAATGTGGTGTCCCCCTCCTTTTCCCATTCTCACACCCTCCCATCACATGTTCCCCCTGCTAAAAAAGAGAGGACTGTAATTCAGAGTTAAGGGCAAGAGTTCAAGGCACTCTCAATTCACTAAAAAGTAGTATTTAGTGGATTCAAGCATAACATCAGTATTACCAGGATTGAATTCTCTACATGGGTTTGATTCAGCTCCTAATCCTCCGATAGAACTCACATTTGCTTTGCTGATGCAGCATCAAACACAAGATCAAAGCAATCATTCATCTGTTAGAAATACCAAGCTTGGAAAACTGTTCAGAGAACAACCACCTGAGCCTGTTTAGATGCAACATGCACATAAACGTGTGTTATCAGGCATTACCAGCAGGCACAAAACTGCTCAGATGCATATCCACTGCTAACAGTTGACTGAATCCAAACGTAAGCATCCATAACCCTAGACCCATTAACATGCTCAGTTTGCTAGGTATGCTACGAGCAAAACTAACACACTCAAACTGGAGTTCAGGGCAGAAAGACAACAGGAGTAAAACAAGCTGATCTTTTACATACCAATCTCCTGGCTACAGCACTACGCAGGAAGCTGGAGAGTGCTTCCTACACTATTCCCAGCCGGAGGGGCTTTTGGAAAGTTCTCAGCCTCTACTTATCCGGAGAACCCTTTGCTCTTGGTGGATTTCAGGTAGCTGTTCCTCTGGCTGTCGGGTCACCAGACAACTGAGGATCTCAGGTAAAAGTGAACCTAATCCTCTACCCTAACAGTCAGAGCTACCTACTGGTAGGTGGTGATGTCCTAGAATTGTATCAGTACTTCCCAAACTATGAGACTGTGTAAGGATCGCACACAGAATATGCATGCTCTGTTTGTTACTTTAATGAGCTATGAGATTAGCACTGTTTTACTAGTAGTTCTGTATGCAACCAAATACAAAGGCTAGGGATTTGGGAATATCTTAGCATTTTTGGATTACACAATACGACACCTCTAATAAGAGTCCCTTCCCATAAAGGGGCATTTGTATGATAGGTATTTGCAGATGGAAAGAAAAGAAGAGAGGAAAAAAAAAAAAAGGAGACTTAAGTGCATCTTTATGTCCTACATCATTCCTGCTCCTGAGCGTACAGACATTCCTAGACCTCGATGGGAACTGAAACTCTTAAGTCTGACCAAAGTATTTACTCATACGATTGAGAAATGCTTAAGTGTAAGCAAATCTCATGTAGAGAGGTCATGTTGTTGGAAGTCACAGAGTGGTGACAGACACACCTATAGCTGTGCACGTGCAGCAATGTGCAAGGAGCCAGATCTTGGAAGAAATATTGTTAAAGCATTAACTTCCAGAACCCACTTATGAGCAAAACTCATTCGCTATCCTAATGCCTCTGATTAGAATGAACCTCCAAACAAATTAAACAGTTCTTGTTGCCAGAAGTGAGATCAATCTTCCTGGCCCAGTTGCTGACTGCTGGAAACCATGAAATCGTGTAAGGAGCTCCTGCTAGAGTTCTAACACCAGCTAGGACTTAAGCATACTTAATTAATGCATCCTGTGGGAATAGGATTCTATCTTGTACTGCAAGATTTGAAACTTTAGAACACATTCCACGCACAGGTTTAAAGCTCTGAAAATGCATTTTTCCCTGAATGAGGGGTGTAAATAAGAACTGCCATCCTAGGTCAGCACAAAGCTCCGTCAGGCTCAGTACCACATTCCCATCAACGATAAGTATCTGAGGCCCAGAGAAGCATGAAACTACAGGGAAAAAGTGCAATGATGGTTCTTCTGGATACTCTTCCAGACTCCAGTGTCTGTGGCTTAAGGACTTGTTTAGTGATAAATACAACCAACAGACAGGAGAATCGTTCTACCTTTCTCATGCAGTGAGAGAAATGGATTAATTTGGTAACTCTGCCACAACATATCCCAGCCCTGTCCCCTTCTGTGCCCCAACAAGCCAACTCCTTCAATTCACTACTTTGCTAACTCTGGTTTTGTTACCTTTATTAAAAATTTTTCTTTAAAAGTAACCTTTACAGTATTTCCCTCTCTTTGAAGGAAGTTCTAGGTAGAAACTCTACTTTCAGTTATAAACGGCACAGCCTTTGTGCCCAGCATAGGGATGCCCGGCAAAGTTACATTTAATGCATCTGTAACAACCAGAACAGGAGTTCACAAAAACATCGACAGTAAACTCCAGTTCAGCATACAAATTATTCAATCTCTATGAAAATGCTAAAAAAACATCCTCCTTCAATGTGTAACTTGCATTTGCATTAGTTTGTATGAATGGGGGTTACAAGAGAAGACAAGATACCACCTTTCACGTGGAAGGTATCTACTTAATATATTTACCTTGTGGAGCCCAGCCTCTTTTTTGAGCATAATACTGCTACCAGAGAATCTGTGGGTGTTGTGTGGTAGTTTCCTTCAACTGGAAACATAACTTCCATTTTCTGTCTGCAGAGGAAATACATCTTTATCCTGGGACACTTAGCCCAACAGGAACAAAAGTTCATTTGTAAAAAGAACAGAGACAGAGGAAGAGAGAGATGCACTACAGAAATAGTATTACCGGATTATCAATATCCATTTAAATCCAGTAGCCTGTCAATAACTTTTATTAAAAAAATGTGCTGGAAAAAGATGTATTTCCTTCACCTGCCCCATTTTCCATAACATTTGACACTATCTCACAAGCTTTATCTTTTAGTATTAGCCTCAGATATCTAGATTCCTTTGTTTACAATTAAAACCAAAACAAAACAACCCAAACCCAGAATAGCAAAAATATCTTCCTCTCCCTCCAACCCTGGACTGTCGGCAATTTTTAGGAGTTTACAAAACCAGCCTTTTCACCCTTAACGTCCAGTAATCAGTCAATAGGTCTGTAACTTCAAATGACAAAGTGCTTAAGAAAGTTTAGTAACAATGTAACGGTCTTAATGATATAATTACTAGCACTGACTTTTTAGAAAAGAATTCATCTATTCATCCGTATTTGGGCAATTCATATGGTCCCAGCTGCGAGGCGGGAAACTTCCATTTATTTATTTATTTAAAAAAAACAAAACCAACAACTCAACAAAAAAGGCCTCATCCATCAAACTCCTAATCACTTCTTTTAAGTGCTTGGTGCAATGGGTGAGCATCAAAGCTCTGAAGTAACCAGCCAAGGTTTCTTTTTACTTGATTATTTCCAGTGGCTTCACAGCAAGTCACCAGCCTTAAAAAAAAACAAGCAAAAAAAAGCAACCACAAAATCCAAACCCAAGCCCCTCACCCCTCCAAAACAGCAAAACCCCAAAACCAAAAAAAACCACAAAGAAAAAAGTATCTTCACTTCTTTGAGCCGTTAACACTGTGTTACTTCCTTGCCCAAAGTGAGAAGGCAACTACTTCTGAAAGTGATTTCAGAACTGGATGTATCTACGTCCACCGCCCCTACGCATGCACCCACAAACACACGCTCTTGCCAGGGAGTATAAGCGAATGAGTGAGAAACCGAGGATGCAGACATCAGTTGGCGTTCTTCCCCTTTTATGTTACACAATCAAGCTTGACAAACTCCAAGGACCTCTCTCAGCACAGGGCTGTGCCAGATCCCACTTCCCTACCCTCCGAGAAAAACAACAAAACCTCAGCTACTGGCCTCAGACATGCCAATACCTCCCTCTACGATGTTACAGACATGAGGACAGATGGCCAACTCAAATGTGTATTTCCGTGCTTCCTTTCAAACTGCTTTGGCATGACCAGATGGCATTCTGTGTCTGCCTGGTATAAATTAGAACTTTAGTGGCTACAGCACTGCCAAAAGCAATCAATTCCACATCCTTTCAGCCACATTCTTTTCCAAAGCTGGGTTGTCCCTTTCCATGATGACGGATATCTGACTGGAAACCTACCAGAGAGGAAAAAAACCCATGGAAAGCGTCATTGTGGAAATAACCGAGGTATGGGAGTGAGAACAGTTACACAGAAATGCAGAGCGCAGACAAGGCACTGGCAATGAAAGAACGACGGGTTGAAGTGCTTGTCACTACCAATGTAACATCTATGACCAAGGGGTCTGGATCCTGCTCTTTCAGTGGTGTCTTCATATCATGCAACTTGCCAACAATTTCACCAATTGTTACTAAAAATTCTGAATTATTAGAGACTGTGACAGAAAGCCCTAAATCTAAACCTTACATTGAGATAAGGGAGTTATTCCTCACTGGATTTTCCTTCCACCTCTTACCCTAAGATGTGTTTCTATTGTTCCCTTCACTGATGTGCACTTTCCTTAATGCTCGTGATTCTGTATCACGTGGTTTTATTCCCAGAGAAAACATAGCGATAACATATTGAGGTTTTATTTGCTTGTGTCTTGGTTGAGGGATTTAGCATTTGTGAAATTAAACCCAATAATTCTTATTAATTTTTCCCATGTAATTCTGTAATTTTGACAGCTAACTCTAAACAACAGCAATCTTCTTATCCTAATCACCAGCCTCTCTGGAAGATCTCATCACTGCTGACAAAGGCCTACCATGTCTTATAAACTCACCCAAGTCTGCCAGGGAGTATTTCTGGGAAGATCAATCTGTTTCTTCCAAGTGAGCAATGGAACTGAATCCAGCTACAGAGAGGACAGCTTCTCTCAAGCTACTCTCTCTCCCTGTTTTCTCTGCTGTCCTTCCCATTTCTGACATCCTCCTGAGCCTACAGAAACCTTCAGAAGACACAGGCGTGTACAAGTGTGTGTGTGCACTGAGAATACCACAATACAGGCCTCAGAGCGCTCCCGTGCCACATGTGTGCATAGTAAATTTGACAAGCGAAGACAGTGCAGCAGCAACAACTGTCTTCATCTTTTTCTCTCTGCTTCTTTCTATTTTCTCATCTCTCCCTTTGTTGCTGACTTTTCTGCATTGTTGGCATCATGGATGGTCATTGTTTCTATTCTAGTCTGGTCCCAGTTTATTTGACTTTGTTTGTTTTCCTTACTTACAAATTACTGCCTTAGGGGAAAGAAATGTTCCAAGCCTTTGAGCCAGTCTGATCTATTTAGGTACTGCGGTTGTTCATTTATTAAATCAAGTTCTCTCCTTGCTGCTTCTGCTAACTTCTTAACTTCCACAAATCTATTGTTCACTATTACGAGTAATAACAAATATTGTCACAGTTGTTCGTGGCAGGAGGACTGGATCAAACAGCTGACAAGCTTCTGCTCCAAAGCACTGATAAATTAGAGGCACAATTCAGTAAACATGATGGAAGACACATAGTAGGATACAGTATGGAGAATGTAAGCACTTAACCGCAAAAGCCACTACACGTTATTTTTTACATGCAGAGGTAGGACAATCCCAAAACCTATCAGCTTCTTTAGATCAGTAAATCTCAAACCATTTTCTTCACATTAGGGCGCTCTAATCCACCCTCAGGGTAGCCGGACTCTGATCTCACTCGCTACCCTTGGAAAAAGAGATGCGCGTTCTCTACCTCTACCAGCACTAAAGGACTAGAGCCCAAGATTTTCACTTTTAGCAGCTTCTTGGTTAACACTTTCTTTGTTCTGGTTCTAACTTTTCCACTGATTTCATTTCTCATCAAATTATTTCTGCTATAATCAACGAATTAGAAGAGACTTACGTGAGTCAAAGTGATACAACAAGTATTAATGTAGCAGATTTGAACCTGTTTATCTACATTGATAGAAAATGGATTACATCAGCTTAGGTAAACATTCATATATTCAAGAGAGTTGTAGAGGAATCTTCTGAAAATTCATTTTTGTCCTTTAATCCCTAACAATTTATTCTCTTTCTCACATTCCATCCCATTTTCTAGCAAAGTTAATGTAACAGAATGAAGTTTTTTCTGCATAATGAAGAGTCTGTTGATCAACAGTTCAAAGACTTTCTAAGGAAGAAGAAGGTGCAAAATATTGCGTACACCCATTATCATCTCAAATTGAGAAAACAGGAGCCAAAAGACAGGTGAAAATGAAAAGTAATAAATTAATCTGATTCTGTCCGTGTTCTGTAAATTAAGTGTAGCAAACCTCAAGAATATGGTTTTTTTCAGCAGAAATGCATAGGAAGACTGATAATTTTGCTGGCCTTCAGAGAAATACTAAGGAACAGAAGTTATAATTTTAAATGCAAACAAATAAAGACACCGTGGCTGTCTAACACACACATAGACATCTGTATTCCCTCATGTACGCCACGTAAGAGATGATGACAGCCCTTAAGAAGTCAGCCTTAGAGTAGCAGCAGGAATTTTCCTATTGATGTTGCTAACCCTGCAGGCCTGAGATCCATATTTATCCCCGCTAGGCTTAGCAGAAGACAATCTGGTTTATTTACTTATTTATTTAGCTTTTTAAGACATTGAATATACTCACTGACATTTACAGAAAGATGACATATTACATTTAATTTTAGTGCCTTCCTCTTATTTATACATATATAGCCACACATTTTAATTTTCCCACTCCTCCTCCCTACTAATATCTGTCCATAAACTCACAACTCAAGAGCAACCAAGACCCTTAGGAACTGAAGCTTTATGGCAAGTCAATGTAAACGATGCTTTTAAGTGCTTCAGCGACTTCTGAAAATCGGTCTACAGACATGCCCAATGGTAAAACTGTAACAAGTGTAGGTGTAATTGTGCTACCTATAATTTAATTAGCTTAGCTAACAAGATCAGCAAACAGCAGCAGTAAACGTGACAACATGGACTGGATGCTCTGCCTCCCAAGGAACTACATGGTCTGGGAGGGATGTAGCACAGCTCGTGCCGCTGCCGCCTCCACCACGTGCCTTCATTGCAACTGTCACCTACACTAGGTACAGCTGGGGAGGTGTGCATCTGTCCACATTGCATTTGCTACATCTTGTAGGTGGCTAACTCTGCACCACCATCGGAAGGGAGGGAGAAAAGCAGTATGATACAGATTCCAGGCTGTAGAGATATATGGCAGAAACAACATTTAATTTTGCCTCACTTCTTAAAATGGAAAGAGCAAGAGAAAGGACATCTCTTCTTCCCATCTGCAGTATGCCTCAGTACACCTGAGGAAAAGGTTAGCATGCTATTCTAGGTAGTCAGAAATACCAAAATTCAATATAGTTTTACCAATATTTTACAGGTACTCTACAGTAAAGGGAAGAGATCTATACAGGCCATTATTTCTGCCAGAAACTGAAAACACCACCTTTTGCACTGGATTGTATTTGAGCTGCCAGAAGTTCTCACAGTCTCCAGTCTTGATTTAGGTAGAACAGGCCATGTTTTAAATTAACTGTATCTCAGGTGGGAAGGTTTTTTTGTTGATTTTAGTTAAATTTCAGCACAGTAATGACCTCAGCTTAAGCAGTACAGGCATTCTACGTGAAACTCTGCTTGAGGACAGCATCCCAGAATCAGACTGTTTAAGGCTGGAAGGCACCTCTGGAGGTTACTGGCAGAGGCCTCACAATGACATCTGCCAGCTCCCCCAGCAGTTGGGTGCATCCCATCAGGTCCCATGGACTTAGGTACATCCAGTTTGCTCAAATATTCTCTAACCTGATTGTCCTCCACCAAGGACAAGTCTTCCTTACTTCAGACTCTCCCCTAGGTCTCCAGGGCTTGGGATTGCTGAAGGCACCAAATTCCAGCAAAACAGTACAAGTGCACTGTCAGCTTCCAGACAAATCTGTTCTTGTCTACAGCCCCTCAAGGAAGGACAAACCACTTAAAACTACACAAGCCACATACGCATCTAAAATGGCTCCAGAAACTCTTGATGAATACGAAACGCGTGGGTACAGATGTTATTCCTCCAAATGTTAATAAAACGTATGATGAAATACAGAAACGTTTTAAGTTGTTTATTTTTAAACCAACTCTCCATCTTTTTGCCATGCGTGGATTATTTTTCATTTGTGAGGTTGCAATCATCTGTTTCCTTTAAGAAATATAAGTGCAAAAATCTAGAATACCCTTGAAAGAGCATCTTAAAGACAAAATGAAGGAATTCAGAGAAATTTGTGGACACTGTGTCCAGAAGATACAGTCTTGTCTGGAATCCAAAATGCTGTACTTCTCCACCAGCTGATCTGGAATTAGGAGAAAACTGAATGTTGTTTGGGTGTTTCAAACTTTATTTCCATTTCAAGTGGCACTTGACATTTTCTACATGAAGGAAGGAATAAAAAAAATGCTGAAGGATTTGTGCTTTCTTACGCTTGTTAAGTGCTACTTGAATTTTGACTCCTATACTATACTTTGATTAGCCAAACTCCATGTGGCATATTACAACACTGTTTCCCCTTTCTATGCAAAAGAAACCCCAACCCTAGAGCTCTCACTTCTTTGGATTAGTCGACTGGTTCTCAGTTCACTGTACTAGCCTTAATTTAGAGTAGCTCTACCAAATTTTCCAAATAGTCCAACTACCCACTACAGTGTACTTAACTATTTAGACACTACAAATTGTACGTATGTTTATTTTCATTAAGTACTCAACTGCATTTTGTTTCGAACACTTAATTATAATAACTGATAAAAGTTCTGCAATAAATTCTTTCCATATATTCCATTTCCAATCCAAATGGGTAATAGTGTTGCTGTAACCAAAACTGCATAACAGTATAAGCAAGGTAAGGCTTGTTGAGTTAAAAACAAACAAGAAAACCCAAAACAAACAAAAAATCCAAAGCCCAAATTTTTTTTTTCTTTTTTAAGACTAGGTAGAAAAAAATCGGATACACTTTTGATTTACATAGGATTCTTCAAATAAAAAACAGCTTGCAGCATATTTTTAAATTAATACCAAGGCTGCTAAGAAATATTTGCATACCGCAATTTAAACCACATTAACTGCATCACTATGGCACAATTGCATATATAGGACTCAATTCCTTACATCTAGAGCAAGAAGGCATAAACCAGCATTCCTCTGAGCCAGTAAGACCTTGGAAAACCATCACCTCTCTCAAGGGGTAACTGCTTTAAACTAGAAGAGGGAAGATTCAGACCAGATACAAGGAAGAAATTTTTTACATTGAGGGTGGTGAGACACTGGCCCTGGTCACCCAGAGAAGTTGTGGATGTCCCATCCCTGGAAACATTCCAGGTCAGGTTGGACGGGGATTTGAGCAACTTGATCTAGTGGAAGATGTTCCTGCTTCACTACATGGGGTTAGACTAGATGACTTTTAAAAGGTCCTTTCCAACCCAAAGTATCCTGTGATTCTAAAAACCTGACAAACCTTTTTCCAGGATTTCCTCAATTATAAACCTCCCTAAATTGTGGGGGAGTTTGTCAAGTTCCAACTTCAAATTGTTAGTCTTGAACTCAATTATCCTAAACATGAGAATACGTGAACCTCTTCTAGTGGGAATATTAATGTCTAAAGGGAATGACAACACCATTTGGCTATCATGAGTTATTGTTTAAGAGGAAAATGTTTCTTAAAGCTACAGGAACGGTAGGGTCAGAACAGCAGCGGTCACAATTCTGAGAGAACACAGGAGAAACTTGTGAATAAACTTGTGTTATTTTAAAAGCAAGCCACTATGATGATAAATTTTACGTTACGGAACTGATGTATAAACTTCTGTTTCTACTCAAATGTTTGTCAATAAAACGAGCAGAGGTAAATATCATAAACACCGAGTGATCAATGACACAAAAGAATATCTGGCTTGTTTAGCACAGGGGAACTGTATACATTTTAGTGAGCAGCTCATTCTGGACACTCACTCTCAAACAAACAGGGGAAGCAGAACACCGCAAGTATCCTTTGGCTCCATTTAACCCCTTTCTGAATAGTTTTGAACTTAAAATTGGCTTTGGCTATGTAGCTTTATGCTGGCATTCTGGCTGGGAGCCAAAGTTTGCTTCCATACGAATAAGAACTTTATAGGAAATTGTTATTCTGTTTCAGAAGGTGATCTTGTTTTGTGTTTTGCTGGGAGACTGAAATGCTTTCCCAAGATTATTTTATGGGTATCGTCTGGTTTCAGCACTTTTGAGACAAACGCTAAGGAAAAAAAGCAGCAATAAAACTGTTTCTTTTCCACACAGAGCGTTTGTGCCTGTACAAGGTGCCCCTCACTAACTGGTTTTGCATCTGCTATAATCTGGGAGCTTCTCCGTACTAAGTTATGCTATTGAATTAATATATTGATCTATCTTAGGCTGTAACCCAATGTACAGTTCAGATCATATTTTGAAATCTGACTGTAGCATTACAATCATGGATTACAGCTGAGACTTGTGAAAAGTAAGCCTGGTACAGAAATACCTGCTCCCTTTCCACCAAAAAAGTCATGAATTTTAAGACCCCAAGATGTAGGGGCCTAAACTCAGGTTCAGTGACTTTTTGAAATTCTCTAATATGCTGTGACTTTCAGGAGATTGCTCTTGGAAAAGCCTTTTTATGGCTGTGCTTTCATTTCAGGTCTCTGCATAAAGATTCCATTTAGAAATGTTTCAAGTGTATTTATGTGCAAGAGGCAGTTTTCTCCTCTTTGGTCCTTTTTGGACTAAGTGGGATTGAAGAAGGGCTATCTTGCCTAGGGCATTCCCTTTTTCTTCAATGCCTCATCCAGACAGACAACGATACACTGTATTTGTTTTAATACATCTTTCTGTGCTATACCGAGTAGTTTAATATTGCTGCTTGTGAAGAATGCTTTGGTCCACATTGCTGCAGGCTAGGAAAACTGTGCTTACAAACTCTAATGCAGAAGGATATATAGCTATTTTTAGTCAACATATTGCAAGGTTTCAGATACGCAGTAATACAGTCATGTTAAATACTTGTGATAGAATCACAGAAATGTAGGGCTGGAAGGGCTGTCAAGAAGCATTGCCTGTGCACCGAGACGAGAATAATTATATTTTAACCACCCCAAAGATGTTTGTCTAATACAGTTCCAAATGAAGGACATCACAGCCTTTTGCAATGCTTTGCTACAATCAGACATTTTCCCTGTTTTCCTCCATTACTCCTTGTCATAGCTCCAAGAGGCATGAAAAAAATATTACTGTCTTCTTTGAAGGAACCTGCTCCCCCCACCTTTTTTTTTTTTTTTTTTAAACGTCCTGTGTGACTATTATTATATCCACACTTCCCTACCATTTTCCAAACCAAGCAAACATTATTCCTATAATCTTTCCCCTGAAGAGCAGTGCCCAGACCTGGGCATAGTACTCCATCCAAGGCCTCTAAGTTCTGGGCATTACTGCATTCATATAGTTGCATATTGCATTTTTTTTTTTTTTAAATCTAGACATATATCATATTAATACCTCCATTAACTTACACAGAACAATCCTGTTAACACATACTGGTTTTGTTTGGGTTTTTTTCCCCTCTACAGCATCATATTTTTAACCATTCAAATTCTGATTTCTGTGTATCTTATGATTCTGCATTCGGCATGCAGCTACCCAATACTCCTTCCTAACAGTAGTGCTGTACTTAATTTTAGTTTCTGGATTTCCAACGCAATTCTCCAGCCTTTCCGAGAACACCTTGTATTCTGTTCCTGTCCTCCAAGAGACCTTGTCAGCTTGTCGGTGCAGGATTGCATACACCTCCCTCATTATGCCATCTGACTTGTCAAGGAAACCGCTGAATAGAAGTGCATTGAGAAGAACATGAGAGGTTTATTCAGTCTGCAGACTACAGGATTCAACTCTTTGTCTATGCAATTTCAATACATTTCCTAACTCAAAACACATTTACTACTTCTTGTTTATCTGTTCTGCTGGCCTTTTGATCAAAGAAGAAAGTAGATTTGTTTGATGTGATTTGTGCTCAACAAATCTGTACTGATTATTCTTCACAACCTTACTCTGCTGTTGTGGCACAGAAACCAACCACTTCCAAAGTTTACCCTGGATACCGCCTGAATACCCTGGACTTTACTTCCTGAGGCTCTCCTCCTTAATCTTTAACCTCCTCCAGTCTAGTAGGATCTAAACTGTTCCCTCCAAGTTCTTAACATTAACTGCCCTCGTTCAGAGGCAGCTTAGACACACTCCTTAATAATACAAACAAATTAATGCGAACTCCTGCTGACTTCACCTATCTAAACATACCTCGAAATACTTCAAACATTTTAAATTCACTATTTTCTTCCTCTATCACTCTCGTTAAAATTGTGTTCACTAAGCGATAACATTCCTGAAAACAAACAGAAGATATAGGCAAACTAGAAAACCCTGTGGGGAAAAAAAAAACCCACACCAAATATCCAGAAGACAAAATAACACCCAATCAGCTATTAACAAACAGACATTTTAAAGAGATTTTAACAGTCATATAGTCTGACTCTGTGTAATAATAATAATTTTCAGCAACAAAATTGGGTAGTCCTTAGTCACAGTCTTTTAAATAAAATGGCATATTGAAATCAGTCAGGTATTTGCTTCTTGACCAACCATCTTCATAATCATTTACACAGCAAACCCACAAAGTTCGTGTTTAGCTCTTTGCACGGTGAAATAAATAGGTTTTCAAGCACGCTTAAAGCTAGTCTGATTCAAGACTTCATTCAGGTCCATTATTTTGTACACGTAATACAGGAGAAATTTCACTGATAGGGATTTAGTTCATGAGAGTCAAGTCGCACATACAGAAGTCTGCAGGATGTGGTTCGTTACGGCAGCATCAACTAGTGACACAAACTTCAGACGTACTACAGGAGGAGGAAACTAAACTGAACAAAATGATGGCAGAAATGGTGAAAGACAGAGTTCAAGATTACTTCTAAATACACCTTTCCATATAAGCATGCATGCACGAACCTAAACTCTTATACACAATCTATGACAATATATTGTTCATACATTATAAATTTTCACTTGTATTTTATTCAGTTCATAAAATGTATTCATATATATTAAAATCAATCAGCACTTAACATAGACCCATCCTGCACAGATTACTAAATAGTTTCTCAGTCTTCAGGGCTAATTTGATACAATCACAAATATTAGATTTTCATTAGCCTGAAGTTTAAGAGTATAATTGCATATAGCATAATTTTAGATATAACTTATTAAAAATGAAGTGGAGGGGTGATGTTTAATGAAAAATGAAAATGGTAACACCCTGGCTAGAATATATTTTTCCATGCCTCTTTGAGGTATTCTTCTCTACCTAATTTGAATTTAGCATAAGGAGATAAGTTTACAATCTGAGAAGAGATTTTACAGTATTAGTTAGCTCTTCAAAACAGTTTCACTTTCCTCCATGTTTGAAAGGCTTATTTTTCTTTTAAGAAAAAAAAAACAAACAAAGAAACCTTTGATACGGTCTTTCAGTGAACAAAAGGCTGAGAGATGGGGCATCTCCTAAAACTTAACAGGGAACCGGACAAACTTGTGTTTGGTTACAAAAGGCTTATATTGACTTCAAAGTGGGAGGTACATTATATGAAACACTACATAATGAAACAGATGGGAACCTAATATTCATCTCAAATTATAGCCTGACTCATGCAGCGATGTAGCAATTTGTAGCTATTTCCTTTCAAGCAAAGTTTCATGTAGTTTAAACCCTTAAGCATGACGATTTATATCCTCCTCAAAGCTCTTTAATGTTAACTACTGTAATTCTGGATATTCTTATGGCAACAATGCTGTGAGTTTTAAGATGAGGGTTCAATAACGGCAGCTGCGGGAAAATGAGAATGAAGAAACTTTCCTGTTAGAAGGGGGAAAGCAAAGCAAGAGAGTAGTTTAAGTGAATGAACTGCTGTATTCAATTTTGTACTTATTACAGATTTCTTCAGAAGCAAAGGATCAATAAAAAAGCAAGGGAAAAAAAAAGATGTTTTCAAGCTAGTGTACTGGAGCATTATTTTAAGCTAGGCTCTATATTGTTACAGAAGTTCTAGATACTTCACTTCCTCCTTTCAGAATTAAGCTAGTGCATACTTTTCTCCAAGCTAAATAAATATAACAAAAGATAAGTTAGTAGTAAAGGTTGGATTTGCAAAGAAGTCAAAAGTAGTAGTTATTTAACTGTTGTTGAAAACAGCTAGACAAACCACACAAAGCAGATTGAGTATCGTTGTTCTTTCTTCCTTCAGGACCAATATTGCCTCCAATATAATTTTAGAAGCGTTACTTGGTGGGCTGAAGACATCAGGCAGCTTCTGTCTGTCCAGGTGTTGGAAAAAAAAAAAAAACAAAACACAAAACCAACTACACGGTCACAGATACACTTTGATCGTCACATTTTTAAAAAGTCTGTAAAAGGATTTCTTCAGGAAATCTTACATTTGTCCTTCTCAAAGGTTATGCTTCTGAAAGGATGAAACAAGAGAGGAAAAAACCCCACACCTGTAAGAAGAATATTCTACTCTTGATTGTCTGCGGCATGTATGTAAGAGAGTTGGGTTTGCATTTGTCTCTGGCTTTGGAAAACTGATCAGATGACAGGAGAGAACAGGCCTTTGTAAAGATCAAAGAGATATATTAGTGTCACAGTCAGTTTCACAGAATGGTAGGGTTGGAAGGGACCTCTGGAGATCATCTAGTCCAACCCCCCTGCCAGAGCAGGGTCACCCAGAGCAGGTGGCACAGGAAGGCATCCAGGCGGCTTTTGAGTGTCTCCAGAGACAGAGACTCCACCACCTCCCTGGGCAGCCTGTGCCAGGGCTCTGCCACCCTCACAGTAAAGAAGTTCCTCCTCATGTTTAGGTGGAACTTCCTATGCTCAAGTTTGTGCCCATTACCCCTTGTCCTGTCCCCGGGCACCACTGAAAAGAGCCTGGCCCCATCCTCCTGACATCCAGCTGTTAAGTATTTTTAAGTATTGATAAGGTCCCCCACTCAGTCATCTTTTTTCCAGACTGAAGAGACCCAAATCCTTCAGCCTTTCTGTTCATGGTAAAAGAGCTTCTCCAGATATTCCATCCAACATTAAACTTAGTCATATTGTTCTTCAGAATGCATTCTTTCAAAACTGAAACTAAGTTTAAGCATCATTCTGTAAAGTCAGAAGTTCTCTACAAGTGAAATACCCCAACATACATACTGCTACAAATACAAATCCATTCATTTTACTGTAGGACCTTGCAAGGAAAAGATAGTAGATTGCAGACCTCACCTTGGAACACTTTCCCACAAGGTGAGAGGTCAAAAATGGATCACAAGTACCCTTTTTCATGGGATGTGATTTTGCCAACAGCACTAACTTCTAAGAGTATGTTTAGGGGAGCATGATCCTGGAATAATTATGAATTGCTATTATTCCTGGATATGGCGGCAACAAGAGAGAAAAGGTAGATAACAGTAAAAACACAACAGTCAGGTTGAACGTGTTTGCAACCTGCAAGTTCCCACTGTACCTCCCAGCTGCAGGGCTGTTCCGCTGGGAGTTTATGATCCCATCACCCTCTCTTTGGAGCTTCCTGCATACGAGAAGGGAGTAGAGGCATATTCTGTAAGGAAGTATTACTGAGCCCTGATTTACTTCCTGTCCTTAGAAATGCAGTTCATGGCATTTTTTTTTTACAGGTTGCTGTATGTGGGTGTTGGAGATATGTGTGCACGTTGCTAATTTTACAGTATCGAATGCAATTGCTGTGCTTCATTGAGTTGCTGGCACACCTGAAACACGGGTAAATAGCTTGCAGTTAATATTGTAAGCATTCATTGCCTAGTAATTACAAAACTAATTACCCAGTTATTAAATATCCGTTTCATAAAAGCTTGTAATAATCCAACACATTCTTATGAAGATTGTTAACAATGTTTCCTTTAAGATAAACATCCTAATAAATGAGTGTCAAAGGCTAATGATGTCTGAACATACCTTAACCTACTACTTTGTTACAGGCGATTATATCAAGAGCAGATTCTTCACTTCAAAAATATTTCTGAACACATGCCAATGGAAAAATGACTAACTTACACTTTGAAAATCCAACATACAGACATTCATTCAATTATTTTTATTTTTTAGACCCGGACCTATGAAAAGACCGAAACGCTGAAAGAAGAACTAAAGCAGAATAAGGCATCAATATCCCAGCAGGTAAATCTCCAACCACCATCAGTCCTTTACATGTGAATGTTTTTAGCAGTCTCTAAACTTTCTCCCCTATGTGACTAAATTTATAATTCCTGTGCCATACCTAGAATTTATTCTGTCTTCACGGAGTTGAGTAGTCTGATGGCTACACCTTCTTAGAGCATCAAAATAGACGCCCACCTGCCTGTCCTCCTCTAGGTCCAATCAAATAGATGCCCTTCAACCATGCAGAACACACACTTAAATACAAAACACAGCCACTGAGCACTCCTCTTCCACAGGGTAGCTCAGCGGATAAAACATCTGTTGGGGATATAGAAAAGCCGCACTCTGTGTTCCCTTTAATCCAAATTAAGATGTCTTAACTGAGTGCTCTATACACCAACTGTAGATTGTCTTGGCCTTGGGGAGACACTGCCCACACTCCTACTGGAAGCAAGCTTTTTTGAGTCATCTCTTTTTTCAAGAAATCAGTAATTGAAACAATAAGTGAGAAGACAGGTGAGCACGACTTTCCAGCGCAGTGATTAAGGCAGGGAACCTAGCGGAGAGAAGATGTGAGCTAGAGCTCAGCTAGCCCCTGCTCCTGGAAACTGACAGTTCATTTTATGTTCAATACGTAACGTATGTTCATGGCAACCAGCCGTGAATTCTGATATGACACAGGCTCCTTTTGCAACCTGAGAGTTATAAACTTAACCTCCTAAGCAGGGAAGTATTAATACATGTCCTTCTTATCAGTATTTCCATTAGCTTAAGTAAAGGCTTCATACTCATCAAGCTGGCCTGCTGTGATCCTCCACCACCAGCACCCAGGACAGGATTACAGATGTTAAGGGAGCAAAACCAAATAAAAGTTAAACAAAGGTGTCCTTTGGGGGTTACAGACATTCCCCTCCTCGGCTTGCCATGGCCTGGTCTTTTTATAACCTTCTGATGTTTTGTGAAGGCCTACATGTTCTACCTCTGTTTTCAGAGGAGGGCAGGTAAAGTCAGACAGATAATATTCTTCTACACACATTAAGTTTCCTGGTGGCGTGAACATGAAACATCATTTTTTTTTATTTCAATGATTTTCTACTATCAGGAAAGTTCAGGTCTAAACACTGGCTAATCATAGTTCAGATTTCATGACAGGATTCTAGCTTATAAAAGCAATTGCTTATTATTCCCCTCCCATTAAAAAAAAAAATTAAAAGGAAAAAAAAAGAAATAATATCCACAGTGAATGGTCTCCTGTCCCCATCTGAAGTCAACGGCAAGATTTCAATTTACTTCAGTAGCAGTGCAAATTTCTCCAAATAGTCTATGAGGTATCACGCTGAAGTATTTTGCTCTAAGTGTATGTACAACAAGTAATGTATGAAAAATAGAATACCAAGATATATTTTGAATATGGAAAAGATAAAAATGGAAAATCCTACAAAATCTGCAGCAATATTTTCTCAAGGAGCTATTTAAAACAATTCAAATAGGCAACATTTACTCCCTGTACAATATTACAGCCCTATTGATAACAATGGCTCTTTCTGAGGAGAAAAATAAAGCTCAGTGTGCCAGCGTCTATGCTTACATATATAAAAATATGAATTATAAAATCTTTTCTGGGAACAAAACAAAAGGAAACAAACTAAAGCTTTTTCTTGTAACTGACATGCTGGGAAAATATTCTTTCCAGCAAATCAGCAACATGCAGACATCCTACATTCAATCCTTTGACAAAGTGCAATCATGTTTGAAACACAAAGCATAAAAGATGTAAATCCTCAAACCCGTCCAAGCACCTCCAGTATGTGCCACCCTGTGTCGTTATTAGTCGTGTCATTGTGCTTCACACAATGCCATCCACTTCACATATTCTGTACTTCACTGTATACAAAGTTAGTACACGAGTTAAAATGAGGAGACAAAGAACAGAGACTCATGTTGCAAGACAAGTTGACCAAAACAACTATAAAAGGTGAAACATAAAATAGCTATGTAAAATGCTTACAAATTGAAACAGGATTTGCTGAGATTCCTCCTCATTATATTTATCACTGCTGTTAGAATGTCTTAATATAAGCCATTAAAGCCAATTGTGATTGTAATGAATTGTACAGCCTAGACTCAAAACACTCCTAAGCAATTGCTCATGCAGGAAACCCTTGTGACCAGTAAAATATTCTTACAATTGAGGTGTTCTGTCTTGGAGTGAGGAACTAGTTTAAAAAGTAAAACATATAAATTAGGTAGGTAGGAAGAAAGCAAACTGCTTTCCCAATTATCTCTGTCAAGGCTAGTTACTGCCGAAAAGACTCTTCTTAAATATAGAAAGCATGTGGGAAGTAGAAAAGTGTAAGGTTTTAGTAAGTCTGAAGGTTGCATAATTGAATTTGATAAACTGACATTTTCCTAGGAAGTTTTAAAATTTCAGAAGATAAATACGTAATAAAAATAAACCTAGTTCGGCAGTTTTTCCTCTACAAAATGGTATACCTTCATTTCATGAAGAAAAAAAAAAAATCCATTTGTCCTCCCTGTCAGAGTACAATCAATACTCCTTTTCCCCCTTATGTTCCTACCCAAAACTTAAAAAAAATAATCTAAGAAATACATACAATCAAAGGGAATGTTAGATTATGGAGAATACTTCTTCGTATAATTTATGATTCAGCCAACAGTAATTAAATCACACCAGAAACCTGTTTTTCTACAAACTTCAGCTCTACCACCATCAAGAATGAATAATATAGACAAATGCACATCAACAAGAAATCAAAGGACACAATTTTCCAGTAGCTGAATAGTTTCACAATAACCTCTCCTTTCTACAGGACAATATCACAATTGCACCGCAAAAGTAAAGAGATCTTTCAGTTCATTCAGCTCAACGGTTTCTATCACTTTAATTTTTCAAAAATCTTAAATAATAAAATGATGGATTAGTAATATTGCCTCTTAAAACAGATAACTGCTAGTAAAACCGCAAACAGACTTAGGTCTCAAGTTCTAAATTTGTCTGTTCTTTGTTGTCATTGCTGCCACTTTAAATCATAGAGTGTAACAGGATGTCATCTTTTGAGAAAGTTCCTGGATCGCAGCCTGGATTATGCCTAGACACTTCTCCTGTCAATGTTTTGCTCCTGATGCGGCAAAGAAGAAAGCCTCAATCCTGTAATCTGGGTACATCTAAACTGCAGACCATCTCTCTCGACTGAGCTGGCTTTGAGGTAGCTCAATTGCATACTCTAAAGACTGAATTTACTAGCCCGGAGCTCAGAGTAAACCGTCAGGTTCAGTTCTTACTTTGCAGGCAGTGGTCTGGATACAAACATGAAGCTTCTGTCAGGTATCAGTTTTCCAATGAGAACACAAACCTGTATAGAAGAAGTTACAATGAGTGGCCAGAAACTGAAAAGTATTAATTTAAAGTAAAAAAAAAGAATAATCATACTTTTCTGTTTTACAAATGCAGATGAGCTTTTAAAATCAGCACAGAAGCTTTAAATTTCAAAGCTGAAATTTCAAAAGGATTTTGCTGGGAAATAAGCACTAAACCTCAGACCCTCAATTAGTGTTTAGTCATTCAAATCCCTATGAAACCAACAGAAATCCTACCCTGAAAGCTGTTTTTCTTTCTCACCTCAACAGAAATAGTCTATTCACAATGACACGGATTGAATAATTAGGCAAAGCTACAGAATTTCGAGCTGTTGGCTCTCAGGGACAGGTTACATCACGCACTCAGTCTGTAGGCTGCCTTAGGCAACATGCAAAACTTCCTCTTCTATCGTCTGAATAACTAAGTAGTGCAATATCTGGAAAAAAAATAATCTAGACTTGCCAGTGCTGTACCTCATAATTATTCTGGTTATCAATAGAGGTTCAAGGCTGCACCTCTCTATAATTTTAGTTTACAAAATGTGATGTAAACTCCAGCACTTAGTCTCGCTGGCAAAACAAAAATGATTTCTATCAAAGGGTGAAAGATACCAAGGAAAAAACTGGAAGCATGGTATGAACTCGGCAGTAAGTTACAGACAAAGACAATGAAGTCCAGTATTTAACTATTTAAACACTGGGATCTTGAAGACACAGACCAGGACTTTCATGTTTTGGTTGCCCAATCCATCACCCAGCAGTGAGTGTAAGTAAGTAAGTAAGTAAGACTGTAAGTAAGAAGTAGCACTTGCTGAACAAGTTATGGCAGCGAAAGGACACCCGCATCAGCTGATAGCAGAGTGCCAAAGGGTGCCATATTATGATCATGCATAAAGCACTTTTCAGATGAACAGCCGCATCAGAAACTACACCAACAACGTCTCCTGACCAAAAGACCTCACAAGCTGGTATATCCACCACTGGATGCTTTACACAGTCACTGGCAATAAATCAACGCAATGGTGCTATTTCATTTCTTGCTTTTTGTTAATAATTTTGAGGATGGTGGGAGCTTCATTAATTGCTTTCTAGGCATTATCTAGTATGATTTGTTATATTGGAAGGGACTAAGAATTGCAGCCACATGTAGCTCTCTCCCCCATCTAAAGAAAACCTCACAAGACGCAAATATTTTGTTCCGTTTTTATTCATTCACCAACACATCAAAGCATACAGGAGTCATCCTATCTGCCTTTAGCCACCCATGCCTATAAAAGCCACTTATTTTTGCCTCCTTAGGTGTCTAATGGCTAGAGATCGTCATGGGGCAATTCAAATTTTCACTGACCACAAAAGGAACTAGAACAGCACAGCTTCTACTCTATAGTTAAGTGGTGAAGTTACCAGACACAAGTTCTTAAAGTTAAACAAAGGTAGGCTGACAATTTAAGGGAATTTTCCAGCATCACAGAGTACCTGAGCTAGAGTGACAGAAATGAAGTCCACTGGAATTTGATAGATCAAGCCCGTAACTTTGCACTGGTAGAGCTAAGAACAGAGCTATTCTTTTTTACTTGCAAATGCCTCCAACTTCTGGAAGCCCATTGTACAGAAGAGTCATATGTGGAATCTCTCCCAGTGCTGTCAGTTTTATTTCTTGGAGAAGCATATTTTCACTTAAGGAAAGAAAGAGGCAGCAAAGCAGTTTTGCAATCTCTGTAGCAGTCTTAGCTGCCAGCATTCTTTAGTTACATTCCCCGCTTTATCTCTGGGCAAAATCAAACTTATACTAATAAAATACAATGGCTGTACCTGCAGACTCTTACAGACTATTACAGGTCAAGTAAAGAGATGGAGTTTTTGCAGTGCTAATGAAGGGCTCGGGAAGGTTAGATTCACTGAATGCAAACTTTGATTTCTTTCCCAGCTTTCCCGAATGAGAAATCAAACAAACAGCAAAGCCCACTGTATGAGCCTAGAGGCAGATTTCAATCTCGCTTACCCAGATGCAGTATCAAGTAACTGCATTGATGAACAGTTACTTCAGAGTCACAACTCAGTAAGTATTAGAATCTAGCCTCTGATTTTCATTTTAAACCTGGATTAACTACATAAAGAATAGAGGGGAAAAAAAAATAAAACCTTCTAGTTGTGTATTTTAATGACCATGACTCAGTTTATTTAATATGTTCTAATCAGGAAAATGAACTGTGCATAGCCAGATTTCTGACATCAAGTGGCACTGCTCAGTCTGTCCCCCAAACCGAGCAGAATTTGAAGTCTTCCTTTATTTTACTCTTCTACTCTTTATCCTCCAACAAGAATGAGCTGGCATCAATAAGGATCTTAGCAGCTCTGCTCTCTGAAGAGATTGGAGGCCTATTTCCCGGCACACAGGTGGAGTCAGGAAGGGTATTCAAGCACAGCATCTCCTGAGGAGTCCATGTTTGTCACAACACAAGCACTCTGTTAAAAACGTTTTCTTAATGCCCATCTCATGATGTGCTTGTACTCTTAGACGAAGAAACCTCCCAGAGTGACACAACTATTCTCTTCTTTATCTTTTACTGGCAAACTATTTATAAATTGTGAAATTGGCACTTTTGATTTCTCCTCTTTGCAGGCTACAGAATATGCATGAAATATCCTGTCTCTCTCTTTATATATCCTAAAAACTTGTTAGTCGCATGTGTAGGAGGTCTGCTTGTAGTTTTCCCACGTCTCCTGTGATTGCGATAGCACCGTGAGAATCAGAGATGTTGCCGAACAGACCAAATGTAACTGCACTAAAGCAGTGGAGCTGCTGCTGCTTTTGTACTCCTGGATGCGACTCTCTACTTTTCACATGTTGCTGTACAAAATAAATATTGCAAAGGGTGATTGCAGAGAAAGTTACCTAGTGGCCATATCTATCTGTAAAAAACACACAATGGGAGGTAAGGTTATTTAACTAACCTTAACACTGGTTACATGAAGGCGAGAGGGCAGACAGACAGAAAGAGTTGATCTGAAGTAGTTTAACGGAAAAAATTTAAACCCGATTGACTCGTTTGGTGGAATTACAAGCAACTGAATTTAATCTTTAGACAGAAAAGTCCCTAGATTTTTGTTTGTTTGTTCATTAGTTATTTGTTATAATAGGAGGAAATATACTACAAACCCTGTCCACAACGTCTGCACAGAGAGACAAAGGCTACCTCGAAGTTACTGTTTCCCATTTCATTTTTTCTTAATTTCTTCCAATTATTAGTATTAACAAGTTACACAAACCTCAGTGGTTTGAAAGCCTACTTTGGGACTGGGTAAGTTATCTGTCTGGAAACATTCTCTTAAGAGATGTAGCATGATACTCTAAGAGTCACAGAACTTTGCCATCAGAGCCTGATTTTCATTTTCAAGGTTATTTTACACATTAGATGACGCATTATCCACCAAATCAATGGCTTGGAAATATCTTTTAAATGTTACAGACCTAACAATGAATTCCTCTTTAAGAAGGACAACATCTGAAACTAAAATATATCAAACCTTTTGCAATAAACTCTCATAGGTGGTCTATGAGGCAGAAAATACATTTTTTCATTTTAAGAGAGGATACTCTATTTCAACACCCACTAATACGAAGTACAAAATTTGAATCGCTTCTTTCTTACGTTATTGGCAAAAAACGCAAAGTAAAGCAAAACCAAAACAAAATTTGAGTCCTGTTGTATTTAAACTATACTAAGAGCAAATGGGTACCTTTATAAAAAAAAAAAAGTTGTTCCCTGGTCATACAAACTGAGCACTACAATTCAGTGAGAAGCTACTTCTGTTGATGTGGTATGAAGACCACACAAATCAGAGGCTCTCCAATGGTTAACTGAACTCCAACAGAGATGTAATCCAGCAAATACATTTAACAGTGGCGTTATTTACCTGAGTAGCTTCCTGTGTGAGCTTTGTGTGTTTCTACTCACACTTATCTTTGTATTCCACAGCAGGATACAACAGTAATAAAAAAATCACCATGAAGGACTGTTTCTTGTGGTTACTCAATCTGTCCTCAAATCAGTGGGAAGCTAGTGACAACAAACGTAGATTTGGGTCTCCTATGCTCCTTAAGGAAGAACATTACGTTAAAAAAAACCAAACAGGATTGACCTCAAAGTCCTTCGTGACAAGTGGGAAGACTCTAGCTTCCCAATGCCTAAATGTAATTTGGTACTCTGATGACTTCACTAAAACATTAAACGCTGCTTGTCATCAGCAGCTGTGAATCAGCCACACCATCCACTGCATCCCTTCTTTACTGGGATGCAACCAATGACAGCGGTGTCCCACAGACACAGAGGTCCTCACACGCTGGCCAGCAGTACCAGACTTGGATTCTGTCCTTTGCCTGGATTCTGCCATTTCCGTAACCAAAAATAGCAAGTCACCCCAACCTGATCCTTACCAAATCTTTTTGGGAAATGAGACCAAACAGCTTCAAATATATTCTTTCTGCAAAGGAGCAAGACCACAGGGAAAGAACACTCTTTTGTTGTTCCTGTGTTTTCTACATATTTTGTACGGGATCACTTTCAAAATTATTTAAAAACAACTCAGAAGTTAACAAATGGAACAAAACTTCAAACTTCCAAAGCGCTCTCTCTACTGCTGTGAGGATATCACAAGGCAGGTCACTCCTGTAGCTCACAGGACCAGCCCCTATCCTAGCTCGGGCACCTGCTGTTAAAACTACAAAGAACTCTGATCCTTCTTCTTCTTCTTTTGTGTAGCTACAATAATCTGAGGCACTAAAATCCCAAGTGCTGTGAATCCCATAGAGGTATTCCAAGGAAGCAGTAACTGCAGGAGTTACTGAACTTGCACAGACATATTGGCTCTTGACCTCTTCTTCCCTTCTCTGCTACTGGCTATGTATTCCAGGCAGTAAATGCTTCCTGGAATATAAAGAGAGTTTAAAAAATAATATAATGGAGCAAAAATTAGGTGAAAACCCCCCAACATTTAAAAAATCAAGACATGGAGTTGAAATGAGAAAAATTTTAGGGACAAATATAAATAATGTTAATCCAGTCACACTTATTCATATTAACATTAGAACCATCCTTTGTAGCACTTAAGATTCTTAGCACAGTTTATCTTCGTACCGCTTCTACTTTCAGTTGGACAAAACAGTTCAGCTGAAAATGATTAACAAGTTTTCTGATTATTAGCTCAATATGTCTTCCCCATACTTCTGATTTCAAAGGTGTGTATAAGGTTTGTCGGTTAACTTTACTTTAGCCTTCAGTACAATTTGTATTATGGCATGTTAACAATGGTTAGCAGGCAGACGCTACTCACTGCTGCCATCTCATGGTAGAGAGCATACCCGAAGTGCTCAGCAAAAGAGAAGGGAAGTTTCTTAATTTCTCAATTTTACAGGTGCTCATCGGCTTAGAAAGCTGGGTTTCTTTCCACATGCAAGCTTCAATTCTACGGACAAAAAAACTGGCATAGCGAAGAAATTATAAGTCCCAGGTATCAGCAATACTTCACAAAAGAAAACCGCATTAGCACAATGAATGGATTGAATCCCAGGTTCTTGTAAAATAGAGAAGAGTTTTACCAGCCATAACATTCAGCATCTTCTAAAAACAAAAAAAATCACTACTTAACAATAGTGGTTAAAGCCTACTTGAAACTCGTCTCTAGAAGAAGAAAGTATGCTGTGATGACTGTCTTTGCTGTACAGTATTTCTTCTTTCACATCACACAAGCCTAATTAAGCGTTTAATCAAAGAAAAATAAAAAATGAAATAACTGAGGTAAAGAATAAAAATAAAGTCATATAAAAATGGTACAAACTGTCAATGAATTTTAGAATTTTTCTTCCCATGTAAGCTTTATGTTTGGCAAAAGGAAATAAAAAATGTTGAAAACAACTAAATACCCACAAAATATCCTGTAGCAGCAGTCAGAGCGAAGTCTGCTGTCAGTTCAACATCTCTGATGACATTAAGGGAATTGCCCCTTTGGGGAGAGAGGTCAGCACACGATGAGAAACTGTAACATTGAAAATGGAAATTCAGCAAGGGAGCCCAGTGAATATAAAAATAAGGCTACAAGAGAGCTCCTTGCATGCCAGGATTTAAATATTGTAGGTTTAAATAAATATGTTTCTTTGAGAAATCAAAACAAGAGCCAGGAACATTTTCTGAGGAAAGCAAAGATTCTCTGCAAAATCCTTTTCAGCTTTTGTTCATCCTAAACCAGAACTTCGTGAGGTCTCCCCTAGACCCACGCAGAAAAGCAGAGCATGTACTTGCAAGATGAACTTGAAAACATGAGGATATAATGCAGTTGTTACATTATAACGTAGACAAATACAAAGAATAGTTTTTACTTTAAATCACCCCCCAGTAAAAATTTTAGGAAGCAGTAGATTTTCCTCCATTCCGAAATCCAAAACGAAGCCACACTGCTCCAAATATAAAGGTTTACCAATCAGTTTACAGGGTGAGAGGAGAAGAGGGGGAGAAGGGCCCAAAGGCAGAAAGTAAGCAACAAAAGAAGTGATTCAACAACAAATAATCTTTGGTGATCTTCCATTAAAAAAAGCAGACTGTAAGCTCACAGTAGCGGGGATCTGATTAACAGCCTGAAGTGTATCGGCAAGATCATCAACGTATTTGTGTAGAGGCAAAGACAAGGACTGAGAAAGACTTGAATTAAGTAAAGTGTAAAACATTAAGATTTTTAAAATGGCAAGGCTGCCAACCTGAACGCAACCTGTGCTTTGCAGACAGCCCCGGGAAGACATGGAGACAGGCAGAAGAGAAGTGTGGTCCTTCACGCCACGGAGTCTATTGCTGCTACGACTCTAGGTCAGCTGCAGCTATGGACAGATGCAAATTAATACCTTGTTAAGAATTAATATTTGAGTGCTAGTTTGGAGTGCACAGAATGGGCACCGTCATTTGGCAGGTGCCACAGCTTCTATAAAATCAACAATGAGAAAAATGGGGTCATTCATGGCTTCCTGAAGTTTTCTGTTGGGTAGGCAGAATCACATGTAATGCCCAGTTTCTGCACATTATTCAATACAGCCAACTGCAGAGCCTTGTATTTATGGGTTACCTCTGCAGTTTGCTGATGTGCACAATTCCATTGCATCATTGATGTCATCCGTAAATATAAACAAGGATTGTATTCTTCCAGAACAGAAAAATTAGGAGGCTTGATTTCAGCATTACTGTAAAACAGAACTGCACAATACAGACCATACCTCCACAGAAGAATTAATCATTTGCCCTCTGATTTGTGACTGTGATCTAAAACTAGCTGGTAAATAAGTAATTATTTTTATATTACTGTCTTGGATCACTGATTATTTTGTCACTTTTGAAATAAGTCATAGTGCTACTCCTTTTTCTCTTCCTTTTACACGATGAACAGCTCGAGAATCTACCGTAAGGCAGGCTGCCTTCCTGGGCTGCAAGATCTCTCACAGGCGGCTGCTGCCGCCATATCCATGGCCTAGTACTATTAAAGACAACTAGGGCACAATTATCTGGTTCCTGCAGCATAAACTCCCTCTGATTTAGTGAGTTAGGTTGGCAGCTCTTATGGTTCAGCCCTTCTCAATGCAAATGTCATCTCTTTACGATGCTATATATGTGTTCATTAGATTTCTTGGTGTCTGTAATGCTTTATGAGTGTTATGCCTCCAGGTCCTCAAGGAGAAGTGATAAAGTCATAAAAATTCTGATATTTGCTTCCTTCTTCTCACCTTTCATCTTCTATTTACATGAGGTTGCACTAATGCTGTCAATTATCCAAGCATCATTTGGTTTTTGGAAGATGTACTTTCCCTACCTACTGCTCAGATAAGAGAAATGCTCTGAACTGTATAATTTCAATTCTTTACAGCATGTGTGGAAAGAGAGAGAGGTTATTCCTGAATTTTAGGACAGTCCCAATTTTATTTATGACTTCAGTATTGCTTTTCATTTTCATTTTTAGTGATAATGACTTGCTGTCTTTGATATACATTTTCAAGGTCCTTTGTGAACTCTTCCTCGCTATGGTCTCTTGTATAGATTAAAAAAACCGCTCAGTGCTTTACGAATAAAGCTACCAATTACAGTCTCATACAACCTGGGATAAAAGGAAAAGATTTCAACTAATTCATAGAAATATAAACACTAGACAAAATATAATAAAGCTGTGCTTTTTTGGTTTTAGGAATTTCCATCCTGGTAATATCCTGCTGTGATCCAGTGATCAGCTTTTGGTATGGATCAGCACTGCTTCAGCCACTGCTACCATAGTAAGAGGAATCAATAAATACTAACACATCTGAATTATTTCACAGAAAATACCCTACTGATTCACTTGACGCAATTTTTAAATTTCCAAGAATATTAGTTCCCTTCAAAGCCATTATTGTCTATATGTAAGTATATACATACTTTGGGTACAGGCTGTGATCTAGTTTTCCAAACATCCAGTAATATATTCAAAACCTGCACCCATAAATAAAAAAAAAGTTTCCATGTCATTTTACTGTATTTTACTAATATTATATACTATTTCAGCTTTTATTAAATCTAAGATTCACTGAAATGCATGAGTAGTAGACAACCTATCCTTTACTTGATTATTAAAGAAAGTTATTAAAGAGAGAAACAAGTATCTTTTCCTGCTGCAGTTAAAATTATTAAATTCCATATGTATTAAATTTACTACTTAATAAAACAAGAAAAAATCTGCTAACACTGTCTTAACTGGCTCTTGTCAAAGGTGTTGTTAAAAGTCCATGTTATTGTCAATGGGACTTAGATGTTCTACAGAGGCACGTTACATTGATATTTAATCTTGGCTCGCCAGAGAAATGATAATTTTTTAGTTATTTTTTTTGTGGCTTTTTTGTTTGGCAGGTTGGTTTTTTTTGGTTTTTTTTTTTTTTTTTAAAGTCTCCATACAGCTAGTGCTTTAAAACAACAAAGCCAGAACCAGTAGTAATCCTCCTTAGAACACAATTGTATGAAATAGTATCATCCTGGATTAAATGAAAGTAGAAACAATAGCTTCAAGAGCTTCTTTCTACTAAGACAATTACCAAAATGGGTGAAATCTGGTACTTATTTATGAAATAGCTAACCTAAATAATAAACCAGGGTAACTTCTTTCCAAGAGAGACAGAGTTATGCAGGACTCCAAAGATTACTTTTAAAAGCAACTAGGGATAGAATACCAGCGAAGGATTTGGAAGCCTTGAAGTCTGCTGCCAAGTGACTTAATTGTGGGACCATTGTCCCCGGTGGGAATCTCAGGGGCCTGAATTCAGGGTCTAGGCGCAATATACATGACATGGGCAGAGGCACGTATCTCTGTGTGGGATCCAAAGCAACCAACAAGCTGGGCAAGGAGCTGTGTAAGTCACAACACTGACCTGCAACTGCTTGGAGGAACAAGGAAATAAAAAGCGCTAAGGAAAATGAGGAGTGCTCAAGTCAGAGCAGCTCTGAAATCCCACACCTCTCTGAGGCAAAGCTACCACGCTCTGGCCTAACAGACGCCACCTCTGACAGGGCTGCAGATGGAAATGCTTCCATAGGGAGGCAACCGTGACTCTTCCCCAAAAAGAAAATCAAGAGAGGCACGTTTTCAAAACACAGTCAGCAAGAGAGAAGGTATGGAGATACTGGGACTTACCACGTGTCCACCACTTGAAGGCTGTGATCGGTCAGCGCTCTGAGTTTGCCCTTCCACCCATGGGGCACGATCACTTTTGCTCTGAGCAGAGCCCGCACTTCGTAAAGAGTCACGGTATTCAGTGATCTTGTTTGCAAATCCTGCTAGGAGATTTCTCCAGCTGGAGAAACACCTACTTCTTAGCTCAGAGATGCCCGAGGGCTCAACTGCTCAGACTTCCCAAGTCAGTAGCAACTCCGGACACTGACACACTTTAAGTGTATCCCTGAGTGACAGCTAAGCTCCACACAAACAAAAATATGAAAGCAACTCATGTGTCCAAAAGTACCAATAACTAGCTACTGAGGTTTTCAGAAGTCACCAAAAATATCAGTCGGATAATTCCAGAAGCATTAGGAAATAACAATGCAACTTGCTTAGCACTTTTCAAGATGTAGGCATGATTAGGTACCTACCTCACCATCTTTGAAAATCTTATTCCAAGTTAATAAATCCCTTTATGAAATAGGAGTAACTATTGCTTTTGCATTCCTACCCAGAATGAAGGAATGATTAGTGTATGATTCCAGTATTTCACATTAGCACGGTAACAATAAATTCTATACTTATCTTTTATTAAACCCGATCTAGTGAGAAAGTTGCACAGAATTACTTCAAAAATTAACAACAAAACCCCTCCAAGTTACAGCTCGGTAGTTTGTCTTGTCATCTCTACATCTGTCACTTACATTGAAAAACCCTTTGGGAAATGAACTATCCTCATTTCCTTTTCATAGCAGTAACTATGATGTACAAATTTAAATAATAAAATTAATAATGTATTTATGTGCCAAGTCACACAGAAACATCAAGGAACTTGTGTTATGCTGCTTTCCCCCTTCCCCAACCACCAGTTTTTTTGACATGGAATTTGAACCCTCAATAGCATAAAATCTGCAAGTTATTATTATAATCACAGTTCAACGGCAAAGGGAACAGTTCTAGCTTTCTAATTTAGTTGTGTTGTTCTTTCATATAGCCATCATCAGACTCATCATTTTTAGGTTCTCCATGTAAGCACGCAACCATGAATAAAAAAAAAGGGGCTGAGGGAAACCAACGTATTTTGTCGTGAAGGGTTTGGGGCACCTTCCCTAGAATCTCGTAACTTTTTTTAACCCCAATTCTGATGTTTCTTCCTCCTCTTTGAGTGTGAGAAGTTTTCAGGGAGGAACCAAGTGCCAGCAACTGCTGCCACCACGGGATAACTGAGAACAACACAGCACCATCTCACAGACAGAAACTGCTCCAGAACATACCAGCTATGGTTGCCTTTGGTTTGCATGACGGAGTGATCTTGAACAGAGAACTGAAACACAGAAACACCTTCTATGACTACCAGTATTTTCAGCAAAGGCGCTAAGGTTTTTTGTATCTTCAATATTCTTGACTTCGACAAATGCACAAAAAAATGACACAGCTATTGTACTCAAGCCTATCAGAACACATACCACCCATATTATAGTCTAATTATAGCAGCTTGGGCTGAGTATTTATAGTCATTCCTTTTGCTTATTAAGCATCACTATACCCTCAAGCCAAGTTTGGTAGCAGAGACCAGTCAAAATACATTTTTAATGCTGTCTATATTCCCCATGGTACCTCAGTGATTTTTTGTGATCCCCCCCCCCCCCCCCCCCCCACAAAATGATACACCTTCTGGGCACCAAGATTTCAGGTTTAAATAAATTGATTCTGTAACTGTATCAGTGCATGTGTGTGTGCTAGTTTGGTTTTGGGGGTTGGGGTTTTTTTGCGGTTTATTCCCCCCCCCCCCCCCCCCCCCGAGGTACTTTTTTTTTAATTAAATGTCAAATCCAGCTTGGAACTGGAAACACACTGTATGACTCTTATTTGAGGCAAAGCTGTCAGCTTGTCTTTTCCCCTGTCAAACTCCCATCTGCTCTACAGAGATTAGTTTGGGCTATGGGATCGCCATTTGGCAGGGTATTATTCTGTATATGGCTCAATAATATACAATACAGGGCATGAAAACAAGACCACCTGTGTTTTTCTATGAGTTTGAGTCACAGTTCCCAAGGCATTTAAGGATCTTTTGGGAATTTTCTATGCCACTAAATTACAAGAAACATAAAATATTGCCCAGCATTAGAGTAAGGGCACAAAGAACATATCCTTTCAGAGCTGCCACTCTTCCCACCAATTTTTAGTATTAGTTGAGCTATATTTAAACCAAACCCTGTTGTTCCTACAAGTGACATTTCTATACTCAGGTGGCCTAGTAGAGATAGAATTAGGTTTTGAAAGCTAGTGTTCCTGGTTGTCTTGTAAACTACTGACTTTAGAGCCTCAAGGAAATCCCGAACTTCATTAAATCTCAGTCTTCATTCTGCTAAATGGTTATTGTTTTGCACTGATACCTTAACTGCCTTCGGATTCAGCCAGCTCACTACTTAAACCCATTCCTAACTGCACGTATGCACAGAGTTTTATTAATTTTGCTACTAGGTTTTGGTGAGGTCTTAATTATTTGGCTGAACTGGAGTGCTAGTTATTAGTAGTCATTTCTACATTTTAGGTAGAAGATGCCAGATATACTGAAAGGCTGCATCTAATAAACATTAGTATGGAAGAGCGATGATACTGCCAAAGAACACAATGACATTTTACATAAAACTGATAGATACAGAGCTATTACACACACAGGGACTACTATGAATTAAATGCCAACCGTGACTTTTTCTTTCCTCATAGGACAAACCCGGTATTTTTGGCTTTTGACCTTACTGGATAAGGAAACAAGGATACTAGCAGGTGAAACTGAAAAATCTAAGGAAATGGTTGGGCAATGAAATAAAGAGCAGTAATTTGCTAGATTCTAAGTGGCTTGAAATATTCATTGTTCATTTACTGAAGTCATTTGTTTGGTTGGTTTTGTTGTGGGTTTTTTTTTGTTTGGTTGGTTGGTTTTGGTTTTTTTGGGTTTTTTTGTTTGTTTGTTTTTTTTTGAAGACAGGACCATCATTTTGGAACATTTAGTGCGGTTTTAGGCCCAAAGCCCGTAGATGAAAAGTTACATTTTGTACTGACTTTATAACTATGCTTTACTCTTCACTGTTCAGTTTATCCAGATTATTTTGAATTCATGACATCACGTGCAAGTCAGTGAATTCTCAAAGATACCAGATGTAAACAGCAAAAAAAAAAATCATAGCAACATCCATAAAAAGTGTTTAAGACTTTAATTATGTCTTTTCCTAATTATATCTGCAATCATAAAAGAAATGTGGGAAATACTTCAGTGGATTGGAGCCTGATGAATAAAAAGGCTCAGAAATGAGTACACAGAGGTCAAATTATGCCTGTGCAGCTCTGAAGGAAGCAGGATGAACCACACTGATTGAAGACTACGGCATGCAGTATTTCCAAGTGTTACAGTGTGCAGATGCTGCAGGCGGTTGCATGAAGTATGTGCATACTAATACTCTGGAAATGTAAAAGGAGATGGTTATGGTTCAGTGGCATGTTTTTGGCCGCACTGATTTTTTCCTTTTCCCTTTATCTAATTTATCTACTGTTCTGATCAGCTCTACCTCCTCTACCCCACTGCTAGGAAGTCACATAAATAACCGAGACTGGAAGAAAATTCTATTATGCAGGTCCCAGCTACATGTTGTTTTAATGTGAGCTATCCCAAATAGATTATTGAAATAACTGCATGTCTTATTGATAACAGCACAGCTCGTCTCCACTTTGCTATAGATCTTTCTGCCAGAAGCTATTAAGGTTTAACACCTCGCTTTGATCCAGTGGCTGTTTTTTCTCCCCAAAGACCAGAAGCCAGGATCAAGTGAAGACCTTTTAATAATCTCACATCACAGCTTGTGGCTCAGAGAAGGAATCTTTGAAGGGTTTAACATGAATAAGAGAAACACAACGGGGACACCTTATGTGAGAGGAGAATGGAGTCTACTTCACTGCTAGCCTCTTCATATGTGCTAAGCTAATTAAGACCACTTTAATCATCGTAAATTTACCATAATGAGAAGATTCATGCATTATGCACAGTAGTATGTCATAGCACATTTCCTTTTTATATGCAACAGAAGAGCATAGATAACAGAAGATAAACTTGCTTTAAGATCCAGTTCTAACTGGGTCATACAAATTTGTCCTTCTTAAGCTCCAGCTTTGAAGAGAGTTGTACACCAAAAAGCAGGATAAACAGCGATGGAATTGATACAAAAGTGGATTTCACAGCAATTGTAAGTTGTTCCTGGCACTTTCTGCATTAAGATATGTGTATAGGACCGCGAAAGGAACATTCACAAATCTTCAAAATAATAAAGTTTAATAATGTTAATTTTGTTAGGAAGTGGGAATAAAGTAAGTTGGTAGCATTGATATTTCAGTAATGCATTATTTAAAAGAATGAATTAAAGTATTCTGAATTATATTTAGCAATTCCAAATGATGTTCAAGAAACAAATTTCAGACTAACTGGGAGACGGAAAAACTGTTAAGCAAATATGAAGAGAACTTTTAAAGTGGGCTAAGCACATACAGATGTATGTATTTTATCTCAACATCAAAAGGTCAGGAAGAGGCAAACATCTCTGCCTCAGACTCTTTTTCATCAAAGATTCCACCTGTCTCCCACGTTGCACTACTCGATCAGCCACAAGAGACACAAGAGATTTCTAGAGCCGAAGGATTGTTGATTAGCTTGGAAATGGGACAAACAAAATAGCATTAGCTATACCACGTACTTACTAATTCTTAATTTGTTAGATATCTGTGCAAGCTCTAATTGGCTGTTGGAGGCAGGGCTAGAGCAGGTAGGAATGCACTTTAAAAGCCTAATAATTAGAATTATATACTATGAGCAAGTCCTATAGATTGAGGTCCCTACACAGATTTGTAACTGTCTTATTAACAGAACTCAGAACTTTTCCAAACATCTTTTGGATCGAAATTGCCCACACCAGAACTTACACTGAATGGGCGTTCATTTAGACCCAGAGTCAAATTTCACGCATGGCATGGTAACACTTGTCTCAATGTGAAAATTAGTGAAAGTAGATGTCATTTCCATAATAACCACAGCTAGCCAGCCCTGCCCAAGGAAGTTTACTATGCTCAGTAAGAATGCAAAGGTAAGAATATTTTCATACCTGTAGAGCACTTCATTTCAATATGCACTCAGAAGTCAGATTTACAAGCATTATTGTACCTGCTCTGACAATGTTATCCGAGGCTACACAGAACTTGCTCACTGCTGGAAAAAGCTGACAGCTTCTGCTTAACTGCCTGGCAGAGCCCGACATCTCTCTCACATCTCCTTCTGGGAGACGTGCACACTCTGTCAGTGCAGCGACTGTGGAGAGGGAGAGGTTGTGCAGAGCTACAGAGTCTGGTGTGCCTGGGTACCCTGCCAAGTCCCTGAATGGGCTGTCAGCGATACTTGGCAGAAAAGCCCTGTTTGGGGTGCGTATGTTACAGAGAGCGCAGTCATGTAACCGAACATTCCTATATGCCAAACCAATGGAGGACAGATAAGTCAACAATACCATATAGTTTGACTGACTGAATGATATATGAAAGAAAGAGAGACTCTAAGAAAAATGACTTCATTAGTGTTCAAAGTTAAATTCAAACCTCCCCCAACTTCACTTAAACATCTGACTTCTCTGGAATTGAGTAGACCTAGCAACACAATACGCAACATGTCTTACAATAGGCAGCGTCCTACTTTGGGTCCAATACCGTAACTGTTGTTTTCAAATATTTACTTAGAATTTGGTTTGTTCTGCAGACCATAAGCCATGTGTTGGAAGAACAGAGGATCTCGCATGTTTTCCATTTACATTCACAGTAACTTGTTTTTCTTCCAAGTTTAGTTAGACAATGAAGAAATAAGCCTAGAAGACAGCTGCTTATTCTCTGAGTTAGATGTGTACTTTTCTAACTCTCTACCTCTTTGTCCCTCTAACATACAAACACCAACTTTTGTACCCTGATAAAGTGGACAAAAATTAAAATGTAGATGTTGCCAAACTGTACTTTCCCTGTAATTCATCTGTCCTCATACCTGTATGTCAAGAACCTTTAACACACATATGTAAAAATGAGTGTCAATTATTTCAGCAACGATCCACACTACTTAAAACAGATTAACATTTTAATATGAAAAAACAGATAGCTAACCACACCAATCATTCCTGTTCATTTACTGAAAAATAATCAAACTTATGAAACAATGCAGACGTCTGTATCCATACTTGGTGTTTCTCAAAATATCTAGAGATCTCTGAAGTAATGGAAAAATTCCAAGCTGCTTGGCATTAAAATCATACCTGCAGGACATTTACATATACTGACAGTCTGTACTCCAAGATGCTGAGAATGAGAGCTGTAGCTTTTAGAAGCTAAAAAAGCAATGTCACATTGGGCATCACATTGCTAGACATGTTCTGAAAACGAGAGCATAACATCAAAAGCCAAATAAATCATCTGCCATAAACACTGTGCCTCATGTTGCAGTCCACATTCAGGTCAAATGTATTGTGCTGTTAGGGCGCATCATATCTTAAGCGTTCCCAGCAGCCGCTGCATAAATAAAAATACTCAGGCTGCACTTAACAGACTGAAAATACTAGGCAAGGAGATGTTCCATCCAATCACAAAACTAGTGCAGTGTGGGGAGGAAACACGGTTTTCTTTTAACCAGCACACTGCCTCAGAGCTGTGGACTTAGCGCTTGAGCAAGAACCTCACATTCTCAGGCAGCCTCTCAGTTTCTGTCTGCTATGACATTGTACCCCTTGTGTCTTTTCAGCAGACACGTGAAGTCATACAGTGGACTGGAGTATTGCAGCATGAGCTGGAACATATGACACAAACTACCAACCCATTTGAAAAAAAAAACACCCATTAGACAAATTAAGCTTTAGTGGTGTCGCTTCAGGTGGAATTCAGAGATTTGACTGCTACTATCCCTTAAGCCTTTTTGTGTCTTTAACACCTACGTTTAGAATTAAAGGTTCCTCTCCTAGTTTTCAAAGCCAAGCAATTGTATTTATTTTCTGTTTCTACTTATTGTCAATATGCGAAGAAATAGGAAGAGCAGCCTGGCCGTGAACTCCTATGCATCCATTCCACAAAACTGACTGATGTATATATAATTGTTTATTGCTCTCACTTCAAGTTTTGCCTCAATGTAAACACGTTCTCCTTATTCCCTCAATGTATGTAATGGCTTCCCTCTCATTTCAAATTTTCTGCCTAAAAGGTATTTTCAAAGCCCCACTTAGTCCTATTGTATTTTTTCTCCCCATTCCACTTTTGTTATTTTCTTCCTTTTCGTACTAGGAGTTTTTAGTTTTATTTTTTTTCTCCAGTTCAAACAGAAAGGGATAGCGGGAAAGATCTACAGTAAACGTAATGACTTTTTTCAGTTTTGCGTTAGGATTTTTTTGTTGTTGTTGGTTGGGTTTTCCTATGGGCTTAACAAAAATTGGTAGACTTCTCCAGGTTAATTTCAGACCTCGGTAATACTAAGCCACAGCAGTTTTTTAAAAAAAAAAAAAAATGCTATACAGATGAGTTTTCACATTTGCACGTCAGCGCAAACAGCACTGATTCAGCACACATAATGAAAATGGTTAGGTATCTACTTGTAAGTAGTTCTTTGGAGTTCAATAAAAATCACTGTACTGAGATAAGAAAGTGTGAAACTCCTTGAAGAACTGGGTACAAAGCTTTTATTTCCAGGCTTTAAAAATGAATCTGAAACAAATGCTACACAACTTTTGTAGTTATTAAGCTGTGATTATCTGCCCACCCTTTTTCCAGTCACTGTAAAATACTACCCTGTTTAATTTCTGTTGTATAAGTGACCTACACGTCCCCCTGAGACTTAAGGCTGTTAACTAGATGGCTCTTGTATTTCGCTTTTTATATCAACTTTTTAAGCAATTCCCAAGGTAAAGAGAGAATGAGAATCGAAATTAATACAACAATAATTTGCTCACAGTATACAAGCAGTGGAAGACAGAATGCTTTCATCCTTGTCACCATGTATCTTGTGCTTTCAAATGCTGGCCTTACAGGTTTTGAAGTCTGCTGCACATAAATCAGAAGAATACCATGTGTTCTATGAAACAGAATGTAGCGGTTTTCAGTGTCTGAGAGATCATTTCAAACATTGGACAAAAGACGAGAGAAAGAAAGCAAATGCCTCTGGAAGACTTTATGACTCTCCTCCCCCCTGCAACCAACAGTACTTTAAAAAGCATTCCCATTTCAGTGGAGACGTACAAAATGTGTTCTGACTTTTATTCTGTAAACACCACTGTTTTCAATAGTCTTTGGCACGCTACCGAAAGCCTTTTCCTAAGGACATATTCTTTCAAGGGGAAGAATCATTTTCTACGACCCCTGAATTTCTGGATCAGGACTCATTACAAGTAGGAGACTTATAGAACATTTTTAGGATTATCCAGAGGTGGTACACTTTGGTGGTAACAGCTCACAAAGAAAACATATCAAGTGCTTAAACAGAGATGGAGGAAGCAGAAAAAAGATGAGAAAAGGAGGAAGGTTTTAGAAATAACAGAAGGGAGAGTGTTCAAACTTCCGAAGTTCTAAAAATAGAGTAGCTAATAATTCTTGGTCTTATTCATAGAATCATAGAATCTTCATGGTTGGAAAGGACCTTTGAGATCATCGAGTCCAACCAAAGAACCTACAGACTCTGCCACTAGAGCATGCCCTGAAGTGCCACATCCAGACGTTTCTTAAACGCCTCCAGGGATGGTGACTCAACCCCGTCCCTGGGCAGGCTGTTCCAGTGCCTGACCACTCGTTCAGTAAAGTAATTCTTCCTAATATCTAATCTAAACCTGCCCTGCCGCAGCTTCAGGCCATTTCCTAAGGTCCTTCTCCTTACTCTTCTTCCCGGCATAAGCCACCAGAGAGGTGAATTACCCATGACCTTTCCATTTATTAATGGGTCTTGGTAGACAGTAAGTTATCCATGAGCAAGCAACGTGTCCTTGTCGCCGAGAAGGCCAACGGAATTCTGGGCTGCATAGGGAAGAGTGTGGCCAGCAGGTCAAGGGAGGTCACTCTCCCCCCCTACTCTGCACTGGTGACGCCACAACTGGAATATTGTGTCCAGTTCTGGGCTCCCCAGTTCAAGAGGGACAGGGAACTACCAGAGAGAGCCCAGCGTAGGGCAACAAACCTACAAAAATATCCCCCAGTCACCTTCACTGAGGGTTTGGAGCATCTCCCTTATGAGGAAAGGCTGAGAGAGCTGGGACTCTTTAGCCTGGAGAAGAGAAGGCTGAGGGGAGACCTTAGTAATGTTTACAAGTATCTAAAGGGTGGGCTTAAGGAGGATGGAGCCAGGCTCTTTTCAGTGGTTCCCAGTGACAGGACGAGGGGCAACGGGCACAAGCTGGAGCATAGGAAGTTCCAATCAAATATGACAAAAAAAACTTCTTTACGGTGAGGGTGACAGAGCACTGGAACAGGCTGCCCAGGGAGGTTGTGGAGTCCCCTTCTCTGGAGATTTTCAAGACCCGCCTGGATGCAGTCCTGAGGGATGTGCTCTGGGCAATCCTGCTTTGGCAGGGGAGTTGGACTAGATGATCTCTAGAGGTCCCTTCCAACTCTGAAAATTCCATGGAAACAGTTCTATTGAATTCACATAAGCTTTCATAATCCTGGTGACAGTTAATGCCTGTTGAAAAATAAAATTTGAAGGAAGATTTTTTCATTATTGTTTCTTACATCAGAAAAAGTAGAGGCAAATTTTACAGTGGAACGTGTACCAGAAATGCTACTTTACTTTGGATAAGGCTGCCACATGTTGGGGATGAGATTTCCAGAAGCACACAGATTTGCTTAACAAGATAAATCCTACTCATTTTAAAAACCATGTAAAATTGCTACCTTCTTTAGACAAACATTAAGGTTTTACCCTTCTCGTTTTATTTCATGTGATTTTGAGACATTAAAATAAGTTTCTGGAGCTCGCTCAAGCTAACAAATGGCCACGCAAATCAAATTTATTAGGCTCTAGTCAGCCTTCACGTAAACCAGCTGGACTACGAGGAGGTTATACAAATGATATATTCCAGTCTTTGTCTAAAACATCTTCCACTGTCAATTTCAGACCGTATTGCAAACCACTTCACAAAGGGATCCCTTCATCTATGCCTGAAGTGAGGACACTCCTGGGATGAAACACAGGCTAACAGGACACAGCAACATTCTGCAGCTGGTTAGAAAATGCTGCTGCCACGTCATTTGAAAGAGTCTGAACACAATTTTCAAAATAAGATTTTGACAACAAACCAGTAGCATCATAGATACAAAGCAAAACCTACAAAAATATCCCCCAGTCACCTTCACTGAATTCTTTACAAGCACAAATTCTCTCAAGTATTTTATATTTCATTTAAGAGACAGAACATGAATCCACAATTATTTAGTACTTTACCTTCTTACGCTGAATGTTTTTACAGCACTAAGGAACACAGTACAAAGAGAAAAAATACATTTTAACAATTGGTTACTAATATTTCTTTGATTGTCCAAACAATGAAAAATGGACAGCTTTTGTCTGTGCTTTTCTGACAAAATATTTGGCTTTAGTTGACTCAAAACAGAGAGAGAAACCTAGCCCTAGACAGGCCAATTAGCAAATCCTCACTCAGATTATTTGTACATTTTAACTGCCTGAAGCTTCTCCTCCTCCCTGCCATCGAAATCGCCCTTCATCTTCCTACCTCAGCCCCTTCATTGGGAACTGCTCCAGCCAGCCTTTCTCCTACAGATGGCCAAAAAGCTAGAAGAGTGTCATGTCTGGAGTTACCATTATCATCAACAGCATGAGCCTCCTGTGCTACAGATGATTCTTCTGTAAATTGCCATTGCTTCAGAATATTCCAGGAGTGAAAACCAAAGTGGCACCAGCACCACTGAAAATTTCTCAAAATCTGGAGCAAAATAAAGCCAATTTTCTAATCCACAGAAAATCTCTGCAATGAGGAGCACTGTTAATCTATTTTTGAAAACAGTTGTACACAATCATAGGAAAGTATTTCATTCTGTCACCCATGCCTTGAAGTTTTTTTAAACACATCCATTTTTATTGATGTCAACTGTCAGCAATGCTGCCTGTTGTCTGTCTGTATTATTTCAATGTTGTCAGCTCAACCATAATGCAATAAAGTAAGACCATTTTCTTCAGTCCAATCTACTGTCCATTACTGCTAGAAAAGAATATTCACCCTTTTACTTGGGCTTCCAATTAGAAATCAATCATATTTTTGCACTGAGAAGGGAAAGATGGATAGGATTTCTTTTTCTGATGTAAGATCATTCTTACAATTGTAACCATAGTCAACAACTCATGATCTCTATAATAAGGAAGTTAAAGATGGTTCTTCATTTTTACAATTCAGTATTACCGAAGAGACAATAATAGTCATTATGAATCCAGATTTTTTCCATTAATTCCCATGAAACTTGCCAAGAAGATTATCTTTCATTACAGAAAAGTTAATTGATTTTTTTTTAATACACAACACACAGCTGTAAATCAGAGTGCAAGCTCAGATACCTTGAGAAGATGTGTGTTTCTAATGCTCTGATGTTCAGAGAGAAGCAGCAAGCACAGAGGTATGTATAAAAGGCAGTGTTGTTAACTGCACGCACAAACGTACAAATAAAGTTTGATGTGTATGAGGCTAGCTCTGCTTTACCAAAGTACAGCCTCCCATGAGCTCCGCACCCTTCCATTTTATCTCACAACTTTTACAATATTTTTCTATTCTGACTGGCTATGGGAATCATTCCTCCTATATGAGAACCCTGTAAACATGACTGATACGTACCCAGATTACAGAGGAAGGTGTCTATAGCTACAGAGTACTGGGCATGGTCTATGTAAAAATATCCTGGTCCAACGGATGAGGGTAATTTATAGCTGAAAAGCTGATGCTGTGGGTGATAGAGATTTTCAGTCATAGACTAGTTTCTGTGACAACATGAAAGGGGATCCATGTTGCACAAGTCCCACACTGTTGCCTCCTACAAAGTACCTTTTGACATTTTAAGTGTCTGAACAACGCTTGTCATTTTCCTTAGCCATAAATAATCTTTTTCCTTAACATTTCAAATATACAATGTAAAAGCTTCAGTCAATATTTATTTTAGCCAGGCTTTTTGCATTATTTGACATCTCAGCTAGAAAAGATCTACGGACTGAACCTAGAAGCACAACTGTTTAAAATAAAGAAACAGTTTTACTTTGACAGATGAAGCTTACGGTTTGGGGGAGAGGGCTGTCACGTAGATTATAGCTGCTGAATATTGTTTCAAGTTCAGCTGCTACACAGAAACAAAGAGAATGGAAAATGCAGCCTCTACCTTCTAAAAGTAGTTGTTCTTTATTTTGACAGTGAAGTTTGTCTACTATGGGTAACTGATCAGATGTAAATTTGGCTATCAGAGGGAGGAATAATTTAAATTTCAAATTTTAGACAAAGCTTTGAGTTCCTGATTTGTATTTGCAAGGTAGCACTCAAGAGAAATTGTTCTTATTCCCCATGTTGCTGGGCTCTATTCATCATTTTCTCAAATTATTTATGGATCCAAATCTTAGAGTGATGTTACTGCTATTAACTTTTTTATTTCTACTTTTTTAAAACATAACTAACACTAGAATTTGCCAAGACAGTCTTTACGAGACTATTTCCACAAGGTACTTAGGTCCCTTGAAACTTAGAAACAGATCCTTAGGTGAAGCCAATGCATCAAAAGTGTCTCCAGCTTGATTTATTAGCAAGCTCATTATCTTAAGCCTTATAAGAAAATATGAAATACTCCTCTCTGATTCCTGGCCCCAAGATGTTAATGCATATGAAGGTGAATTGCGCATTCACTCTCCTTTCATGCTAATCCCAGGCCTTCCCTGTGGCTTTAACACATGATCAGATTTAATAGCAAAAGAACTACCTGTCACATTCATTTTAATCAACTAAATGAAACAAAAGATTCATTTTTTTTTTTAAATATAAACATCACAAAACATGGAGTACAAGGATTATGAAAGCCATCCTGCATAAGCACCACCCCTAGTGCACGCTTTCTTTTATGCTCATCAACAGCAGAACGACTACATTAGCAGTTTCCTTTAAACAACCACTAGAAAAGAATAACAAGAATGGGAGAAAAGCATGAGCCCACATGTAAGACTGAAAAGCAGTACTAGAACTACCTCTGCCACTGGAACCAGTATGAGGTACAACATTTTTGTTTACAAGAGAGAAAATTTTAAGTTGAAATTTGTGCATTTATCAAGAGCTACGTATTTTCATTAAAACTGAATGACAATAAACAGCATTGCTAGTACAATATGCCATTTGATTCATTATATTTTAGGGGTGGGAGACTGGTTACTGTCTGCCTACCCAATGCAGTTCTGTATCTGGCACTGGAGACTGTCATTCTCTGAAGTTCAGAGATGATCTAACACTCCATGTCTGCCCACACGGAAATAAAATATTGCTGCATATCCATTAGTATAGGTGCATATTTGGCAAATGATGGCAAAGTAGAGGGAGTAGAGAAGTCCGAAAACTGTTAGATGGATGAAGATAAAGTATTTAATGTTCTATATGAAGTAATAGCAAAAATAAGAAAAAGGAACATATAGTGTCATATCAAAAAAAAATATTTTGACAGACTGCAGCAAAATTTTCCAGGGAGATTTCCAATTGAAATGTCACTGCTTTTTAAATGAACCTGGGAAAGCATTAGGATGCAGTATGAGGAAGTGAAAACTCTGACTATGTAAAAAGTGACATCCATTCCCAACTTTTGAGTTGAAGGGAAAGAACACACACACTAAAACAAACCCACAAAGGCACCTCTGCACCATCCACTCCTAGTCCTTCCTTGTGTTTATGACAAAGGAAGGGCAACCTGGCATTCCCACATAGGTAAAAAAGCTACCTGAGCGGTTGCTTAACATATTCCAATGCCTTGTTATTAATTCCTGTAAGGATAGAAAACCGATGTAAAATAAAAAATAATGGTCCAAAAATTACCATCTTTCATCTGACATTCTAAGATAAATGCTCCCTTGTGTAAGCACAATGCACTCCTGGGACTTTTATTCCCATTTAGCTGTTTTATCTGCTTTATTTTATTCTACAGAAGATAAATATCAAATTGTCTTGAGATATTAAATTCCTTCCTAGTGAATCTTCCATTGGTAGCATTATCTCATGACATTCTTGAACAGTTTTGCTGACCTTGCCTTAAGTATGTGTCCTCTTTGCTTAGTAGAAATCCAAAATAACTACTTGCTCTTCCTCCCTAACTATTATTTTTCTCTATTTCAATTTTGAGTGCAATATTGTAATGGTAGGTACAAGTAGAGATATGCAATAAAGTTCATTCCCAAATTCTGGGTTTGCCCTTACACTAAAGTAAGAATTAATTTACAAAATTACATACAGAGAGAGGAAAATATACACTATCAGGTTTTGGTTTATATGCAACCATTCCCACATTTTCAAAGACTAAAGTCTCCTATAATTATCTACCTACAATTTCTATGGGACTGTTTCTGAGCTTTAAAGAGCACTGACATACTAATACACAGTAAGATCAATTGCTTTATATTCTGAAATATTTAATTCCCATCAAAACCAGAACTTACAGAAGATTGCAAAACAGAAGAAAATTAAAAGGTAATAAATCATGCCTTCTGTATTGTCCACAGTTTTCACAGGATAGTTTGAGGATTTATCATCATGTTACGTAATTACAGGCCAGCATCCCAATATTTTGATTCTCTACTAAACGGATAACATACAATTGAAGAGAGTCTCAGTGAGACTAAGCTTCTTTGACCTTCATTTGTATTGAGTGTCTGTATTCCACAATCTTGAGAAACCAGAATATAGGATGAGCGGCTAGATTTCAAAGTCTCAGCTGCCTGCCACCCCATCTACAGCTGGCTACGGTTTTTTTTGTTTGTTTGTAAAGATAGCTGAGTGTCTTTACAAACCAAAATCTTATTTCCAGATACTGTAAAGGAATTGCTTTAAAACTTCAAGTATTCATACAGATATGTTAGGAGAGCCTGTCTATCCACCTGTTTTTCACATAAAATAATTTAAATTTATATAGAACAATGTGGTAGCTATTACTGTAAGTATTTGAAATTACGGAACATAGGACATATAATGAGGTTTTCAAGTGCAACTAAAAGAACGAGTCAATAAAATCCCAATGAAGATCAGCCACTAGCGTCAAAAGGAGCAACATATACAAGTATGTAATGAAAATTCTGAAATTAAACGACAAAATGAAACCCGTGGTGTTTCAAGAAGAAACACATCCCTCCCACAATTTTTTTTTTAATATACTGCTGTCTTCTATCAATTTCTACAGATATAACAATAAATCAAGACTAATAAAATACAGACTCAAATATAATGCATCCAATGTGCAGTTCATCTGAGTAAATCTCAGAGGCATTACTGTAGGAAATGTTTGTTGTTCTTTCACTGCTGTAACTTATGTAAGTTTCAGGCCACACATATGTTAGTAAACTGTAAATTCAAATTTACAAGTACCTCTAATCTTCTAAAAAGAACAGAGATTAAAACAAGTTATATGAGCCTAGAAAAGCTTAATGGAATAGGAATGGCAAATCCTTGGTTATAATAGGAGCAAAATCCAGTCCTGAAAACTTTTACTGAGCAGAGAGGATTTATTTTCCCTGAAGTACAGGGAATCCCTTCCCAAAAAACATTATTCTCTTGTGGAGTTGCATTATTTTTTTGAACTTACATCCTCGGGGTCAGCTAGGTATAACAGCCATAGATTTTCGTTTATTCATCATGAGGTACATGCCACAGAACTTTTGGAGTAAATGTTAACAGCATAATCTTCTACTGATTCAGAATTCTTATTATGTAGATTTCTTTAAGACTGTATCAAGACACAAAACGACAGACTTTTCTGGAACAGAATTAGGCCAAAGCAAATTGCTCTATTAGACCCTTTCCACCTCACCTATGGGCAGAATAAATTACTTCAGTGCCTCTATTAGGTCAACGTTCCCCTCCACGGCCCAACTTCCATTCCTTGAAAGGGTGGCCTAACTTAAGATGAAGAACAGAGTCATCTATTTCTAATTAATTTATTAATTCAGCAACAGTGAGGTACACATAGGCAGCACATAGGTATACAGAATCATACAAATATTTAGGTTCAGAGGACCCACTATGGGTCTTCTGGCACAATCCCCCTGCTCCAAGCAGGGTGAACATACATTTCACAACTCTGGGTATTAACAAAGTCCCATATTAAAGAGGTGCATTCAAGTACCACATCACCAGAAAACTTCAGAAACATTTAGATTAAATTGAGATTTCACCAGCCAAAAAAAAAAATCAAATCCACCCCTAAATAAATCTCCCCCACAAAACCAGAAACCAAGCCCAAACGAAATTAAAAGATGGACAGCCACAACACACAGATTGAGCTCATCCAAATCACTTCGTGTTTCCTGTAACTGAACTTTCTGTAATGAATAAAATGCAACCCCTTGCCTTCTAAATCCACAATGAAGCTCTAATCTCAGTATATAATAAATTAATATATTTTGGCATTAAAAATTATATAAATGCGCAGGCAAGCCAGAGTAGTCTTTCCAATGCATCCCTTGATACAGCTAAATATTATTGCAAAAGCTACAATATATGCTTTACTGTGCCCTCAGTTGTCTCCCGAGGCTCATATTGCTATTCCACCTATGCCACTTTGCATGCTAATAAGATCCCAGAAAATGATAATTACCCTTAGGGATTACATTCAAAAGCTGCCCTTTTCATTAAAAGGCTCGTTCATAGCCCAGGTTAGTCCAGATTTGAAAGGAAACCTTATGCCATTTGCCAGAGCAGTGAAACTTTCAAAATAGCATTATTTGCTTAACAGCTTTACTTTTTATTGCTGTCAGTTCTTAAATCTAAGAAAATAAAACTACAAGATGTCAACAGTGATATTCTGAAAAAATAACGCAACTAAAGCAACAATTGTCAATTGTTCTGAGAAGGAGCCGAGTGCTAAATATACTTCAATACTTTAAAATATAAATATAAAATATTTAAAATACTTTAAAACATTCAAGCAAATCTGAACACTGGAAACATGCCAACTTAGTTTCTATAAATATGGCCCAGTTATATATGGCTAACCTGTGATCCTGCTCTCTCTAATCCAGCCATACACCCTACAGAAACAGCAACAACAACAATAAAATTATTTAAATTGTAGAAACACTGGAAATGATTGCCAAAAGTGCTCTCAAGGAGGCAGGTGCTCAATCCCTATCTACTTTTCAATGTTCACAGGATTTAAAAAGTTAGGTTATGCAATTTCATAGTTATAAATCACACGCATTTGTGATCCAAGGTCCACATGGGGATGTTTTTCCAGGAGAAACATTACCTATAAAATTTGGAGTCAAATTAATTATTAATTATAAAGGTGTTGTTTGAGCTACTTCTCCCATGTAATTCTCAGCCTTTTCATTCTGACATTGGTGAACTGCTAATTCTGCACAGTCAGTACAGAAATGGTCACATCATAAATGCACTTTCAAAATTTTTGGGAAAAAAATGAGTATTTGTGCTTTAATTTAGAAAGCTTTGGAGACTATTGTTCTCCCAAATACTTCATGGCTATCAAAATAATCAAATTAAATGTAATTTGAAATCAAAGCAGACAGCGAACAGTGTTTTTATTTGAAAAAGTGTTTATAAATCAGGTTTGCATTGCTCATTTGTAGATGATGAAGGACCATAAGCATAACACAGGTGACTAATGATTACTGAGCACATTAGCTTGGTCGAGAGGGTTATTTAGTTCTTGTCATCTATCATCCTTTATCTCCCTCAAAATAGCATGACTTAATCTTTCATCTCTCATAGCCTCCCCTTCAGTTAATCAGATGTAATCAAAATGCAAGCCATAAAACACAACAGCCTAAAAATCAAATCAACATTAATATCTCTCTCAAAGTAAAATACGCTGTTAAGAATTCCTTGTCTGCTTCTAATCTGATTTTCTTCTGATGCACAGGCAGAACATACGTAATGATAGATGTTTGAGAAATGGAGATTAAAGCTGCTTTATGTGAAAGGTCTGTAATATGATGTCTCAGGAAAACAGGTTGTCATGATAAGATATTAAAATTTTGTGAAATAATGTTCAGAAAGCAGAGTTTATTAAATTTGAGATGAACCAGAAAAATCAATTATTGCTAGGGTCTGTTTATGCATCTATAATATTTGCAATTTTCATGAAATCTGCAGGTAAACAAATATATATTACTGTAGATGGGCACAGGAGCGCAACGATCTTTTCTGCCAAACCTAGCAATGCCATGCTTAACCTTTTGCAGGATGGACCAGTGGCCTGTTCTGTACTGCAGTCTCCCCTTGTTTTGCAAATTCCCCACCGTCCTCACTTCTGGCCTCAGGTCGCTTCATCAACTGCCTAGGCCTGTCTCTCTTACTTAGGATTTTATTCTTTTGAATCATCAAGAGCTTCCACAACTAAAGAAAAATAACCCTCTCCTTTACAACACAATCTTTCTTCAGGGGGTTATTCTTACGCAACTTTCTCAAAAGGCCATATATGCTAAAAGGTATTACCCACGAGCTCAGCAGGAAGCTGTACTATTCTTATCTAGGGCTGCGCAAAATCCAAAAGGTTAATTTTTTTGTGATACCTGTATTGAATTAAAACCACAGTGGCAGCCGCAAGGCGGAGACGCAGATACAGTCTCTGGAGGAATCCACTTCCATCTGAATGACCATCTGAACTGCATCTTTTATCCCAAACCTGCCCTAAAAGTTCCTTATTGCTTTTGGTTTCTGCTCCATCTAAACAATTTCCAAGTCCTCATACCGGGTTAAGAATTTTGCTGCTGTGCTACAAGGCTTTGTTGAACTAAGCTATTAAACCTCAGAAGCAGGGTGCTAGGCTTGGAATTCAATGCTAGTGTTTAAGTAAAACTTTATTCCTATTCTTTTGCTAGCATTTAGCTATAATGCTCCTAATCAGCTATGCCACTACTGGGTTCATTTCCTCCTGAACTGCTGAAGTTTCAAAGTCAAGTCAGCAGGCAGAAATGCCTTGCTGCATATACTGCAGCACAAACCTCAGAGTTTGTGCTACAAATAAAAACAAAACTACTTATTGAACACAGGCTGAACTTGGGAGCAGGGGAACCAAGAGCTAGAGGACTCGAGTCACAGAACGCATCGTAGATATACATCTTTAATGAAGGAGGTAGAAGACTAGAAAAACTTCATAAGGCTCTAACATTTTCACATCCATTTAGCAAGTGAGGGATGAGTTTTCATCTGGTACATTACCAGACTGGGACTTCATACTAACTGAGCTGGAAAAAACTATGTGACCTGATAACATAGTCATTGTGAGGACTTTTGATGCTTCACTCCAAACATTGTGCAGACAACGCAAAGGGTATGCATAAGGGAAGCAAATGTAAAGCACTATCAAAGAGCACCTTAGTACAATGGATAGAGGACTACTGCCAAGCTGACTTAATGAAGAAGTGTTATTTCCTAGTACCTGCCAAAAGTTGAATGGATGGCTTGAACAAAATATGAATATTAAATGTTAATATGCACATATACTAATCAAATTTAAAGGTCATTAAGGCAGCAGTCATTGTGCAAAACCATTTAAAGTGCTGTACTTACTGGTCCGAATATCTGCCATACAGCAGAAATTAACAGGAAGGTGCTAATTTACAGAGCAGGTTTTTCATAAACAAAGAACAAAAAACCCACCAAAACAAAAACGCCTGCTCAGATGATCAGTATGAAAATCCTGCTTGGAGAATATTTATCCATCTATATCTACGGCATCTTAGTGCCCTGTCTGTGAACAAGAGAACTTAATCGCGTCCATATGAGCAGCATAACATTTACTTTAAGAGATGAAAAAGGAAATTGTTATGTCTAACAATTAGATGCTCAGAAACGTCCGAACCTACCTGGTAACATGCAAGCACGGTACACCATTTTGCTAACTATCTTCTGAGAAAAGGCAATCAATCAATGCAAACAATGAGCACATGCATGACAGTAATGTTTTTCCTGGTGAGCTGTAGGTGGATCTGGCCACAAAGCCACTGGTTCTACTCACACACAGTTTGGAGTCCCAGGAAAAGTCTAAGAGGCATTATGAAAGGTTTTGTAAATGATGTGCTGTTAGTCTTACCCAGAATGGAAGAGTTTAAGGCTCAGTAAGTAACAGCATCCATACTTTAGGCTATCGAATATATACATTAGATAGTCATAACGGGGCTGCAAAAATGAGACCACGTGCACGTACATATAAACACACAACCCTTACTGCTTACACAGTTCCAGTACAACAGCACCTCCCCGCATTTTACAAGTCACCAGGAACAATTCTGCCCCCTCCCGACCCAAACATTTCCATTGGCTTCATCTGGAGAAAGGTGCTGCAAGAGATACAAAAGACAGAAACAGGACAACCTAAGACACCTCAGCCTTCTCTGCAGTAAAGGGTGGGGTGGCTTGGTTTTTTTGGGTTGTTTTTCTGTTGTCTGTTTCACAGGGCGTTTTGTGGGTTTCGGTTGGTTTAATGATTTGGGCTTTTTTATCCTACCATAAATAAATCACTTAAAATTTTGGTAAAGAGCAACACACACACAAAAATATAACTGAATTCAGAAGTTCTCTTTTTACATAATTTCTCTTTTGGAATCATTTCTTCTTATGAAGAAAGCGAAATCACCATAATCTTCTCAGCATTCACTTTACATTTATTTTAGCTTTGCATGTTTATCTCCATATAGTTTTGCATGTGTCTACGTAAAAAAAATTACCATGACAATCTGGTTTTAAATCAGGAACTGAATATAGATCATTGACTCACTTCTTCCATTTAACTAATGCTTTATTTTTATTCAAAAATGTTTCACTTTGTTGTGCATATGCCACAAGGCCCATCGCTGTCGGCAAAAGCTCCCATACCAAGAAAACATCTGTCAGGACCACAGGGATTTTGCTATTATCCACCACTTCCTTGTTAATGTATGGTCAATACTAGGACAAGAAACCTCTCAATAAATATGCAGTGGGAATATAAATTGCTGGAAAGTTGGAACTACCAGCTGTCAATACAATTAGAGACAAAAGAGCACTGGAGCTGGCCTCAGAGGATTATATAGCCATTTGGGAATTGATTTCCTCAGGGGTTACTCCTTTGGAGCTTTTTAGCCACAAAAAGAGCCCATTTGTTGAAAAGTACCATTTGTCAGCTCTTTACTACATTTACATGCGTTATTTCTGCCCCTCCCTGGCCAGAATAATATTCTCTTGAAATACACTATTTTGTAAGGTTATAACGGAATGGAAATTTATTTCTGGAAATGAACGGAGATCGCAAAAAATGGGTAATGAGAAATGGGTAAAATGAGCACTTCCTCTCTCTCCAGCTACTATGATCAGCAGGAATAATTCCGCTCAGTGAAACAGCACAGTTTTCTAACTTTTCTGGCAGGAAGTCACTACATACCTTCCTCTTTCTCAAAAAATGAAGATGCAAAACTGTTACTTCAGTCTTCTCCATAGCAGTTTGCTTTCAAGGCCTTCAGGCTATACTCAGAACAAATCCTCTTGCAGGAAAAGTTTGCTTTATCCCGCAGACATCAGAGTTGGTCAAAACTCTTCTGACAGGACAGCTTTAGGAGAGCAAATGCCAATTTGAAAGAATCTAAACACTCCAGAGAAACACACTGATTGCGTCAAAATTCTGATGGCATTTACTGGAATCCTGCCCACTTTCATGCCTGCTCATCTTCCCACCTCCTCAGCCAATGTTTCCAGGCTTACAGTGAAAATAAAATGTAAAAACAAAGTTAAATTAAAAAATAAAAAAAAAAGAGAGGATCAAAATTAAGGAGTTGTTACACAGCCTATACTAATAAATTATTTCAGTGTCTTAAAATGACATTATTTCAGAACTGATACTGCAGAGGAATATACTACATTTATTTTACTGTCTCAAACCCCTATTTTTTATATTTTGGAATTCTGACTAAAAGGAAAATTCCTCGTTCCGCCCAGCCACTCCTGTTCAGCAAGCAATACCTGCACCCTTTACCTTAGCTGCTCTGCTTACTGCTTGGCACAACTGAAATACCAATATTGCGTCACCGGCTGCACCACGCAAAATAGAGCTGTCTGAGCAAAGCTTGCCCTAATAACCAGCGCAACGACTTGCTCTGTGCTCAGTCTTGAAAACTGCAGGGAACACCATGCCAAGACACAGGTTCATCTTGTGACTACTTCAAATGGAAGGAAAAAATGGTCCCAGTGGGTTAATACTGTTCTTGGTTGTGCTCAGAGTCCAAACTAGCATTTACAAAAATGTGAAACACCAGAATGTAACTGCACAAAGTTACGCCAATGCTTGTGTTAGTAGCTGCAGCCTTGGAGGATTCTGAACAGAACAGCTCTGACCTGACTGAATCTCAGCTCATTCGTCCTTCACAATTTTGTTTTTACCATAAATGCATCTTTGTTACTTTCTTGTGTTTTCACCTTTTTCTACATTTTTGTAGAACTACCATGCCTTGCTTTTCCTTTTTATTTACTACAATTGCTAACAACAACATCACTATATCACAAGTAAACTAAGGGAAGTATAAATCAATGTAGGATCCAAAGTAAAAGTAGTACTATCCCATGCATGGCCAAATTTCACTGATATTAATTAAATTCTCTCTGAGCTACAGTGCACTATGCTTCTTGGAATTTATCTTTTCCAGCTCATTTGTTTTTGACTGACTGCACAGTATGCCAACCATCATTCCACTGCAGCACTGATCATCTTGTTATCAGCTGCCGTTAAAGGACTGGTACGCAGTGCATAAGGAATCTGTTGATATTTAATTCATCCATGCCTCAGTAGGTTTTCCACTTTTGTTTTAAGCCATATCTTCCACCATACAGCTTCCTGTTTCACTCACTGTAATTACCATTCATTAAAATACAGTACTATCTTTCTTTTTCGTTAACATGACAGCCTTGTGATTCTGTTGTGATCCATGCCCTTATTATTTAGTCCACAATCCCAAACTCAGCTTTATTACAAGAAACAAGCAGCTTTAAATGTCAGTAATTTGTAAGGTGAACATAGTATCAGATCCATCAAATACAATATGCACAAAACAAATAGTGGTATTTAGGTGTGGTAATTAACTGCCAGCAACCATTTATAACAGAGAGATGACAGAGAAGGGCAAGGAAGGACTGCAGTGACCCTAAACTCCCTCCCAAAATGGTGACAAGGTTTCTGGCTTTGGGATGAGGCCTTGTCTTGTTATTACAAAAAGCTTTATCAGTCATATGTTGCTTTTTTTTTCCTGGAGAGGTGACTTTTCACCAGGCTACTTTGAAACATGCAGACCACCTAAAGTTAACTCACCTGAAAAACAGCATCTTCAACCTTAAGAGTCCACTCCTAGAATACAAATATAATTTAATAATCCTTCTCAAAAGCAGCAGTGTAGAACAATGCCCCAAAGCGCCCCCCCGCCAAAGAAAACTCCAGAATTTGGATGGTATTATTCCCTCTTCCTTTTATTTGCCTCGATCCGTCTTGTTTGCTTCCTCTCCTTAGTGCATTACCCACACTTAAAAGTTACACCAGAGTAAGCTAAAACTTTAAGTTGATTGAATTCTTCCTGAACATCTCAGAAGGTAGTGTTTTACTTGAGTTGTGTTTAATACGTTTAAAAGGGACACTGTCAATAACTATTAGCTGTAAATAGAGCTCCAGAAGGCTGGGAGGAGAGTCTTGCTGAGGTACACTGCAGTCCATTTTCTTAGAAGATCCTCCACGCTCCTACCTGTTTCCTGTTGCCCTCTCAGCAGCTCATTTGGAGTAGGACTCTTCCCACCAAAGCTGCATATCAATTACAGAGATGTCCTCTAGCATCAGAGGGAAACATACATTTCTAAAGCACAATTTATTTAATCTTGAAGTAGAGAAATAAAATAAGTTAGACAAATTGCATCCCTGAAGAATCTGGTTCTTCGCACTGAATATAAAGTTCATGATTACTACCTTTAATGTAGACAATTACCTGTTTATCTGTTACTAGAGATATGCAGATGTCTAAAGTTTGATGAAAATGAATCCTATCTCTGGTTTTTCTTGGTTAAAAAAAAAACTAGAAGTCTTTTTGTGTTTTAGTATGCGATTCTCTAGATTCTGTTTTGCATAGAACATGCCTAATGACAGTTGTTCGATTCCATACGTTTAGTCTGTGACTGAACAAGTTTTCATAAAGATCAACAAAAATCCCTAAATTCTGGATAGATTAACTGAAAAATAAACCTTGGAATGTTTGGAAGTTTTCTTTTAATTGAAGAGGGGTAGAAACCAAACAAAGACAGGAGACTGAAGGGGGTAAAAAAGTAAGGAAAATCCTAAGGACTAAATGCACCACACAAAGAACAAAACCAAAAAAAAAAACCCAAGCCACATACACAACGCACCCAACCAACAACAACAAAACAACCCCAAATATGATCATCCATTAACTTTAGAATTAATGAAGTAGAGCTTGCCAGTGGCTCATCCTAACTAGGGGTACTACCTCATTTATGCATTAAAAAAAAAAACCAAACTTAATTTTCAGACAGACTCAAAAGCCAATTCCTCAACTTCAACGGGTCCTGACAGCCAGATAATGTTGTACAGAAGGTCCAAAAATTATCTAGAAGTTTCCATAATTATTAAGCTATTTAACAAATAAGTAAAAAAGGTTTTGCCCAAAAGATCCCCTCTAAGGTCCTTCTCCAGATCTTTGTCATACTTGCTATACGTTACCCATTCAACTTTTATGTTGGGCTTCTAGAAGAAACCTGAATGAAAGTTGTTTTTCACTTGTGCAGTTTTATCACTGTTTGTGACAAATGGGTATTTTTTCTAAATTAGAATATATACTGAAAACGATGGAATTATTCTAAAACTCTTTGAAGAAATAGTGTCAACTTTCCTGACTCTGAAATTTGAAAGACTGAGATTGTTTTCAGATATATAATGCAATTAACAGAAGTTCTGTTACTGTTCATTAGATTATTAATCATTTTTGTGCTTGTTGATATATCAGTTGTCAAATAATTTAACAAACAACAACAAAACTAACTAGCCAATAGTTTTACCATTATTTTCTTGGCTTTTCCATAGCATTACACCCAAGTGCCCCCATACAGAAAAGTGTTTTACACTCAATTAAGAACACCAATTTTAGTGGCGTTGATGGAACAAAGCAAAGAATTAAGTCTACTGAGACTGGACATTATCTACAGAAAATACAGGAGTAGCACAAAAGAAAATAGCCCAACAGACCTTGGTCAAAAATATGTCTTAATACAGACAAATTAAAGACTTAATTAGAAGTAATACTGCATTCCATTGCTTACTAAAGTCTATATGGATGAGAGCTACCATGAGGAAGAAAAATATGGAGAATTGTAGAGAATTACTGAAAGCGTGAGATAATTGATGAAATTTGGGCAGTATGAAAAGTAATCTACCTACTGCACAGCTACATAGATTATAAGAGTTTGTAACGCTGAGAAGTCTGTACAGTGAAAAAAAGACTGCTTTTGAAAAATCAGATCTCCCTTCAAAATAAAATTATTTTAAATCAATCTCAATTAGGTTAAATTACACTTGAAGTTTTCCTTTTTCCTAAAACTCTTGATATTAACTTCTGTATTTTACTAAATTACGCACAGATACTGTGCTTTGCATATGAATCACTTTATATGATGAGCTGTCTGCATTAATTTAAATTTGATTTAACCAGGTTAATACTAATAGTCGGCTTTGACAATTAAGAAAAGGTTTCCGAAAGACAGAAAATACATATGGAAAATATTACACATTACAATGTGTTATCTTATCCTGGCATCTAAAAATTTAATAGAATAAGGATTAACGTTCAGACTCCACATTTAAGGAACAGAAAAAGAATATTAATATAATATTTGTTCTCATGAATACAAAGCCACATTATAGCTCATAAAGACCAATTTTGGTTTGCCTGAACATTTGTTTGACGTTTTTAACCGTCATAACACCAAGATACCACTAAATACAAAAAAGGAACAAAGGTATCCTTTCTTAATGAAATATAAAGTAGATTGCAAGAATTAGAGACACAGTCTTGAACAAAATACAAATACAGCTTCCTTAGAATATTTTTCTGGGCAGGAAAAAATTTATAGCTGACAAATTTGTACGATCTTGATGACTTTGGATGAGCCGACGAACTTGCACCAGCAAGTTTTTTGGCCAAATTTTACTTTTGTAATATGATCAAAAGTCTCTCTCTCAGGAAGACAAGTGACAAATTGAGGGGGAAGGGGCATTTCTATGAGACTGCCGATTAAGATTTGCAGGCATAGGAATGCTTGATTTTTACAGAAGTTCAGCATATAACAGTATTTTACAAGATACCCATGTTATTTTTTAACTTAAAATGCCAAGATTCAGGGGCTGCTAAGCAGAAAATAATTGATTTGGCCTTTGCTTGTGGTTGTTCAAATGTTGCAGGGTACAAATCAAAACTGATATTCATGCTGGTTTGAATTTGCATACGCAGTTCACATTTTCAAGCCCTCAAACCCAAACTGGGCATTTTAAATGTTTTGACAGTAATGATTTGAAACATGCTTTCTTATCGGCTAATCAATGAACTGAATATCATTTCTGGCAGTATTCTGAAATAGGATATGGACCAGCGGTCTCTTCATCCAGAGGCTTTTTAAAAGAACTTACGGGATAAAGACAGACAGACTGAGGAAAAACAAATTCATCCACATGCACGTGTAACTCCAGTTAGCACCAGCAGCAACTGATTAATTTATCATTAAAGGATTGTTATTCTATATATTCATTATATTTCTGTTAACTAGATTTTAGAAAGGCCTATTAATGCAACAGTACAGGTATTTGCAATAGCACGTCAGGCTCAATGAACATGAAAACCTCATTTTTAGAATAAGTATAAAAGATGTCAGTATAAAATCTAGTGCCTGGTAACATCTTCTCTTCCTTTCTATTAAGTAAGGACCAAGCTTTATAGAAGTCTCACTCTGATCTCCCCTATAGCAAGGGACTGGAATCCCCAAGATCTCACTTCCCTAGATCACTTGAGTACTTGGAGAAACAAAGTTATGAGAGAGGAGAAAATGTTCGTTCATTTATGTAACTGCCACTGGAATCAGTTAGGACCACAGGAATAGTCTACAACTGTGTGAAACTACTTAACATAGTGGATGAAATAAAATTACAATAATTAATTCCTTGAAAAGATTTATAATGTTAGCCTTTTGCCTCTAGTTATGAAAGAAAAATGCAGACTGCTGAGTAGACTTTGTAACTGATCAGTATTCAACTGGTTTCCTAGGAGTACCTAGACAAAGCACCAATATTACCCAAATGTAGAAGGAAAAAAACACCCAAAAGCAATGCCCAGTATTTGTTCTGATCCACTGATAACCCAAGCAACATATAATGCATAATTACAATAAAAGGGTAATAGCCTGGACTTCAGTCAATCTCTCAGTTTTTCAGAGGTTGTGCCATCAGAACACCTCCCTTTCAAGCAGCTCCCAAAATCCTGCACTCGCAGCATCATGACAGGAAACACCCTACTGAGACCCACTTCTCGTTACTGGGCAGGATCAGAATTTACGTTCTATTTCCTTAGGTCTGGTTGTGGGGTTTTTGTTTGTTTGTTTTCCTTTCCCACTAGCTCCCTCTGAATTGAAAGAAAGCTTTATAGGTGGAGCAAGAAAGTGTGAGTTTCTGCCCGTCTCCATCCTTTTGCATGACAGTAATGAAGTTTTAGGTACTCATAGGATTCTTAACATTTGAGAAACAAAGGGCCTTTCTCCACAGATGTTTGGTGGTTTGGTTCTTTTATGTCATAAGAAAGTGCAAAAGGATTTTCACACTTATGAACATTATTAGCTATCACAAAAAAGTATCATAGTTCAATCTATTTTAAGAACAGGGGCAATGAATAGCAAGATTTTTGGAACAAAATGCTTTGTTTAAAAATAATGCTGCTATTCTTTGTTGAACTGCATTTAAACTTACTGTAACACTCTGCTAATCAAGATCTGTAACGTTTCTAAAAAGGTGTTATGGAAAACTAGTAAAGGTTACATGGATGTATTAGCTTATTAAATGTTAACTTCACAGCCAACACCGCAATAAACAATATTAATCAATAATTGATTAGCCCCTTATTATTATTATGAATCAAATTAGGTTCAACCCCACTGAATGTTTTCTTAATACTACGGCAAAATAAATGTTTTCCCATCAAATTTTTTCTTATCTAGTATTTAGTTGTTACAGCAGTGTACTTCATTCAGATCAGACTCCAGAGGAAGCTGAAGGAGTCCGTGCGCAGCGCTTCTTTACTATGCTAGAGTTACACAGCCACAGATATATCTTATTCCTATAAACTGAAACAGCATTAAAAAAAAGTATAAATTACTGTTGACCTAGCTTTTTTTCTCATATTTTGTTTTACAATCTACACAATAGGGTTATCTTTATTGACGTAGCCTATTTAACTAGCATTGTATGTGGCTCAAACTCTCATTATTTCTTTTCTGATCAGTCTCATCTGGAATTAATTGTTGTGGACTGCAACACAACTGAACAGGAAGCCCCAACATGCAGTCGCAGGCATTGACTTCACATTTAGCAGTAGTCCTTCTGAAAAAACTGGAATCAGGAAAGATCCCGGCAACTCTTTCTAGGAGACTCATTTTAACTTTTGTCTTTGGTTTCTGATACTTTAAGGCTGCAGGATATTTTAACAAAGCACAAGAGAAATCCAAATAGCATCGTACATTTCAGATTTCAAAGCAGCCATACAGAAGCAAGGTGAAATAGTAGTTACATCAACACCAAATTTTAAGAGTCTATTTTATTATTATAATTATTGTGAAATGTTCTAGAGGATACGCTGTGGGATAATTTGGTTTAATGAGAAGCCTTAATGGAAGCAGGAAACCTGAGTTAGTTCAGGATAACAAATACAAGAAAAGAACCGGTGAAGTTCTTAACAATATTTGCACATTGAACACATGAGAAGAAATATAAACCCACTGTGAAGTAGTTCATTTGTCATCAGTTTGTAAAATAGCCCAGTTTCATAAATATCTAATGTTGAAACTTCATCATGGTATTATAATGGTAAATATTAGAAAACAACTTAAGACCATGACCATATCTGTAAGGAAACGAAGAAGAGGTAGACAACAGAAGGCATATTACTTTGAGGGTGATGGAAGTAGTAAGTAACATATTACGTTTGAAAGGAAGGAAAGCAGGATTTCCTAACAGAGAAACTGGACAGCAGTCGGTGTTGACGGGAATATACAAAGACTTCGGCTGAAAGGAGGTGTGGATCCCCTAGAGAATGCAGAAGCACCTGTCTGTACTTAAGCAAGTAAACTAATCCAGTTGACAGGAGACATTCTTGTCTGATAAAGCATTATCACCTACCTCCTCAAAACAGGGGAAAGGGGACAAGAAAAAGCAGCCTGACAATATGGAACAAAGGGAAAACCTGGGAAGAGTGTGGAACATGGTATGATGGAACTAAACAGAACTGGCAGGAAAATTTCAAGTTGTAGACTGGCAAATTACCAGAACTGCTGAAATTCCACTAGGGTTTATATCCAAGAATGCTCATGGTGGAACTATAAAAACACACTGGTTTTTATGCTTTCAGAAAAAAAAAAACCCCACAAAAAACCAAACAACCCAACACCTACTGAATAGTGTAATTTTCTGCATTGACTGTAACTATAGCAACTATGATTAAATATAGGAAAATCATCTGTACCCACAGCAATAATGAAACATCTGTGCATCAAGTCTTCACATTGCAAAGTTGTCAGTTCTGAAGACTACTGGATCATTAAGAGACTTTTACCACAAAGACTAGCATCAGAACCTAGAAATTTTTCAAATGGCATCTAAAATCCTGCATGGTGCTTTGAGAACTAACAGCACTCTGCCTAGTAGAAGTAATGACAATCTTCTGGCAACATTAGCAAATGCACCTCAAAATATATGAATCAGTAGAATTTCATATATAACAACTTTTTGTAATAGCAAAATTACTGTGGTTAAGCCAAACTGTAAACACAGCAGCAGCAAAAAGTCTTGGCAAAGAACCTCTACAGAAGACAGTCAAAACAGAAATATACCTTTGCTACAGTAAGGCTGTAAGTACAGAATAGGAGTACTTACCTATCATGCTCTAAAAACCTAACTGTATAGCAAATTGTCAAATGGCCAGAAGGAAAGATTAACTGGGGAACCCCACAGAAATAAAATACATTAGTATTTATAATCCCATTTAAAGAAACCGTACAGAATTTTAATAACTGAAATAAAATGGTACAATCTTCCTGTCTTCCTAGATCTCTTGTTTGTTTGTTTATATAAGTATTTGGGGGGGGGTGGGGGGGGGGGGGGTGTTTCAGTATTTAACAATGTTTTCTATACTTCTCCAGTAGATCTTTGTTGTTGCCAGCCTGATCAGAAACATTTTCAAATACAGCACTTGTTGGAGTACTAAATGCTACAGCATAAACTAAGCATATAAAACTTTAATTCAGACCAAAGAAGAGTTAATGTTCAGTTGCAAACCCCAATTAATACACTAGTATGCAACTGAAATTTCTGCCTCCCACACTCCAGTGACATACTCCATATGCAAATTTCCATTTGCCATAAATTTTCCAAGTCTTCCTACAACAGACCATAACAACATATTTACTTGTCTGCCATACACTACTGATGTCATTTTTGCATATATATGTTTCTCAGTGTACGAATATGCTAACAACATTCACAACAATACATTTCAAATCTGGAGGAAAACACCACAAACAAGACTTGCAGCCAGCCTTCAGCAGTAAAAGAAAGAAAGTCTAGATATGAATGCTTTGCTAGAAACTCTGCATCACGAGCAGACATGGTACACTACCCTCTTTGTTTTCGACAATTTCCTGGCAGAGGCACCAAAATAGTCCACCAAGATGCAGAATACAAGAAATCTAATTAGAAGCTATGCAATTGAGAAATTGCTGGAAATGAAATTCAGAAAGCCTACAATGTCAAAACTTCCTAATGGTAGAAGAGTTCTTCAGGAGAAATCTGAACTGGATTTCTTTTTTCCTCCATGTGTTTCAGTTTTTTCCTGATCTCAAATATACAACTGTCACTAGTTGTAAATGCACAGTCTTCACATGTATTCGGGGGAAGGGGGGGGTGCGCACGCATGTGCATTTTGCTACATGATCACATGTCTTCTGAAAAGAGAAACAGTAGTATTACACAGCCCGCACGTGTTGCACTGATTTTCAGTTAGCATATCTTATGACAGAAGAGGGTGAAATCCAGGCATTCAACAGGCAAACAATCAGAAAGCTAAACAATTACTTGAATATTCCATGGAATTATTTCAAAATAAGTCTGCTTTTGCTGATTATTCCAACTTCCTATTATTTGTGGGTTTTTATTACACTGCAAAATTCTCAGAACATGGCAAATATCAACCAAGTTACAGAGAAGCCAGAGAGATCTCTGATGATACAGTATGTCATACGATGTGTCAATTTTTTTCCCCACAGATTGGAATCAAAACAAGTCTCTTATCCTAGAAGAACTCTAGCTTCCAGAATTTAAAATTATATTTTCAGGAAAGAACATCCCAGACTTACTTTGCAGTTCAAAGGAGAAGGAATATTTGGTAATAGGTATCATAAAGGTGATTAGATAGCAGCACTCTTCTGCAGCTGCTTCTAGCAGACCTGTTCTTTGTCTTTCAAGTGTCCTGTAACTGCCACTCAAACCCTTCGGAGATGGCACTCCTCTGCCCAACTGGAAAGACTTGTACTAGAACTGGTTTCCCTAACTTCCCTTCAGAAACAGGCAAGTCAGCTTCTCCTGAGGTAGGCATCACAAAGTTCCTTTGCCTCTACACTATCAAGGAAGCAGAAAGTAGAGACATTTGAAATTAGATACTGATCCTGTTGCTGCCCTGCCATTAACTCATTGACTTGGGGCCAATTAAATTTTTGTGTCTCAGTTTGCTATCTTTTTCATTGACAGGTCCATCTCTGCCTATTACAGAGGAACACTGGAAGACTTGTCACAGTACTTAGCATTCTGAAAATACTATGATTGCTTTTCAAAGCTTTAAGAATCAGAAACCACCACTGTTCTGCTTCAGCATGCTTGCTTTATTTCTGGGAGTCAGTGCATTCCTATATAAAGATCACCCTTCAAAAAGGCTAAAATCTTCTGCAGCTGAGAGTCAATAACAAAGCGTTAGAGTAATCAAAGCTATCCATATGTTCATAAGCTTTCAAAAATCAATGAATAACTCATGTTTTTAAAAGCATTACCAATACAATTAGAATCTCTTCTCAGAGATTCTGAAGACAGGTTTTCGCCAGGCAATAAAAAAAGGAACCCGTATATGGTTCCCGTATATTCCCTGTGTGAGTGACATGAAAAACACTTTTTCCTGTGAAATAAAGGACGTTGGCTCTCCAGGAGTCACATCGAGGGTTGTCAAAACTTGTTTGAAACTGGTCTTTACTTCCTTGTTAGTAAAACAGATATAGCACTATCCATCTTACTTTGCGGACTAAATTTAAAGATTGCATCTGCAGCATAGAGTGTTATCAATACGCTAAACATGACAGTTACCAGATAAGAAAAGTAACAGTTGATTTTGCCTAAAAAATGATCAGGGTTACAATGAAGAAACAACTGGAATTAGGAGTATGACCTTGATTTTTTTTTTTCCTTCCAGTATGTTACAATTACTAAAATAAAGCTCAGACTGGGAATGTGTACTTATTTTTAAATGGATAAAATATTATTTTATTCTGGTGATTAAAATCTCAACTGTAACTAAGTGCTTCACTTATATTAACTAGCAAATGCATGATAAGGCATCAGCACTCCCGTATTTTGAAACAATTCACATTACCATGAAAATTACTGCTTCTTTAAAAATACGTAACACATATAAAAAGAGGAACTGGTCTAGCATTATGCAGAAAATCACAAGTAGCACAAGAAAATAAATCAAAGGAATAGTCTCTCTTATAAAAACTCTAGCCTCTGCTTATCACCAAGGCTGTGTCTTATTTAGTCTTTCTAAAACACTGACATTTCCTCCAAGTTGGGCTGGGATTATAACAGATAGACTCGGTAGATCCATGCCAGTCATCTACCTTATGCACTACTATTGATGACTGATGCATGGTCTTCTCTGTTAAGTTTATCTATCTAGTCTCAAATTGAGGGCTTTATCCTATGTAAAAAGGACATTTCTTGTCACAACACACATCAGTTGAAACCTGGTACCACTGAATACTAGATTTAGTTGCTCCTTCCCCGCAAATGAGTTAAAAGTCAGGCAGATTTTTGCATTTAAGGAGTAGTCAGCTTGTTTTAAACAAAGCTAATATAACAAGAAACAAAAAACAGAGCCAGAAAGGTGAAACATAGCTTGGTTTAACATAATGCGTGTTCATCTCTTAAAAGCTGGCAAAGGACAGCGTTGCAGCTGCAACTAGCACAATCCAACCAAAGTATTCTCACGTCAAAAATCAGGCAGGAATAATAACTAATCGAGCAGTTGTCCATTTAAAAATTATAATACTAATATGCTTAATAATTATATTCTATGACCTTGTCATAAGCAGAAACAATTTAGTCTCATAGCTAACAGCTTCAATCATAGCTTTGGTTACTGTTCAACTTCCTTCTGCAACTTTCTCAGCTTAAGTCAGACATATTGGAGGAGAAGAGACCAGTTATGGCTGGGATCTGCAAGGTGAAGCCAACATAAAGCCTCCATTTGCTTTTGAAAGAATGTACAAGCTATGATTTATGAAAAACAGACCTTGTCCTTTCAAGTGTTCTGCTAGCAGGCATAGATAAAGTAGAAGCTTGCATTGAACTCGTTCTTCGTGCTCTGCATCAGCTTTTAACAACCCTGAGCAGGAATTTAGGATACGACATGCAATTTGAGCAGCAAGATTAATCAATACCACTCCAAAACCTCCAAGCTCTAAATAACCAAGAATAACTAAGATTCACTAATTCTATCAATTAAAGCAAAATATAGCAAAGATTACATTCAAAGTGAGCAAGAAACCAGTACAGAATACTAGAGAATGATGGCACAGGTCCAGAAAGCAAGACATTTCTACCTGTATCCAAGGCTTATTAACATCCTAAAAAGCAACATAAATAAAAATAAATTAAAAAAAGAGAGAGACCAGCAAGCAGATACCTTTGCCTACAGAATATTAACATGCACGTAGGACCTGTCTGCTAATGGCATGACCACCACCTTGGCCATGATTAGTTAAGTGACCCAGACAACTAGTAAATAGCACAGACTCCTCTCATCTGAGTGAGAGGATCTCGAATCATGCAGTCAAGACCTGTAACAGCCATGCATTCCACAACCGTAGGGCACAGGTGGGCCTCTAACGCACACTGAACACCGTGCTGCGCCGTGTCAGTAATAGGCACCGCAATGTGTCACCAGCAGCTTGCGTGAGAATTTTAGTCTCCTTGGCGCCAGATGCTTGCCTAATGACTTACTCTAAGTTTCTTCCTTTTAGAGGGGCAGGGAAGCTACATTTGTTAAGGTTACAATTCCAGAGTAATGTGTGGCATTGGGACAAGCTGTCTTCAACAAATTTGCTCAAAAATCTTCCTTGCCAATGTATGTCTTAGACTAGTGTTATAGACTGATACTGAATATTCTCAATTTAAAATATTATGGGTATAGACTTCTTTGCTAGCTCATTACTGCCCAGCTCTTTCTTTTTTGTACGTAGTATTTTATGTTAGTGTTGATACGGTATAATATAAACTAATAGTATTATATTCATAGTATACATTGGTATGTTATATAATACATATCATTATCTATACACTGTGGAGTCTATATATATATAAAAATACATATGTAGAGAACGCACTTCTCTCTTACAGCAATTCTTACAAGCATCTTCTGTTTACTTTTAAATTAGAGATATAAGATTAGGTGCCTGGCTGTAAAAATGCCCTCTGCTTCTGATTATTTCCGTTGGGTCACCTCACCATCTGCTTTTGGAACAGATGCATTGCTGTCTGGTGCTCTCATGAATACCAGCTGACTGCCTGACCTTACTTTGGTGTTATGCTAGAATAGCAAGTGGCTATGCGTGCTATAGTTTTTGCCAACAGTCAAACAAGACTCGTATCAGCTTGAATTTGAATGATTTTCTGCAGATTTCCACTGAATTGCTTTCATCATCGGACTTTGATGTTATTCTTTTTTAAAAAATTAATGCATTAATGCTATGAGCAAGATGACCTTGACAGGGAATAAAACTAGTTCCAAGGTTTTCTTGGATTCATTGGCTTCTTTCTAACTATTCACCATTACCTTGTGATTTTGGTAAGTACAAACCATAATACTAGATAAAATTACTTTATATCATCCCTTTACTACTTATAGGATTATAAATCTTACGAAGAACTAAACCTACTGTAGTTACAGAATGGCCAAGAGAAACAAAAAAATAGTTTCTTCTTTCTCCTATATCCAGTAGGACACAATAACCATGGACAACGTAAGCAATGAAAGGCTTTAAAGATTCCATATACCAGGGCCAGATATCCCATAAAAACCCCAGATTGTTTAGCAACACTGTTATACAGACCATACAGTTCTTCCAGCCAAAAACGTTCAAGTCTCCATTAATCAAACAACTAAAACTCACAAAAGCTTCAGTATGAGGCTTATGTGCACTGAATGCAAAAGGAGGACAGAGTCTGCTACTGTATTAACTATATAACAACATAAGCTATCCAGTAAATAACAAGCCTGTGTTTAGGAGTATGTGACATTGAGGATTGATCCAATTTGATCAAGAGTACCATCCTGTTGCCTGTAAAATGCTGCTTTGATTTCTCAACCAACAGCTGTCAATATTTCAATATTTTGTCATTTATACTTTCCGCTGTCAAAGACAAAACCAGAACTTAGACTACTGTTCCTAAGAGAATGAAATGAAATAAACAGACCTGTATTTCAGAACTATCACATTGGGACAAGTAAACAGAGAATACTTTCTATGGTATCAGGTCTTTAAAATTGTCAGTTTGTTCAAAAAAACACCTAATAGTTCTATGTTACACAGCAATCCTACTGTCCCAAAATAAATTAATATAACGCAGTAGGATTAGAAGTCTCTGTTCACCTGAAATACCGTTCAGGAGAAGTATAAAGACAAAATGATAAAAAAACGTTCATTGCTTAAGGGCAGTGACGGCAGCGCAGGGTTAAAAATTGGCAGATACCTCTCTCAAGCATCTTTGCCAAAATTAATTCCTCTGCGGATTTGTCCAATAACTTAGAAAATTAAGCAAACAAATGATCACAACAACGACTGAATGACTTTCAGCCTTTTCCAAATGTCTTCTGTGCTGTACCTGAATAGCTACTTAGAAAAGTGTTAGAATCTGGTATCACACGGCCTCAAAAAAAGCAATGAATACAGATCAGGTATAGATTCTGCCATCTTTACTCTGGTCAAGAACACCCAGGACCACGCAGCGAGGATTCACCTGCACACTATGGATCAGTATCAGTCAGCCTTCCTTCCTACTGTGTACCAGCACCTACTAACAGGAAGTCGCCCGTCACAGTGAAATGCAATATACTACAAAACAGTCATTTTTGTTGGATTGATTTCTGAACCAAATCATGCTCAGTACCAAGACCAAGTTCCAAAACCCAGACATTTTTGAATCATAATCATAACTCATGATACTAAAAGAACAGCATATGAATTCCGGTTAGCCAGAGTAACCCCAGGAAGCTTGCTTTCCACCTACATGGCCTCTCCTCCTTTCCCCACCTCAAAAAAAGGGGGCCTGCAGATGACACTTCAAGATAGTTTCACAGTTTCCAACAACAAAATCTGCTCTGATTCTAAGCAACTTGGTACCCAGTGTTTTCTGCTATCTGACTTGAAATGAAAAGCTTATCAAGGTATAGAACAACATTGAGATAATGGCCCTGTTCCTAATGTCTGTTAACTCCATCACAGTGCTCTGAACCTTGTGCTTATTAGCACAGCAGATGGTTGAGATTTTTGACACCTGTCCCAGCAGTTTTGTTTTTGCTACAGCTTGCAGAAATTCATACACAAAAGCCATTTGTCAAAAACTAATTGACAAAAGCCAAGTTGGGTGAAGTTATATTTGCTGAGAATAAATTTATGGCTAATAATAGCTGGGTTTGAGTAAGGAAGCATTTCTCTCTGGTGTAGATAATCACTTCTCCACAGATACACTAAAAGGCAAAAACTGAGAAATACACTCCAAGCCAGCAATAGTTTATTATTTTGCATTAAAAAAAATTAAAATAATAGGTGGCTTATAGCACATTACTTTGTGCCAAAAACTAGCTATCTAAGATTATTCACAAGTAATGGTCACCTATAGGATTCTCAGGCAGCTGCTTTCATCATAGTTTTGCTTCTCCATTTATGCAGCAAACGTGATTTGATTCAACTTTATTTCTACATACAGTACTAAAAGCACAAGGCCTTTTTTTTTTTTATAGCTAGCTAGAGCACTCGCCAAGCCATCCAGATGTACCTCTAGGGTAACACATTAATTTTATCTTGAGCTTCATTTCAAGAGGAGTTAGTTGTAGCACACAAACATTCCAAATTACAATAGTTGTATTTTTACAGTACCACTTTATTCATTACTCTGATCACTTAAGGATTTTCAGGATTAAGTACTCTTAAATGTTAAAGACTGAACTAATAAATTGATAATTGGGTAGATGCAAAAGCTAAACATCAAAAAGATGGCAGAAAGGCAGTCTAATGGAAAGGAAAGGGGTTAAAAAAAAAGGGGGGGGGGGGGAACTTTGCCTAGGATGAAAAGAGGCTTCTTCACTGAGAAACTGATACCTAAAGGCCTTTCCTAATACTTGTATTTCCTGCTGCTCAGTCACCACAGCTTCCATAATGAAAAATAAGGCAAATCGTACAAAAATATGTGAAGTCAGCATTAGGTTATGAGCTGAGAATTACCACTTGGGAAGAAAAACCTTGAAGTAGCTTCATGCATACTTTAGCTTCATCCTCCATATATGTCAAAAAATAAACTGCCACAGCTGAATGGAGCAGGAGATGATCATTGTGCCATCGATCCCTGATTAACTAATCACCGATTTAGTCATTCCTGGACTTTCAAAAAGGACATAATAGAAATGGAAGTGGTTCAGAGAATCAAAGGTACACACAGAAACTGCATCTGGTAGGGATGTCCTTAAGCTAAAAGTCCTGGATGTCAGTAACATATTGGAATAAAATGTTAAACATACTTGACCTGTTACAAAAGGGGTTACCGGGCAAGACTAATTTCTCATCTGATCCACATTTGTTCTTAAGTTCACCATAATTTTCATTAATGAACTAAATCATTACTGATGACTGATCTAGGCATTCTAAATACCACTGCAACTCATTTGTCTGCAAATATATTAATAAGCTACTATTTAATGAGTGTCCAAAAAACATAGTAACAAAAATACTCAAATGATGGAAAGTTCTAATCTATTCCACACAACTGAAAAAAAATAAAATACATTAAAACACGCAATGAACAGAAAACCCCCAAAGAAATATATTTTCACTCTCAGTGAAGCCATGCACAAAACCAGCTAGATTTCTTTCCCCTGCTCGACACTGTTAAACAGCTACAAAGCATTCTGGAAAACACCTGAAGCTCAATAAGCATGGGGTTTGCCACTACTAGAAGGCAACAGGCTCTATGCTGACCTGACAGCACAGGATCTCAGGACTTGTCAAGAGTTCATTTTGTCTTGAGCTGGTTTCAGTTTCTTTCATAATAAATATCTAGAGGCCAAGTGACAACTTCCCATCAAGTGGGTGCTTAGGTCTCACAGTGCTGTGGGTGGGAAAGGCCTGGTACCTCTGGGTCATCCCTTTGTAAAGAAGAAGTGCCCTTTGGGTGCCCCAAGGCCAGGGAGAATAGTGTGTTGGGGTCTGCCTTCAACTGGGAGCCACTGAGAAGGAAGCAAACTGTGTTAAGAAAAGGTATAAAAATAAGTGAAGGTGGACCTAAGACAGAAGAGGAACAGGCTTTCATCGTGATTGAATCATTCTGGCTGGAATGGAATGTGTAATTTATCTCTAAGACGGCATCCTGAAAAATAGAGGAGAAAACACCTCTCCACATCTCTCAAGGTTCACCTCTGACAGAAATAGGTTATGTGAGTGTAAACCATCCTTAAATAAACTGACTCCGCCCCATCCACTGCTTATTGTAAAAGTGCAGCTTTATCAATTAATATAATCTAAATCCCACGCTTGAAGGAGCAACAATATGACCTTTCACCTGCTATCTCTGTGCTGCCTTCTGTATGTTCATGGTTATCAAACTTCCACAGCTGTTACTGATGTTTGCATAGATACACTGTCTTCATCACATCTGCAGAAGTGTAATATATACTGTAATATATAATCCACCATAAACTTCTGCGTAACTTCAAGGAAACAAATTCTCTTGGTTACATCAAGTGCCATTGGGAGACAGGAGTAGTAAAAACTTATTTTTCTTGGCTTCACATATGCAGATATGTCTACAAACACATTGTTTCATGGAAAATAACAAAATGTTTGTTCAGCAAGGAGCTTATGGCTGTGATGAGACCCTAACAATAAGTAAACTAACAAATATTAGAGTAAAGAGATTGAGAAGTAGAGAAAGGGAGCTATGTTAATGTCTATCAACTGCTAACACCAGTCCCCCAACAATCTGCTTCCGTTCCACAAATAACACTGCCATTTACTTCAAGCTTCAAAGGCCCAGTTTCACTACAGACATACTGAACAGAATTTGTGCAGACGTGTACAGTAGGAAAATGCAGAACCATACTTCAGAAGAAATACATTTATATAAAATACATAAATGCATATACATAATATATATTTAGTAGAACTATTACTTTAAGTCAGAGTTTATCCTCTGTCTTAAAGTCAGACCTCTGACGTATTATGCTGCTGGTATATTACACTATAGATTGCTCTCCCATAACTCACATCACCTCAAACCAACTTCATGCCCACTCTACTACTGTGGCTACAAAGAACGATTTTAAGAGAATGATATAAAATGATCTCACTCAGCAGTGTTCTCACTAGTTGAGGAGAACTCTGAACTCATTTTACTGTATTACACAGAGTATACTCTGCTGTAATTGCTGGGCTATTCACTTAATCCCCTGGTGGCATTTACTGAAATGCCATCAATTTAAATTTGTTTTCATAAACTCTACAGTTGGGGACTTTGAAACAGCATCCTCTCCCCAGTAATCTTTTTCTAATAAATGCCAAATTAACTAACTAACATCTGCTTGACATAGAGAAAGTAAAATAAATGTAATTTATATACTCTGTTTGTTCTGAGGTGGATACCCATTACAACAACATAAATGGTATCCGTCCCTTTTAAGTTTTGCAAATATACATGAACCCGATATGAAGTAACCTGATTTGCCTGAAGCATACATACAATCAAATGCTGTAAAAACAGACCAGTTTACAAATGGTATCTATAGAATAATCTCATTCTGGGGAAACACCCCCCTTTAATCCTCTCAAAAAAAAACCCAAAAAACAAGCAACAAACAAAAAAAAACCAACCCAAAACCCACCAGAAAACAAACACACACCATAAAGCACCCCACACAAAAAAAACCCAAACTCACCCTTTTTAATCTGAGCAAGACAAACAAACCAAAAGCCACAGATATCTATTCCCATCAAGAAGCAAGAAGATCAATGGTAATTGCTCTAAAAATTTTAACTTGCTGAATTTGAGTCTCACAATATCACTTTGTTTTCTATTTCACTATTGCCCCTTGGATTTAAATATCAGCAAAATTTGGTTGATACTAGCTTCTTATTTTTCACGTGCTTCATATCACAACAAATTCCATTTTTATGTGCCTACATCAGTGAAACAAAAGCCAACCAGTTTAATTGTAAGAACAAGAGACTGCAAAACACAGGGAAGGACACAGAAGACCATGCAGCATTTACTTCTGACAAGAAGAACGACTTCAATGTCCCCATGCCACCCTCCTCACAAATGTCTTTCCACCGAGAACATTAATCAGTGTGTGTCACTGACACGGCAGTAGCTGTCAACCCTCTTGGTTGTTATATTGCCATAGAAAGCATCTAGCACAGCTTCACCCAGACCTGACACCCTGAGCTGAACTGAGATGACTCTCTGTAACAACTGTCAGTGGATAGATGATTGAGACCTACCTGCTTTGCTGCAACACCTTCCCTTTTAGTCTGGGTAAGCCACTTCCAGTGATCCAATAAAATAGAGGAGATTTTTTTTTTAATTATTTTTCTCTTTCACAGAAGAACACTTTCATTACCTATAAAAAAAGTTATTTTTTTTTTAGGAACAATTCAGTGACTCAGAAAAGATGCCTGAAGATCCCTCATAAACTATCTGATGTGATTACTTCTTAGATCATTTGGCATTCAAAATCTCAGCTTTTACGGAAACCACATCCCCACAAGTGCTTGTATGACCCCATTTCTTCCACTGGATCATCAAAAAAAAAAGTTTAAAAGTCTGACTATCATCTTCCTCTTTGGGAAACTGAGGAAAAGACATACCAAGCAACTTGCTACAATTACTTCAGAAAATTATGGCACTGCAATATGTCTGCAATAAAAACTGAATTTAACAAATTCCAAACCAGTGTTTCGATACCAAGTCAGCCTCCCCTCACCTTCTGTTTTTATTTCCTAGCTCAATGACCCGAATTAAACAAGCAAGAAGTGATCTCTAACCACACATCCTGAAACTTTGATTTAAACACGGGCAGGCAGGCCAAAACCACCATAGGTAGAGACAGTGAATCTATGGAGTATAATTAGGATTTTTAAAACTGCAGAATAGACTATTGTTATGAAGTCAAACCTAATTTACATAGAAGAGAAAGATAAAATAGCAATAGGAAGTTTTAGAAACACCTAACACCTAAGAAAAAGATTCTTCAATGAAAGAAGTTAATTTAAGAAATGAACTACAACTACAATAAAACTTGCCAGCTCAGCCTCTCCTTCCTTCTTCAGTGTCAGGATGGCACAGTTTACTTTTTATGTATTATTTTGCTTACTATCATTATCATCACTGATCTCAAACGGAGCATTTCAGAGCTTGTGAAATTCTTTTTTCTTCCAGTTTTCATTGAGCTAACAAACTGCATTTTATATGTGCATACAGAAACGTTTCAGTACCACAGTTAACAGAACTGTAATCTCCCTCTAGCAGAGTACCTTAAACATTTTGAGACGTTCAAAGTAACTCTACAGACATCATGGGATTACTTGCACGTTGCCCATAGGGGCACTGCTTAATCAGGATGCACGCACTGACACACACTGCTGCTAAACTCAACACTTCAGGCTCTAGATTATCCTGCTCTAAGGGCTCACATAAGAAGAACACATTTCTCACAGAAAGGTGACTTCTTCCAAGCAACCCCTGCTGGTGGCATTGATGAGATCTAGAGGTTGCCCTCTGAAGCAGAACGGAGAAACTGGCTCAACCAGTGGGCATTAAATGGACCGCTTTGCTGCAAGAAAGAAATTCTCAGCCAAGTGAAAAAAACTTCAAGAAGAGTTAAATTTTTCTGATGTGTTGAAAACAATCGTTTTTTAAACTCAGAGTGATTATTATTTCCTTTTAAAACAAAACATGCAGCACTTAGAGGAGAAATAATTGTTATACTGCATTCCCACGTGCATAACTCTTACAATCCAAGTCTACATTCCTGGATGTAAATACAGTCCCCATCTCAATAAATTATTCAAGTCAGACTGCCGAGTTATCACCCTAGTGCCTTGAAAACAAATTAATTCCACAACAGAGTGGGGTCCACTTCCCGTAACCTTCTAAGGTAAAATCCAATGGCATTCCAGTCCTTACTTTTCCTCATAGTGCACCAAGACAGCTAAGAAAGTTTCAACAGTAAAGAACATCAGCAGTACATAAATATTTTTTTTTAAATCAAATACAGGGCACACATTACAACAGAGGCTTGTCAACAAGAAGTGAGCTGTAAGCGATAGAGGGAAAGGAGAGTAGATGAGAGCAACTGATAGTTTATGAAGACAACTCCTAGTAAGCTTGTCATCCTTGATCAGCTTTATTAAAGTTTCCTTAGTAAGTTTTAAGTTTTTTCACTACTCCCCAGCACTCTGTCTTGCAGAATAAATACACCTCTCTCCTTGCAAGATTCACCTGTTAACACTCAGAAAACACAGCACCTTCTACCAATTTAGAGGCCTATCAACCACACAGCAGAGCAGGTAAACAACTAAATCCTGCTTCTTTTTTCCCTTGCTCCTCCTGAGAGAGGAATAATTTACAAGTAACTAGAGTATTGCTTTGCTCTGATGTACAATAAACACCAACTGGTAACAGTCCCATTTCAAGCATTATTCAAAAGGATGCTATAAGCACAGGAACTCACAGGTCATGGGGGAGAGTGACAAATAAAAGTCCTTTACATTCATCACTATAGTCCCTTCTTCTGTTTGCTGCTTAAATGTACGAAAACACAAAGCTGTTCCCTGGGAGCAGGTCTGGAAGACTACATGTGACAATTTGAAACTACCTGATGCTCAATTAAATAAAAAGTTAGAGAAACTCCATTAAAGTAAAACTTACTACACTGATGTTAAGCAAGTCTTAGCTCAATCAAACAGCACAGAGCTTTAGAAAAACAGAGAAGCCTGGTCAAGTTTTGATCAACATAATTTCTTCTGGTAGCTGACAGTTGGAGAACTTGAATTTGAGAGCAGAAAAGTGTATTTGCATTTTACTAAGGGACTGGCACTATGGAGGTTTTTACACATCACTGCAGCATGAAGTTACATGTAAGAGAAATGTGGATGATGAGAGCTACTACGTCTTTAAAGTAAAAAGCTTAGTGGTAATACGTAATTAAAACACGTACAAGACAGGATTTTCCAGTCCATCAATGAAGGATAAGACTGCTGAGATGTGGCCACACAAATGGTCCTACAGCAATTCCGCTGCAGTAAAAAGAAAATATACAGGCACTTTTGCCCCTTTGCAGCTCTGTAACAGCCCCATGTTTGACATTACTGTACATATTCCATCCCTAAGATTGTTCATATTATTATTTGACATAATTCCTAAGAGAAAAAAACCACAAGTAAATATTTACTATGCTTGTGAAAGTTTATGTTAATTTTATAAACTTCCACTATTCATTAACACCAAAACACCCAAAGGGGTGTGCTGCTTTGCAGTACGGATAACTATTTCCATTGCCTGCTCATAATTGCATTGAACTGTAAAACATCTGGCAAGAGTAAAGCAAGAAGACAGGCCTAAAATTCAAGCAACTAGAGGTTTAAATAGACTAGAGGCTTAAATAGAGGAAAATATGCAGACATGGGAGGATCTTCCCTATACTATCCTCTGGTGCTTTTTTTATTACATGGTTATTGTTTCCCTCCCTGCCTCAGCCTATTTAATTAACATTGACCAGGTGTCTGCTCCATCTTTGCTTCTTCAACACATTTTAGGCTACGGCCTGAATTCCACCAAGTCCAGAGAACTGCTGCAATTTAACAATGACACCCAAGGGTCACTCAGCCCTGGTTCCTCGGTGGGTGGCAGACCTAATACCAACAGGAACTATTTTTTAGGCCCCCCACATCCCCACCCTCCAAGTGACCGCAGGGGTTGCAGTCCAAGTTAAGTAGCTTGAATTCATTCTGGACTCTTACCCTTACCAATCATGCTACAGAGTCACCGCATACCCTAGAGATAAACAAAATCGCTATTTCTAAGCTACCTTTCCCCGCAGCTTGCAAGGTTAATTTTGGAAACGGTTTTTAATACTTACTAAAAGACATTCTGTGAAAACTTTTTTTAAAAGAAAAAACAATCACTGTCCAGCTGTTACTCTTGTAGCACTTCCCTACTTCTATCACACAGGAGATATCATCCGCAATGCTTGATTAACACCTTCACCCAAGTACATAAGCAAAAAGCTTTTTAGCACTACTTAAATTTAATACTCACTTTATAAATGTGTTTTCTAAATAGAAACAAGATAATTTTCCCCTGCTTGCTCCCTCTAAATAGGGTAGATGTGGATCTCTTCAGTAAGTAGCAGTCCTTACACCCACAGTTCATCTAAAATATATGAAGTTATGCTTGCACAGGCAAAGCTTAGGAGTTAAATGCATGAATCTGTACAAGCCATATATTAAAGTATTTGAAGATGAATTTCAATGTTGATTTCTACAGTATACTTATTTTGGCTCTCTGCTTTATGTGGACTGGGCAGACATGAAGCCTGTATCACTACTTTATATATTTTATGAAACTTCAGTAGAAGTTTTTTAGCATGTAAAAACAAAAAAGTCCCCCTGCCACACCTGCAGCACCCTGTGTCCTCAAACCTGCTTGAATATTACGTATAAATGAAACAGTAAGTACAGGTTTCCAAAACAGAAATTAAAGTCCTCCTAAAAAAAAAATATAACAAAACCTCTTTGCATTTAATTACTAGAAAAGGATTGGGTTTTTTTTAGTCTCACGAATGACTACAAGCAGAAAAATAGTGATCACTATTGTTACTTAGCTGGTGTCTTCTCAAAAATGTATTACTTGGCACAGAAATCCTCTTTGTGTGTCATAACTGGTTTAACTTGCAATTATTTAAACAATGTCCTTCTGTGAGCCCACTTCCTAAGATGTTCATGTGTGTCATTTTTTAGAAGTTAACTTCATATTGAAAAAACAAGACGGGATAGATTTGCACAACTACCTTCCTATACTCAGATAACTATTTTAAAGACAGCTATCTTTTAGCCCTGTTTCCGTCAGTCACAAGTCTTGCTGATGAACTATCATGATTTGGTATCTCAGACTCCTCTTGTATTTGAGATCAGCTCTTGGTCGTAGGGCTCTGGCACTGCAATTCAACCGTGTCCTAGTTCTCTTTCCCTCTTATTTTGAAATGGGTTATTAGGCCTGTCTCTTAGACAATAAGATAAATAACAGCTGTTGAGTTTATTGTATTTGAAGGTCATTTTTCACTCCACCTTCAGCAATGTCTATTCACAAGCTGACCAACATCTGTTGTCTAGAAACCGTAAATTCTTTATGGGAAAATAATTGAATCACTAGACAGAGGAACACCAATATGAAATACATTGCCATTAATTCCCTTCCCCACTTCCAAAGTTCACAATCTGCTGTGAGAGGTTTGTTAGAATGATGTATGTATTTAATTTAATCCAAATGGGAAATACAATAGGTTCCAAAATGTTAAGCATACCATGGCCATTATTACCACGTATTAGCTGTGATCCACAATATGACCCCACATTTCCCGATAATATAAGGATTTCTATTTCTCCACAGTTTATTATTTTCCTTCTTCCATCTTAATTCACACATAGCTGCATATATCTTCATTATACAACAGGAAGAACAGAACACCTTGTTCTCTGTCCTCCTGGCAGCCCCTATAATGACTGCTTTCAGACAGGCAAAAAACGGAGATCAATGTAGGAAACAAGGTTCTATTACTGCCATAAAACTTTACCTCTCGAGTCCCTGAGTCACTTTTATCTCTTGCGCTGCTGGATAGGATGTGTGACAAGAAATTTAAGAACAATACTGGCATCCTTTTATAATTAAATAAACTGGGCAGATACAAACCATTAAGCTCCCAAGCACACTATACAAGCAATGATATCCTAAGACTCTTCTTGCTGTGGATAACCATTCCAATTTTCACATAACAAGTATCTAAATATGAGCCAAATTGCAACCATTAGTTCCACGACTTTTTCCACAACTGCTTAGTTCTAACTAGTACTCATCCTCACTAGTAATGAAGTGCATTTGATTTCTGGTTTGGATTAGCCAAGGTTCAGTTTCAAGGCATCACTTACTACATTTTGCTCTACAGAGCAATGCACCTAGAAGGCACTACATAAATATAGTGACACAATCATGTATCACCAAAAACAGTCAGTACCAAGTATCCTGTCAATCCAGGATTGCTCCTGTGATGCTCATGACTATTTTCATAGAATCATATTCCACTGTGAACATATCAAATGGATCAATTCTCATTATCTCCAAGAGATGCAGAGATACTCAAATTGGCTTGGGAAGGCTCTTTGCCAAGAGGCAGGGCATCATAAACCCAGTATATATAGTTTATGGGTTGGGAGCTAGCTCGGTTCAGTGCTAGCCTTGCTATTTCTGTATAGTGCTGAGCTGCTGCATGTGAATATTCCACAAATACCCTAAGAACTTCAGGCAGCTTCCCCAGTGCCATCTTTTGTATCTCATCAAGGCTGCCCAAACTCCAGTTCAATAAAGAGAAGGTGGGTAACCGCAACTTTTCTCATTGCTCCGGACTGGAATATATGCTTCATTATGAAAGGGAAATAATTATCACACTAGTCGCCCATAAACGTCAGTTTTCTTTTCTCTAGTTTCTACAACTGCCCTGCATACTTACATTAATATATCTAACAAAGTTTCAAGCTTATTTACAATAGGTACACGTAGCTATCATCTATTTACTTCTACTGTCTGCCTCCTAAGGTCTACTTTGTCTTCTGACTGCACTGTAACTGTGAAAACCCCATCACAAAATGAACTATAAAATACAATCTGTACATACTGTTATCTAGAGGAAGATAAAGAAATATTCCATTTTCTCTTTCATCTTCTTGGATGGCATATTCTTTTCCTTGGACTACAAGCTGTATCCTAAAGACTACCCTTCATCAGGGGATGTGAAAGAACTTTTTTTTGTGGACTGCTACATACTGACAATTTATTCCTGCAAAACAGATACTACTTTTCTGTTATGAAATAGGGACAGTGTGCTGCACTTAGGTTTGGGGGTTTTTTTTCCCCCCTCCTCTCCCCCAAACACAGGGGGATTCAGTTTTAACATCATTTTATACATCTAAAAATACAGCTTTGAACTTACAGGTTTCTACACAGAAACTGTCGAATAAAAATGAGGCGAGGGGCAGAAATTAGCAACAACTAGCATCTCTCCCTCTAACACAGTCCATGTTTGCTACCAAAGTAAAGCTGCAGCAAAACAATTTGGGGATTCAAGTTTACGTCTGTGCCTTGACGCCATTTTGATGAGTTAAATAACACTGTCCATTTCTCCTCTAAGCACAGCAGGAAAATAAGGGATTCTTTCCTCAATCCAGAAAGCCATCATTAAAACTCTTTCCCAGAAGGTCTTTGCCTGAACAAGACTCCCAGACAGCTTCTTCACGGACAGATGTCCATTAATGCTTTGTAGCATATTTGGAAGTGTATCTGTCTTCAAGTGATGGGATTCCCAACTTGGCCATTCATAATTTAAAACCGCCATCCTCACACAAATCATGTTAGGATACAAATAAATACACTAAGTATATTGCCCAAACTAAGGGTAGTGGGGACTGCTCTTAATTTTTTTCCTAAAAGAGAGCAGCTTCAAGGGAAGCTAACAAACTGAAAAGGTTATCAGCTGCTAACAGACATGCCAGTCTGCAGCTGAATACAAGTCAAACAAGTTGCTAACTTGGCTAACTTTGGTAAGGTTTGATCACAAACATTTTAGAGGAAGACATTCATCTATATGCACAGGTGCACACAAAACACCATTTAACCTGCTTTGAAAGCACATAAATGGATTGAGAGCTTATACCAAACAGCTCCATATTTTAAAAAAATAAAAATTTCTATAGTCTGTTCTAAAAAGGAGTATTTGTGGAAACAAGTTCTAACAAAAGTTATGCAAGTCTACACTAAGATCACTGTTCCCTGCCAAGCATTTGAGCCAGTTAGTTAAGTTCCTAACATAAAATTTATATGCTGCTACAGGTTTCTTCACAAGACTTCCTTCTCACCCCACATCTAGTGTTAACTACTTATAAATTTGATGGGGTGGGGCTTGAGGGATTTTCCACCTTTCATTTGAATTAACTGCAGATATGAATTAACACCAGATCTCCTCCAGCTTTGTTTGAAATACTGGTTTAGTTTTGCATGCTTTGTAAATCCTATTAATTATATGTTAATATAGCTCTACTTTTATTATATTAAAGACAAAACTATTACAGACCATATACGCACAAAGTTAAAGACAAAATTACGAAGATATGTACAAAAATCACAAAGCAATGCAAAATGAATAGGAACTGGAGAAACCAGATATCTTTAGAGAAACTTCATCCTGCAATACATTTCATTTGCTACTCTAATAAAAATGGTAGGCTACTTATGCAGCTTTCCATTCATCTACAACAGCAGCAGGAGATTTTCTGTCTGACAAACAGCAAGTCTTTATGAAAAAGAAATCAGAAACAAAAATCAGAGACGGGCCCCATGATAGACACAGACTTTTGAAAAAGACCTTACTGCATAAAAACCAGTAGTAAAACACACACAACTACGAGTTACTTTTGCAGAAGTCTCACTTTTTCAAAATTAAGGAGATTAACTCTAAGTATTGTCTTATTATATACATTCCTTCAATAACAGCTGAAGAACGTGCCTTGCTCAAACTTGCAATGTGGAATTTTATTAACATGAAGCAAAGAAATTCCATGATATCTGTGCTCAATTTGAACAGTCGAATACATTTTGTATGCGAGTCAACCACTGACAGTCAAATGATTCATAGTGAATATACGTTAACAATGGATAAAAAAACCCAACCAAACAAAAAAACCTTACAGACAGCTTTTGACACTTACAAAAAGTAAAATCCTGTATCTGAAAACCTGACCCTTTTTGTGGCAGGTACCTATCACATTCCAGAAGTCAGAAATATACAGAATACTTTAACCATTAAAAGCCTGAGTGAAGTGTTACTTATGATCCGCTTACTATACCTATGCCAGCAAAGCTCTATCCTTTGATATTAAAAGAAAACATTTCCTGGAAGACCAGTCAAAAGATATAAAGAGTCATTCTTCACTTACAGCTTCAGAAGTGCTAAAGCTGAGGGGGGAAGAATTTGAAGGAGTTAGAAGAATGTGCTAACACAGATGAACAGCAAAGCCTTAAGCAGAACCTTAAAGTTTCATGCAATCCCACAGATTTCAAGAGGACTGTGTTTATTTAACTTGCTGTACTGGAAAACAAAGGGAAGAAGACTCACAGGGTTTAATGGCTGCAGCTGAACTGCTTGAAGTCATAGAAAACACCAGTACACCTCAAAAGTGCCTGTACAGTTAGCTCCTATATTTTAAAAAACAACCCACAATAACTAATAGTAAACAGCAGGTTTTAAGGTGAACATCACTATAAATCACGAAGGAAAATGCACAGGAAGGATGACCAATTGATTATATTTAATATGCTGCTTTCTAATGAATCTGGTAATCCATAGTATGGGATTAGACGAGAAAGTAAGGTCCATTTTAAAAAGTTAATAAGCAATATAAAGATATCGGGCCATATTTTACTGATTAGAATGACAAGAGAAATGCAAATGATTATTTTTTTTTAATGAACTTGCACAAACCCTTTAGACCCAGATTACCATCCTTTCTACAATGAGCTTCAGAGCCCAGAGGGACTTTGCTACACATCAACTGCATCAGGATCTTGTGAAACACTTCTGGGTTGTACTCTATGAAAAAGCACCTGAAACACTGCCTGCCAGAATTCCGAGAGATACCTGGTGGGGATTTTGGCTCAGTAAGTACACTGACTGAGGACACAGCAAGGTTAGCAGGCCATCTGGCAGTCCCTCAAATACGCAAAGGAGAGATGATATCAAGCCTTTTATGCTGCGGAGAGTGTGTTGGGGGTCGAAATAGAAAAAAGAAATATTGACAAAAATTAAACTGTGACAGGCTCAGAAGTAGTATTCACCTCATGCCTAATGGAACTAATCAATAAACGGCATCCCATGGATAAAATGCTGAACAGATGTAACAGAAATATAAACATGCTTTGGGCAAATACTTCTGAAAGATCAAATAATGAGCCATCTAGCCAGACGAGATTTTTGACAAAAGCAGCACTGAAATAGCATTAGAGACCACTGAAAATACTGAAAATGCTCTGGGCTAAACTGTTCCATGCTGGTGGGGATGAACACAGCACAACTACCACTCCCTTCATATGTGTAGCCAGTGCATAAATCAGTGGCATCTTTCTTTCCTGTGGAATTTATCCGGTTGAAAAGCAGCCAGCACAAGGAAAGAACAGCTTCCATATGAATACTGTGCCTTCCTCTGCTCAATTCTGAAGGGACGCAAAGGTACAGCTTTTCAGACCCCACAGTGCCCCACATAACCACTAAAGAAATTTGCTGTGCCAGAAGGAAATCAGGTAACATCATTTTAGCCTGTTCCTATGACGACATAACTGAATAATTGAAAAAGATACAGTTTCATCCATTGGGTTTTCTCCTTGACAACACTGCAACTGTTTTATGATCACTTGTTTTGATTCTCTGGAGACCTAATCTGGCATACCTGGCCCAGCCTCAAAACACAGTGCTTGTTCATTAAGAAGGCAAAAATGTCTGGAGAGAGCTCTGAAGACTATGTGTGTGCTCTATGTAATTAATCTTTTAACCAATATATTCTCTTTGATATAGCATTACTGTCTAAGTAAGTTCCAAGTGAAAAGCTTAGTGTTTAGAAGACTGAGACTGTAACTGCCCTGTACCAGGAGTTTCTAGTCATTTTCCTCTGAAAACAAACAAAAGAATCAAAACTTTGTCTTTTCATTCTACTGCTTGTATTTAAGGAGAAACATTATTATGATGGACAAATAACAACTTTTTAAAATATGAAAAATAAATATATTTATTTTAAAGTTGTGTTTGATAATTTTGAATGAAACTTTAGAAAAAAGTTAACTAATCAGAGGAAATTTTTTTGGTATTTATATGAATTCCTTTTGGATAAAGGGTTACACATTTCTAACTAAAACAAGCTATATGTGAAGATGGACCATTACCATCAAATTCCCTAAGGTATGAGAGCATGTTGTCATTTAGGGTTAGAACTACCTCAAGCAGATACCTAAATTATCCTTCTTTTCCAGGACTTCAAGTTAGATTAAATAAATGTATGATTATTTTTGCAGGTTTTTTTTTCATTTCACAACACATTATGTTCATGTTTTAAGGATTTTTCACCAGCTAATGGAATAATGAAGCCCCAAACCTACCCAAGCAGCTTCTCAAGCAACCAGCCACAACACTAAATCATAGGCTCATAGGTTAATTTCCTATAGCACCAAGCATTTTGTCCTTCATCCTGCAAAGTACTTCAGTACATTGTGCTCAACTTTGAATTTAATGCCATTTCTTACCTGTTCAATCACGATCATTCATGTTTCAAACAACTGACAGCAGCCTGCAGAACTACAGATTCTGTAACATTCACATTTAATTCTGCTAAATGCTACTTGTGCTCCAGAGAGCTTGAAGATCTGATCTTGTACATAGCAGTGAAGCTGCATGTCTGCAGCCGTAGCTACAGCAAATACCTTTGCTGAGACTATTTGTATTAAGATTTGGTTTGGTCACATTGATTTACTGATGAAACCTTGTTTTAATGCAAAGCAACATTAGTGCCTATAAGTACATTTGATTGCAACTCCCTTCAGATAATTTATCACTCAATCATCTGACTGTAGCTGTAAGAGGCAGATGCCTCATCTCTAAGATAGGCACCCCTTGAACACATGCTAGATGCAACAGCAACCCCCTTCTGCCTACCATCAGCCAAGATGATGCACATGAAGTAAGAAGCCTGCTCCCTGCTGATCAGTATTTTGTGACACCTATTGTGCAGACAGAAAAGGCATAAAACCCCAAAACAGATTTTATTTTTTACTCAAGTTGCACACATACAAGACTCAGGGAAAAACTGGTATGCAGACTTGTTCTGAAGCTACTTTTTGACAACAACCTAACACGTAACAGGTGCATCAGCATAAATCAAGAACTGCTTTATTCTGGACAACAAATGGTCCTTCCACAAGAACATTCTCAATTTATCATATTATAATTGAAGTGTGGCCTCTCTATAGCCAACCAATATGCCAAGCCAGATGGCATATACTTCTCAGAGCTCCAGACATCAGAAATCCACAGCTCAACCTTTGAAGCTAACCAGATTGCTCTTAACCGTAGCAGATTTAAAGACAGAGTATGCATGCTTTTACAAACCCAGAGAACATAACTGAACTTCAGTCGAAGTCAGCCAGGCTTAACTAGGCATGCAATACATACTTGTGATTTACTGGCAGCGACAAATTACTGGATTTTAAAAACTGTTGTTGCACTCACTTCAACTTTGTAGTGTTGAACCCATCTTAGTTTAACGTTCATTCCATCTATTTGCTCCTGCAGCGTTACGTGTTCGCCATAGTATTGTGCATTTTCCTCTCATTGAATGGATGTCAAAAATAGAGCTTCAAATAAAAGTCACAATATTTAAAACCAGACAGACATGCCTAACTCCAGGCAGCAATACAATTTTTTCCCCCCGCCAAGGTTTTGAATCATCGTCCATCTGTACTTTAAACCGCAGCTCTATTTTCAGCCACTCCATCACTCCTCCACATGGGAGAAATAAGAAGTGTCAAGAGCCACTGAACACAGAATTTCCACAGCTGATCAGCACATCACTACTCAAAACAGATGTTCTTGTAATCATGGTGCACCAGGAAAACATCAGTACATTCAGTAGCTTCTATCTCTTACTCTTTTTTACTGTTCTCATGTTAGTCATAGCTTTTACGTATCTAAAATCTGGGGGTTTGATTTCTTACAAGAAATGCATCAGGTAAACCACAACATTCCCAAGGAAAACTGAACCTTAACACAGTTTACATTGTCCATGAGTTAGATAAGCTTGTAATTTATAAAAACAAGTTAGATTATTTGAGAATTAGGATGCAGGAACAAGAAAAGATTCCTGAAAAAACCCACACATAGATCACATCTACTCTAGGAGTTCCAAAAGCATCAGGCTACTATATTTTTCCTGTCATTCTTCACAACTTTTATAATAATCATATCTCATATATACACCTTTCATAGTATTGGAAGCAAGAATATTTCCTTTTCAGTGTGTATCTAGAATATAAGAAATACCACTGGGGGGGGGGGGGGGGGGGTAAAAGATCCCAATAAAAAAGGTCTGACCTCTGAACTCCAATCACACAAAACAAAGGTCTTCAGGGTAATTTAGTCCCAGATAAAATTCTGATTACATTTAAGGGGGAAATATCGAAAACAAATATTAAGAGTATTCAAATGCAGCGACATTACTGCCACAAATATCTTATTGACATCTACCAAAAGCTTCCTTTCCAATCACTGCTATATATCTTTCAACACATACTAGTGAAGAAACTATCATAAAATTCTTGAAGAATACTATTAGATGCCTATGCATTCCAACAACTGTTTAACTCAGCTATGAGAGAAAGCAGAATGACCTCTCTATACTCTAAGCAACTAAATGAGCCTACAGATGTTTCACAACACAACATGAAAATCTGTTAAATCTCTAACTAACCAAAAGTTCAGTATTTAACATGGTAAAACTTTAAGAAGGAGTTAAAACATCATTTCACAGCACATGACCTCTTCACATACCAAGACCCTTGAGAGGCTCTGAAAGAAAAGTCAGATTACTAGCTGCTGAGAAGCTACCGCTTCGCCATCAGCTTCATTGTCTGATGACACAAACCTTCCCCTACATTATGTCACAAATCAGTGCTCAAGACACCATTACTTTTCACAACATAGTTCTGCCCACATTTCCACCCCTTTCTTTCAGCTATTTCCCTAAAAGAGATAAAAAAGAATTTCAATAACTGTAAAAGCATTTCCAAATAATCTCGAACTTCTTCAGCACTGCAGACACTATCTAGCTGATTTCAGGTCAGGTTAAACAAACAGAAACAAAAAAAACCCAACCAACCCCCCTCCTCCCCCCATCACCACAAAAGTGATAACAAACACAGGATGGTCTCTGATCCAGATGAATAGCAGCTGTGCAGTTCAGAACACAGTCAAGGGGACCATGATCAACTTTTCCTCTACTTCCACAGGGTAACACTTGCCGAATTGGCCATCTCTGACATTCTATTCCCCTACAGCAGCTCCTGCAGGAGCATATGCTATGAGCTCACTTTGGGTGTACCGGTCATAAAAAGTACCAGATGTTTCAGAAAGGAGAAAGAATGATTTAGAGAGAATGTATTTAAGCAAGGACAGTGTTTGAGGCAGTGAGCATTAAGCAGATACCAAAATATTGTTTTAGTCTCAGCTGGTGAAAGAAGGAGGTGTGACATTTAATCATGCTGCAAGGTTAGTGCTATGCACAGCAGCTGGCTGGTGCATCCTCTAGAAGGATAGCCTGCCAGTCCTTCGCTTGAAGACTCCCTTTTGCTCTGGTATCAGTCACAGAAAGCAAATGCCAGCTGAGTACATTTCTATTTTGCACTCTGCTCTGTGCACTGGTGTCAGTACTGACATGTCGTGGGTTGTTTTTTTTTAGATGAGTAGTCGATGGGAATATCATTAGTCCTCACAGTTCATTGGAGGGAGAAGAACCAGGATTTCAGGAAACAAGACATGGGGCAGTATCCTAAGCAATTACTCTAGGTCTCAATTCACAAGCTATGACAGTCAGATGACATAATGCAGCACCAGATGAAGGATCATCAACAACCAGGTTAGACACTTCAGTGGCCACAGACTGCAGCAGGGATGCCACTAATTAGAGATGGAAGGAAAGGATGCACTGCTCACCGTTTTGAAAATATGCCAGAATATAACATACTATTTGGCTGCCAGCTTGAGGTTGGTACTTCTTCTAGCCACAGAAACACTGCATTCATTTAGAATTTAAGTATAATGCTGCTTATAATGTTTAAAATATTAGAATAAAATTCCCATATCCTCTTATCCTAGTAAGCAGCAAAAAGGCTCTTGACTGACAGATCTGGTCCAGCCTTCCACCCTTCAGCAACCGTGACATCTCTACAGCGTTGAAAAAAGAAAACATGCAGATTTGATAATAGACAACAGTTGCACACCCTGTTCCAGCTCCACTCAGGAATTTCGAGAAGCTTTGCTTTTATCTGACCAAAAAAAACCAGAAGGACCAACACTCCATTTCACATATTTTGTAATATCATCCCAATCTCTTTTAAAGCTCTCAACCTCAGTGTGCCTCAAGAATCCCACAGGCTGATGATACTGTGAGTTCACCAAACATGTACTGTTCTACAACAGAAAAGGAAAGGATCTGGCTGGTCTGCATAGTTTCTGAATAATGTTCACAAGAGTTGAGTTCTAACACCACGTTTCACCTCTTCTTTAGGATTCAGTTTATTCTATAATAAACCCCAGTAATATAATAAGAACCTGAATATTATCCATAATTTCTCTTTTAATATTCAAAAGCTAAAATTTTCAATTCAGATTAAGATTAGACACTAATAATTTTATATGAAAAAATGTGCAGATATTAACGTCACCTCAAATACTGTAGAAACATGAGAAAATAAAGCGGAGAAGAGAAAGAAAACAACTTCTAGACATCACTGATAAAAGACAAGCGCTACTTCCTGCTGTTCGTACGCCTCTCCAAACTTTTTCCCACCTCCTTCACTGGAAAAAAAATTTGCAGAAAAATAACCATTTCTATTGCATTTTTCAGGAAGTAACAGAGTAATATTTCTTTGGCAGCATTTTAACCAACATCGGCAGTGACTACCACTAGCAGAAACATTGGAAATCACAATGAGGACAGATTCTTCTTCACTTGCTGTTACAATTTTAGGAGACCTCAGAACAGTCAAGATTGTTTGAACTTCTGGTTGCTGTTTAGTTGGTATCCATTTATAGAAATGGATTTACCAATTTGTTCTCAACAGTGTTCTCAGATTTCCTTCTCTTCGGCACACTGTGCAAACATGATTTAAACAGGACCCAGGTTCTGCATGACATATTAGACATCCATCCTGTTATCTTTCCATTATTTACTAACTAGAAAAAGCACTGCAGCCAAAATGATCAGTTTACCGGGGAAGGGTGTGTGTGTGTGTGTGTGTGTGTATTGGTTTGAATTGTTGGGTTTCTGGATTTTTTTTTGTTTGTTTGTGGCTTTTGGGTGGGTTGTTTGTTTCTGATTTTTTGGGGGGCTTTTTTTTGGGGGGGGGGGGGGGGGGAGGAACGACGACACGACAACATGGAGGGCACACTTGGGTTATTTTTGTTTCAATCTAGTCACTACAGATACTATCTGAGAAAAAAAAAATATATTTGTGATTAACTCCATCTGAGTTGGTGACATACTGAAGAACATTAAGGAACCAATCAAGCTGTTTCCCAGAAGCACTTCTACAAGGTCACCCCTGAGCCCACACTGCTCACTGAAAGAAAAAAAAAATATATATATATATCTTTATCAGTAGTTACTTTAAAAAATCAGTTTTGCTAATAATCATTGGTATTCACAAGAGACATTTGCTCATCAGTCTAATAAGCGTTTCATTCTTATAATTACCTGAAAAATAGAAACAAAGTTCCCTCCTGCACACAACTGTTTACTGCAATTTCAAAAGCCTACTGAATGTAGGATAAACTTTACTGATACGCATCACCTCGGTCAGTCACCTCTCACATAACTGAGCTGATCCAGGTGAGCCAGCCTTCTTTAGCAATGCGTACAAGATAAAGTGAAAAAGGCCTCAACACTTCTCCTATCCAGCCAGACGTGCAGACTACCAATATAAGTATTCGACTAAAAAGAAACTATAAAAGCTGATGCTTCCACCTACCATGACATACAAACCCCTCAAGAAGCTCCTGGTCCAAACTTAGTGCACTAAACTTGCATTGAGATTTCGTGGGCCCTCATTGGAGGGTTAGGAATATATCCTGGGAAATATCAATCCGTATTTCTGAAGTTCTTGAACTCTTTTCCTAGACTACCAGTGGCACTGTTCCTGCTTGTCCCAAGTCCTACTGTTCATCACTACCACAGATAAAGTTTTAACTGGACCCAGAACAGTTGTTTCTACATCCTAATGTAGGATTAATTATTTGTCTGGCATCAGCTAAAAGTGATAAATCTACAGCCTATTATGACGAATTTTGTATCACACTTTACATGCCCACAGCATCTAGTTTCTGCACTACTGCTTACCATTCTTGAGGTACACACCTTTATTACCCAATTTTACATTTAAAAACCCTCACAGAGAAGACCCATTATTTAGAAAGGTTACAACTCTTTGAAGAAAGCTAATAAACTGAGGTTCTCCTACCTAAAGTATTACTTTAGCACTCCTACACCTTTTTACATTCTTAGACTTCGCAAGATTTAATGCGACTAGAGATGTATACCATTTCCTTTTTTTTTAAATCTTTTAACTATTTTAGTCACTATTATCTTTATTCTTCCCCTCTGCTGACACAATCCACAAGACTAATTTAATTCCACATTCTATTTATTAAATGCAAACCTTGATCCTATTTAAGCTATAACAGAACACCTTTTATTTTGTACATATATGAAAGCAGGTTCATTAACAGCCAGCTTTATGCAATCTACATAAAGAACTTACTAACTTGTGAGAACTTCATGAACATATTGGATTTTATTTATGCTGCTGTAACAGTGGGTAGCTATATACTCCAGGAATTAACCTTACCAAATTCTTACAATGGAGCTGTAAAGAGATCACCAATAACATTCTTCTTAAATGCTTTACCAGTTCACATCCCAATCTGTAGTGAGGTTACTTAAGTGGCATTGAAGAAAAAGCAAAGATAAAAGACAGACTCACACTGTTAACACAGAGCTATAGTAACATATCTTAAACAAAATACCTATTTCAAATAAAAAGCAACTAGAATCTACCTTTGTAACACTAAGTTAAACAAAAAAACCCCAAAGCAAACAAAAAAAACCCCAAAGAACAAAACCCAAAGCACAAACACTGAACACGGGCAGATGCTGAAGTCTCTGCTTCCAACAATCCAAACAGCTATTCAACATATACTACTAATCATTTGGCTGCCATATTTTATACCTTACAACATAACACTAGAAAATCTCTCTGCCGCTGGGTTCAGTACAGAAACACCAGATAGATTTTATTTTCTGTGAAACTGAAAGTCTAAGAAATTAACCGGGATGTAATGAACAGTACCTAAGTTTCTGGAAAATGCTATAATTTTTAAAAGAAATTAGAAAACTCTTCCTGGTTGTTATGAAGTATTTCATTTCAACATGAACACTGACAGCAAATCTAATGCTTCTATTGATCAAAAAATGTTTTCTATCTATAATCTTTCAAAACAAACAACAAATAAATATTTCTAGAAATGAAAGATGGTAGCCTTAGCTCCATGAGAACAGAAGGAAAGGAAGGAAATAATTCAGACTGCCTGTGCACCCACCATGTGTTTGGTTAAATCTCTCCTGAATTCCCCCTTTCTGTAATGGCAGCAATCTCTTTTCTTGGTGTTTCATCTACTATCATCCTTAAATCTTTTGTTCCTTTCATTACGAAATGTTCTTCTTGCTAACCTAAGCATGTTACTGCACAGTGAGCAAGACAAACTCTGCTGCCTAAGTAGTGCCCAGGGCTTGTTGGTTGAAGGACAACCAATTCAAATGTGTGACTGCTCACTAAAATCACAACAGGCAGCAAGTATGCTGTCAGAAAGGATAACGGGAACACCTCATTTAAAGTCATAATCATAGTGCACAACTTGCCAAACTTTACAAATTGCAAGAAATAATACCAAGATTTTAGACTGGGTCTAGGTTCTTTCTGCTCATTTCCTCTGTGCCAGTCAACTGCTTTGACAGAACTGACACATGAGTTTTCTTAAGAAATAAATAAAAGTGCTTTCAAATGAATACTTGTGTGACAAAATGGATTTTTAAACTGTCCTCTAAGTCATGCTGCTTGACCAATAATTACATAAATACGGAAAAGAGACAATAAAGATTCATGTTACCCATTTTAACAAATACTAGCCTGTCAAGGGCACTGGCAATATACATACCAAGAAAGCAGGCAGCAAACACAGGAATACTGCATAATAGCCATCTTCACATTCCATGGTGAAACCCCATTTAAATTACCACACACAACCGTATTAATGCAGACTCTAGTCTCAAAAAAAAGGAAGCCTGAATCTTAATAATATGTATCCCTCTTTGCTTATAAAAGCTACAGCTTGACTTTCACAGGCAATAAATATTTTTAATTCACTATTCTGGAAGCCAGATACTCTACTGCCATGCTGTTACGAAGAAACAGTAGTTTATAAACACATTTCAAGGGAACTGGAAGTCTTTTTACTCAGTCTTTTTTGCAATGGAAAGGAAAGCTTGAGTCCTGTATTATTTTTTTTTAAAGTAATTATGTTTATGAACGCAGTACCAAATGATAAATCCTGACAGACACAGTAAATATTTAAATAACAGGCTGTAATTCAAAGAGGTCTTAAGGCTGCTTTAGGCATCATTAGGACAATGGTCAGAGTTAAAATGTATGCTAAACACCATCCAGATGAACTCTGATGATACTTGAAGCTTTCACAGATGACCTCTGAAATGTAGCTTACTGCAGCAGTAACCAGTACAGCAGCACTTATACATGCATGATTCAAGATGGGGGGCACAGGGAGATTTATCCTGATCAGCTCAGCATTTCAATAAAGAAGAAAATAATTCTTCCCCAAGTCGGGAAAAAAAATAAAATAGAAGTCAGGGTTGAACCTTTTTTCTCCATAATGTTTAAATGGAAGGAATCCTGAATTGCTGAAAGGCTTTTAATTTTCAAGCACACTGTAATATTGATCCTCCCACCCTCTAAGGAAAGAGCTTTGACACTAAAATTTAAGAGATTAGTGCCTAGCAGGTGGCATGAAACTTAAAAACCACAATATTAGTTTGTGAGCAGTATTGTATCAAACTGAAAACAAAAAAGCAAACAAAAAAATCCCACACAAACTATACAACTAGAACCACAACCCATACACGTGAAAGTTTTTGTTTGGGCAGAAGAAACATTCTCAATACAAAGTTCTTTCCAGCTAAGTAGCTAAGATCCACTGCAGGAAAACTGCCTGCTCCTGCTCCCTGACAGTGCAATTCAGACATCAGCTGTGCATGACAATCATCTAGTAATGATCAATCTTTGTTTAAAGAAATAAACACACATAAGAAAACCCACAATCTGGATAAATATCCAATTTATATTTATATCGAAATATAGTTTGACACACTCAGTCACTTGCTAGTAAGAGGTTTGAACACCCATACTGTGCTTCCAACTCTCCTCACCTGATACTTACCAGCCCCAGCACCAACCATTACAGAAACAAACAAGTTTTATTAAGTAAAATAATACCACCCAGTATAACAAAGGATTTTATAACCTCAGCTGCAACAAATTCAAATATTTCCCAACTTCTATGAAACATTATTTGTCTTTAAAAAAAAATAAATTCCTTTGCTAAATTTCAGTATCAGGACCACAGGCTAGCAAAGTTTGCTTGGGTTAAAATGTTTTTCCTCCTACTTATGAGTCAATAACACTGGTAATTATTTAGTGATTAGTATTTTTCAACCTGCATGACACTGTCTTTAGGATTGTGCAATAAAGATTACCTAAATACTTTCAATTCCAATGTATCAAGCTTCCTGAAATTTGTTTCATTTCCATTCTTCCCTTTGCACAAAACTGTCAAATTTTGTCCAAGCCAGAAAGCACTGAACATTAAAAAGGCAGTTCATTTATTTTTGTACAGGACAAGATTATATTCAATTTTTACCTCATTCTACAGCACGCATTGACCCCATATGTTGTTTATATGACTGAACCACCTTCTCCCATTAATATGAAAATTCTTTATGAAGTATAGCTCTTCTTGACTTTTGTTAATTTTCAATGACTTCTCCCCTGCCCCTCCCCTCCCACTCCCCTGCAAATACACAGAAATTTTAGACCAGATTGTTTGGTGGTAGCTTTTGGTTTGTGTTTGTTTTGGTTTGTTTTTTTTTAAATTCACCTTTTTCTCCTGTTGTTTATAGGTTCTATACATATTCCCCTTATTATATTTAATTATTCTTGAATACTGATGACAAACTTTATAGCATCTCCCAGTGTCTAACTAAGAATCATCAAAAATACAGTTGACTTCACATGGTGTGCCTCAATGGTTGCCCAAGAAAGCGTTGGTAGTTCATATCTTGGCAGAGATTGTCACACACAGAAGAAAATCCCATTAAAAATTCATGTTATTCACTCTTCTTTAAAATATGTTTTACATTTGCGTTCTTCCAATATTTTGCCTGAATAATGACAACAGCACTTAGCTCACAGTAAATATTTCTGCTACACTGCATTAAATATTTGGGCCGCACAGTGTAGCATTCTAGTACATCTATAGAGCAATGGTAAGGTTGGTTTGGAATTTAGCTGTAGTCTCCATTAAAATGAAAAGAATAAATATACTGCAAGTCAGAACAAAAGTCTTTGTTGTTGCTGTTCTAGAGAGAAAGCACAGATCCTGACTTTAATTCTAAATTGAACTATTAAGAAGGCTATACATGCTTTATAATCCTACAAAGAACAAGCATATGCAATAAACAACATCTGACGCTTCAAAGGAAAACTAAACCAAAACAAAGCATCTCACTGAGACAAACCTGTCAGGTTGAGTTTCACAAGTTTCTACAGAGTTACAGACAAGAAGTTAATTTTACTCCTGGACAATTTCTATATTCTTATAAACTAGCCACACCCCTCAATTAGTTACCTGCTTTTCCTTATGTTAAGCAACTGTAAATATTCAAAACTGTAAAATTCACCAGACGTGTTAATAATTCAGCCATGGTACTGCAAAGCAACAAACCACTCTGTATGACCACTCTGTGAAGTGCTCCTCACTGTCACTAACCTTCAAACACGAACACCTCACAGGAAAGGGTTTGTAATCAGGCCACTCCGTTGCCACCTCCACCAGCACCTTCTTGCTCTGTCCTTTCCTTCCACAGCGCACGAAGTTGTAAAAGCAGCTCCATCGTCTCACCTTCCCTCAGTGCCTCCTTGCTCTGTCCTGTCCTTCCACAATACGTGAAGTGGGAAAAGCAGCTCCATCTTCTCACCTTCAGCATAGCAACACCAATAAGGCCAAGGCAGGCCTGCTTTATTGCCTCTCCTTGATTACATACCCTCCAGCACCTGCTTGTCCCTCAAGGGTCAATGAGATATTGTTCCTGCCCCTTTCCTGATTGATAGTCCCTCAGGAGCATTATCTATTATATAAGTGGGCATCTTGTCTCTGCCACCTCCCAACAGCATTTGCAATAGATCCAGTCAGGAAAAGCAGTCACTGGTTATGCCTTTTCAAAGAGGCTATGGCCAAAAGGCTCCTTGATTTCACTTGCTCTCCTCACAGGCCAGATGTGAGAATTAAGACTCATCAGCTTCTCTCAGCTCACCTCTTTCTCCAACCAGGACACAGCTCCCATCTATTTCTGCCCTCTTTGTAAGCTCCAAGGTAACATTTCCATCACCCCCACAGCTGGAACGGCCCTTTTATTCCCTCTCCCGAAAGGAGCGGGGTCGCCTCCCCCCCTCACCTCAGCTGACTGACCCCTCTTTGGCGCGCAGCCCCGCTGCCGCCTCAAGATGGCGCCGGCACCACCGCGCTGAGGCGGCGGCGCGCGAGGACCAAGGCCCCACTCCGCTATTAGGGACGATCAGCTGTGCTAAAGCCTTCCCTAAACCCCCTACCTGAGAGCTTAAGGAGCAGGACGAGTTATTTTTCCCCATCTCCGACGACCGAACAGGTCACTCTGGGAGGCCCAGAACTGCCTGAGTCGCTGTGGAACAAATCCATGTATCCCCACCCCGCCCCGCTGGATTTTAAAGCCAAAAGAAGGCCCAGTGTGGTGGTATAAAGCAAGCCTGATGTTTAAGCTAAAGGTAGGATACTAATACCTCCTCCCTGTCTCTTATGATTTATAATGCTTATATTAGGGGTGCAGGTTTTTTAAGAGTTTCTTATATGCGAGTTTATACTTCAGAAAAAGCCTTTCTGGACATGCAATTTCTAGGCTTTATTGCATCTTGGCTTATGGAAGGTACTTAAAACAACAATTGTCTACAGCAAGGAATGGAGAGAAATACTTCCTCATCATAAAATCTACTTCTCAAAATCAGTAATGCCTTTGATGTCCCATAAACTCTGAAAAATTATTTATTATGGGGGCATCAATAAACAGTCCACTAAATATTAAACAGAATACCCTAATGCTGGTTGTTATCATAATGTAAAACTAGAGTGGTGTAACCAGAGATGGATAGATGTTTTGCTTTTATTAATAACCCATCTACAAGACAGTTAATGACAAGAAGAGAGCAGCGAACCAAAAAAGTCCAATCCGTAGATACAGGCGAATGAGTCGTCCTTGGTGCCCAAATGATAGCCAAACGAATCATCTTTGACACCAATGCACCATATTAATCATGAAAAAAAGATGATTATGGAACAGCAACACAGGAGAGCCACGCATACATTGTGTGACTAGTACAGCAAAGCCAGAGAATCTTAAAATTTATCTGAGGCTGAAAAAGAGCACTGCATTTTTTTTATTACTGAGGGCAGGTTATGCAATGCTTAGTCATTATTGAGGAGGTACCTTCCTGTTCACGTTGCGCATTTTATGATCTAAGTTGCCAAAAGATGTAAGCAGATTGTTTTTAGATGAAAAGCATTTCCATCTGAATAAATGACAACCTCTGATAATAAATACCCTTCAATAAAGCTTCGATGTCGCCAGGCAAAAAAATGTTATAATAATAAACAGTGAAGAAAGTAAGACTAGTATTTTTCCATGAAGTGAAATTCAATGCAAAAAGAAGCTAGGAAAAATGTAGACTACAAATTAATCTAAGTGACCAGTGATGCTGATTCTTACTTCCTCGGGAGTCTGCTATGTAACAAAGAGCAAGAAAACAGCAGGCATTTGGGGTTTTCTAAACAACATTTTGGCTACAAGATAAACTAATAGTCTTAGTGGGAAGAGACTATTTCTGTGAGACTGGACTGTACTTGCAGCTCCGTTGGACTCAGTGGGAATTGTAACCATGGTAGTAACGCAGCTCTTCTCTCAGAGTACTAGATCCCGTCAATTGCCTTTTGAAAGCATTGAAGAAAACCCTCAAGGCAAGTCTCCTTTCTCGTTGAAATGGCTGGACCAGCCTGGTGAGGTAGAAAACATGCTGACAGTACAGTATTAATATCAGCACCAAGGGAAAAGGACAGATGTACTCGCTTTTCTTCTGAAGAACAGGTGTGAAGTTGTATCAGGCAGCTTAAGTAAGAGAAAGGGAAAAGCAACAGAAGTGAGGAAAAGGGGGGAAGCAAGATTGACAAGGTAATTTACTCTATATTCTTTGTGTTTCATGTAATAGACCTCATCACTCTGTAATAAAGCTTTCAAAGTTTCCCAGATGCTCTTGAATGCAATCTGGGCATAAAGTGATTTTTATGCATGGATGCATTATTTTCTCTTTATCTGCTATACATTAAGAACAAACTGGAACGTGCTCTCACAAAGTTCCAACCTATTCTCCTAGGCATAGATGAAACAAAACAAAATAACACTTCCCAACATTTAACAGCCTTGAAAAGAAGTAATGGAGCAATACTAAAAACACTCAGTTCACTTCTCCCTGGGATAGGCAGATTTTTCTGCAGGCTGAGCTCCTGTTTCCTGTAGCCGTGCCACAGTCTGTTTTGACCTTTCCATTTTCAGTTCTACCAGGACTGTTAGTCTTGTTCAGCACGTGGATAAGAGATCAAAATGGGAGGAAAACTGGACTCCCTACTTCAACAGATGGCACTCTTTCCTCCTGAGTCGTGGACTGAACCAAGGCTCCCAGGCTGTGGTTTGGGGCATTTGGGCTGCAGGATTTGCCAGCTCTCAGACAGCCTGCACAAGGACAAACTGTCCCAGCCACTTGAGTCCTTGAAAATGTCCATGTTTTGTTTGTAAAAGACAACCAAGAGAAAGATTGCCTCAGCTTGGGAGTCACCCAAATCGGGCAGATGGTATCATGTCACTTGGCTTACCAAGTTATTCACATCCCCCCTCAGATTCAGCTCATCTTCCCTTTAACCACAGACTGCAAAGTTTTGTTCTTCAACAGACTCATCTTACAGAGGTAGACCCATTCATTTATCTTTATGTTAATACTTTATTCAACTCTTCATGAGCATGAGAAAAGATCTTGTCAGTATTTCTTTAGTACAAATACTGGTTTCTAATCATAAAGTCACATCAGAGGAATACAGCAACCACCTTTTCTTTTGATAAGAGCACATTACTCCAGGCAGATTCATCAGCAGAAGAGGTGGCACATGTAATATGTGCAAGTTCACCAGTTTTGCATGCCATTTCCTTTTTCAAAAGCCATAGCAAAAATAGGTACCCCAAGTAATTTCTAATGTGAAACCACATTGACAGAGATAAAAACTGTTTACGCTACAGAACAAAAGATGCAACATATTTCCTGTGACTGACTGCATTTGAGGAAAAGATCACCAATACAAAAAACCTGCAACATGGAGAGGGCTAACCACAGAAGGCTGCACTGCTCACTAGACTGCCGTTAAGATTTCTCCCAAAGGCACAGGAAATATGTAGCACAGTGACCTGGCCTTTTTCAAGGGCTGTCACAAAGCCAATGGACACAAAGCTTTTTGTGCTCAAAACGTTGCATCAGTATTTAAGCTGCAGGAATATTTGGGCACATCAGGAGACAGACATTATATGTGTATCTCCTGATACTAAGCCAGGTACCAGTGAAGCAAGTGAAATGGTGAAGAAAGAGTAAGAAGATGCCTTCAACACTTTAGATCATTCTACAGTCATGAGTCTCAGATTCTGCTGTTCCTACTCCATCACCTGTTAAAGGAGAGACTTAAGAAACCAAAACCTAAGGCAGATTTCATTAGGAGCCTTCTGGCATGTCCTGGCAGAAGACAGCACTTGGAATTAATGCAACTCTCTGAGAAGACAGTCCTTTCTAAAAAATCCTGCAATGTTTTAAAGGGGAAAAAATACTCTTAAGTAGAGCCAAGTTTTAAAATGTTCAGTGTTCATCCCTGATCAGAGAGAAAGAGGCTTTCATGTAAAGTGGCAGCATTTCTGCAAAGATCAGAACTAGAAGCCACAGTGACTTCAAATGTTCTGCCCGCAAAAAACCTTTTCATTTTTTCCTTTATTGTTTGCGATTATGAAACGAGTCGAAAAAATGTATTAAGCATTCAATTTGAAGCTCTGCCTGGAAATAATCATACTTTATAATACTTCTGATGGATTAATTATCGGCTAGATACTAAGGTATTGAGTTAGATATATCAACAAAAGTTCAACACAAAATTGTTAAGAATATAGGTTTTCCTGTACCCTATTAATTTTCACCAAATACATATAAAACTGTACCTTTGTTGTAACTTAAGCTTTTACGTTAGAGTAAGTTTAGCTTCTTGATTAAATTTCAGATGGGTGCACTGCAGTTTCTCTCTCCTGGCTTTTTCGCTGATAGATCTCAGAATCTATGTGGAGATGAAACCTTATTTTAAAAACTAAGCCACCTACCAGGATTTGTTCTTAAGTATCTGCCTTCTGCCAACCAACAGGTCACACTTCACACATGACTGTGATCTCCTTAAACACTACTATAGTGTCCCACTTCATCCGGGAAAGCACTGAAAGGATAAACATGACAGAAATCTGTTAAAATCATTTATTTCAGAAAGTGTCCATCAGTTGTTAATATTAATTGCAAGGTCCTGCTCGTACATGTTACAATTGTTAGTGAATTGTTACCTTAATCTAATTTATGATGTTTAAAGTATCTAAATAGGTTTTCATCACTGAAGTTACTTTGCTTTCACCTCATGACACAACTTGCAGATAATGCTTTAAAGGAAGTGTATGACTGTACTATCCACTGTAAATCACTGCAGAGCAGCAATGGTGACCACTAGCATTGCAGCAGTGTCTGAAAACATCAATGCAGTTGAGGTAGGCCTGAAAAAAACCCCTAAAATAAATAAGTTTGAACTGGACAAACGGCCTAAACATATAGGTGTGTTTGGGAGGACAGAGGCAACAAGGGACTTTGCTGGGGAGAAAGTAGTTAAATCTGTAAATGAGCTCCAATTCAAAAGGTAGGATGATCTATTTCAATCACGGGCTGAAGAAACTGGAAACATCTCAAACACACACGGAGCAGAGGGGGGTGACTTCAGACCCGAGTTCCAAAATTCGTGGCTCAGTACCATGTCTGTCACTTGGAGTTTAATACCGCTAACAAACAGATAATTGGCAGTTAGTCTTTTCTCCTCCCGCAGCATAATAGAATGGGTTACATGGTAACCTTCAATTATGGGATATTAATCAGAAGATCATTTAAAATTTCCTACAGAAAGCACTTTCAGTTACCTTTGGGCCTAATAATAAATTTTATTCTGCATGTGGAGAAACTGACTGAAGCTCCAGTACCATTTAGTGTCTTATTTCACAGACAAGTGATTGTCCTAGGCAATTAAGCACCTGCAATACAGAGCCTGCTGAGAGTCGCTTCATTGCCAAATGTCTCTTTCACTGAGCAAACAACATGGTGAAACATGAAAAACAGAAGACTTTTTTGCTCAGAAGTGGTTTCCAGTTCTTTCTTTTTTTCTTTTTTCTTTTTGTTGTTAATGGCTTTTTCTTTCACAACTTGTTACTGCTCTGAATGAAGTATTGACAGGTGTCTCAATAAAAACGCCAGTTTTCTTTTCAAATCAGTGGTAAGAATTATATTTTTATCTGCAGCATAGCGGCTCTAAATTCTATTAGAAAGCTTCATAGGGGAGAGAAAATGGTGTTGCCCCTGCAGAAGAAAGACCCTAGAAAGAGGTGGAGTAAGATAACAGCACAAAAAACGAGAGCAGAGAGGTGGTCTGGGAAGGATATCATCCCCAGAATATTTTTCTGTAGGTGGCATGACATTTGGAGGAATTTTCCAGAAATGTTGTGCTAGCTGATGTGTGTGACTGCTGACTGCAACGCTGGGAAATTCTGGAGGGATTTGGCATATTCCCAGTGGTGCTACAGATCCTTGGTTGGGTGGTTAGTAGCAACATAACTGAACTGCTTCCAGAAACTCACCGCTAGGAATATAAATGCTTCTAGTCTAAAAAGAGGGTAGGCAGGAGACTGGATAAGAATTAGGGAAGCAATGGCCTTGTCTGAAAGCCTTCTCAAAATGCAACATTATACAGGAACGTGAGTAAATACTGACCCAGTCCTCTGTACCTCTGCAGCAGCCTGGCAACCTGCTGTACGCTCAGGGATGTGTGGCTGTCCTTGATTACAGTCCACAAGTTCAAGTTTTGACTTAGAGTCAGAATTCCGACTCCCTAGATTTGTAGAGGAAAGTTGTTTTCTTCACACATCAGTGTTCCTAGGATGCAATCCGGGCTCTGCCAGTTTTCTACCTGTGCTCATTTTGTCACAAAAGGGACACTTGCAATTTTATAACCAACCGTATGGGTAACTTTCACAGGGAAATTGAGAGGTTCCTCATTCCTCCTCTTCCCTCCTATTGCCTATTAATTATACATGTCAAATATACACACATGTTCTTTATGAGAATAAAATATGTATTTGCCTAACTATTGGCTTGTTAATCAAAGTATTTTGACCAGGGTAGTTTTTATTTTGTGTATGACCTAAAAAACCCAAGGTTACTAACCAAGACAACTCTATTCCAAAATTATATTTCTCTGGCCGTGCACTGGGGGAAAATATCCCCATTAGGTATCTAGTGAAAAGTCGTATAGTTATTCCCTTACCTAGTAAAATGCTGAATATCATTTTGTTGTTCATACCCCACTGATGTTACTATATAATAATTTATTTAACTGTTCTCCCCACTATTTTTGGTTTTGATGTAAGATACTCGATTAAAAACTCTCCTGACCTCAGTGACTTAATGAGGACTATTTTCATGAATAAAGGGCTCACCCAGTTTGGACACAGAGACAGCCATAAGCCATAAATTTCTATCTAGACCTCAAACTTTACCTCAAAATTCAGCAGTAATAATACATGTTCATTTCTGCAAAAAGTGACAAAGAAATCCTGTCTTTTGCCCCAAACTGAAAATTGAGTTTCCATGACTTTTTTTTTTACACTTGGGATTTTAATGAGACAGTTTTAAAAAGATTATTAACATGGAGGACTACTTCTCTAATTATAATAACCTTTCCAATTCTTTCGGAATAAATTTTGTTAAACACTTTTCGTGCGATTTGCTTCATTATCTTTTCATTTAAATCATCTTCAATGACACAGCATTTAATTAGGTTTGTTGTGCAGGTACCGACGGTTAAACTTGTGCATTCAGCACATGCACTTTCATTTGACTAACGTAATAAATCTTATTCATGCCAATGTCACCATCCATTACAAAAATTAACAAGGCATCATCCAGTTAAACTAAGTTTGCAAAATGTTGTTTATAAAGAATTTTTTCTCTCACACCATTAGACGAGCTTCCTGGTGTTCTATGATCCTAGTCATAAATAAAGATTTACTTGTCAACATAAGCTGTAAAATGTTACCTGCCAGGAAGTTAGCCAGTGTTCTCCCCTAGTCATAAATATGATTCCCTTTGTTGTAGTATTATTAATGTTGCGTTTTTTCGTGTTATGAGATTTTACAGCCAAGAAAAGGAAGAAAATTGCCTAGTAGTTAATATCAAACATTTTACACACACACACACACAAAACTCTCACATAATAACTTACAAATTTACTTTGGCCTGCGCCAAGAGGTATATATTCACATCTTGTTAAATTTGCAGATAAATATGTATTCCTGTGCACAGTATTTTTATTGTCAAAATATATTGTTCGATAACTGAAAAAAATCAGCGGAATACTTCAGAAAGAATCCTGGCTATGATGATTAAGGGTCCCACAAAATCCCCTCTGTGCTTCCATTACTTTTTTTAACAGCTACTTTTTCAAATGAAACACGATTTGCAGGGCAAAGCAATACACTTTCCTAGATCAGCTGATGTAATTGGGAAAAAGGACAAGCTTTTAGCTTGCAAGCCCCTCTGTAGGTCTGATTTTGATGGTGCTGTCTTTTAGATATTTAGCTACTGTAAGTCAGTTTAGGTATGAATGTCAGCATTAGTAAGCATCAGTCACTAAAGGTTTATTGCCAATTTAGCTAAGACTAGACTAATTAGAGCTGAAGCAATACGTTCCTTACAGGTCACTGACCGAGTGGAGATCTGGTTTGTTACCTGAAACTGAAAATCCATGCCTTGAATTTTGTCAGACACAGAGTATAGACAAATAAAGTGAATTCCACTAATTTGCTGTGCACCAGCCCTGCTGGTGGATCCTGTACTAGGACTCTTAGCTGAGAGATGACACGTCAGGTAACACTGAAGTGCATGACAGCATAAAACCCCCTTTGGTTGACAGCCAAACTGTGGTACTTAAAAGCAGTGATAGTTACATCTGGCAGCGTGCTTGCTGCATTTCCAACAGTTTCCTCCCCCCGGCCCAAGTGAAGGAGTTGCTGCGCCTCTCTCGCAGCAGAGGTGAGGTACAGCATTGTGAGATGGCTCAGATGGTTTCCCAGAACTAACAACTAACTGGCCATTAGTTTAAATCATTTTAGCCTAAAAGGCTTCAGAAAATATAGTGGAAGAAGGAGTGCCCATTTTCATTCAAAGCACAGCTGCCAGGGGAGAATGAGGCACTCTGCACTTCTCCCTGCTTCCATCCATTTCTCAAGAGCATCCTGGTGAGTGGTCTCGCCACAGAGTCAGGACACCTGGTTCAGGACTACACTACCTCTTTTCCAGAAAAGTGCTTCCACCTCTGGGCTGTGCTTCACTGTAAAATAGCTCTACTTTCTGCTTTTTCCCCCTATTATCTGCTCCACTTAACAATAAAAAGCAAAATTGCCAGGACCGCAGCAAAAAAGAACAACCATGTTCATGGTGGGTCTCTTCTCCGAGGACTGGGCATTCACTGACTGTTTTATAAATTAATATCAGGCAAGTGCTCTGAGATAGGCTCAGAAATGCATGGCTCAGGTAAGAACAAAACCAGACATAGAAGGTCTTTTAAACTCCTGCAGAACATCTGAGACAAAATAAATGAGAATGGCCGAGGGCTCTATGCTCCTTCAGTATAACAACGCTACTTTGTAGGTCAAGCTCACTGCAATGATGTAAAAAATAAGAAGGGGATCAGATGTTCTGAATTAGAGACCACAATGAACAGACACGGCTGGTATGCATCCACGCCGCCTGCATGAAAATGCAAAAAAATATTTTTTTATTCCAACTATAAAACACAAGAAAATGTTGAGATCTGCTCTTTTCGAGTTTTCAGGCTTTGTGACAGTAGGCATGACTGCAGTACTGGGGCAGCAGCAAATGAGAAGGTCCAAATAGTTGATTGAAGACAGGTTTTAAAGAGGTTGTCAGTCATAGACAATGACAACAAAGGTGGAGCAGCCGAAAATAAAGATAGAAGCAGCCACCGCTACATCTAAAAGTCATAGGAAAATTTCAGAAAATAAGCTATGATGGTTAGAGCAGAACAAGTAGATGAGCTGGGCATTAAATCCACAAAATTGTTAATGCCAGTATTTCCAGAGTGCACTGTTTTCTACAGTTAACTGAATGAATCTGTCATTAAGATACATAAAGATATATTTAAAATAAATAGAAGAGGCGCTTTGTACTCAGACCCTTTTCTTCTATTCTGCTTTGCTGCTCTGACAATAGTTTGATCTACAAAGTCTACATGCAGAAAAAAATCTAATTAAAACTTCTGCATTTTTAACATTAAAAATCGTATAATTAAAGACTTAACAGTAACAGATCTTAGAATCATAGATACATAAGGAATAAAGAATAAGAATTGTCTGAAATGTTGAATTTCAAGTTCATGACTTTTCAGCACTTAATTATGCAAATCATGTAATCTTAAGATAGCTTTCTCAATGGAATATATCTTTCTGATATTAATTTAATTTTCTATGTCTGCTTCTTTTACATTCTCTTTCTACTCCCTGTCCTCACTGTAAAATATTAAAATGTAAGGTCAAAGCTAGAATTCAGTGTATATAAACTTAAAAAATCCAATGCTGAGAGAAAGAAAAAAATAATGTGCAATGTAAAGTTTATGTTCAATGTAAAGAAGCAACTATTATCTGTACTCATGAAAGTTTTCAAGGACAAAAGCAAGACTTTTATTTTCTTAACCTGTGTATTTTACTGCAGGTTGAGAAAAGATAAAAATCTGTTATGCTGTGGTAAAAACAAGCATTTTGAGGTTATATTTTATAGATGGAAATAAAATGGCTAACCTTAAGGTTTTTTCCCCTTTATCTAGATTTTAATCCAGTGCTATCGTCCCCCAGGGTAACTATTTTTTTCGTGGCTGGTCTCTCTAACTGCAAGATATTTGGTTACATCATGGAGATTGTACTTAACCCAGCTTTGTCTATATTAGCAGCAGCAGTAGGAAAGCATCACTGTCTTGCTTCTTGTTTTCTTTTTAAACTGAAAATTCTAATGAACCTATAATAATCGTTTCATTTGCAGGAGAATCTGGGCTGCACGGGGAAGGTGATAAGACTTTCTGTTTATCCTCACATTATATGAAATAGTTACAGTTTTAATAAAGAAAATTACGCTTGTATATGGTTGGATCAAAAGACAGAAATTTAGTACTGCTGGTACCATACTTTCCAGAACATGGATTTGAGATAAAATTAAAGTTTTTGGCCAGCTAGGCAAACAACCAACAACAGCTACAATACTTGATGTTATCTTTATTTTAACAAGTATGAGAAAAGATAGCAGACAGTAGTCGAGCAAACAAGAAATAGCTAAAATGCAGAAAAAAATGATACTTTGTATTTAGTGATACAGTGAAAGAGTAAGTGCTACCAGTATTCAAAAATCACTGAGAGTTCAGATTTAGTTCCTCCAGTGTGTTTTCTCCAGATGTCACCTGTGTGCCTTTTATAATATGTATTTGCAAATATCTTTTGGAAAGTTTTTTTCTATATTTACAATATTTGATTTTTTTATATTTAAAATTTTAAACCATTTTTCTGGTTCTCAAAGGGATTTTTGTGTTACTTCTAATCAGGAGCAGGATCTGAACTCTCACTCACACTGAACTAATGCTCAAAGAATACAAACCTTAAACATCAACATCTGCAAAGTTAATCAGTATGCTTTGCTATACCACAGCAGTACAGTTTTGTTACTAAGGAACACTAAAAATGGTACGTAAGTAGCGTTCATGTATAAGGAGAAAACTGAAATAGAAGACAACACCAAGACGTGGACTTGAAGTGCTTCTGTTAATGTGAAATGGTTAAACTGAATGCTCTAGAAAATGGTGTAAATCAAGGGGATTATTGTATTTTCTTTCTGTTCTCCTAAAGGTCCATGGAGTAGCAATGAATAGAAATTAAGAAAACCTACGGTCAAGTGTCCCCTGTAACACTTACTATGCCTCAATTACTTTCAATCACTGTTCAAAGGATCCCATGTGGCTATGCAGGAATATAAGAGAAATCAACCACTAGTCAACCACGGAGAAACGGTTGCAGATTGTACACTTGTACAACTGGATTCTTTAAAATGGATTATTGTAGTTAGTTCAGTGCTTAAATAATTGCATAGAACCGAATAACAAAGAACGAGTACAAGGAGGGCTCTCCAAATTAATCATACATTGCAAGTGCTTGAAGCAAGAACTTTCAACTTGAGTTTTCCCATCCTTGATTTTTGTCACAGCAACAGTTGAGTACTATTGTAACAAGATTTCTCAAAGGCTGATGAGATGAGCGCAGACAGTAACAGGATCAAAGAAAGGCTACTAGGATGAGCAGAAGGATAAAGTGTCTAAGATACATGAAGAAACTAAGTTTATTTAGTCTCACAAAGAGAGATGAGATGCGGCTCCTGTTTATCAATACTTCAGGACAGTAAGCAAAAGAAGAGGAAAAGAACTGCTTGAGGTAATGGATGATACAATCACATGGGGGAAAAAAAAAAACCAACAGATTTCACATTGGCCAAGTACACACTTTAAAGCCTTCCTTTTTCCAGAAAAAAAACAAAACAAAACACCAGCTGAGCTCTGACATAAATACAGCCAACATCTTCACATAAAGACTTCGTGGCTGTCACTCCTGGAGTGAGTTGTGTGCTACAGGCTTTTCAGCAGCCAGACGCCTTACTGGTCCCATCTCCTTTTCCCAACTCAAGAGCTCCAAGATAAGGGAGGCAGAGGACACAATTTGATACTATTCAGTTCTCAGCCTTCTAGCTCAGCATTGTACCAAAGCCAATGAGTTAGCCCTTCTGTTCTACTGCAATTTCTATTGCTTTTCACTCTTCATCAAGGAAATCTCATCAGATTTCAGCCGCTTGCCTCCCCTCACTACCATAATATATAATTTTCTAACCTCACCCTTTTTCCACGCTATATTCCTTGCAGTTGTGATTCCATCCTCCAAATTATTTCATCTGAAATAGATACGCTGCTTTGTCACAGGCAGCTGTACTTGGTTTACAGAGGTATCAACAACGTCACTCAATGTCTTTCTCTTTATTTATCTAGGAGGACACAGGAGATAAGTCCTTAGGAAATGAGATGTCAGACTTTCATCTGTGCTAGTGGATGTTTAAAGTGGAGGAGCGTGAGGGGAAAAAAAAAAAAAAGAAAATCTCATAATTCATTTCTCAGCACTCCAGACTAAGTACCTTTTAGGTGGGTGATGATAAAAGGTGAAAAAAAAAAGTAGGATTGAATTTCTTTAGGCACAGGAGGGTGCTGAAGCTGGGCTTGTCTATGTCCCGAAAACAAGCCATTTCAGAAATGGATGTTTTCACCACTTCCTCTTCTAGAAAACTCCAGAGTGTCTAGAAATCTATCGTGATAAAAAATTGTGCATTTCTACACTAATATTTGCCTATGTTTTCCATATTCTTCCCCTTGGAAAAGTTGAGAATAAGTCAGAGCTGTCCCTTGTGTTGCTTTAATGCAGTGCATCAGGCTTTACATGGTTTTTCGGCGATGTAATTGCACTGCAGGGTCTATCCTTATGCATTTAAAATGATACTCCAGCCTTCAGTGCCACTGCAGGGGGCAGGCTGTTTGCTACTGCCATGTTCAAACAGCCACAAAAATACAAAATAACCTTCACAGTAAGGCTCAGCCATTTAATCAAAGTTTATAATCAAGCAGGCTACTCAACTGAGAATGCACATGAAGCTAGCTGGGAACAGAGAAGAAAAAAAACCTAATTCTTATTCAAGACTGTAAAGATATATACAGTTCCATCCCGCCTCCCAGAATCTGTCTCTTAACACCAACCTACAGTTGAAATTAATTTAGAAAATAGTTTAAAGTCTCACAGACACATGCCTTGTGAAAAGGTATGAGTATTTCACCAGCACGCTTCATAGATATTGCTGAATGCTCCTTTTGCTGTCTTTCACTTCTCTTATAAACCAAACTCTGTTAGACGGCAGGGGCAGGCTACAGCATTCAGATAATTTGTAACGGTTGAAGCTGTTTCCCTCCACACCTCAACCTCTCTTTTCCCCCTTTTCTCTTGAAACACTTGTTTAAATGGAATTAAGTAGAATTTAATGGATGCCTCCCACTACTGATCTACTAACCCACTAGAAGCTGTAGATTTCAAATGGCATTTTGCTGGACTTTTTCAGAGCTTGCAGCTCCTGTTTCCCACATTTCCAGGACACGAGATGAGATCAGATTATAAAACTGCATGTTTTTCACTAGGTCAGTTGCTAGTTAAGATTTCTTTCAAGATTTTATAGAAACCATTCTGATCTTTGTTTGATGTTTGTATTTGTGGGTGAAGTACTGTTATCTTCCCTCGTATTTCAGCCTATGAGAGAATGTTGTCTTTATAAGCAATCAAAAAAATCTTCATGAATATCAGCCTGTAAAATCAATTTTAGTATGATGCTGATGAAGTTTGCACTTTTCAGCAGCTGTGAAGGTGGCTTCAAGGGTGAATGGTGATTTCATATTTAAAAACCAGAACAAGACAGATAAATAGCATAAAATGCTGAATTTTAAAAAAGCAACTCAAAAACCCAAGCAAATTACTACTCAGAGGCCATCCATACACCACCATTTAAGATGAAGATACATTTATGTACTTGTGGTCATGTGCAATTTGAATTCGGATCATATGAAAACCAAGGAAAAGCAGACAAGCAATCCAAGTCGCTATGGGCATGATGTGTATCGCACACAGAGAGCACAAACATATTGATCTAAAAAATTTCTGTATTGGTAGAGGAGACCTGAATATGCAAAAATTTAAAATGCAGACATAGCAGTATAAATGCGTGAAATAAGCGGCATTTGGTATTCTAGGCAGATAACGCCCATGAAAACTCTCTTGCCATTGTGCGAGTTACAGTGTAACTTGGCTGTAATACAGGATGGAAAGCTCAGATTGAAATTTTTCTTCTGTTTTGCCTGTAAAGTGGGCTGAATCATCCCATGTTTCAATAAATACAAAGTAAAGTGTATTAGTAGTTATAGAGCTAGGCTGGCTCACTGATAAGAGAAAACTAAGAACTTGACATTAATCTTCTAATAAACATTACAGAATTTGTAGTTTTGGCCAGTATTTTAGATGTGAAATGGGTAACGACTACCTAAATACTATAAAAAAACTTACGCAGAATGGTTTTCTTGAGAGTCAGCTTGCGCTACATTTATCATATCAATATCAATCATCACCCCAAACGTTAGATTTCTCCTTCATGTAAAGCGGAAGAAACATATATTCAATCTGATGAATTTGTCCATAATTGTCAGCATAGAAATTCAGCACGCAGTTATATTTAGTCTTTAAATTCCGTTTGGGGATTAGTTTAAAGGGCTCATAGCTATGAGGACATTAAATGGTCACGCAGAAATTGGTCACACCCTGTGGGCTTCAAGCTGGGTTTCAGATACATTAATAACAGTGCAACACACAGATTTTTGTTGGGCACATTATCTACAATATACCTGTAAAACATTTTGGGTAATATCATTTGGGTAGATTTCATTTCTCAGGGGAAAAAATACTAACTTAATTCTAATAATAAATGATGACTAATTTCACTACTACATAGAAAATTCAAGGCATCTGTGATCTAAACCATCTCTTTGTAGATAATGCTTTTCATAGAATTAGATCAATATATCCTGCATTATTGGGCAAGGTTACCAGCTGAGATGACCCAAGCTTACTTTCTGTGTCACTAAAAGCAGCTAGACAAAGCAAGCTCTATTACCCATTAAAGGAACAAATCTTGTTCAATTCGTTCTAAGTGCAGTCTATTATATAAAACACATAAAATGTCAATATGACTTCCTCCCAAAACAAGGAGTGTGCCTCTTTATGTGGGGTGATCGATGCAGTATTTTTTGAAGCACGAACTTGATATTAGACATCCCTACCCATATTTAAGATATTAACTTCTTGTACCTCACTAAGGATGATGGCAGGGTGGTAAGCGTTCACTCGGCGTTAACTAAGACAACACCAATTAGTCGAGTGAATATTTCTCTTGGAAATCAGATATACCCCAGAAAATTATAACTCCATTAAGTCTTTGTCATTAGAAAAAATTTTGAACAGAATGATTATTCAGGTTTGTAAACCAGAGTTCATTCTAGGCGGAAAAAAGGAAAGGATATGAATGACAGGTCCGTATTGCCTGCAGCCATCCAGTGGTGTGCAGGTACTGAAGGAAAGGAAAGGTAAAGCAGCAAAGTGAATTATAATGTACAGGCATCTGGACAAAATGCCACAGGTGTTGACTGAGACAGCTCTGTCATGGGAAAACAGGCATGATCGCTCAGGCCAGAAAGTAGCAGGTAAAAATACGGATGCTTCACATTTCACCTAGTGGCTGCACATTTAGGATTACTGGAAATAAAGTGTTTGCTATAATGCTAAGCGAATTTTGTGCTGATGACACCCCCATCCACTCAATAACAACACTGTGTTTCAGGACACAATTTGAAACCTCCATTGGAACTAAGGTAGTCTGTTTTCTTCCAAACAAACTTGGCTTGCAGTTAGCTATATCTGAATTCCACCCAAGGAATTCATTAGGCTGTATTGATTTATTGGTACAAGAGCCTGATCTAATTTGCATGTGTAAATTAGCAGGAAGAACATTTCCCATTACTTAGCTATATGGCTGGAATGACTGTTTACTTAATTTCCTCCTGCACAGCTCTGGTTTTTGCAAGAGGCATTAGCAACCAAGGATGTCATCTCAGATCTAGTTACATGTTGCACAGGCTTTATAAAAAAGTAAAGCGGTACAAACGGAAATGTCTGGGAATTACAATTTGCTACCAGTCATAAGCCTCTCAAAACAGAATACATCGATCTTTTGGAGCACTCGAGTTTTTCCTCCACAGAAGTACCAGAAAAAGCTTATTTGAATCTTAAATTTCTCTTAAAAAGAAAGTGTTTTCTGTCATTTTTGATACAATTTTCTTACAATTATCCTATACACATCTTAGTTTCAGTACTTTACCTTTGTGGGAGGTGGGCAATAAGATACGTGTTTTACTACCCTTTTTTATAAGGAATTGGACATTTGGACACTTTCTCAATTCAAGCTGAATGGGGTGAATCAAGAAGCAGAGTCCAAATGAAATTTTGCATCATTTTATCAGCTGCAGAGGATCAGACAGTTGAACAAATCTAGTTACACTACTATTTTCCTTTCAGAACTCCAGAAAGGAGAAAACAGGGGAAGCCCATCACCTGAGGATTAATGGCCAGTCATCTTCGCATCTTTCTGCTCCAACAGGTCTGCTCCTTCAAAAAGTGTGACAAGGTAAAGTAGGGTAACAAGCGTCCATCGGAAATTAACTTCCAAGAAGCGACTCGGTTATTTACTGTGAGACATGTAACTGGGTAACTTCTATTTATTGGTTAGGAACTTGGAAAAGGATAAATAGGAAAGTGAGATAATTCTAAGGCTATGACTTCGTATTTGAACTCACCGGAAAGCTGTTCTGAAAACAATTTAAAGGACTGAAAACACTGTGGCTACTTACTGATCTGTCCAAAACCCAGGAAGGTCACAGCTGCTCTGATGTTGAAATCGAACAGTATTCTTTTCTGCTGTACTGGGAAGCAATTATTGGAATGCTTCATTTTCTTTTAAGGAAAGTTTGCTAGATAACTATAACAAAGCAACACTCACAGAAGATAAAGCTCCCACAGCAGAAGTACTATAACCCCTTCTATAGGCAGTGCATCAGAGAACCTGTATCAAATTGATGTGTCAAATTGAAAGTTTATGGCAGCGTGACCAACGGCCAAGACACCAAATTCAGGTGATCTGCATTTAGGGATTAAAAATGAAATAACTGAATTATTTAGAACCATAGTATGCAAGCCTTGTTGGCAGAAGACTGGAAGGTGACTAGAAAGGCTCTAATTTTTCAAAATTTCTGGAAAATTTCTTCTGAATTACTAACTAGTAATTCTGAAAAGTGCTCCAGGGAAATTGCTGGAAACCAGAAAAAAAAATCAGAAATAGCAAAGCCAAAATAAATAGGATCTATTACGGAAGAATCAACACAGCTTATATAAAGGCAAGGCATGTATCAAAAATGCATTGTAAACATTTATAGTCAATAATAACGGAGTCAATAAGAATATGGATAAGAGAGATCAGGTTAATGCAGTGCACATGGATTTCCAAAAGGCCTTCTACAAGAGTCTCTTTTAAAGGTTTTCAAATAAGCTGAGCAGTCATGAGAAGGAAGGTCCTCTCATGAATAAAATAGCTGATTAAAAAGAAAGATATTGAAAGTTAGCGTAAAAGTCATTTCTCTCTCTCAAGAGAGATACTCAGCAGAGTCCTACAGGATTTATTGGAGTCCCTGGTGTTCAGCATGTTTTCAAGTTATCTGAAAAAAGGAGTGAAGAGTGTGATGACAAACTTTCAGGATGCTACTGTTATTCATGGTGGTAAAGATAGGAATTGACTGTGAAGAACTGCAGAAAAGCCTTGCAACCAAGCAACTGAGTGAGATAACGGCAGATGAAATTCAGGAAGGATGGTTGTAAAATGATGCACAAGGGAAAAAATAATTTTACCTACACAGTGATAAGCCAACCACTAATACGTAGGAACAGGATGTTAAGGTCAGTGTAGATAGTGCTATGAAAACATAAATCCAATACCCAGGAGTGTGAAAACAGAGAACTGAACATTAGCAATTACTAAGAAAGGACCAGAAAAGCAAACAAAAATATCATTATCTCATTGTGCAAACCCACCGCACTGTTGCATCTTCAAAACTGTGCCATTTTGGTCCTCCTTTGCAGTGAGAATAATTGAGGATATAGAATGGCTACACTAGCTTTTCCAAAACTTCAGGCAAAAATAATTGTCTATTAACGGCTCTACTTTCACTGCTGCTGTAAAATAGGGGGAAAAATGGAAATTTTAGAACATAATTCAGTTTTATTGATGACTGTTTGCCGCAGTGTAGAGTCTTCTGATTTTGATAAGGAAAAAAAAAACCTTTCAAGCCCAAGGATTTAATGTGTAAAACTTGCACACGGATTTCATAATTGGGAACAAACAAGGGAGAACTACGGTGAGTAACCACTGTATTTCACTAAAGAGATATTGAAAAAAAGCTAAACCAACCACTCTGTATAATTTTTTTCCATGTAGTTTTAAACAACAGCATATTGAATTTACAGGAAATCTCATTTAGAAATTACTAGTAATCTAACGTTTTATTTCTCTCTTAGTTTATATTTCTTAACCTTTGAAGCTGGAGGAGAAATTATTCTCTTGGCCTGCAGTAAATAACTATAGAGAACTTACGTAGGAAATCACAAGACCAGAAATGAGAAACGGCTTGGACTTAGTACTGCTGGGAATGAGTCAATACAGTATAGTAGCACAAAGAAACCAAATTTTAGGGAATTAATAAAGTTAGCAATCAGTTTGCAAAGGGAATGTTTTTTTTAATAGGAACCAGTAAACTGGAACAGAACAATGCAGCTGCTTGTAATCCCATTTAAAGTGGTGTCACTCAGGAGCAGAAGTAACTGACTTGCACTGGAAAATAGGTTATTAAAGAAGAAATTATACAAAGAGTAAGCAAATTATATGGGAAAGGCTTTTAAGACCACAGCAGGAAAGGTACAATAATCTATCTAATGCTTTAGAGAAATGAACAAAAATTTTAATTCCAGGGAAAAGGATTATGCCTTTACCTCTTGAGGATTTGGAGTTTAAATGAATACTGCACAGCATTTTCATTCTTGTCCCACTGGCCTTCATCGGTCTGGTTAACCTCAATGCATCGAGCAAAGATGATTCTTCAGCATTGCTGCCAGGAATAAAGACTTATTTGAATAACATTAGCCCCCAGGAGTAAATTAAATTCATTTTTCCCCCAAATTGTACTACATATTTGCACATAATTATTTGTACATAGTACATAATTGTACTAATGCTGGCAGCTGAGCTACTGTAAATTATTTAACTTTGAAAAATTAAGTTGAAACTTCAGGGCTTTCTGAAAGGTTGCAAAGCTTTTTTAAGTCCAAGAGGGAACTTATAATATTAGTCTTGAGAAGCCAGCATTGGTAATTCAAAGGTGGAGGAGACTGACAGGGACAAAAAAGTACAATGTAGTGATTTGGAAAGAAATATTCATAATTTCCACCAAGAGAGGCATAACTGCAAACGGCAACTTCTCCTGTGCTTTTAGTTCTCACATTTGATCTCACCCAACACAGAAACACTGCCTAAAAATATTTTGTATATGCAAACAAATCTTCGGGTCTCTGTGGTTTCTAGGAAATCACATTTTGACCCAGCACAAATGGAAGATTTTAAAAACTATGCAGGAGGCACTTAGCAGGTCCCAGAGAAAGGATTTAAGTCCTTAGGTAACCATGTTGTTGGTATCACTGAGGAAGGTAGGATTTGCTTGCAAGAGCGGGGAAGGTGGTTTGTTCGGTACTATAAATAGCTAAAGTACTAAATTTGCTGTAATAGCAGGCTTACAAGCTTCTACCTGTTACCAGTCAGACCCAGAATGGGTTTTTACCTCCTTCTGATGCTCAGCTTGCCTTCTGGGCTTCTACTCCCAGTGCCTCAGAAGCATTAGACATACTCTTCATCTAAGTCCCACGACAAATGGGGAGGTATCTGGGCACTCCTCGGGGCAGTATTAAAATCCCTCCTGTGTTGTATTTGCATTTCTTGCTCATGACAAAATCAGCTGCTGACGTTGGGATCAGGAGGAAAACCTCCTTTCCAGTCCCCCTCTCCTCCATGACCCCAAACAGGTCACAGGCTGATTTTTTGGTTTTGTTCGTTTTGATTTGTGATATAGGACACTAATACCCTTGATCTTTTCTGTTCTGATCTTGTGGTATATTGCAGTCATGCCTTTTGGTTTTTTCTCCCAAATTTTGCATTTTTTATGTTGTTGAAGAGCGTGCTGTGGCCAGGGCTGGGGGAAAGTAATGAGGAGAAGATGTTCTGGGGCTCCCGCAGACTAGCAATTTGTTGCGTGGTTGCCTGCATTTGGATTAACAACTTATTTTATTCTCCTATTTTCTTTGCAGAAAACCATCAGAAATTACCATGCCACATCCCACAAGTATCAACCACAAAATGGTTACGAGGTTCTTGTTATCACAACTTGACCTCCCTTTAAGCAAAGGAAATGTTCATCTCTCAATGTCCTCCTTAAGGATAACATACCCAAGGAAGTTGGCTAACATAACTTTTGAGAAAGAATAAATATCGCACTGTAAATATTAGTTCGTTGAAGTATGCTAGATAGCAATATAGTATCCAGCTTACAGTTGGGGAAAACAGAGTATGAGATGAGTAAGGAAACAGGGAAAGACAAAAGAAAAGGACTCTCAAATACAGAAGAAAATGGTGTTAAGGAGTACTTAAACTGATTTTCTGAAATCAATAGAGACCTTCCTCCTGAGGAGCACTGTTCAGTCAAAGACTAACATAACCTAACTTTTTGCTATGCTAATTATCTCTTCTTTCCATTCTGTCTTTCCATTGCTTTTCCACACATGCATCCTAAGAGTAGCAAGTTGTGTCATGTGAACAAAGCACGACTGAGGATTCCGAGAAAATGAGAATTCTTTTTCTTTTTAACCTAAACAGATACTTATTTATGAAAGAAAAGCATGAAGATACATTATAGATACCCTGTAGTTCAAGAAAACAAATTAAATGTTAGCATCAAACAATTATTTTAATAAAAGCAAATAGACACGGTAGTAATTTGTTACAAAAAGACCTAATAAATTGAAATCCATGTATAATAGCGTTTCTTCAATAAGACACTGTAGTAACAAAAGTAATAAATGAGCTGAGGAAAACTCAAGATTTAAATCAGCCTGAGAACGGAGTAAAGGCACACTGTGAAAAAGGTGAAAAGAAAACAAAACATCACTCAACTAAATCAAGTTTGATGTTTTAAGCTTCAGCAATCAATGTCACCTTTAGTCCACTAATCAAATATATATCCATAGAAGCACTCTAGTAAATTCTACATATATTTTTCATTGACCTACTTCTGTTCCAGCTCATTAAAGTGACTACTTTCCCCTCTAGTCCCCTCCGGCTAGGTGTAATAGTGTCTCTGCCTTCTGGCTAGGTGATAATTAAATCCACTAAATAAGTGGCAAGTAGGTGGGAAAGAAACTATTTATGCTTATTCAAAAGGGAGTGGCTCAATTAGCACTTCGGAACTTGGCTTTTAAAATTTTATCATAACTTGAAAGTAATCCTGAACTCTCAATTTCCCCCCAGTCTGTACTTTAGTTGGTTTGGTTCTTCCTTTCAGCTCATACATCTCGAACAGGAACCTATACTCAAAACAGGAAAGTCAAACGGACAGAAGCTCAAAGCAGAGATCTGAACAAAGGTCAGTCAGCACCCAAAGAAGAGGACGGACTTAATGGCTCAAAAAAAGAAAAAAAATAAATTAGTGGCGGCAGTTCAGTTCTGAGCCTGTGTCTGGCTGAACGACAGACCTCGGACAAATCAAAACACCTGCCTCTGTTTACCCATTCCTGAGGTAAGGGCCATTTTCTTATCTTTGGATAAAAACGCCTACAATTTGATCCAAAGCCCAGAATCTTTTGAGTGACCTGGTTTGATTCAGACCTAAAAAAAATCTCTAGTCAGACAGTCATGACTAAAATATCTTGGGTAAAAGAGATGCAAATATCTGCAAAGGCTCCCAGTCACCAGTGTCTGTATCCAGGTACCTGAGAGCATTAATAGGGATGGAAATAAAAATTTTATTGATATGACCCTACTCAGTGTGATGGACCGTGAGCATCTGAGACCGTTCTGCAGTGTAGTGAAAGTTTTCTGGAAGATAGCTCTGAACCTTAGATAGACTGCACCCATTTGTCGTTGAGTCTTCATTGGTTTTCCACCACTAGCCTGAAAGTTGGGTCCCAAATTGCTGAATTATTTTACAGAGAAGGTGGAAATAAGGAATAACACAGGATGCATGCTTGTGGGTGAAACACATTCTCTGTTTCTGTAAATCAAGGGCAGAGAAGACCATGGCAGAATGCCGTCTGCGATAATTCTTTGCAAACTTACTGACCGTAGGCTAAAGTCTGGTAGTCTGGAGCAAAGTAACACTGATTTGGCCCACCCACAGTGGAAATAAACTGAGGAAATAGGGTTTTGTGATTAAAATTGTTCTTTCTGCTGTCTCTTACCCTGGGAATAATTTTAGAAAATCCTGGAGGCAGATCATTTTTTGAGCACTGTATTCTTTTTTGCAGTTTTCACTTGGTTTGTACTAGCCTCATCTCTCTACTTCATAAAATTAATGGAGCTCGAGAGAAGATGACTAGACTTTAATGATGGCAGAATATGATATAACAACTTAATGAGACAGTAACGCACAGTTGCTTCTAGCTACGTAAGTTATGTACAAACCCCCTGGAAACAGTAGTCTGTATCGTCTGCATATTATATACATACATCTCCACAAAATTTATATGCAAGTGTGTTTCAGCAGAGATGCAACATGACAGATTTTGAGATTATGTTACCAGACAAGGCTAAATGCTTCATTAATAAGGTACCATCCTCATATTTCTTGCTAATACTGGAGTCTTGTTCTGGATCTAAACTGAATTTTACAAGCATCCACTGGGATTGTCAGGGCATAAAGATACACTGGAAAACTTGAGACCAGGCTTAGGACTTTGTCATTTTGTTTTCAAGTATGGTCGTCTTCGTCTCAAAAGCACATCTTTCTATTAAATATAAAGGCCCTGATTTTGTAAAGGAGATAAGTGCGTATTTCACTCTAACATGCATAAGAAACACCACCGAATAAATATTCTGTATACAAGAGGGAGAAAGCCCCAGGTTTCTGTACAAAAGATAAAGTAATTAAGATTTTTTTTAAAAATTCAGTTTCCAGGAGCATCACCGGGGATTTGCATACATTACCTCTGAACAAGTATAGAAACACAAAGGCAGAAATGGAGGTTTATTGGCCTAGTCTGTTCTGGTCTTATCCAAGCAACAAGAAATTACTCTGCTACTGATAAGAAGCAGGTATTAACCAAACAGCAGTACTGTTCTTTAGACCCTTAAATTATTCTGACCTTCAAAAAGATCACAAACATCAAAGAATTATTATTCACATCTTGGGCATTAGAATTTACAGGGAAAAGCCCAATATTTCTATCAAAAATATTGAAAATATGGATAGCGTGCAATTTTTGGTCTCCTTAGGTTCATTTCTTCTGCTGAAGTTGTTGAATGTCAGACAATACAAGAGTGGATAAAATCTTTTCAAGAATATACCTAATATAAGTTGGAATGGTTGTGGCTAATCCTCTCATGAGTAAAACTAAAGATCCAAGACTGTTAACGCAAACATAAAATTTCAGAAGTCCTAATGGCATTTTTCATAAAGGAGCCTTTCTAGTCAGCAAAAGTTTTCAAAAGTTCTTTTTTTTTCTTCTGCTAGTCTCAGTCAGAAAGAGAGTTTGACAGGCGTGCCGGGGAAACAAAAAAAAAGGAAAAAAAAAAAAGAATAGTAATATGTGAGAGAGCGAAAGACAGAGAGGGAGAGAGAAAAAGCAAGACATTTTTCTGCTCTTTGCTTGCCATTTGGAAACCAAAGTCTCTAGCTAAATTCCAAAGCCAAACTGCTAAGCTAATTGCACTTCAGTATGAATTGCCCTTTCCCCAGAGGACTGCCCAGATTCCCAGTCTATCTCAGGCCAAGCTTTTCTTTACTCTAGCGCTTTGAACAGCAAGTCCCATCTGCTGGCAGGGATGCACTCGGACCAGAAGCTCAGAGTCTCACATAACTGTCAAAAATTCCCAAGAAGAACACATCCTGAAACACTGATTTTCTAACAAATAGTGCAGTTCTTCTTCACAAGATTAAATTTAAACTCGTTCCTAGCTGTATTGGCTCATGGAGGGCAAATAATTACTATAGAAATGAACAATAGTTTAATTTCCCTGCATCCACCCATTTAGAGAGCTGAAAGTGTCTCTGGCATTGGCAGCACAGTTCTGGTTCTGCCGCACAGAAACGGCCAAGTGACTTTCTTATTAATAAGAATGAATTACAATAACTTTTGAAATCCATCACATTCCAATGCCTTGGCATGTATTATAGTATTTTTTACATCGGGACAATACTAATACTTATCTAAGAGCAATGTCTAGTAATTACGAGGTCTGTGGCTATGATGTTATGACTTTATTCTGTCGTTATTGGGGAGAAAATGTCCTATGGTGAATTTGCACATTACATTTTGTAGCAGTTGTCATTTTTTGCTTGCGTACTCCTTGACATATTACAACTCTCCGCAGCTGTCACCTGTTTACACTTCGTCACTGTCTAGGACATCTTGATTCTTGAAATTTTATTTCTAGATGCGATATGGTTAAAAGATCTGTATGCCCTTCAGTTTTTACCATCGCTTTCTCCAAAGAATTGTGGGTCAGATTTCTAATAGAGTGGGCACAGATTGTTGTTTTGAATTACAAAACTGAAAGGGCAGCCAGTATGAAGAGCACTAATTCTTCCACAGATGTGGCAGTAATCTTTAATCAAATATTAGAGCACCATTTTCAGATCAGTAAATAGGTCTGGAAGAAGTTTCTGACCCAATAAAGCTTATCTGAATTAACAGCGAGTAACGTGTCAGTGGGCTACTGCATTTCCTTAACTATTAGTTCTTGCACTTCTTTAGATATTATCTGAAAATTAAAAAGCAAGACATTTTTCAGGTTTTAGTACACTTCATTTAATTTTAAATATAGTAAAGTAGTCTGATTTGGACTACAGATCTTTTCACTATCACACTCACTAGTTTAAAAAAAAAAAAAGAAAAATGTTTATAGACTATAGTAATTACTACTAGGAAATTTGCTACTCCTCTTTTGGCCCGTTTTAATCAAAGGGTCATTAATTATAACTAAATTAGTTTTATCACCTGAAGCACAACACTGCCATCTTTGACCCGATATCCAGCATATTAAAAGTCCATATAGCTATCTTAATTACTTTTAAAATTATGAATATTGTGCAGATAATTTTTATTCCAGCCCTGTTGAGTCGCCTGACATCTCCACTTAGAAATTATACTGCCTTATCCATTGTACTGTTTGTGAATTCCACTGTCTTGCTCCAACTCTTTGTCTGTGCTTTCTTCCCAGTCCAGCCTTTGCAAGTACGTGTTTCTTTACAAGCTGATCTTCCTCTCCCATCTGCTCACCCGAATAATTTGTTGATGGGGGGATCTGACCTGGCTCATCCGTGCCATGTAGCAGATAGACAGAATTCATCCCTTTGTAGGAGCCGTATCCTGGGTGCAAAGCTATTTGAGCAGGAAAGGGGAAGAACATACCAGAAGCACTTAAAGTCTGCTCCCCCATTTTTCGCCCAGGAGGCTTTCCCTCACAGAATGTCAGCAACGCTCGGAAATGTGGGAATGCTGATATGAGGGAGAATTTCAACTGCTTTCTCTTTAGATCACCCAAGACTTAAGAGATACAGTTAAAAGTCTGAGAAAATATGATAAAAAGTTTATCTTTTAAACCAAGTTTTAAAAGAGCATCCAGGAAAAAAGGTCAGTTTCAGACATATACAAAATTGTTAACATTTACTTTGTGCTCAGCAATTTGCTCATCGAAACAAATAGAATTAGGAGCGAAATGAATATAGAATAGTGTGATCTGATATGCCCAGAACAGCTAAACATTTCAGATTGTCCAATATAAAATGTGTGCGTACGAAGCACGTAGGTATCCTGTGCAGTCCATAGCTCTTTGGTGTTAAGTGTGTAGGATGCTATGTTCTTGACGATACGCCTGTAGCATTGATTTCTATCAATCTGCATAGCCTAAAGTTTTCCCTTGTTTTTGTGCGATGCGCAAGACTCGATGCCACCTCTACGAAAATAAACCTGTGTTCTACAATCCAGCATAAAACAGGGTTGAGAAACAGTAGGCAACTATTGTCTTCAGTAGGTCATTCTCAAGGAAAGTTGTTAACAAATACAGAAAATATATGACACTGGCGTCTTCCAAGCTGTAAACGATTTACTTCATCTAGCTGTCTGCCATCCTTACGCATGGAAATAGTTACGGTCTGCTGCCATGAGACATACTCTTCAGATCAGAGATGAATCTCAATTTTCAACATGCTGCTGTTAAGGAACTTAAACAATTTCAAGATGCATATAGTCAATCTGGCATTTTATATATAAGAGCCAAAGTTTTGATAAAATTAAAAAAAAAACCCCAACTTTAAGTTGATGTTTAAATCAATGCCATTGGAAAAAGTGAAAACAGTATGTGATTGATACAGTTTTTTGCAGCACGTTAAAAACATATGTTAGTCCTATCTGAATTGAGAAATTAAGGAGTCCTACAGTTGCAAAGACTTGGAATGAATTTTTAGTGGTGATTAAACTAGAAAATACTTCTGGAACTTCCATCTGTATTTTTGTACATATTTTAGGAGTAAATAAAAAAAAATCAGAAAGAAATAAAATAGCAAATGGAGAGTAACGTATTACTCTGTTAGTAAGGCATGGAAATAACATGGCTATGAGAGTAGACCCTTAGCTTCCTTTACAAAGGAAAGTTCAAAGAAATTTTACGGAAGATGTAGTTACGCATAAACCTGCAGGGGGAAAACCTACACTTTGTAAATCACTGGGCGATGGCTTCCAAATACCAATACATATTTAAAGCAAAGCTTTGCAACAGTTTTTCCTGCTTTGCTCAAATCAGTTAAAAAGACTCATTATTCTTCTCCTGTAATGAAACTGGCCAATATTTAGTGAATTCACACTTTGATAGTAATTCTCAAAAAATGTTGATTTATTTCCATTTTTAAAAAATGAAATAGCGTTATAAGGTGTAAAGTCTGGTTACTAGTAGAATAAAATAATATTATATAACTAATTGAATTGAAATGCATTGATTTAGGTGTTTTCATGAAGTATTTGAAGAGCGTAAAAGTAAAATCCCTATCAGATAGGTACAAAACCGTTGCTTTTCTCTCTTAACTAATGAACTGATGTTATTTTATTTCTGATGCTTCTGTGAAGACCAACGTTTGGGGATATCTTTCTTCTTATTGAAGAAGAATTAAATGAAAGGATTTACCTGTATGTGATCTTTATGAAACATACCCTGCAGTTTTGGTTACCTTTGTCAGCCAGGCTACAAAGAGAGTGATCGAGCAGGTACTGAAGCACGTGGTTCTGCTCCCTTTTACCGCTAACCTTTTTCCCAGTAATCTCTCGAAGAATTTTCGTTTTATTTATCCTGGCTTTGGGACCCAGAGCCCAAGCAGGATAATGACACAAATACCACCGACAAACTATGAAGGATGAAGCTGCAGTTTCTTTATCTACTTTTTATCATTTGTCATATTAGAAGCATTTCCCTTTGTCTCTGGAGCAGGTACCAGTTCCAGCTAAGATCCAGTACCACACCACTGCAGGTGTAAAAGGAATATTTTAGGCAGTCAGATACAAACATCGCTGAGAAGAGTTACAAATACAGCTGAAATTTTGTTAGGTAAACAAGGTACTAGGTATAAGAATGTATAGGAATGTCAGTATTCCCTGTACAGATTAGACCTTGTTTAGAGAAGGACTGTACTGCTTTAAATTAAATTGTTAGGAAACTTCAATGTATGATAAGCATTGACTCACACTATACTGGGTATGGCACAGAACAAAGACAATTATTTCCTCATTGATATACATTTTCATCACAATTTCCTGTTAAAAAATTCTTAGTTTAAGCCAGTTCCTTAAAATCAGCCAAACACTAGTCACTTAAAAATAGAATGGAGTAGTGAGAAGTATTTAAAAACCACCCGATTAAAATATATACATCCCCTCCATCAGACACACAGCTAAACAGGTGCACACTGTATATGGCCCAGGGCTGACGGAGTATTCAGCAAGAAACAAATTAGATTACAGTATTTTTGAGGCTGGGAATGTGAAATGGCGTTGCCAGTCATGTTCGTTTGTATTCTAGAACGGGATTACTGTGATTAGGAGTAGGCACATGCACCTGACACACACAGAAATGGTCCTAAATGTGTCCAACGTGTACGTTTGCCTATTGGACAAAAGTACCAAATAAATATAGACATTTTTAAAGAAGCACTTAGAAAGAGAAACAATCCTTCCAGCATTTTGTCTCATACAAGCCTTCTTCGGCCGTTTCAGCTGTTTCACAAAGCTCCTTTCTTAGTTACTCTTCCCTGCCCTCCCTAGAGCTAACCCCTCCCCACCTGCCACATAAGAACAGTAATCATCAATTCCAAGAGATTAGAAATACTTTGCTAAAGCTCCTATTCCGGAAACTAATTTTTTTCTTTCACACTCTGCTAACCTCATCCAGTAACAAATGGAAACATCTCAACCTACAATATTGTCACCCAACAGAAGGTTTTAAAAGCAGCAAATACTATAAGAAAAGAATTGAAAGGAGGAAGTAGACAAGAGCTAAATAAACAATTCCAGTGTTGGGCCACCTTTATATTATGCAGAGTATATAATTGAGAGCACAGTCTGGCTGTTAAGATAAGCTCTTTTTCAAAGCTACATTCTGATTATCCAGTTGGACCTTTTTAGATTATGTCAGAGCTGCATACCAATTTCCAAAAATGAATGGCTGAGTTGCAGTCCTTTTATTAAACACACAAAAATCCTCCTTTGCTTACTGCATCGGACAAGGGGAGAAATGCTTCTGTCTGGAGGATAAAAATAACAAGAAAAAGAAGGGAAAGTTTTGTGGGAAGAATGAAAGGCAAAGATGGAAGAAGAAAGTGACGGTTTGAAGCTTGCCTCCTAGTCGAAACTCTGCTGTCAAGATTCAGGTAACAACACTTCTAGCACAGCCACAAACAGGAGGCTTTCCAAGAGTAGAAATAGCTGACAAAAAAGCCAAAAAATGTGTTTGAAAATGGCCAGAGATTTTCTGGGTTATTGCTGTGGCAGGAAGGGTAGTCTAGTGGTAGTTCATTCTTACAGAAGAATCTACTCTTTCATCAATTTATAATTTCAATAAGAAATATCGTTCCTGACAGACAGACACAGCATACAAATTACCATATAATTTTACAGTTTTATACATATCATTGACTTTAAATGACACATACATTTATTTAATTTGCCTTTAATCAGAACTTCCCTCGGAGATGTATTTGCATACTAAAGGTATAATTCTCAGCAGTTAGAGGCCTGAAATCTTGCGTGGCACCGAGCTGTGTCTCAGTTCCCTGGTAACCAGACTGCATAGCTGAAAAGAGACGACACCTCTCTTTAGAAGGTTATAAGACCTACGGTATGTCAAAGACATTGGCAGCGGAAAAGATAAAATTTTATAATGTAAATAATTTTCTTAAATGCTCAAAAGAACTAATTTTCCTAGCCATTAGTTCTTCTAGTATATAAATTTACGGGATAACACTACCTAGAGACACGTTTCAGAGTTGAAGCAAGTCAGTACTGAATCTTGTGTTGAAAATGTGCAACTAAATCTTTTTCTTCTTAATTTCCAGTTCTCTGACAGCAAATACCACTGCGCAAGTCTAAAGCTGCTTCATTTTCACACCTGGATATCTTCTAATGCAACAACAATAAAGGTTCTGGCAATTCATGTCATGCTAAACACATCATTCCTTACGTGCTGTATATTTCAAGTGAACATTCTGCCATGATGCTCAGACTGTACCATTCAGTACCATTTAACACGTGGCCTTCTTATGCAGTGCTTAAACATCTTTAAAAAAAATTCACATGATAACATGACTATTTTTCCTGTGTCCTAACAATGGAAAAGGCTTGATATTGATATTCAAGACTTTGTCATACCATTTTTACATCATTGTTTTGTTTTCCAAGAGGAATTTCTGAGCATCGTTACATCGTAACAAAGACTGGCAACTTCTACGTTGGTAAAAAAATTTATAACAACTGTAGAATTAGAACCGTGAAACTATTATACAATCCTAAATTTCCTTCTGAGGAAGTTTGTTGTACATTCAAATGGAATATTTTAATATGGAGTTGTATATGAATATTTCATTGCATATATATGCATTTTGTGATTAACTAATAAATAAACTTGAATGGCTTACAGCATTTTGCGCTGGAAATTGAAAAGGACTGTAATGAATATTGTTTGTAGAAAAGGCTCGGTATAAGAAAAATAATACAATAAATACTGTTAAATAGCATCTCCTTCAGAGTTCTCGTATTCAAAGCAGTGCCAGGTAATTAAAGGCTGTTAGTTTTTGTCTTCACCCACAAGTAACTGCACAAACAAAGTGGGTTCTTAATAAACGTCCCTAAGAGTTGGTAAGCTCTCTGCTGTAGAATTCATACCATTAAAGCGTAGTGAAATGGGGTGCCGTTCAGGCTGAGCTTTATATGTCGTTAAGAGCAGCTGTAATTTCACTTGCTTTCAGAGGCTTACATCAAAGCTCAATTTAGACCTAATAAAAGACTTCAGATCAAAAATCTGCTTTTTTTGTTTTTTTCAGGGCCAGACTAGTCAAACTTCAGATGATCAAGGACCACCTGTGTTATGGAGCTCCCTTTCCAGGGACAAATAGAGGAGATGGCTGTCACCAGCTGTTGCCACATCTTTGTCACTGCGGAGCTGCAAAAATGGCTCGAGAACACCTTTCTTTGGTTCACTGGCTGTCTGAATCTACCATGAAACATCAGGTTCGTAAGAAATGTAAAAAGAGATCCCCAGTAATTTTAAAATAGTGTTATTATAGGTTGTAATTAGGCTTTGTCTTATTTGGATTATTCAGCGACTAGAGGCTGGTCTGCCTGCCTATGGCAGGAACGCCCGCGGCAGCTGCATCCGTCTTGGCAATTGCCTGAAGCCCTCGCTTCAGCCTCACGTGGAGGAAGACCATCAGGTTATTTCCAGACACACTGTCTGAACTGCTGCTCTCCAACATGCCCTTCTCACGCGAATAACTAAAACAGCAAGGTATAAAGGAGATGGCAATGTATTTTCATTTTAATCCCAAGATTATATTTCAGAAAAATCTCTATTGTACAGGCTTGTAGCAGTGTGACTCAACCAAGTATATTTTCTTGTTTCTAAGAGGATCACTGTAAAACAAGAATATTACTTTCATGAACAAAAGAAGTAAAATGTTTTATTTTGGGCAGTTCTCACTGTTATAAATTCATTCCGTTTCCCTCTCCATTCTTCTCATTCTTTAGGAATATACTTCATAATTTTGACAGCATCATAAAGCAGGTAATAGTCAAACGAATAACACCCTCAAAGTGTGAGTGACATTTAAAAAAAAAAAAGAAAAAAAATAGACAACCACCACACTAGCAGGAAAAGCCTCACTTCCAGAGCCAGAGATGTAACTTTGATGGAGAGTGGAAGAAAAATGCTTTCATAAAAGAACCAATCTTACAAAAACAGCAATCTCCAAGAATACTGTGACATAGTACATAAATCTTTACAACTCACTTTTTTCTTATATCTTAAAGAAGGAAAATCCCATTACAATCAAAACTCTTGTCTGATGTGCAAGAGCCCCGAGTGATAACTGGAGTTTTTAACATCACGGCTCTTTGTAGCAGACACTTCAAAGTTTTAATCTAAACTCTGATTCAGAATTGCATAAATTACAGTTATGGAAATGTCTCTTGCAGTCGGTCTGAAAATACATACAAATTTTCAAGAGAAAGACTTAACCCTGTGACTTTTTAGCTCAATGTTACTTCCACCTTTGTAGTCTGAATTTGGAAGAGATATACATATACAGATAAACATATACTGAAACGAAATGATTTCATATCGAAATTTCACAACAAAAACTTTCTAATTTGTAGTCTGTTGAAAAGGTTTTCTCCTTTGTCCATCACCAAAGAACAACCGTGTTTTTAACAGCAGTTCAGTTGTATATTTATACCATTCTCCTATAAGTGTCGCTTCCTTTTTCTGGAAAACTACTGAAAGCAACACAATGACCAGGATCTCCATGCCAGGCATGGGGGAAGAGAGCGGGAAGAGAGGGCTGCAGAGCTGCGTTAACGTTTGAAATTGGAACTCAGGAAAGAAACATTTCTACAGAAAATTGTGAATTGGAAGCCCGAGAACAGGATAATTCATAAGGGGAGAAGGGCAGCCCAAGCTCTTGACCCCTGACTGAGCATCTGGACAAATGACAGAAAATGTAGCTGCCAGGTTTTATGTACTCCTGCTACCCCGCAACATGCAGGTCTGTTGAATCAACATATTCATTCAAATAAAAAAAAGGCTGCTTGAATGCCAGCCTTCCAGGCATGAAGTAATTTGTAGCTGATTTTTTGACACTTCTCTTGAGTTTTCAGCTCTTTTGGAAGCAGAGCGAGCTCTCACACAGCGGGTAGCACATCTGCACTACTTGCTACCAAAGGGAAGACTTATCAAGTACTTGGAAAAATTACGGGTTACTAAGTAGACAGAAACTGCATCTAGCTCAGGAAATCTGATCTGAAAATAGGTGGAAATGCAAGGATATCAGAGGAAGTATCATACATACCTGCCCTTTTTTGCTCTGTGCACCTGCTTGTGGATAAGATGCACCCTTGTTCTAACTCAGTGTGATGATGTTCAGGTTGTACTTGATAATCAATCGGTTGGAAGGAACTTTTTGGGAGAAAAAATTACTCAAACGTTTAATCTACCTGGTCAAATCTAATTTTACATTGAATTTTAAAAAGCCACCAAGTATGGCAAAAAGAAAGGGGAGATACGGAGCAAAGAATCTAAATTACTCCTTTGTATAGTTGCGAACTACTTTCTGAATAAAAATACTCGTTATCCTTTTTGAGTTATCCTTAGTTAACAGCACAGATGAAGGAAGACAAAAATAGGTGTAATACTTACAAAAATGAACTATTCTGTCATTATTAAAGGCTGTAATCTTCTGGTTTAAACAACTGGAAAAATTGCTAGGTTTAACACCTCCAGCTTCTCCAGTTTACTGAAAATTTTACAAAAAAAATAATTAAGGCCCTGGCACTCCTAACTTTTCTTAGAAATCTTCAGTAGAGATCAAAGCTGCAAAAACATGTTGGTGTGTATTAACATAAATTAATGAAAATGAGTTTTCTCCTTCAATGAATAATCTTAAGGGCAACAAAATATAGGGACAGATTTGTATCGTCTCTGATTGATTACGTTGATCGGATTGATGACATTAGATGCATTCGCTCCATATTAGAAGATGTTGTAGGCCAGATAAGGAGTGCAAACTTTCTGGGGTACGTTTTATTCCAACAAAAAATAATTTTGTGTACCACATGTAATATATGCCATTGTGACAACAAATGATGTGACCACAGTAAACAACAGGGAATTCAGCAAGGGAGAAAAATACCAGTACTTCTATTTTCCCACCTAGTTAGTGATATCACTGTGCAGCAGTAACAATCCAGTTGATTTTTATCAGAAGTCTTACAACATGCAGCTGCTTTAAACCACTTGTGTTCCTGTCATTAGGGGGCTGTATAGTGAATTTTCAGCTTACATTAAAACAAGTTTCTGCCACTCATAACCGTAAACAACAAACAAAAGATAAAGCATGCACTTCTCCCGATAAACAGAGACATGTCTTCACTTATCCTATTGCTAAGTTATGCTGGAATTTTGTTTCAGAAATCTGCTGAAGGAAAACAGGAGCCAAGTTCCTGTACTTTTTATTGATTCTTATAAACTTCAGTTTTTCATGTTAGATTTGCTTCTAAAAGAAACTTTATTTCTGGAAGAGATCAAGCTTATTCAGCAAAAAGAAGATGATGTGAATACATTCTTAATTCAGTGAACAATGAGACGAAGACACTACTGGCTTCTTAAATGTAAGACAAAGTATAGAAAAAACAAGAGCGATTAGCAGAGTAAATACAAAAAATATCAGCGTAGCCAAAATGCCTCCTTAATGACAAAGGAAGCCAACATTTTTAAATACTCCAGACCATAATCAAACAAAGCACATCCACTTTGAGCCTTTTATCCTAAGTTGTGTTTTGAATTACCCCAAAAAGATTTTCAATACATCTTTTTAAATTATTCAAGCATAATGTAAAGTATTGTAGTCAGCAGTTTAATGCTGATTGTTTCAGTAGAAGAAATAAGCATATATAGTAAAGAAAAACAGCTAAACAAAGATAAATGTACCTATGTAAACTTCAGTCTGGCTTAGGTTTGAATTCAGGGATGATGATATAAGTATAATTTCATCACTGGGATTCTTTTTGCTGATATTCACCTGCCAGGGAAACGGGAGGAAAAGCGAACGGACACCTTCTTCTAGAAGGAAGAAGCGACACCCCGCACCCTACCCCCCCTCTCTATCCAGCCCCTTTTCATTCCCACAGTTGGCTGTTGACTTCAGGAAAATTGCCGTGCCTCCCTCCCCCCCCCATCTCACTCTCTTCAAGTCATTTAGAGCAGGGATTGAGGAAAATCCGTCTAATAGAAGAATTAAAAAACTGTCTAAAGGCAGGTTTGGAAGAAATATCACAAAATACACCAAGGTATTTTCTAATACTGAAAGTTCCATTTCTATATGCTGAAGAAACTTTTTACAGAAGGCATATTCACGTTAGCAGATTATCCGAGAAACATTTAAGTAACGGATGGTGCTGCAAAGATCTGTTGCTTATTCATATTCTTCTTACTCTCTTCTTCTTACTCTCTATTCCTATGCTTCCTACTCATGCTGATAGCTTATGCCTCGCTCTCCCTTTGATTTTTCTTTCAGCAGTGCCGCTGACAGGAGAGGAGATAGATACATTTGAATTCCTAAGCTTTCTCACCATTGCAGGAATACAGCACCTGGTTTAGCAACCTAAAATAAATACAAACAAAAATCTTCCAGGAAGGAAGATTCTCCTCTCGGTGCTGCTAAAGCTGCTAAGCCTGGGGTCTGCTTCTGAGGAGAAAATTCTGCGACTGTTCCCCAGCACGGTGAGCTCAGCAAGCAAAGCTACCGAACGACAGCAGAGTTAGCCTCAACTCGTCATGCAGAAGAGGAAAGAGTGGAGATAGACAAACTGATTTCTTCCTTGTTTTCAAGTGATGTGGAAGGACTTTGGTGCAGCAGCCTCAGTGAAGGAAGCTCTCTCCACAGATTACAGAAACCCTGCCTTTTCCTGTGAGAAAGGGGCGTTAAATTTTTAAGACCTTTGGATCTATCGAGGTTTCTTGAAAGCATTTTCAGTAACTTCCCTCTGCTCTCTATTCTCCAACAGTTGAAGGAATCTTTGCAAACATCTGCGAGTATGAAGTCTTCACATCTCTGCATCATCTGTGATGGAGAGAAAAACCCCTGTTTATACAGATGTGTTTATAGGACAGAAGAGGAACAGGGATATATGGACAGTTTTTTGGTTCTTTGCTAATCCCAAGACATTCATTCTGTTACCGTGTATCTTCTAGGATGTGCCGTGTGGCATGTTATGGCAATGAGATGATCCGCCCCCAGACTTCTCTCCACGAAGATGAACAATCCCAGCACTCTGCCTCTCATCTCCTCTCTGCTTCAGCCCTCCTCATAATTTTTAGTGGCCCTCCACAGCTACTTGGAGAGAAACACAGGAGGGAGTTTCCAGTAAGTTTCTTCTCTCTGAAAGGGAGAGAGCTCTCCAGTCAGTGAAAGAGCTGCATGCGGACTTGACAGACACGTCCAAGGAGGCAATGAAGGAAAAATCTAGGACACCTCCTTTCGCGTACAGTAGAGTGGCATTTTAAGAATTTTGAATATGAATAAGAGCAGCATGGCAGTGGTCCCCATGCTGCACTGAAATCCAGAGACAAAGAGCCTTTATGAAGGGTTGAGTAACAGCGTACAGAGAAAGGATCGTCTTTTCTTGAGAACAGGGAAATATTTTGGCATACCAATGAGCCCGCTGAGCAGTGGGCTCCACTTTAAACAGTGGGGAATGTGCCTGGCTGGCACTTAGAAACTCCAGGGTAGGGAGGAACAAGCTCTGTGGGATTATGCAGCTATTAAAGGTGAAGTCCTTAAAACACCTTTTGAAAAATAAAAGGAGAAAAAAAAAGAAAAAACAAAAATCACCTACCGAAGACATAATAGATATGCACAACTGCCTTTATACAAGTGATAATACAGTATGAGCTAAAATGAGTGCCAGGATTTAAATAAAAATATTAACGTAGCGTTCCTTGTTATGGAAGTGATAATATGCAGAATGCTGTTATAACACAATACAAATGATGTTGGATTGTGAATAAAAGCTGCCACTAGTCCAAAAACTTCACAAGAGAAGGCTCTCTTTAGTAAGTCACATCTATAAGATTTGTTTCAAGATGTGACTACAAAAGAGCCCCTATTTAATAGTAATGATAAAATACTTATTCAACATCCCTTCATGCGGAAAGGAAAACACAAATAAAATCTGTCAAAGTTTAACTTCAGACAACAGGAATAGTTTAAAAGTGAGGGAGACAGTTAAAGTAAATGAAAGGAACAAGCATAAAGATAAAACAAGACATCACAGAAGAGACTTGAAATAAAACTGCAACAGGCCAATTACCACTTTGTAGAGGCTGGGTAAGAACCACAGCTTTCAAATGAAGTGATTTCTCCATAAAGCTAGGATTTTAGTGAGACAACTTCAAAGCACAGTGTTTCCCGATTGCTAATAACTTGTACATAGAGTACAGTGCTTGACACAAGGAAGCGTTGGTCCACCTCTATGGCTAGATGAAAGTTTAATAACAGAGTTACTACTAGTTTCAATTAAAACTATTTGTCCTGGTACTTGCTATTTTTATTGAGTATATTTACGTAGTATTACAGTAAACTTATTTAGCACTTGCAAATAATGACCAAACTATGCCAATCACCAAAACCGTTATCAGTGTGTGATGAGGTATCATTCTCGTGAGCAACAGAAAACTCCAGCAAGGATCAACATCTCTTCCAGCATTTACTTACTTCAGTGCATCCTCAAGTCCTGGTGCATTTGGTATAAACACAGAGCTCTTAAAATCTTCTAATAAAATATTATTTTACTCTAAGTATTTCTTATGCAAGTGCCACAATAATGAATTATAATACCAGGTTCTCCCCTAAAGTAGGAGGGGAGAAGAAAGTAGGTTAATTACTGCAGGTGGAACAAAGGCAAAGGAGAGCCAGATTAGAAGGAAGCACGGGATTTGGGGATGGAAGACAAATCACACAGGTTAGTATCATCAGACAGTAAAAAAAGAGAGGGGGAAAGATTCCCCCAACCCAAAGATTACTGACCAACCAGGAAAAAAACTCGAAAATTGGAAAAACTCTAGTAATTTTAACCTCCTTAACAAATCAAGAGGATTTGGGTACAGGGCAGACGTCTGCAATACCTGTCTGTATGTGAGACCTCAGCCTGCTGCAAACCCGCTCTCTTGCAAAGTAGCTCAGCTGATGAAAAACATACCATAACTTTTGACTGTTTTGGTTTTGTAACCAAAATAAGACGTACAAAATTTACCCATTTTCAGTCAAATTAGCATGTTTCATAATACTGCAACAAAAAGCAGTGCACAATTCAAAGTTGCATGTGAAGAATAAGCATTTTAAAAAGATCGAAGAACTCGCTAAACATCAACCATTAGTACAGAGTAAAATTACATTCTCCTATGATAAACAGTTGATGACCAGTTAATTTATCACATTATCAATTAATAACTTGTATTCTAGTCACTGAAAGTACACCATTGGCCCCATAAGTTTCTGTGTGTCCCAAAACTGGAGAGAGGAAATTGTAATACAGAAGCACTGTTCATTTTTAGAGAGGATTTTTCTTCCACTGCACAGGAGTTCCAACTGATCCCTGTAAACACATTTGCAGTAAATGAACTAGTTTTCAAAAATTTAAATTATTTGGCGATTGAACAGCTGTATGCATGAATACTCAGATACAGAAAACAATGCCGGATTTGCATTTATCTCAGAAATGTATTTTAGCTGAAGTCTGCTTGCACTGAAAAGCACTATGCTGTGTGAGAAACTTCCAGCAATTGGCTCTGATCCAACCTCGTCGTCTAACAGAACTGGCAGAGGTCTTTCCATCTGTTTACAGTCTTTTGCCCATCGTGGAGGAGATTAAGAAGAAATCCACAGTGCAAAAAGTAGTGACGTGGCTTCTCACATGTACATAGTATATCATTGATCCATAGTATTTTAATGGCAAAAGCTTCCTTTTCAGTGAATGTGACCACTTGGTGTCTGAGGTAGCAACAGACAATTTATTTGTTTCTTACAGTGAAAACTCCCATTTCCCTTTTTATGAATGCCTCTGGGCAAAATTAAAACAAGAAGTGCTTGGGTTGCATGGCTCTCTCCAGGAGCAAACAAACTGCCAACCGTTATCCCAGTCTCCCCGTAAGCATTTTAGCTTTGTTTGAGAGAGCAGGAGACTTCACATTGACTCTGCCCTCTCTCCACCGATGGTTTTGTTTGTCAGTTTAGGTAAACACGGATCTACCAACCTCGGGGTCAGCCTGGACCTCTTCCGACTCCAGGTTCTCTGTCAGACAGCATGGCACGAGCGCTCCCTCACAGCTTGTAAGAAAATGAAGTCCCTTTCAGACAAGACGTGCCAATGATGGAGATTTAACTCTAAGGGAACGCTACAGCTGGGATCCCTCCCCAGCCTGCAGGACTGTCTCTGCGTGCCTGGTTCACATCAACCAATAGCAAAGCTTTTGGTGACTTTACACGGGTTCTCTGAGCTATAAATGAGATTTTATAGTATTAGATTAAAATATTATCAGCTTTCTTTAAAATCCTAAATTATCCCTGTAACTTTGATCAAGGTTCTGCTTTAGCCATTTACTTCTGTTGCAGGTTGAGCTGCCACGTATCATCCAGGAACTGAGAGAAATTGGTCCCAAACACTTAGGCCAAGACTCTTTTTCTGTCATTTAGATTTCCCCTTACCTAAACACATGAATACTGCTTATAGTGGCAGGGCATACGGCTAGCGCAGAACTCAGAACAAATGTCAAGTTCTACCTGTGCAGAGGAGAGGAGGAAAACTGTCCGATTGCTCTTCCTTTTGTAGAAGAGCTGGAGCGCGATCAGGAGGAGCCGAGCGGTGATGTTAATAGAACCTCCCAGCTAGCATTTCCCACATTGGATTTTACTGCTGGAAAACAAAAGCAGATACTAAGAAAATCGGATGAAAAATTAAATCTACCCTCGGTACAACTTAAAATCGTGAGGATTGTAACTTCTCTCTAGAAGAAAAATTCAATGCATGGTGATGGGCAGGACTTACTGGAGAACAAGTCTATAAAATTTCTTACCTTAAAATAAAAAAGTGTTGAGGGAAAACTGAACAGTTACATTTATTTTGAAAAGACAGTGGTACAAAGAATCACACTTAAGACCTGGTATCTTACAGATACATGTTATGAGACAGAACTGATCGAAACAAAACACCCAGAGCATGATCTGAAGCAAATTATCACCTTAAAAGCCGAAAGAGACATAATATGGTTATTGCCTTCCCACTGTTCTCATGGTTAAGCTGCTGAAGTATGCTATTTCATCTGATTGTGAAAAGTTACTAAGAAATAGTATGCAATTGCTTTAAAGAGATATGCACATGGTTAGACCTTTATTATTTACAAATTCGTTCTGGGGAAGGTGCAGCAGCGCTGCAGAGCAAGGAAGGTTACAACACTGAGGAAATACAGCTACGGCCTGACCGAACACTGGACTCTGCTTTCTGCCGCCAGTGTGTGAAACAAAATAAACAGAAAAAAAGCTCTAAATATCCCACTTGATACTGGTTTAGCGTGCAGGAGAGCCACTGATGGTCTGATAACAAGACAAAAATTTGAAGTATAATCGGTAGTTTTCCCATTCCCCCTTCTCTCCAGTTCATCCAGTTCCACCCCCTGCCCTGGGCAGGGACACCTCCCACCAGCCCAGGTCGCTCCAAGCCCCGTCCAACCTGGCCTTGAATCCCTCCAGGGATGGGGCAGCCACGGCTTCTCTGGGCAACCTGGGCCAGGGGCTCACCCCCCTCACAGCCAAGAATTGCTTCCTCAGATCTCATCTACATCTCCCCTCTTTCAGGTTAAAACTGTTACCTCTCGTCCTATCGCTCCACTCCCTGAACCGAGTCCCTCCCCAGCTTTCCTGCAGGCCACCTTTAGGGACGGGAAAGCTGCTATAAATATTCATCTCTTTTGTTCCATTTGTTTAAAAAACAAAGAAATTATTCAGGAAAACTTCAGCCCGTATAGCTGTTGCCAGCGTGATGACTTGAAACAATAACAAGCTATTTCAAATCTTATATTCTGTAAGTGAGAACTTCGTAATGGAAAGGACTTTCACCTTTACGTAACCCCCTTGGCAGCAGCACGTTGTGAAGTGAGCGAGCACCATCCCACTGCTGCTTTAACAGTCGGAAAGAAACCCATGGCCCTGCTGGAGGGTGGTGAAGTGTTAATTGGCAAATTAAGACAGTTCTCCACTGAAGCGTTGAGGATAAATTGCTGCAGTGAATATGCATTTTCTGGGCTTATTGGGAAATTGAGTGGAAGATGTATAAAAGGCAGCTACACACTACTACTGGGGAGATGGGAGTTACCCAATTTATTTTCTGGTGTATCTACAGCAGTCTCTCCGCTCTCAGAAAGTGATGTGTTCTTTCAGGCATATTGTTTAATTAAAGAAGAAACTTTATCTGTGAAAGGTTATCTAATGCCTCAGCTAGATTCCCTCCATGAAACTGTTGAGTTTAAGAGGCCAGGGCCGGGTAGAACAACCAGGATTAGGTACTAAATGCTGCTGAAGTTTATGGCCATTTACATTCCCGCCTCTCTGTAGAATACAAATTATGAGAATTAGACTAACAAAGACGCCTGTTGTCCAAGACAAAAATAAAGACTGGCCACTGTGTTCGTTGACTGTGCTGCTATAACAAACACATAGTATTCACTGTTGTCCTAGATGGTCTGAGAAATATTTAATTTAAATTTTATTCTGGCATTTGCGATGATTCCAGTGTTCATGATCAGTAATTTACAGTTTCCAGCCACAGAAGTCAGACTGTCATCACTATCTGTGGTGCTTTATACTAGACTTTATGGCATTGCACTGCTCCTGGAGAAAAACTAGGTAAAAAAAAAAAAAAAAAAAAAAGTTCCGTTTTTAATTCGGCAAGTTTTGGCCCCCATTGCTGCAGAGGGGTCAGTGAAAGTGAGTGGGACAAACCCCCTGGCACCCCTCAAATGCAAACCCCAACCGCCCACCTTCTGAAGACGTTCTCCCTTTGCAGCACTTACATTTGGAAGACGACATAACTGTAAGGTGGCTTTTTTTCAGTTTAGTAATCCGGTCTGCCACCAAGAAAAATTGTCTACCAAGCATTTTATATACTTACATAGAAAGCACTGGGTTGTGTATGTGTTTTTTCTGGTATAGAATCCAGAAACATAAGGACTTCTAAAATACTTTTTTTTTTCCTGTTTTCATATTGGTCAAAAGATTTGGGTTTTTTTTTAACAAACGGTTCTGTTGGAAGAGAAAATGAGTTTTGGAAGCATAGAAAATGGTGAAATACTGATCACATCTACTTGGAGTCATTTTAATTTTAGAAATTCCTTCTACCTCCAGCACTGCTGCTGCCCGTAGGACACTGTTCCATAACCTTCAGCCGGTTTTCTCAAGGTAGACTACCCTTCCGTGTGGGAATTAGAAAAAAGCCGATTCATTTGTTCATGTTTAGCTCTATAGTCTATCACAGAAGTATTTTGCTATTTATATTTGAGAGAAAATTGAAGTGGTGAGCCAGGCAGTGCAATGAATGACTTGCGCGCTCACTCACAAGCAATGGGTGTGCTGCTGCACTCTTTAAACAAGTAAATGGATTGGTTAGAAACTAGAATAAAAGCAGATCTATGCCATGCTGTAGCATGCATAAGTGTAGCTGTTTTGCCAGTTCATACTAAATGGGAAAGAGGTCATTTGTGCATGGATTAAAAAAATAAAAAAACCTGTTATTTTGACAGTGCGCCTATTGAATACTCAATGCCTGGTAATTTTAAACCCATAAGTCCAAGACACACATAACGCACAGTACAAACCAACACAATTCCCCAGCCCCCACCAAAAAAAGAAATCAGACCCAAGCTCTTTAAATACTACCAATTATTCAAGAAAAAAATAACATGAATAATTCAAGAAAGAAGTGCATTTTTCCCCATGAATGAAATATTCTGTTCTGTGCTTTTGTGATACTTAACTCTCAGATATTAAGCAACAGTCTTCATAAAAACTTTGGCATATCTTTTCCTTTTAAACTGCATTCAGATTTAGTTGGATGGATTTGTTTATAACTTTAATTTTCTGCTTTCAGATTATTTGCGTCTTCAGAAAGTGGCATGTATTCCGTGCAAAGTTACAATGTGGTTCAGTAGTAGCCTGTGAAAAAGTCAGCCTGCCAGACTTGAGTTCCAGTATTTGGTGTTATCTGGAAAGAAGTCCAGTTTCCCATCGAGTTTGATCCCGTGTAAGTAATAACTAGTTTTACACACTTCCTTACCCTGCTTTAAATCAGAGTTGTGACTCAGCAAGCATAAAGGTGTCTTCTGGACATCAAATGGAATGCAAATCACAAGAAGGCTTCAGAAGGCAGTTGGTCAGCTCTTTCACAAAGTGTGTGTTTATCTGGGAGATTTAAGGAAGTTGAAAGTCTGACATTTGAAAATGTTGGCAACTGCTGTCCTTAATTCTGATGACAATTGCCATGTATTACGCGGAGAAATTTTATAAAGGTCACTGCAACGGGTAGATCAAAGACTTGGGAACATTTGGCAGTTTCACTTTAAAAGCTGCGGTAAAGTTTTCACACTTTGCGAGTTTTAAAATAAAACATCAGACAAGTGTCTTTTGCTTATTCTAACTGTCTGAACATTAGGGGTCTCTGTATGCACAACTGACGGCAAATTATTTTCAGATGTACAAAATGAATACGAGTTAAATAGGGCATATATAATACATGACTCAGCCGGGGAACGCTCAATAGTATGCCATGCACAGGGCTGGAGAGTTACTATTACTCTATTACTCTGTAACTCTTAATAATAACGTATGACGGTTGTTCTAAAAAGTATTAAATATTTTACTTGATATTATTTGCAGAAGAGCTTCCAGAAACTTAAAATGCCTAAAATTCTCCATACGAATGAATATCAGAACAATCAGAGAATATTACTTCTTGCTGAAGGGATTTCTCTCTCATCCTCGCTCCACACTTAACGCTGAACAAGAAATGATTTAATATTTCCTTTTTTTTTGTTAAACAAAAATGCATTTGAAAACGAATGCGAAACTATATCCCACAATAAGGTTTTGCTTAGAAAAAGGAGTTTTGTTTTCACAGGCATCCGCGTTCCGTGTCAAAAGCAGCTGCATTACACAGAGTTCCTAGAACTCTGCAGATGTACCTTTATTCAGAGAGAAAGGGAGAGAGAAGAAAAGCTGGGCTAAGGGAGCTTCACCCTGGAAGGTCCACAAAGCCCAGAGGCGAAAGCGGCAGGTATAATCCTGCTCTGGCAGCGCCTTCCCTATTCCGCCCCCAGGTGCGAAAAGCTGACAGCTGTTGTGGGGGAAAAGTAGAGGATTAGGGTTAGGAGAGACACAAATCCAAGCTGCAGCTGGAGTGGGGCTACAAAGGGGCTGCCAAAGGAAGCGACAGCCTATATATTTAGTATATTCAGTCTTATTCTTTCTAAGTGAAGTTACCTAATTTAACTGTTTATCATTGTATTAAAAGACAAAAGTATAATTAGGTTTTCTTAGTTTAAGGTGAGCTGCCAAAAAAGATACTGTAGAATCCAGAGGAAATGAAATGAGCCTAAGCCAAACGGGACCTTATGGCACTACCTCCATCAGTGAACTCCTGCGTGATTTCCAGCCCTTGATGGTATTCCCCAGTTCCCTCCTCTGATTTCCTTAGATGTTCAAATAGGGTTCCTGGAAACATCACACGCCTTTGGCTTTTCTTCCCTTTGCTTTCACATCAACATTTAGCGCAATTCTCATTTCAAGCACTTCAGCTTCATTATCCCGTAGGTTTCAAAAGGCTCTGCAGGGCTCTTTTTTCCATACATCCATGTCTTTAATTTCTCTTTTAAGCACCTGTGTCTGTACCTGCATACACACGTGCAAGCGTGGTCAACTTGTATAAGAATTTTGTGACTTCCATATTCTGAGGAAAAAACCCTAGAAACTTCATGTGGATCTTACGGGGTAAAAATATTACTTCATAACCTAAATACAAATATAAATCCTAAACCTCAAGTTGATCCAAGTGCTTTGATTTGAAATAGCTGAGTACTGAAGTACTGAAGCTCCCCACCCAGCCTCTGCCCTGAAGACGTGGCGCAGAGAGGAACGCAAGTCTTCAAAATAACACCTAAGAAGTTAAAAAAGTTAAACTGCAGTTTACTGCAGTTAAAGCAGCACTGATTTACGTGACCATTAGATTCCAATAAAGGACAAGCTAAAGCTATGCAATTATGGTAAAGAGACATCATAGGCGACGTGCATTTGGTGGCTTCCATAATCATGTGAAAAATAAGGCTGATCGTAAGAAAAACCATCAAATGGTTACTTTGTGTCCTGATAACGAGGAGTAAAGTTAAGCTCCCAAAATAGAAATTGTTCTTTGTTTGAAATGTCTGAAAGCATTATAATCAGAAGGCCATTGTTATCCAACACAAACTGTGTCAGTTGCTAAGACTCAATTAAAAAAAAAAAAGAAATTTAAAGCAGTGAAAGAAGGATATATGCCGTTCTTTTGTTTCTAACAGAAGAAAAATCAGCGGAGCACAGCATCACTTTCTAGGCCGCCTGCGCAGCTACAGGTAGCTAATAACTGAGTCCGAGGGGGGAACAAACGGGCAGCTGATGGGGACTCATTGGGATGCACGGGGCACAGCGGGAAATTCCAGCACAGTCTGTTTCACCCAGTGTCTTACTTCAGCTCCACAACAAGTGACACGGCAGTGTTAAGGAAGGCACTTCCAGCTCTTAGAACCACATTATAAGCTAGTAATCAATTATTTACCGAACAGAGGCAAACAAAAAGGCTTTCACTACCCTAGTAGAGTCTTCATCAAAGCCTCAGCTGTTAAGGCAGCTGGAAGACTTACGGAACAAAACGCTTTCACCTCATCCCAAGTTTTTCCACAAAACTACCTTTTATAGCTTGATTCTGATTTAAGGGGACCAAATTCTGCAAATCATTTGCAATTGCCTTTTGAAATGATCTCGCTAATAACACTAAACAAGAATATAGGGAATTCGGTTTATGCCTTTTTTCATTAATATAAAGACTTTAATAACAAAAAATAACCAAGAAAATATTCACGCTGCACTCTAAAAAAACCCTCACAAACAACCCCCAAACCAACAAAAAACCACAAACTATTGGATATTTAATCAATCAATTAAAAAACCCCAACATTACCTACTTTAAAAGCATCGCATCAATTTTACCAACAAAATAAATGGAAGAAAGTGAGACGTAAGTGTTCAGAGGTTGCAATTTTTGGAAATGTTAAAAAGTGCCCGAACTAGAAATGTTAGGCTACGTATGCAACATCAGAGAATGTCATTACAGAGTGAAGAGAGGGAAAAGGAGTTATTTTACTTAAGCATTACTTTTTCTCACCTATATTTATATATAATCATCTACTGCTGTTATTTTCTAGTTCTGCTTTTTAAAAAAGGGGAATTGCCTCCCAGTTCCTGATTTTCAGAAGCAGGATAATAATTTGTTAAATGCTGATTTTATCTGGTTCCTCTTGCATAATGTTTATGGATAGATGTCAACAAGAGGAGCAGAACAGGAAAAAAACAAAAGTACTTTTTAGCTTCCTATCTATCAAAATTATTATTTAGGATATAAAACATACAGTGAATTTTTTACTTTTCACGTGTATTTTTCTCTCCTTCCTCCCTTCCTTTTTGCTGTTCTAATCCTAAAACCAAATATAATTAGGAAAAAACATTTCCAGCTTTGAGTGCTAACTCCCCTCTAAGAAGAGCGCTGTATTGAAAGACTGACCTTTGGAAATAACATCCATAACCCTAAGCACTGCATGTTTTCCTCTTACTGTAATATACAGCTATGGAATGAAAATTGGTTTCATTTATCATGAGACTAGACGCTTAGAAGCCAAGAGGGATACCCAAATCTTCTGCGTTTTCATCCTCAGAAGGAACGAGATGGTCACAGTAAAAGCGATAACAACAGCTCCAGGTCGGGTTTAGTTCTGGACGCGAACTCTCACGCCCGAGCAGGGCTTGGAGCTCAGCCGAGATGGGGACCCTCAGAGTCCCAGCAGCCTGTGACTAGAGCTGAACTCTGTTTGGGAAAGGCACCCAGGGCCACACGCCAAACGCCACCTTTAGACCTCTCCGTGCTGGTGTTAGAGCTTGTCAATGTGAAATGTTGAACCTCAACAATTTGTTACGGTTAGAAATTTTTTAAGCTAACCGCAATAATATGAGAATTTAAGGTCACTGCAAAAGTATTAGTGCTGGGAAAAAAATGTAGCCAGAGAGACATGCAAAAGTCCTCTCTAATAAGAGAAAAGAACGCACCTGATGATGCAAAGAGCCAGGAAGCATCTCTGGACTGGGGAGGGGAGGAGTGGGTTTATTTTGTTTTACGTAACTCCAACGATCACAGAGGATAAAAACAGTCTTTATTTCCCCCCCCCAGAATCCCAGCACTCTGAACTATAAAGCCAGCCTTTTAAAGACTGTGTATTTAGGTATTTTAAGGCATTGTGCTTTTCCCATCTGTTCCTCCTCGGCCTCCCGATTTGATGGCTTAGAGATCCACCCTACCCTTCCAAAACAAGTTGTATTGAGTGCTCTCTAAGTTGTACATTATTAAACACATTTGCTGAACTCTCTCAGTTAAGAATAATGTAATTAAGCTGGACCACCTTCGGTGACTTCATTTACAAGCATGTCCGGGTACATACTGCTCGATTCATGCAAGTCAGATGGATTTATGCTGAACTTGTGAATCACAGATCAGCTGGAGCGCTCGTGAAACTTTTGGCTTGCAGGAAAAGTCTTACCCCAGACAAAGCAACAGAAATCCAGTAGTGACCTAACGAGGGCGTGGAACGCCTACGCCTGCGCAGGCTGATGCATTTAAAACGCACAGCATTTGGTCAGAAGAGAATTGTGAGAATACATCAGTGCTGTTTCTCTTAAGAATCGGCCTTATTTTCAAAACTGCAAGTTACTATTGTGATATACAGGCACATTTGAAAACTGGATCACTCTCAATTCAGAACCTTACTGTATTTTTACCAGCTTAAATTTAGAAGAGCCGCATTTGCGGGTAGCCTGAGATGCGTACACACATTCCTTTCAATATATGCATTTGTAATTGGCTCAGTCTACTTCAGGCATGGGAAATGATTACAAATGTTGATAAGGACTGAGGTGTTGCTTTCCCATGATACAGCTAAGACACTGAAAATAAAGTCCTTCTCTATGAAATAAGGAGAAAATGTCAAACAGTGGGTAAACTAATGGCTGGCACTGAAGTAAAGGGTGATGTAAGAGTTATTCATGTGAATTTCCAGCTAAACCGAGAACTTCAGGGTACACTGAAGCCCACATTTAGAAATGAACAGAAGGGGAAACAAGGGATAAAACCGGAGGAGGAGAACAAGAAAATACAACCCCCAAAAGATACCTGTTCTGCGCCAAACTACTCCTCTGTGTAGGTATGGTACTTTATTACTTAATATATTTCTTACTTTTATGCATTTCGTTGGGGCTCAAGCCCAAAGGGTTGCTCAATACATTAAGCAAGTTTTGCTACCCTCCTCACCCCACCAAAAAAAATTCAATAAACAAAAAAGAATGCTGTCAACAGACACAAGTTTGTGAGTGCGGAGTAAGGAAGGATGGGAGAAAAGAAGAGGGACTATGTGGACTGTTCGGATAGAACAGCCCGGACAAGGCCTTTTGTCTCTCCTCTCATGCGGGGCTCTAACTAAGCCCTCTTGTCTTCATTCGAGAGGAATAGATTCTGACATTCTGGACTACAGATGGAGGAAAAACAGTATTTTATCAGAAACAGCGACAGGAAAGCAGAAATTGTTTCGCTATGATCTCTTGGGGCCTTGATATTCATTATGTGTTATTTCGTTTTTGGTTTTGTTTTTTAATTTAAATAAAGTAGCCTTTAGGAATGGATAGGGCTCCCTTGTACTAAGTGTTGTACAAGCAAAAGAATATGTTTATGCTAGTGGTTTCATAATCTAGAGTTATTTAACAGTGGTTATTATGAGACTCTTAAACCACTTAAATAGTAAATACGAAGAGGAAGTAAGGAAATATAAAACAGCCTCTCAAAGTTGAGCATCACACGTAACATTGAACTGAACATGGAAATGACTGGTTGAGGAAAAGAAAAATCCCTAAGAATTGCCTCTCTCTATACAGGTAAACATGTATTTTTATGCATGCCTGTAAGCATATTGGTAGGTATGCTAAAAATCTGGAATTCTGCAACTGCTAATCTAGGCTCAACTCTGTATTTCACTAAGCAAAGCTGAAAACATCAAGGAGAAGAAGTTCACAGATCTTTCAACAAGGAGTCAGTGGCAAAAGCTGAGGTCTCTACACCTATCGGCTTTGGTTATGCATGTTGCCAGCATATAAAGGTAAAAGACTCCAGGACCGGTTCACTGAAGAAACAAGAGTATGGGGTTTAAAAATCCAGACAGAACCGGGATTGTCTAACTAGGATTAAGTCTCAACAATATCAACGTAATATCCGACCTGCGGAGTGCCTTCCCAGCCTGGCGTTGGCCCATCCCCATGGCCCTGCCCGGCCATGCCCTGAGCGGGCCTGATCCTGAGCCCTGACCACGGGCTGTGACGTCCCAGCCTGGCCTCAGCCCGTCCCCATGGAGGTGCCCATTCCCCGGGGCTGGGGCTGTCCCCTAGCTGGAGCAGCGGGATGGGCTCCGGCTGCCAGTCCCTGCCTTCTCCTGACGGACTTTGTAGAGTGGGGTCTTTTCCCACCTGAATGATTCTATGACCCCAGGGGAGCCCCTGCTGCTCCCGGCCCCAGGCAGCCGCCTGCCCTTGAGGTGCCCCGAAAAACTGTCTTTCAGATTAACAGCATGTAACGATGCTTGATTGAGAAGCGGCCCTTTTCCATAAACTCACTTAAATCTTAGCTAGAGAGAACAAGTAAAAGTTTCTTTCCACTAAATACCTTTGTGACGGTTCATATAACATAAGCATACATTATCTTTTGTCCTTTTCTTTTCAATCCAGTTAATTACTCTTGTAGATTTTATCTGCTCACGTTCAGAGAAAAGTGTTACGGACTTCTCAAATAACTCAGCAGGATAAATGATGTATTTTACTAGAGAAAAAGACTTTGACAAACGTCAGTCACAGGTTGAAAACCACTTCAGAAAGAATTCTGAAAACTCAAGTTACAAATGCCATCATAGTTAGATACTTAACATTTCCTATCGCTCATAGACAAGCATTGTATAGGCAGTTCTACAGCCAAACAGACCGTACTCCAAAGCATTATGCGCATTCGGTTTTAAGTAGATATATTAAGTAGTCAGAGAACGACAGGGAAATATCAGAAGTTCTACTTTGCCAGTATTAATTCTATTTTTCTATTTTCTCGTCAAGGTTTTTTCTTTTACAAACTAAGCCTCAGCTCAGAAGTCTGTTACAGCCTAAATATATATTCAGGCAGCAGAGAGGGAGCCAACAGGATGCGGGGGAAGAGGCCGGGGGCAGAGTACACAGCCCCCGAGCTGTCTCACCTGGAGCCCAGCCCAAAGAGGGCCGTTCTAACGGGGCTCTGCAGTGCCTCTTCTCAGGCAAACGCTACGGCAAATCAACCCTGAGTATGTATCGACAGGAACAATTTGATTTCCTGTAGGAGGTAAAAATAGGAATGTGATTTCTAAGCGCGCAAGAGTAATAAAATAGTCTTATTAGATTTCATATGCCAAGGAGTGTAATTAATTTTCTTGGAGGCTTCCTCGAACTTATTTTTTTGTCTATTTAAAACTGATATTTCAAGAAACCCTACCTAGCACAGTCACCTGCAGGTTCTGCTCCTGGAAAGGAAGAGGCAGTCAGTGCAGAGCGAAGAGGTAGTTTTGTAACAGAAATACCGAGATTGGCATGAAAGAAACACAGACGGAAACGTCTGTGCAAAAGCACCAGGAGAAGCACCAGAGGAAGGCTTAGCAGAACGACTGGGAAGGAAGACCACGAGTCCCAGTGCACGGCTCCCAGCATGAAGCTAAGACCGGTGTTTTCGCCACATCCCACGGGCCAGCTGTCGGCTAAGAGCAGTGCCCGGACAACTCACCAGCAGGAGACCCTGCAGCACAACGACAACAAGGTTACGGCATGCCACACATATCGTTCCTTTTCCTGGTAGGAAAACAGACTATTGACATCTTTTTGAAGCATATTCTGAAGTAAAACAGCTGATGAGCAGCAGCAGGTTACACAGAGAAATTCTTGCAGGTCGTGAAAAAGCAATCACCAACAATTGTCTCATTAACAATTGCCATCCTGATGTATACAAGGGACCGTGGTACTTTTCCCTTGTAAAAGATCAGCCTTTACTCACTGAAGCTGCGATCCACAATTTTAGCCTCCGTTTTATACATCCATTGCAAGTAGTGGTGTTTCCCCAAAGCAAGTGTAAAAAAGACGAAGCATGGCACCCTTAAACTGTATATCCTAACAGACAACACATCTGTGGTAGGCAGATAGATAAAACAAATTCTTCTGAACTGACAAAACCCTTCTACCTCTGGCATCACCGGACAGCAGACATCACATCTGCAGGCTGAAACTCAAGGAGGAATTCATAAAGAATAGTTACAATTAACTTGCAGCTCACTGCCCATGAAATGACTATTATATACATTTATGTGGGAAACATTCGGCACAGCACAGGGTGAAAAACAGAAAGCAGTTCTGGCAAGGAAGATGTTAATGAAAAATACAGTGTTTAAAGAATTTTAACAGAAACGAAAGAAGTCATACGCAAATCGTATTTCTGTAAAACAAACTCACCCAAGGACAAGGATTTAACCTGATTTAGTGTAGCTCAAGGATCAATCTGTTTTAATGTATTATTCTGTCACTATAGATTGGTGGATTGATCACATCTTGAGTTGAGCTTTACTTGCCAGCGAGCACAGAGTAATCTGTCCAATTGGTTTCAGTAGCATACAGTCACCAAGCGCTAACTAGATCTGATCGATATCCCCTACAGCGTAACAGCTTCTGCGTTCAGCGTGCTCGAGACCTCAGAAGTGACAAATCAGTGTCAGCCCCGTTTAGCAGTGATGGCCGAAGTGGTGCCCCGTGCAAAGCACGTCGAGGAGGAGCGGCTCAAAAGACACACCTTTGCAGTGATTTTAATTGCGAGCTCCCGGGATGGTTTTGCTCCAGCACAAAGAACAGGTCTCTGTCAGCAGAGGCACGCAGGGAAGATGTTATTTGGACACCAAAGTTTTCCAGGCCCAGCTTTTTGTTATGGCTACTGGTCTAAAAATATTTATTATTATAAGCCCAGTTAATTACAGTGTCAGAATCACATGAAAAGAATGCCTTATTATTAGAATATATCACCATCATATATTTCAGAACTGTATTTCCTGACAAAAAGGATCTAAATGCTAGCTAACAGGCTGCTTTTTGCGACAGGTATGAAAAACTGATGCTAGTGAAAAGGGAGAGGAGTAGCAAAACCGGATTGAGACAGTAAACAGCTATTTAGCTGCCAAGCTGCTTCTTGGCATTCATCCGAGGCATCCCAAACTCGGTCTGCTACAAGAGTTGGACTTCGACACAACAACTGTATCTTGAAACCCGCTGTGCTTTGCCTGTGCGAGTCAGAGGCTCGAGGTGATTGTTATTTTGATTTACAGAATGTGAAGGCCGGGAAGACAGCAGCTTCCCTGAAGCTACTTTGAATCATAATGGAGCTACTGCTGTAGCTGGAGCAGTAGTGGCCTTTGTGGATAAAGGTCTTCGGTGACCTAATTGAAACACCTTCAATTAAGTGAAATTCCAAAGCTGAGTGTTCCACAGTGACACATCTGGCTTGAGAAAGATTTTGTCAGGAAGGCTTTTTTTTAATTTCCTTTTTTTTCTCCCCTCCGAGAGTGGGAGAAACTGATTCTTTCAAAACCCTAAGGCCTCACTGCTGTGGGAGGGTCTCATGTGAAGGCTCCCGTAGAAGTGACTACACAAAGTACGGTTAAATTATAAGGAGGAAAAAAGGTGGGGGAAAAGCGAAAGCTTTCTGACATCCAAGATGAATCTACAGGCTAGTTGTAACAAATATTAGTATTAAATTGTAATCGTAAGTGCAAGTTTCAAGTAGCGTCTGTACAAGGGCCACCAGCGTGGGATGTGCATCATCTGGCAGGTTTGGGGGGTGCTGGCAAGCCATTCCCTGGGCTCACACAGAGGCGGAGCAGCACTTGACTGATCCGTGAAACTGCTCTACCTAACAGCTCCCTATGGAGAGCTCTGAGTCCCTCTGGGAATAGCAACAGCATAGCTCAGCATGATCCCATTTTGTGTTTAACCCCAAGGCTAGGTAGGTGGATCTGCAGGTCAGGGACTGACTGCTCTGTGAGACCAGCAAGATGAGGAAATTTGAACCTGTGCTTGGAAAAGACTTCAAGAAATCTCAATCAAAAAACAATGCCCAAACCAAACCAACCAGCACACCTATAAAAGAATTAAGCGAGCTCTTCTAAAATCATAATTGTATTCTTATTTTTTAATAATATGAATTTAACTTTGATTAACATTCTGTCATGAGATTCCCAATTAATTTTTTCCTTTCTAAGGTCTTTTCAAAACCAACTCACTACAGACCTCACATCGTCCTAATACGATAAGTAAGATGGATTTTTTTGCTAGTCCCTCAGTAGATTTCATCTGCCCTCAAAAGAGAAGGGTAACACTTACATGTATGCAGCCATACACCCCCCAGTGGTTAGTGGTATTGTATCAGAGGAAAGTGGATTTAATGTAAAAGAGCCGACAGCAGGGCCAAGCACAGAGAGGAGGCTCTGCGACAGTGGAGTCAATGAACTCTGGCTCCTACCACAGCCAAAGCCGAGTGTGCCAAGAGCCCAGCCGGCCAACAGCCACGGCGCCCCCGTCTACCCAGCCACACAACGGTCCCTTGAAACGATTACGTGACAATAAGCCACGAGGAAGCTGGCGAACCCATGGAGGTACTTACCGACTACTAACAGTGTCATCATCACAAAGGGCTTCCAGAATCAGTTATATTATTAACTACCACAAATGTGAAAAAATGGTTTGGGCAGAGCTTGCTTCATTTCTGCTGCCTCCCTCCTGTCCTCAGCTGATTTCTGCAGAGGCCTTTAGAGGCTTTTGAACTCTGCTCTGTGACAGCTGAAACCACTTCTGTTCCCTTTTCGTTTTTGGTGATGCCTCCAGGAATGACTGAAAATGTAAAATGCCCAATTCAGCTGTAGCATATTGGATGACAAATCCAGTGCGATTACACAGCCCTTTCCCCTCTTCATTTGTGTGATAAGAAATTTAATTAACTCTTCCATAGAATAAGCATACTTTTATGCAATAATTCCTTTTCATGATCTTAAAAAAAAAGAAAAGGCAAAATAACATAAGGATTCATACAAAAACTGCTGATGGAGAAGACTACCCACCAACACACCATTAGCTATTGCATCTTATGTTCTCAAATAAAACACGCTGTGTAGAAGTGATTGCCTTGGAAGTTATTGGTACATTTGAATGCAAACTACCAAACCATGAAAAATGGTTTTTGCTATAAAAATAAATTAGGAGGCAATGCTTTGCTGGCAAAGCCATTTGAGTACCACAGTTCATAACTATTCATGGTACCATTAACAGATGTCTTTGCTTGTACTGTGAGCAGCCTTACGATATTGTCGTATTCAGCAGTACTTTATATTTAAAGTGAGTGCAAGCAACTTTGTTTTAGAATATAATAAAATCTTGCCTGATGTAGAGATCCTATGGGAAATTATACAGTAATGTTACCTACATAACTAATTTTCTTCTTATGAAATCATGATTCCCACTACACTTTTAGAGCTATTCCAAGTATTGTTTAACATCACCATTTCCATGTTAATATCTCAATAAATCACGGAAATACAATACTTCATATGAAAAGTGAGTCATACCTTTGGGAACATAAGTTTTCCTTTCTAAATTAAAAGGGGAATAAAACCGATGCTGAACGTACTGTATGTTGTTCAAGGGTAGTAAAAGCACCCGAGTGTTCCTAACAAAGCACGGCTGCACACTGTATGCACACACACTCACGCCAGATACTGCCTAATATCGCTTAACTATTTAACTCTGTGCCAGGAGAACTGGGGAGCTGGTTTAAAATACACCTTTAGAAAAACAACAGAATGCGCTGTTCCTTCAGAGATGACTCAGAACTAAAAGCAAACGGCTTACCGGAGTGAACTTCCCACCGTTAAGGCGCTTCTTATAATGATGTTGCTTGTTTTGAATAAGGATTCTTTTGAATCTGTACTGGAACAATCAAAGGCATACCCTAACTTTGATGCTTCTTAAAAATATTAAAGTAATTTTGAAAAATCGTATCTCCTCTCCTCCCCCCCATTTGTAGCAATGAGCTCTAGAATGCGTTACTGTGCTTTTGTGTTTCCTTCAAACCAGAAGCCTGGCAACGTAGACACGTCGTACACAGACCTGCGAGCCAGGTACTCCAGTCAACACAAGCTGACTCACGCCAGTGAAGAACCAGACTAATATGTACCTAGATCAGGTTCCAATATCTTAGAGTTTATTCTGCATACATCCTATGCTTACCAGATTCTATAGAACAGAAATTGAGTTAGGTATGGTACTATTAAAAAGGTGGAGGCTTCTTATTTTTGGCAGCTCGATGCTTTCCAATCTGCCTTTAGAAAGAAACCGGTGTTGAAGTCAGCGTGTCCCAAGCGTGTTGCCTATTCCAGGCTGCCAGCACTGCTTTAATGCCGTCTTGTGGAAACCACCGCACTGGTTACACCCATGAACTACTCCTACAGCTACACTAAACCCACTTGTTTCCATCTGTGTACAACTTTTTTATTGTTAAAATAAAGCCTTACGTGGGGGATTAACTGCCACCACATTCAGACTCTCGTTTTAACTCTCATTCACTGCATGCTAATTTCTAGTTGCTGCATAATTTCTACCCTTTCCCTGCAGTTCCTCATCAACGCGCTATTCATCAGGGCTGTTTTCCAGCCAGAATTTGGCTGAGGTGGGCCACAGCCAAGTACGTAAAGAAAAGAAGAGCTGTACATAAATAAAACAAACATCTTTAAACGTTGTGGAAGACAGCGTCCCTGCAATTTATTTAGCCTTTATTTTTATTTTGTTTAGAATAGTTTCCTGCCCTGTCTACTCTGCTGATCATCTCTGTGCTAAATTATACAAACCTACCTTGTTAAATGCTTTCAGTAGGACACCATTTTGCCCTTTCTGGTCTTGAAAAATAGCAGACAAACACCAATTAAAAAGTTCCTGGTTTATGTCTGAGGGAGAGAAAAATAATTTGAGAGTTTTGCTATTTGTGTTATATTCTTCTTTGCATGTTTTCCAATAACACTTTTTTCTAAGCATTTGTCAAAAATAAAGGAGATTACCTTGATCCAGTGGTAGAACAACTTCCTACTTAGTTAAATTGCTTTCACTGAATATGAGGAAACACCAAAAATACCTCTCCAAAGCAAAGATTTTTGACGAAACTCTTTTTTTGTGGACTCTTGATCATCCACAAACACTCCCTTTTTTTTTAAATAACGAGAAGCCATAAGTAATAGCCATTATCTATTTCCACGGTAAGAAAAAAATGCTCAAATTAGTATGATAATTATGGCTAAATGTTAGAGCTGGGTGATTAATGATATGGAGAGGGAGGAAGAGCGTGTCTTTAACAGATGCGTAGTGCCTGTGCATTGTGTTTCTTGCCATTTTTATAAACCGGTCCTGTTTGTTTCTCAGTAACGATCTTCTTCAAACTGCTGCATGACTTTGAAAGGGCATTATATTTTATTATCAATTCCTTATTAAAGTGAGACAGTCAGTGAACAAGAGTGAGCAACAGAAAATGGATGACAAATACATTCACCCCAAATTATGAACAAGGAAGAAAAAATTCTACTTAAGATGCTGGAAATTCATTACTTTGAAAGAACTCCTAGAAATTGTACTTTACAAAATTAAGAGAAATGTGTTACATTTGTCAAACAGAGATCATAAGAAAATAGACATTATTTGTCCAAAGAAGGGTCCATCTAGGCCAGCAAGAGTCTCCAGCAGTAGCCAAAAACGGACACTGGGGAAGAGGTGAAGCTTGGAGCAAGCATACAATGATACTGCCCCCAAATCCGTCTCTTGACATTTTGTAGCTTTTTGAACTCTTTGTGTTTTATAACCTCTGGTGGATTTTTCCTTATGACTTCTGGCAGTTTCTTTTTGGTCGCGTGCGTGTTTATCATCCAAAAAACTTAGAACTTCCCAGCTCAGGTCTAAGTTGTGTGAAGATTGGCCTCCCTTTGCTGGTTTTGACCTTGTCCTTAATGCCTTCGTTCAGGAAATGTTTTGGAAACGACGGGGAATGACTGCTTTCTCTCCACCTACAATTGTACCATCTCTCTCCCAGTTACTTCTCCTGGCTGAAGAAGTCTTAGGTTGCTTACTTGCTTCTTGTGGAGAAGCTGCTCCATACTTCTGATCATCTTCGCTGACTCTCTCTGAACTGTTTCAAGTTTTTAATATCTTTTCTTTCGGAGACAGAGAGAGACCAATGCTGCACACCACACTGATGGATCCGGGCACACACACAGCTTGCTCAGTGACAGAAAGAAATTTTCTATTTTGTTCATTATTCCGTACCTGGTAATTCTTAGCATTCAATTTGATTTTTTGACTACTGAATGCTGAGCTGACATTTATGGCAATATCTCATTCCCAACTGGTAATGGTTCATTCAAAGTCTATTATTTTACAGAGAGAATTTTTTTCCACCCTGTGTGAATCACTTTACATACATCTATGCTGAAATTATCTGCTGTGTCCTCTCCCAGTCACTCAGTGTCATGAGGTCATTCTGCAGTTCTTTCCAACACGCTCTTGTCTTCGGTGCTCTGAAAAACTTGCTATTAGCAGAAAACTTCTTTTAGTCGCTCACATTTTGAGGAACGCAGAGCCCAGCCCAGAGCCCAGCAAGAGGATCTCCACGGACGGCTGCCCAACGCAACAGACCATTTACTCCTCTCCACTCTTGTCCTCTTGGGGGCAGCAAGGACGTGGCTGCTGCAGGTGGGAGGAGGAGAAGCAGAGACAGGACGTTGTCCTGGCTGACCAGGGCACGATCCCCCAGCCCGAAACCCCAGCAAGGCAAGACAGCGGGTCATGTCCTTGGGACTCCCCACGCAGTCTGACTGGAAGGAGTAGGAGACTGGGCTGGAGGTAGGGCTGGTGACAAGGGTATCTACAGTGTAGGTCCTGAATCCACCTGGGGAAAGCAGGCGGAAAGCCAGGTCTGGAGGAGACGGGGCTGGGCACAGGGGTACAGCTCTGGGTGCTCAGGACTGAGCCTTCGTGGAGCTCCCAGCCCATGGGTAGCGCAGGGGCGTCCCCAGTGAGGCTTCTCAGGGACATTATGGTATGCCAGTGCTGTTGGGACCCTGACAAGCCACGGCAGTTATTCTTCTACACAAGGAGCTTGGCTGACTAAATTCTTAATGGCCTTTTGGCAAGGAATTTTGCCCAAATGCTCTCCAGTTACCCAAGCAGACTGCATCAACTGGCATAAGCTTGGCACCTCCCTGAAAGAACCCTGCAAGGTTTGTGAAGCATAATTTCTCTTTCCATCAACTATTTTAAGAACTCTTCCCAACACATATTTACCCATGTGAATACTAATTAAATTATGGCATATTATATTTGATGGTATACTAATTATGGTGTCAGGCTAATGCATATTGATACGCAGCAATGATGGTGTCAGGCTTACTGGTTTCTTTTTTGAAGCTTTGAAAGGTCTTGATGTCATTCACACCAGCTGAGGGATTTTTTGAAATTAGGAAGGCTCTTTTTTTTTAATGGTAAAACAATTTCTCACCTAACTATGGCAGCACATCTTGTGAAAATGCTGGTCGCTGTGGTGCAGTCACAGTGGAGGCAGAACTGGGGAACTGCAAGGCTTGTAGCAACCTGCCAGCACGCTGCAGAAACCTAAGCTATTTCCCTCTTCTGTCTCCCCATACACCTTTATCTGTGCATTTCAGCAGAATTTTGTCAAATGGAGAAGCATATCTGAAATATTTCCTATGAAACCGCTTTCTGCAAATTTCCTGGAGGTTACAAATAATACATGACAGAACTATGTAAGCAGCTCGGATCTCCTGACTGAAAGTGTTACAGTTTGACAATAAGATCAACTTTCATCTCTGCTTTGTTTCTCCTTCCTTGTATTTCTTCACTGAATGAAGTGGAGAAACAGCCGACCAGTTAATAATAAACTTTTACAAAATCAGCCAGTCAAACTAAAGAAATAATGGCATAAAACTACAAATAATTAAGCAAAACTCCCTGATTTTGAGGATCTCTATTAGTATCAGGTAAGAGATTTCGCTTCCTCCATTTTACTCAGTCACTCAGGATTATTTGCAGCTTTTTGCCTGGAATCAGGCTGCTTTAATTTGGTCGTGTATATTGGTTCTTATTTAGTAAGAGAAAGCAAGACATTATTGACACTGCTAGTTACAGAAGTGTCACAAAAGAAGATCAATAACGCTTGCTGCACCAGAAACTGTAAGGCACAAATAAACTTGCTTTTTGAAGCTCCCTAAACCTCAGAAAAGGTGTATTTATGTATATATCTGAGGTCAGTAAACTTACAGCATTAACAGTGGTAAATCTTAGAGAGCTTACAGAACTCAAAACCATACATACTGCATCACCTATTACTTACATATTTACAAATATTTTAAGGTAAAAGATATAACTTCACTGAAAAAACTCAAGTAGAGATATGTTATTACTGCTTTACATGTGAGCACTGCAAGTGAAACCTGGCCACGAAAAACATATTCTGGCTCAAGGTTTACTTTAATTTCCTATGGAAATTGTCTGAAGCAGTATGACCATGGATCTGTATCATTAAATTAATCAGAAGTAAACTCTCTTATGAAATCTTTCCCTAATGAAAGCAGTCCAAGTAGCAACTATCATTTGGGGAAAAAGGATGAAAAAGAAAAAATGCCTACATCAGAACCTAGTTGAATTTTTTCCAATAGTTTTCATCTTTCTGCATGTTTCAAGATGGCCAAAACTAGTGATGTAATGGGAAAAACAAAATAAGCAGGTAATCTCACTTGGTTACAGTAACGTTCAGGATTGGAAATGCAAGAAGCGCACCAAAAAAAAAGAAGATCTACTTGAAACAGGATGAGAACCTTTTCTCTTGAGCCAAGCAAAATACCACGATTCCTATTAAAACAAATGTCAAAACTTAAGTTGCTATTTTCCATTCCAGATTTATATCCTCAAATCCCAGTTTCTGCTCATTTCTGGGGACTAGGTATTCTCTTGCCACTGGCTTTTTCCCCCTTATTATTTCTGTTTTCTTTATGTCATTTCATCCACACTTGGGTAGGTCTATCCCTTCTTAATCCCCTAAAATTTCATCTTGCATTCTGCAGTTCCTTTCTCTACATACGTGGGGGGCCTCCCTCCAGCCACCATGAGACATGCTTGCTGCTTTGTCTCTTTACACTAATTATGTCACCCTTGTATTTTTTCACCCCTCCAAGCTGCATTCTCTGGCAGCTACGTATTCCAGCAAATAGGTATCACTTGCAGAAAAGTCCTTTGTTCATCTTCTGAAATGAACAACGGGATATTTTATTGCTCTGCCCATCTGAATCCCAGCTGACAAATTCAGCTAGTTCAGAACTTACCTATTTATTTAATGATCAAGTTTGAGATAAGCCACTCTTACAAAGCTTAGGTCACTTGTGAAACAAATCTCTACATCAGGGCCACAAATAAAGCAACGTTCATTTGCCTTTTGCCTAATTTAACCTAGCCTGGTTCCATGTGAAACCTGTTTCTTTGGAATGGAGCTTGCATAATACCTGTTGGTCAACTCTTCCTCAATGTATCTCCTCCTCTGACCCTGCTTAAAAGTACGTGATGAGAAACAGTAAATGCTGGTTGCCTGGGTCCTGCATGAACCGACAGGTTCTAATTGCCGTGACCAGCTATACCATCCCTCTCTGGAATATTCCTCTGAGACCTTCTCCCCCTGCTCCAGGGGTGTAGCTCCTGTGTTCAAGGTCTGCTCTGACGTCATATAGCTACAGAATCTTGGACTAGACTCCGTGGAAACAGCTACGTTTGTTTCCCCATCCACTGACTCAAGAGTTGCATTTAAGCTTGGGCGATGTTGTAGGTATGTCCATGCCTGGCCTGGTACTTGGCTGATCTTGACCTTGCTCTTCTGACTTGAGCTTTGGGACATGCCTCATCACTGTGAGCTTGTCTGGCAATCACTGAACCGTGGCTGACCCTGGCCACTGTCGCTGGACCTGCCCTGCTTGCCTTGCTCTGATCCTGGAGGACTGCATCCCTCAGCTTCCCCTCTGCCGCCCTCTGAGCAGCCCACTCTTGCTGCTCCTCCAGACTGATCAAGTAGCCAAGGAACACCTTGGCCAGTGGTTCTCTTGGGGGGCACATTGTAGGACTGCACTTCATTGCCAAAAAGGAAGGCAATCAAGAATTTTACACACCTGGTGTTTGTATGAATCAGTGGAAAACTACAGTTGGCTGTAATTCCATAGGGCTTAAAAAAACCAAAGCAAAATGAGACACTGCAGGGAGTCATTTTAGAAACTGAGGATAAAAAAGGTATTTCTCTGAAATAATCTTCCCGTCAGTTAGCTGTGTTTTCTTCTCACCCAGAAGATGGCATTAATGACGTGCGTCCTACCCGCATCTGTCTTTGATGACCACAGGGATTCGTAAGCTGTTCCACCCATTAACTTTCTGCTGCTTTATATCAGAACAAATTCGCACTTGTGCCAAACAGAAAGTACTCACTCGTCTGCCACCTTCTTCCAAGGTGAAATCTAAGTTGAAGAGGAGAGACATATTCTTTGAAAAACTAACGCTTCTTCTGGAGCGCTCTACCATTCTGTTAGAGAGAGAGAAGGAGAAAGGAGAGAGTGAAAAAGGGAAAAGCAAGGTAGAAAATGGAAGAAGATGATAAAGGAAAGTGAAAATAGCCTTTCCATATACGTATTTTAGGTCCCAATTCATACAAAACTTTCTCTAGCTTCTAAATTAACATCTCCTACAATTCCTCCCTAACTACAAACTTTAGAGCTACGGCACATCATGTTGATAAATATCTATGCAACACAGAATTCAGGAGTAATAATTTCTTTGTAACATACTACTCTGGATCTAATAAAAAACTATAGTATAGTTCCACTTAATAAATATACTTTAAACCCAACCACGACCCCCCAGATTATTTCAAATTGCTATGTGCCATTTTGTAAACATAAGTATCAGCCTTCATTTCAGCTGCTATCTTGGTTGAACAGGCTAAGTTGGCAAGCACTCGTTTGTGCATCGGAACATTCTGGAACATTCTGGAACTCACTGCTACAGATGTGCTCTTGGGTGGTGATGTAAAAAATTGATTCCTCTGTAATCAACATAAAAGATTAACCAAAAAATATTCATCTAGTACGTTATGCATAGAAAGAAAAATCTAACATCATGGTCATTTACATTACTATTCAGGTGTTAGCTGAGCTTTTAAATTTTTCAGGAAGTATCAGAACATTTTGCTCCAATATTTTTGACATTATACAACTGTATGATCTGAAATCTTAGCATTCTATATGTAATAGCTTGGAATCCTTTTAAGTCACGATACCTACGATGAAAGAAAAAGGAGCATCCAAATTACACTTATTACGTCAGGCATAGAGGCGTCGGGTTATGCTTGCACCAATTTTACTGTCCCTTAACATTTCAAATTCTTTGAAGACCTCTAACTCAGGGCTTCTGTTTCCTTTTGATTAAACACTCTGGAACTCATTGCTACAGATTTGCTCTGTTGCAATGCAAACCTTGTTGCATGGATGCAAAGTTGTTGCAAATAACCTCTGCCTAAACTTAACTCTGTTGCTGCTGTATTCAGGTCTTTCTGCTGCTTAAAATTTATCAATAGCAGCTGATTAAACATTTATTATATCATTGAGATCACAACACTACATTCCAAGCTCTGTTGGTATTTCCTTGCTAAATCCCAATTTTCAGGGGTTTATCACTCCATTATCTTATATCTCACCGAGCTCTCTTATAATAATAGGGGATTATGTCTGAAACTTAATTAGTTCAATTTTTATTGATAGCTTTTATTAGCAGGTCCCCTGTTTCTACGCTACAGCTAGTGAATAAAGAAGAGGCAGCCCGGGAACTTGAAAGAGAAAACATTTTAAAAAACAAAACTCAATCTAATAGCATATAAAATTAATCTGAATATCCTTAAAAAGGCCTGAAGTCTTTTTTGGGGCACAGATGCAAAATAAAGCAGTGATTGCGAATTCCTGTGCTGGTGGGGTATCTCTAGAGCCTCTGGTAGAAGGTTCACAACTGTCATTTCCTGGCAGAAATGTTAAGGCCAACCGGGATCGGTTCCTCCTGGGGAAAGCAGGCATCACTTCCCAGGAGATGTTACGCACTAAGACTACAGATGACAGTTGCGAGTCCTGTAACAAGCTAGGAATAATATCAGCTAAAGCAACTGACAGATAAACAAATGTGCATTTGCTCTAAACATACTATTTACTTCTCCATAAAACATGACAACAAATACATGTTGGATCAAAATAAATCCAACTGATCAGACTGACACCTAGAAAATATATCGTCTGCCATGTGAACAGAGCTTTACAGCTATAGAAGTGACTTTTTTCTTCCAGCATTGTAAATGCCCGTACACATTTCCGGTAAGCAGGGAGCACACCATTCAAAACCTGCTTTAAGTCACAAATGAGGATGAGTTTGGACGCAGACAGAGGTGGACTGTGTTATCCAACGGAACAGCGTGATCTAGTTTAGAATGCTGTGCCAGGGCACGCTTAATCTGGACATTCGTAGGCTTGGGGTGGTCAAAGATGCAGTTTGTGTGCAACAGAGGGAGAAACAGTAAAACTACAACAGTGCCACAGACTTACATAGTACTTGCATTTTGTTAGGGTCCTTAGTACTTCTGGATTAAGATACCAACAGTGTTAGTGCAGCTCTTCTTAATCTTCAGAGCGCTAAGAATTTTCATCACTCTTCAGAAGGCAGCAAACAGGTGCAGTGACTGATGCTGCTTAGACTACTACAATTCATTCTTTACAGCAAAATGGGCTGAAGAATAATTACTGCATTTTAGACACTTTCTTCCTTTTGCAATTCCCCCCTGCTACAGTGATGTTTCAATTCCTGTATTAGCAGTGAGGATCAAAGCATTCTCCTGGAGATGCTCAAAATAGAAAAATCAGAACAAAAATACACATTTCAGACAGGAAAAATGCACTTCGAGTGCAGAATTTCATCACGCTAAGGCATATATTTCGCCTTACAAACCGATTAGGAAAAGGATAGAGAGAAAGCATCATTGTTGGATGAAGGAGTTTATCACAGATGAGTAGAATAGACCTTATGAGAAACTAATACAAAATATAGCTTAAAGCCCATTGACACTGCACAACGTACCATGATTGCATTAGTTAGAAACGTACAGGGGATTGTCCTCAAAAATACAATTTTAGAACAAACTACATTTTATTAATTAATTTCAAATGAATTGCAACACACAGGACATCTTAAAAATTCTATATATGTGCCAATAACTTCCACTTTTGGATGCTGCTGTAAACATGAGGGGAAAAATGCCTCTTTCCCTTAATAAGACTCACAGATTTCTAAATACAGTACTAAGGGAGAAAAACTGGAAGCAGACCATGTTGTGCACGTAACACAACAAACGAACAGAATTTATGCAGAATAGCCTTAGAGTTGCTTTGTTGTAGTGTTCTACACTCTCACAAACTAGTTTTTTCTCATTTGAATTTGTAAATGAATCCTGTGTATTTACACAAGCAAGCGCAAACCCACCACTCTTCCCACAAACAAACTAAACCCAGCTGCAAATTTTGACCCCACACTCCCATAGACTATTATTCCATTCATCTTGCACCGAAATACTCAGTATCTCCCTGTGAACGCTATTCTGCAGCGAGTTTTCACACATTCTAGCCTTTTCTGTGTGTCTTTTTTATGACAAAATGGAAACATATGGCTCAGTTTCAAGTGGCTAACTGGCAATATCTTAAAGAGCTGTTAAGAGGTTCAATTGTATGTATGACATCTGATAATCTGACTGCATTTTATTTAAGACTAGAAAGTACTTCAGAAGTCAACAGATGGCAGCAGATATACTTTAGAGAAAAAAAACAGTAATTTACTTCTATTTCTTTTACAGGGTTGTCTTGCTGTTTGTTGAAGTAGAGTTTGAATGCAGGGTCTGGAATGCAACGAAGAAAACTTCACCAGTAGAAAAAGACTAAGAGTAGATGGGTTTGCTTTATTCATCAAGATAGTTCCAGTTAATTACAAATGTGTTTCATGCAAGACATGCATATATCATAATCCAATTGCTATATATAGAAGCAAAACTGCACTTCATACCATATGCTGCAAAAGAAATTGCCTTGGTGAACGGGAAAGGCTTCTTGCTCGTACAGCTTCCATACCACTGAATTATGTACGGCAGATGAGGCTACTACTCTTGTAGGATTATACATTGGAATACAGGCTCTAAGTAACTTCGGTGAATTGGATCTCAATTACCCTCAAGAGGATTTTGGTATCCATAAACAATAATAAATCTTAATTACTTCATTTAATTGGCATAACCACTACCTCGGATAACCAACAGCCTAAGAGATTTTGTTGCAGAAGAAGAGACGAGTTTTATGAGGCAGTTGATTACAGAACTGAGATCAGTAGGGAGGTGACTTCTTCACATGGGCTACGTGGCAAGGCATGCCCAAAGTCAGTTCCAAGAAAATGACCAAAACAAAAAAGCGCAGTCCTCAACAGAAAGATGCTCCTTCGTCTGCTTCTTCTTTCCGAAATAGCTCTATAGTCTCCTTTACTTTAAGTGTTTAAATGCAAGGTGTCTTTCTCACTGTACAAGAAGAAGAGAGCTTCAGGTGACAACTGGCCACTACGTGGGCCTCGGGAGTGGACGTGACTGGTCAGTACATTGCTTATTTTGCTCAACTGCCACACCAAAAGCAGACAAAGTAGACAGCTAGAGTATTCGCCACTGATATCTCACTGTGAAGAAGGCAAAACCAACACACCGCTATCTTCCATAATGTGCCAGAGCAGATATGCTTCCGGGTCAAATATATGACAGAATAGAAATTCTGACAAATGAAGAAGTAATCCCCCGAACAGGGAGATGAGGGCACAGAAGGCTGCTGTGCTGTTGTGTGGCGTTACGTGGCCATTCCCTTTCCAGTGTTTTCTCTGGTGTCATGCTGTTGAGGCTCGTGAGCTACTTGTTCAAATTAGGGCTGGCTGGGAGGAAGGGAAGGTTTTCAGTTCTCAAATTCTGCTCCAGACATGCAAAGACACAGATCTTCCCTCTTCCCGACTTCAGTTGAGATTTTTAAATGGGTGCCATACAGCTGCAATAGCAAATCAAGCTTGATCATTTACATAGCCCAATACGAACAACCGATATTGTGAGAGACAGAAGACAACGAAGCACTATACATATCCTGGGATTTAAATAATGAAGCTAGTCCACACTTTATATTAAAACCCAAATCACTAGTTTGTAAGGTTTTCAACATTTTTTTTAAGACATGTAAGTAGAAAAACTGAAGCATGAGGGGGTTCTATTGTAGAACATCAAACTCTTTTGATGAATCTGTCATCCCGATTGTATTCCCGTTAGATCTTTTGGAAACACCTTTTCAGGAAATATAAGCAGGGAATGCTTCATAAATATGTAATCCCCTTTTGCTAATCTAAAAATACAATTTTTTAGAGACTCATTCAAAATTTAAATGCAAAGGATCTTTTGCTTGTCTTATAATGGAAGTACATTATTACTGATAAAAATATAAAGTATTTATGTTCTTACAGTTATTTCAGACATTTTATCTGTGATTTTTTTCATAACCACCCTAAACCACAAGCTATTTTAGCTTTTAATATTAATGCTTTAATATAGTAGCGGAAAGAGAACAAACCAGAGCATCGCATTGTTTGAGAGATGTGTTGCTCCAATCCTAGTTTATTAATCTTAATAGAAAACACCTTTATTGAAAAAATGTGTTTCATTATAAGGAAAGAAAAAAAATAATCCGTGTGTTCTTTGAAATGCTCCTTGAATTCAAGGTGTACTGTGAGCAAAGTATTACATATATCCTCAGCTCATGCATCTATTTCCAAATTGCCATCTGGTGTGCATATATTATGCATTTGTATAATAACATGCATTGCTATTATTGTTTTAAAATATAAGTTATGAAAGCTAAGTAAAATATATCTTAGCTGACAACTCATTTTTCCCAGCAGCTTTTGAACAGACGTGTTTATATTATCTTAATGTCATATTGTAATGTTCAAAAAATAAGACGGGCTGTGTGAAAATGCATTAAACAATAACTAACTTTCAGCTCTTAGTACCTGCTTTTGGTGTGCTCCGCGTGTAGAATGTGCAAGTCTTTTAGCCCTTTTGCCTGCACGGACTAGAGTAGGTTTTGTCATGTTTCAGTTCAAATCAGTATCCAGAGAACAAGTTTATCCTCTCTTGGGGTTGTTGAGGGTAACTTTACTCTGTATTAGATCATGACACTTGCTGACTTAGCTTCAGACTTCGCCATGGTTTTGCACCAAAATACCCTTCCCTGCTGAGCAGAGCAAGCTAATACAGCTACTTTTAAGCTCCAAAGCCAGTGCCTATGTGGCAGTATGCTGTGTCATGATGACACAGCGCTACGCGGTCACAAACTGAATTTATAAAAGTTTTTAACTTGTGACAATACTTACATTACCGGAAGTTTATCTTTACTAACTTATTAGTATTTGAAGATTGTTTACTGCATTCCACTGTATTCCAACAAGCTTCTGCTCCTTCAAACCTGTTACACACTGCAGGGCACAGATTTATGCCTGCTAGAAATAAGACCCAAGTTAACTACAAAAACCTTTTGAAGCCTTCTCCCTTCTTCTGTTCTGCTGCTGCCTGGTTTCAACAACGAATAAAGTATTTGGTGGAGGTTTTGACCAGTGGATGAATTTTGTCTGCAGAAAATCTATATGGATTTTGTGGATACTTAACGAGATGAGTAAGGGGCAGACAAGATGAATAAAATTTAAATGACATCAGAACTAATACTTGTCTGAGATTCTCATAAATGTTAGAGGTTATGCTAATTTACATTATTAAATTATAATACATTAGGTATTCACCAATAAGTTAGGAAAAAAAAAATCAGTAGTCAGAAATTCACTGCTCCACAGCAGCTCATGAACTAATGGCACAACAATTTTGAAAGGAAGGATGCCACAGTTAAAGCCAACTATGAGATCAGGATGCCAGAACAAAATTTTACAGCTTAAAAATACTTTTGAATATTCTTTTACAATGTTTTTATTTCTTATGTACTCATAGAAGATATTTCTAAAACGCAGAATTTTGTGTTTAGGCTGACACACTGGCTCTATGCTGGTGCAACAGAACTCTGTCAGATGCCTTGAATTTTTTATTTTTTTTTTTAATGCCTGCCATATTCCTATAAATTAAGCTTGACTCCTATTTGCTTGTCATGTCTGATAACCCGAGACCTGAAAGACATGCCAGCATTGAAACACTTTGCTTAGAACAAATCCCTGATTCATACATGTCAGACATCAAGATGACTTCAGACTTGTGAAGAGAAGCCCAGAAAACTCCTTCAGGTCATGAAAATGTCATGAAAATTCTGTGATTTTCATTTGCAAGCTCAAGTGTATACACAACAATAATCCTGAAATCACCAGTCATTATGAAACAGTTTTACAGCTATGGATGGAAGCAGATTATTGGCAATGTAATAACTATACTTAAAACCCTCAAGCACAAGGATTTTACAGATCCCGGATTTTCATACACGGATATTGCAAGGTATATAAACAAAACTCCAAATAGTGCTTATCTAGAGATGCATTGCCTTTGTTGTTCTCCTAACACTAATCAGATTTTAGCCGCCTACTTCCCAGAGACATGGAAGTTGTACATGAAAATAAATTCGACAGAGGACTTACGAGGCAACACTATGTAATATTTTAATGTGAACTGGAAAATAGAAAAAACCTGGCTCCTATTTTGAATCGTGTGTACGTATCCAAACAATTGGTTTAATCAAAATGCATTTGTGAAAATAAAAATATTATTCTGATCAAAAACATTTGCTAAAATGTAGTGTAAATGATGGTGATCAGACAGCTAGTTTGAGCTTTAAAATCTCTAATTCAGTGTCACATTTTCTAAACCTTTTAAAACATTTCAGTCTCTCACTTGGTTTCTTCTATTTCATTCCTCTTTTTGAGGTTCAACTGAACGTTCACCTGACCAGATTCCCTGAAACTGGGACGTGCCACCCTTCTGTTACTCTTATAATAAATGTAATACATATCAAAAAGGCAAAAAAAAGGAACTGAACAAGCCTCCCCAACTATATCAACTCATATCAACTCACTGAACCTTGACTTGATATAAGTTACAAAGCCCTTTCAATACTGGTGGGAATTTTTTCCTCTAAGTTTTTGGTGAATAAGCAACAAAATTTATGGAGCGTAATTAAGTGAATTCATACTCAGATAGGATTTAAAATACTAGAAGGAATTCAAGCTGCTTCAACAATGCATGTTCACCATCCTTCATTGCACACACACAGAGGACATACACCTATGATGTGCTTTTATCTTTTTTTGAAGGAAATCTTCAATAGTAGAGATACATGTCTTAGTAGGTACGTAAAGACGTTACTGATAATATTAAAAAAAACCTGCAGTTCATACGCATCCCTTTTTATCTTCATTCATTTCTAGTGTTCTAAAAAAACCCAACAGAGTAATTAAACTCTTTTTACAGGCTGAGCACTACGTACCCATTGAGAAGGTGGATATAAATAGGAATACGGAAGAGAGAGTAAAGTGCCATAGCTGAAACTAGTCATCTGGGGAAACTTAAGGCATTTAGCGGTAGTTATTGTTCAAACACAGACTTTGCTGCATACCATTATGTAAAATAATACTATCTTTTTCATTTTAAAATTACAAGAATTAGAAAGAGAGACTGTAATTAAGGCAATGTTTTGACCTCCCAGTTTCTCATGATCCAAATAAACCAACGCAAAGATTCCCACATGTGTTATAGTAGTTCCATTCGTGTGTCAGCAGAAAGGAACCTAAGACCAAATTCAGTACCTCAGCCCTTCCGCTGCAGCTTTTCTTAAGCTAATAACGCTTCTGTCTGTACTAGAAGAAGGTCCCAGGGTCTCGACTGGCCAGACAGGGCAGGATCTCAAGAACTTGCCTGGCCTTGTTGTGGCCTGAGCCACGCTGCCACTCAACACCAAGGCCATCCGTTCCTCACTCCTCTCATGTTTGGGCTTTGCTCTGGGAAGACCTGACGTGCCCCGAGCTGCAGCTCCTGGGGGCTGTGGGGCTAGGGGAGGCTCTCCCAAGTTTACAGGCCATGACTGAGGGGGGAGCCAAATGTGATTCAGCCTATATAAAAATGGAAGTAGAACTAGTGTCTGGGGGAAGGGGTTGGTTGTTATTTGCACTGTGTGCTCCTTGTGAAGAGTTTACAATGCTGATAGCCTGCTGGGAATTTTCACTCCCTCTCTGTTGGAGCATGGCTGGTGCTGTTGACCTTACATGCCAGAGGGATGTTGGAAGGGTGAGCGTAACAACAGAGAAAAGGGGCAGCCACTAGTAAGTTTTCTTCTGTATCAATTTTAAGGGTATTATTAATGAGGCTTTTTGATATTAATTTTCATTGTGAGCGTTAATATTATTGTAATTGAACCAGTAATATATTGCTTTTGGATTTAGATTGTAAAGATTTTAATTGGGCTAATGATAAATTCTTGGCTCTATATATGCTTTGATCCCTTTTGGCCACACGAATTTGAGTGTAATGCTTCCTTATGATGGAAAATGGAAAAGGGAGAATATAAATGGGAAGCAGCAATTCAGATAAGCTTTTACAAATGCGTATTTAGTATTCTCCCTTCGTATCTCTTCTTTATTCTTTTCAGTTCTGAAATATATGGAGATTGACCTTTTTTGGTAGAAAAATATTGTCAGATCGGAATGAGTTGTAAATAAGTCATAAGAAAACAACAAATGTTATTCTACAGTATGAAACCTTTACCTCCCCAAATGAGTCAAAGCTGAGTTCCATATTCATTTAGCTTTAGGCCTGCATTAATGAATATGATCCATACGATGAAGCGATAGCGTACTGGCAATGCCTTGGCAACCACTAAAATTACTGAAGTGTGAAGTCATCCAAAGTAGCCAGGTCAGTTCCTTTTGAACTTTCAAGTAGGACCTTGAAGTGGGAATCGCTTGCATTCATTTAGACAAGGAAGTGAAACCTGATTATTACTGGTCACAAATGGCTGTTCACTTATCCTGGAGGAAATGATCTCCTGTTGGCAATTAAGAGGTAATTAGCAGTTTCCTGACTAGAAAAAACACATCCAGCCAGTAATTTTCCATTCTCAACCTTAGGGCAAGTGAACTACTGCCAGTTGCAGATGTTTAACGCCTTCCAACCTCCAAACAGCCTCAGCCCACAATTTCAGAAATGCAGCTTTAAGCATGTTAAGTCAGGGAATGTGAAATTTTACATAATACATTAATTTGCTAAAAGACAGGTTATATTTTCTGTAAGTTCTGATTCAATATCCCACAGCAGATTCAGGCATTGAGATTAGCATTCAAGTATGCATGTGGATGAAGCACTACCCTCCAGTTGCAGTAGACAAATGCGCATATGAATAATTAGTATTCCTATTTGTTAGTATGGAAACACACAAGCTATTCCTGAAGAGAGAAGTAAAATGATCAATAAAGGGCAGACATATCAGTGTCGGCATCTGGGAATCTCCGCTCTCCTGGAACAGGAGATTTTCCCTTTCTATTATACCATTAATGCAGAAGTCATTATTCTTCTAATACTTTGCCAACAGTCATTAAAGGAACAGGACATGGCTGAAAATCTCACCTATGATTTCTGGTTTTTTCCGCTTTATTTGAGCAATTCACTTATTTAGGGAGCCTCAGCATCAAGGCATAGAGCACAAGCACCTATCAAAGAATAAACAGTTTATGAGCTGCTTAATCAAAGTACTGCCTCAAAAATGATTTTGTTAAGAGATGCAATCTGAAAAAGTACCTTCCACGCATTAGAATGTTTCCAAGAAAGATATTAACATTAATATTGAAATACACAGAAAATAATAATCAGGAAAACATATGATCTCCATGAGACATTGCTTGAGAAATATGCAAAGCAGTGAAAACACCGGTTTTCCTAAAGTTTGTGGTAAACTTTTAATCAGTGTACAGGTCAAGAACCAGTTTCATAGACTCTTGCAGTCTCCTTGTACTTGACAACTTCACACGTATCTGTTCGAGTGCCTCATCATCCTTACACTTAGAATTCAATTATTAATCTAAATGTTCTTGGCTAATTTTTCTGAGCCCATTGCAGCGGTAAGCTATTCAAATAGAAATAACTTTCCAATTTTGGAAACTGGAATTACAGATGTGTAATTCTGACAATAATATTTAATGAAAAGAGACCCATATACTTAAATGAAAGCGTGTAGGAAAATGCTAAACAGCTGCTCTGAAGACACAAACACAATGGGAAAATCTCGAGTGACAACAGATGCAGAATTTACTTTTAAACAATTTTTGACATTTTATAATCTTTTGGCACAGAGATTTATTCCCCCTTTCCCGCCCCTCGCATTAAAACAAAGTAATGGAGTGTATCAGGAGTACTTTTGATCCCAGGATAGTGGAATGAGTGCGAGAGAGGAACAAAACTCTATAGGCTCCTAAGAAATGTTAACGTACTGAAGCAGATATTCATATTTGAAAAAAAAAAGATAACCCTTTTTTGTATAAATTATAAAACAGAAATATCATCGTGACAGAAGAAACAAATCCTTATGTTTAAGACTCCTTCATTTTCTACTGAGCAGTTCTGTTAAACTTAGCGAAGCTTTCACAGCCCGTTTATTTTATTGTTCTGTTAAGCTTACGCCATTTTTTTAAGCAGTGATTCAAACAGCCTTTAAACTTCCCTCAATAGTGCATCAAGCACATTTCTTAACATTATCGACCGGTCTCTGATATAAATCAAGTAGTTCCGAAAGTTTATTTGCAATTTCACCCGAAATCAGATTTTTAAAAGTTTTAGACAGAAAGCTTAAATAAAGCCTATATGGAATCAAGCATGAAGTTAAAAGATGTACGCTATATGCTGTGGAGTTGTGAACGGTTTTGGAAATGACCTTGTAAAACTATGCTTAGCAATGAAACCGATGGAATTTGAGAAAGGAAGGGATCTTACGAGAAATAAAGACTAGGCTTTAAGGGAGGTAGAGGGAAGAGGATGGGGAATCCTTGACCTTTTTTTCCATCACTGATAAAAATAATGTAACAAAAAAGAATGCCTTGTTTCCCTGGCATAGCTGCTGATACTTAAAATCCCATACGCACGAATTGATAAACAGATTGACTTCAATATCCGAAGCAGAATTTGCCTTGCATTTCAGCATTCCAGTGCGGAGCACCAAACAGAAATGCACGCATAACAACAATTAAAGATTTGCTGCATACATACCTGTTATAAAAGAACCTGCCTCGAAATGTTCTTTTAGTAGGGAGAAAACTGTTTGTTCCGCCTAAGCCAAGTCACGTGCCCCTAAGCAGGCCCTTGATCTGGAAGGCAGCCAGTAAAAGCATCTGTGGGACGGGTAGCACCAGCGTCTGTTTCCAGCTCATAGAACCTGTCGCAAATAATGCTGGGAAGGACTTGTATTTCTTCTGCTCCAAAGCAAGAACACTGTAGGTACCTCATTCCTGGCAGCTGTTTGAACAGGGAAAGCGTGACATCTTGGTAACTTCACACCTATCTGTTCCAGTGCCTCATCATTCTTACAATTAGAATTAAATTATTAATCTAAATGTTCTTGGCTAATTCTTCTAAGCCCATTGATTATTTTTCTATCTCTTCATGATTATAAAGAATGTTTTAAACCTCTCCTCTCCCAAACAATCTTTTATAATTTCAAGTTTTTTTATTATAACCTCTCAGACTTCTAATCTATAGACTCAGGAGCCACAAATCTTTCAGTCTTCATTTGGTAGCCAAAAAACCAGGCACATTTTGGCCACTTTACTAGAAAAAATTGTTTTCCAACACTTAAGAAGTGCATTTTTGCTACAGTTTGCAGAACTTATCTGTAAGAACAATTTAAGGAACTGGCAAGCAGACACTGCAAATTTAGGAGGGTTTCAGCAGTCAGCAGGTCAGAAATCACAATTAGTTCATCTGTTCATCTGCACATGGAACCAGCTGGTATGGAGCCACTGGTATGACGCCGTTCTTCCTTTCCTAGGTTGTCTCTCCATTTAGCTGCTTTGGAGAAATTCAACGTGGATTTGAACTTTTAGGCTTTTGCATTAGCAGCAGAATTGCACTGGAATCTTTCATTTAGGTATGTCTTGAACGTCTAAGCTTTGACGACCTGTTGCCTGCTAGAACTGGCTGCAGGAAGCTCAGAAATCAGGCCATATAACAATCCTGCAGCACCACTCTCTCCTGGCCTGCTTATTAAGTCACGTTTGTTTTTATTGAACCTGAACACTTCCTCATTCTGAAGCTTGCTTAGAGAAGGAGTTTCAAGACATAAAATCTCAAAGGTTCTTTTCACAAAACCATTTGCTACTCTAGCAGTGTCTACCAAATCATGTGTTTATTACCAATTCCATCTCTAAATTAACCAACTACATCTCAAATCCTCTTCCAAAACACAGCAATTAATCAGAAATGGCTTGAGTACCGAGGTCTGTGTGAATTGCTATTGTCTTTTGCTTTTTCAGCAAGTTAATAATATCGCATTTCTTATTTTCTGTGCTTGACAGAATGTCAGATACCAGATCATTTCCTCAGTAATAAACAAAAATTAGTAGCTGGGCCTGACTTATCAGCTTCCTCTGAGTTTATGTCATTTATCTTTATTTTAGCTTTAAAATAAATAATGGTATTACCTACCACCTCAATTGCTCTTAACCAATACAAGCTATAAAATTACTGCTTTGTTCAATATTTTCTTGCATGTGTTTCTCATTATTTTCAGAACTTCGCCCATAATAGACAAGTTTTAGAAAGGAAACTAACTGTAACCACTTCCATTTGATGAACCAACATACCAGATTTCCTCTAACCCTCTAACAGTGTGCGCTGCTTCAGTAACACGAAGGCACATGTCCATGTGTATTTCATTGGGCATAGCTGCACCCATTAAGGTGAAAGAGAAGATGGTATGGATCGATTAGTACTGTGCTGAACAAACCTCCTGCCATGATCTGTCTACAATCTACCTTCGCTCTGTCTTCATCTCCTACCGTCCTTGAAATAACTCAAACTCTGGTTTTGGCTTCAGTTTGGTTTGCCCAAATTTAAAAGTATGAAAAAGGTGCTAAAAAGCCAATGTTTCTGTATACCAAAGAAGATGAGTAATAGGCACACAGGCACTTGCAAAGTAAAATCACAACTTCATGCATTTAGTTCCAAGTGGTGCTTGCAAGAATTTAAAAAAAAAAAAAATCACTTTGAGGAAATTCTATAACTCTATTAGTAATCCAAAATTGAAGTTGTTCTGGCAGCAACTGAGAAGTAAAATTGAGGCATGAATGGGAAAAGTCACTGATATTTCAGACTTCTTGGAAATGTGATTAGGACAGAGGAAGCTAGCAGCCAAGCCTATTAGAATAAGTATTGTAGATACAATACTATTTGGAGCAAAATTTAAGTTATGCCTATAAGAAAATATAACTCAACTTCTGTTCTCACTAAGTGTTGTTTCTACCTGATTTAGAAAACATAAGCGAAATATTATCCACTGGAAATGTGCAGAACCAGCTTTGTTTCATTTCAATACCAGTTTCATGAACCAGCTACGACTGGAGACGGTCTGTTATTCCTTGTGTTGCATTTGATGGACTGGAAGTTAGAAGTGGATAGGGACGCACACTTGAACAGCAAAGCTTAAAGCTGCTTCCATTAGGAATACCAGGTTATTCTTCAACAGGAATATAACAGCGCACCACGTTTGCCTTCTCAGGTTCCAAATTTCTCAGAATGCAGTTTTTATGGGCAGGGCCGATCTTTACCATTTACGTTTACAGAGACTACGAACTGTGTGAAAACATACTCCCCTATTCTGAATGGAAGAAACTAAAACTCCCGAGCACGTGGCAGTGGAGCTAAGGGAAGCCTCAGGCATTGTGCTGCCCCAGGGAAACTCCCGTGCATTTCTAGCCCAGCTTTGCTCGTTCTTTATTCCGCTGCTTTACATTTTTATTTCTTTTTATAGATTGATGAATCCATCTGACAAAATACAAGCATCCTGTTATGATTCACTTTATGTATATTTTATCCTCATTGATTTTTACTTCCTCCTTCATCTTTCTCTTTTCAGTGTACCTTCTTTTTAATCTCCCTATATCTGTTTTCCTTTCATGTCACATTTCTCTTTCTTTCCTGACATCCATCACTTCTAGCTACTTTGTTTTGGCGCTAGTTTGTTGGTTTTCTTTCAGTCTTTTAGCATTCCTCTAGGTATTGGCGTCCCCCCACTTATGACCCTTGGTCACAAATTCAGTCATTCCGTCTCTCTTGCTTATCACCAAAGTATCAACCATAAATATATACTCCAAATTCCAAAACATTTGCTAGGGAAGACTTGTTTTTCCAAGTCGGGCTTTCTTTTTCACCAGACAAAGAATTCAGTCTGAGTGGGGCTTAGGTCTCACGCTCAGACACTCTTAGGCTATACAGAGCTACTTAAACCCTGAGCAACCTCAGCATTTTCCTACCACTTCTGCTCCAGTGCCTTAGAGTGTGTCAGCCTTCACCTGCTCTTTTCACTTCTTTTCTTGCTGCGCTGCGTATTGTAAATTGAAAGGAAGACATAGGGATAGAGCAAGAAAAACATTTTGCTCATGTACAAGATTTTATTATTCTATAAGTGTTTTTGCATCCTGTGAAGCTGTCCATAACAGGTTTCTAGTGGATTATTTCTCTGTCTAGCAGAGAGGGATTCATAAATGTTCACAGACATTCATGAATGTTAAAAGTAGTGCTTTTGGGTTATATTTTCTGGATAAGAAGTTCACCGTTGTTAAGTGTCTCTAATTCACTCTTAAAGGTGGACACTAATCTTTGGGAAATTACAATTTCCTCAATTATTCTTGCTTAAAAGCCTGATTCTGCAGCCATTAAAAGTATGACACAATTTATGGCAGACTTTGGTGGCATTTTTAAAAATGGAAGCAACACTCTCCTGGATTTTCTTTCATTTTTCCCTGATGAGAAACCATCTGAATTCCTGCATGTGATTAAGAAATTTGTGTCTAGCTTCACAAATCTAAGCATATATGTATTTTTATATACATGCAAGGTATTTTGTTTGGCTGGATGGGAACTATCATGAGAAGAAGGAAAATGGTATGAAAATGCTTCCAAAACCAACGGAGTTCCAGACACAATAAATCTATATTTCAGCCCTGATTTGCAACTGGAATGTTCATATGTATTAAACATTTGTTCAGATGTAAACATCTGCATGCCATTTTAGATATTTCCACTTGGCTCTGAAAATGAGAATAACATTTATGAGAAAACGACAGCAGGCAACAGAACAAATTTGTGCATGTTTTCTAATATTTCCTCTACGAAAACACGTCATGAGAGAAAGACAATACTAAAATGAAATGTTGACATATCCAATACTAGCAATTTATTCCTGATCTGCTTTCTGCTTTTCCATGCTATGCTGTTTTTACTCTGCTTAGGTAAAGCAACATGCTTCAAATGTGTAAGTAAGGAAAATGACTACTCTGGGACAGTCCAAGAAAACGCATCTGTGCTTGCGGTTTCATTTGGTCCACAAATAGGAAACATATTTTCATCTAAGTAGATAATGCCTTTCAGTTAGCATTAAGTGGGAGTTCTCAGGAGTAGTAACAATATTCTATATATCATGCGATTATGTAGAGAGCAAATGAAAACAGATACGAAGAACATTACTAGAGAATAAAGTTTTACAGGAAACGTCAAGTCCAGGGATTTTCATTTAAAAATTAAATGTTATGAATTTTTTCTTTGGTTTTTCGTTTTAAATCAACACTGAACTCAACACGTGATTTCTGAAAGCTCGTCTCAAAAAGTTGTTTTGATGAAAACCACCTGCTCAGCTCAGCTTAAACAGCTAATCCTTCTGCAGGAGGAAGCAATGAGGGTAAGGACAAGCAGCAAAACTGTCAGAAGTACACTGGTTTGGATCTCATTTTTATGAATTCTAGCTCATCCAGTACAGAACAGGGATGATACCAAACTGTTAGCTTGACACAGTTTGAGTTTTTCATACTCGATATTAAGTATTATTTCTAATGCCCAAGGAAGCAGTTGGGCTTAAAATTGAAAGGTTCTTGCTAGACTCAGGAAATACGCATCAAAGAAATAGAGATAATTAACATATGTTGAGTATCCCAGGTTTCTTGTTGGGTACTTTTTGTTCAGGACTTCTTTTCAAGTTCAATAAACAATTGTTATTGAAAAATAAATAATTATTTTTTATAAATCTCAGCTGTGGGCTCCTGATGGGAGAAGCTGGTATATGAGGCTGTTAGTGATACGAAACAACTGGCCATAATAATTTTCTGAATCTGCTGGTGAAACTTGTCCTCATTAGACCTCCCATGTGAGAAATGTCTTTGTAGATTCCTTACAGCAGTGGTGGCTGGTACTAAGTTCTCCTGACATCTTCTGGGCTGTTTTATACTAGAAGGTAGCTATTATTATTTAATGCTGCTGTGTTCCTTCCCATGACTTAATTGTTCCACACTTTCTAATCTTTGGAAGGCAGAGCTTGAGCTGAGGCCCAAAAAAATGATGTGGTTTGCTCTCTGTGCGTTCCTTACAGAGAGAGAAAAATGAAGCATGCTGAGTTCAAAAACTTTGTATGGGAACACTGAACTCTATTCAATACTGTAAGATGCACTGGAGAAAAAAAGGCATTAAGTAAAAGTTCTGTTACTTAGATACAGAGTTAGGGCTAGGACATAGGCTCAAGTTCATCATTAATAACAATCTTAATATCTTAAATATGTTTTCCAGAAAACTTTCCCTTTGATCTGTCCCTAAAAGCAACTCAACCTTTTCTGACCTTGGTTACAGATGAATAAAGCTAGTTAAGATCTGCTGAAGATGACGATATTACTCGGAATTGCACGGGAATAACTAAGTTTATTCTGCTGGTTCCAAAAAGCAAATAGTTAGCCACATATAGTTAGCCACTAATTCACGGGCTGACTGAATAAATAATTTCATACTGATATCTAATGTTTTTTGGGTAGTTAGTAGTATCGTCCCACACAAGTCCATGTATTCCACTTTCCTGTTAAAATGATTAATCCTATGCAGGAGAGAAAACCCTGGTGATACAACTACTGATAAATAAGGCCATTAGGACAGAATGAGAATGGACACAAGTATCGGCCCAATCTCTCATTTGAAATTAAGTTCTAACGTGAATCAACTGATACCATAGTCTCCTGGATTTTTAGTGAAAACCTCCTACTTGAAAAAAGTGTCTTTGGCTGGTGAGAGCTTGGCTCTGTCTGTCTATGTTTCTATCCCAGTGCCAGGCAGCAAAGTATCTGAGCTTCCGACCTTCCTTTTGTTGTTAAAATGACACTTAATGCACTTAATCGAACTCTATAATGAGAATTCTCTAAGGTCTCTAGGTTCTTTTACCACTGACAGAGAAGACCAATAAATCTTATTTTGAACTATTAATATGACTTGTATTTTTTTAATCTTAGAAGATGATTACATAATTTTGCACATCGGTAATATGATACATGATATATTTAATTTTTTCCTCATTTAGTAATAAGAGGTTGCCCCAGGAAGTCGTCTCACTCGAGGTCAAAACAAGACAGCATAACAAACTCTAGCATAACAAAAAAAGTATACTTGGCTGCTTGCAAAGAGCAGATCTAGCTAACACGGTCCCAACACAGTCTTAGTAGACATTGTTTTCCGGCCAATTATGCCAGGCTAACTCACAATGAGAAGTGCTTGCTTCCAGAAATACAGGTAAATATTCCTGTATTCCTGAATATTCCTCACACACATGACGATGGATGTGGTCTGAGACTCTGATCCTCAATAGAGAATCTGAGCACACTGCATCCCTGCAGTGAGTTGGGCTTCACAAGGACGCAGTTGTCACCTTTTATGATCTGGGCTTTACTGAGTTGATGGCTTTATAGTTAAAAAACGAATCCCTTTGTTCCCTAAAATCCTTACCAGTGAGAATGAAAGCAGACTGCCCTAAATCAGCAGGAACTTTAATTTCTAAGTACTGCTGACTGTGACTGAAGTTGCAAACTATATTCAGAAGCAACGAGTAGCAAGCTGTTAATTGACAATATAGCAGTAATTGAAGAGAATGTATTACTGAGACCTAAAGATTGTCTGAAACAACACATTTTGTGACCAGAAGGTAATTACGTTATACCTGCAGTTTAAATATTCTTCTATGTGAGCATTTTATCATTACTGGAACATCACTGGCTGGCACAAACCTTTGTCCTCCTTGTACCTATGGATGATATTAAGCTGAAGCTTGATGATAGCACTGAAAGAACAAAACTGGCATCAGCACCCTAACTACACAGTCACCTGAGGAAGAGACGTACCTTGGGTCAAAGAATGGATGATTTAAATAGACAGAACCAATATCCAGGTGAGGCAGTGGCTTTCCTGGGCTGCACAGCAGGTTGGCGTGATTTGAGAACACAGGTGTCCTGACACACACAGTCAAATTATGCACTCTACCACTTCTTCCTAGCTCATCTTTATTAATTTGAGATTTAGTTATGTTAGACCTCCAGCTGGTTTTCGTACTTCTCCCAAATGCAGTTAAGTTGGAAAGTTGACCTTGTAATAGCTCATTATTTTTAGTTGGCACCCATGTGCTAGGAAGCATAAAGACATGCGGTATAATTCATGCATTTCTTCCTGCAATACGCACTGCTTATTAGACTGAAGGAAAACTGACAAACTCTTTTATTTAGTATGAGCATTACGTGAGGATCTATATGCTATACTAGGTATTTCTTTTTTGTGTAAAATGGGGGGGTTATTTTAAAATAAAAGGCAATCAGACAGATTACTGTCCTTAGTGTGGGTATAGCGTGCTTTATTCCCTTATTTTTTCACTGACAGGCTACTGTTTCCCAAAAGGTTTGATTAGGCTTTTAATTAACTTGAGCTGGAGGTGATGTGACCTCTAATTAAGTTTAATTTTGTTTCTTCTGGCATTATAATAATGAATGTATTCAAATGAGACTCACAGATCAACAAACCCAAGCAAGTTAGCAACTAATAATGAAGGTTGTCAATAGACGTGAGAAGGGGTTAAAAAAAAAATAATTTAGTCTTAAAATTAATCTGGTTTTGCGAGCAGAAATTACTGAGGCCAATTCGCATCATGTATGTATGGCAGTACTCTGTCCAAATCACTGCAACTCGCCGATTAATCTCAGCTAAGTAGCTGGCCCGCTACATAATACAGCGATGTCTCAGGATGCAATTTCACTCGTTTTGTATCCAAGTGCTGCCTGCCCATGCCCATTTATTTTCTTTTAATACTTAAACTGGGAATGGATTTTAAAAACACACATGAGACACTTTAACCTGCAAGGCACCAAATCGTAGGCAAAAGAGGAAGAATGAGCAATCCTCTTCCGCTGGAAGTTTAAAAACTGTTGTCGCGGCGGGTACCTGAGAGCCAGGTGAAGCTGCCTGCCTGCTTCCCAGGCTGTGAAACTTGTCCCATTGGCTGATGTATTTCTTTGTGTCAATTACTTTTATGGTGGTTATTATTATTTACCCTATAATAGCACTTAGACCTCCCAAGTAATATGAAGTTCCCATGATTCTAAGCACTGTATAATGATCGGCAAATTATACCCCAACAAGTTTAAAATTGAGAGGGATGCTACCTCTGAAGGAGACAGAGGGAACAAAACAGTATTTTCCTGGGTGATGAAGATTGACTTTTCCAGGACCACAAATAAAGCCTGGGGCAGTTCCAGGAAAAGAACTTTGAAATTTTACAGGAAAGGATGAATTCTGAAGTACAAGATTATCCTTCCCCTTCTAATCTCTATTTAACAAGCCCCTAAATCGTTTCAGGCAGGAAGAATGTTTTTAAAAGCTTATGTACAATTAAGAGATCGATATTTCACAGTTGATGCCGATGTTGCCACAATAACTTCCTTGACGAATGTTATTTTGAGTGTGATATAGGAAGCGAGTGAAATTAAAGCAAAAATATTAAAAATGTGGGCATTTTGCAAATTCTTTCACAACTTAAATATATTTTTTTCCTGAAGATTTTTCACTTGGACTGACTTGCATGGACAAATGGTTTCCCTGGGAAAAGTATTGCAAAGGACTGGTGTATTTTCAAATTAAATTTGCTGTCTGTGTGAAATCCCACAAAATGTTTGGTAGGAAAGTTTTTTGTTTGCGGTGGGTTTTTTAGCTCCCCCCAAATTAATTTGGATAGGTCTCTTCAGTTAAACTCTTACAGGATTCTTTTGATTTCTTTATTGCAAAGGATGAACGTTAAGTTACCCTTATAATATGAAGCTTAGCTAAAATATATACAAGGTAGAATTACATATCAGGAGCACTATTTTATTCAGCTTTTCTTTTTTTCTATTTGCCTCTCCTATTGCTGGGAGTAACATCTGCTTTACTATACTACCTGGAGAATCAGTATCTTGAGTGCTAACTCTTTCAGGTCTTTTGGAAGGCTACCCTTTAATTAGCGCTAGAGAACTGCGAAACTACATTCTGCAGCTATTGGGGGGTGGAAAGGGGACTGTGATTTGACTATAGTGTCAGCGTCCGTTCTACAGACTTTATTTCCGGGTACTTTGTAATACTTGTGTTCTTGTGGCTGTTGTTATAACTTGCATTTTTCCTGAATACCTTACTTAATGGGAATTTCCCAGGTGATGGAAAAACTTGAAGAGAATTACTCAAGGGTGTCAGCAGCTGATGGCAAGGAGCTGCTTCTTCCAGTCTTTTCCCCCCTCCTCCCCCTTTGATTTACATGTTAATTAAAGAAGGGATGTTAGATGAGGGCCTGTCTGTGAGATCCAAATTAGTTCAATTAAATGCAGCTTCTTTTTCATCTAGCTAAGCAGATGTTACCATAGAGAAAGAAAAAGAATGGTAAGTTCACTCCTGCGAGTTGACTGCTACATTTGGGATTTGTGTCTTCACACCTGCTGTCAGTCTGGCCACCTTGTAACGGCCCAAAGACTGAACGGGGAACCGCCGCATAGCCCAAGAGGGGTTTCCACGGCATTAGCGATACTACAATAGAAGTATGGAGTAAGCTGGGTTAAAAAGACTTAGAATTGTTAGAATTGTTAGTTAGAATCATAAGAACATAGAAACACAAAACCATTTAAGTTGGAAAAGTCCCTCAAGATCGTCAAGACCAACCGTAAACCCAGCACCACTAAGTCCACCACTAAACCACGTCCTCAACACCACATCAACACATCTTTTAAAGACCTCCAGGGATGGCAACTCAACCACTTCCCTGGGCAGCCTGTTCCAATGCTTGACAACCCTTTGGTGAAGAAATTTTTCCTAATAGCCAGTTTAAACCCCCCCTGGCACAACTTCAGGCAATTCCATCTTGGCCTATCAGTTGTTACTTGGGAGAAGAGACAGACACCCATCTTGCTACAACCTCCCTTCAGACAGTTGTAGAGAGCAATAAGGTCTCCCCTCAGCCTCCTTCCTCCAGGATGAAGAGCGCCAGTTCCCTCAGCAGCTCCTCGTAGGACTTGGTCTCTACGCCCTTCACCTTACTCAATTATTATTTAAAATTAAATGTTTTCTCAGCAAGTCTTGAAAGATGCATCAGATTTCTATAGCACAACTTTGAAAATATTTACATAGGTTCTTCATGAAGGATTTTTTGCACATTGAAGTCTAGGAGCTACTCTAGAAAGAAGACATTTGAAGGAAAAAAATGTATCTGTATAGCACGAGTAAAATCTCCTTCCTACAAGGTGGCTATAAAGGAAGCAGGCAGATGACTGGGAACAGCACTATCTGGAAAAGAAGCTGGAAGCAATTATTATTGTAAAAAATTTAAGAATTAAACTGGGTAGTCATAATAGGCTGGAATGGGAAGGAACTGGAAAGTGAAGAAAAGATCACTGCAAGGCAGTAAAAAAGGGAAAGCAAATAGAGACACTGGAGTGACCAATCAAATTAGCAGATTTAATGAAGGAAGGCCTGGGAAATAGAAATTAATGCTGCTATGTAAATTATGAGTGGAGAGAGATTATGGATTAAATTGGTATTTCTGTGAAGTTATTGAGTTGTATGTATTTATCACTGGTCCTTTCTTGCCCTGATTCATAAAAGACCAACAGAATACCGTTAGTCCTGTAGGACTTCAATTTATTGGGTATGTCTCACCAATTGAACAACTATTTAGCAAGTGAGAAAACAGTCTTATTTTGAGCAGAACAAAAGCATCATTAACTTAAATTGCCAGTGGAAAAAGAAGTTCTATTTATAAAGTTGTACATGTTTGGCTGATTTAATTTGAATTATGTATTTATGAACTCTTCTACTTCGGAGCTAGTTTTAATAAAGTTACTACAACAAGAATGTTATTATGTCAATAATAATAATATTATTTTCTCTGACACTGAATAAGCAGCTATCAAAACAAAACAATTCCTAAAGCGCAGCTTGTTGCATAAAATGTTAAATCTAATCTGATCATATTTACATAACGTTGGAATTCCATTAATCATAAAAAAGCTTGCAAGCTTGCCTTTTAACAATTACTGCACCATACCAGGCAACATAATTTAGCTAGGGCTACATTTTCTTGCTTGAAGAAGATGCTATTTTCACTATTTCCCCATTTTCCTAAGTGCTTTCTATCCTAACATTTGACTCCTGGTTATTCGCAGTAAACTATCGTGTGCACTGAACTATTTTTCTTTTTTTACAGAATGCACATTTGTTATCTAGACAGCTGCAACGTACAGACCTGTATTACGGAGACGAAATGCAAATACAATTCATTCTGTCTTTTAAAATAATTTCGGAGCACAAGAACATGGAAAATATTTTGTCATTTAATGGAGTTAGTTTGCTTGTGTCACGTCTCATTCTGCTTGCTAAACTAGTACGCTGCTCAGTGTTGTAGCGCAAGGTATTTAAAATGTCAGTTATATTTGTAAGCTGACTGTTTCTTTTAAAAACAAAACAGAAGTGGTATCTATTGATACCTTTATTTAAACATTCAAGAATGTGTTGGGGATGAACGTTGCTAACACATACCAAAGTTCTATGCTTTTGCACAGAAGGTGAAAGGGAAATTTGATTTTTGGAAAGGAAACTTTAAATACGCTTAAATTGTTTTAAAGGCTAATGTGCATGGGCAAGCAACGGAAATTAAAGATTCATGCTAGCTGTAACGATTTTACAGTGAAGAGAATTTCATGGCCTCTAAAAAAGAACATACTACAAATTCATAAGTATTGCGTTTTTTGGCCTTGATTTTATGAAGTCCCTAAAATGCTTTGGAGCAACCCTTAGAAAAACAAATAAAACCAGGACACTATTATATGAAAAGACTTGTGCATCATACCACTTGATACCATTGAAAAAGCAGCTATTAAAACAAAAATATACTTTCTAAAGCACAGCTTGTTGCAAAGATACTGGCATAAAATATAAACCCAGCTTACACGTAGAAGCATAAAGACGACTTTAACAATGTAAAAAATGAGCCCTGGTATTTATTCTTTGTTTCCAGTAAGCTTGTCCTTTTTTCTTAACCATTCTAATTTTAAAGTTTTTTTTCAATAGAATTTCATATGAACATAGGAAGTTTGAATGTTGTGTAAATTAGCGCCCTATTAGGTGAGTACTTACTAGGATAACTCACTCACTAGGGTCTTGATGGTATTATGGACGAGAAGGAATTTAGTTTCCAGGAGCTCTAGGTAGGCACCTAATCTTTCTAAACAAATGGGAGCAAATTTTCTGTCTCACAACAAAAACGTAGGTCTACCTTTTTTCCCAGTTAACTGAAAACATTCAAAGACTCTGCAGAGATTTGAAAGAGAAGGGAGAGAGAGCTACAAAAGACAGTTCAGAATTTATGTGCTGCAGTGCTCTCTAGAGGTCCTTTTTTCCTCCACTGGCTACAGAGGGAGTCCAGGGAAAGCAGACTCCTGATTTAAGCATCTGAGTTAGGCCTCCAATTATACAGGAAGAGGCAAAAAAGAAGGCAAAGAAATCTGTCATGGGACAATTTTGTATGCGGTTACTTTTTGGAAGAGTTTGTAAGTTGTACTGATTTTTTTTCTCATGTGAAAACACTGCAAAATTAAAAAAAATATCTGTCATCAAAACTTAAAGCGTTGTTTCAGGAGAACAACTGAGGTGAAACAATAGGCTATTTAATTTTTCTAAAAATTAGAAAGTTGTCCCGTTCAATTCCATTCTTCCTCAGAAGATTAATTATTAAACACTAAATTTTTTTTTTCTTGAAATAGTGTGCTGTGCACGTAGTATGGTTAATATTTTTGCCACAAGTAAATCACACTCTGTAAACTGCATACCTCTATGCTCTTCCCTTGTGCTTCTAACCTGTAGTAGCCTGCTCTAGGCCTTCTTGCTGCTTTCAGCCAAGAAAAGAGGAGTTACGTGAGTTTTAGGACACACACTTGCGTTCTCAGCTAACTTTGTAAAGGTCAAATGCTGATTTTGTTCTAGTGTTTCGGACCTGGTGTCACAGGCTTGGGATGGCCGGCAGGTGAGCATGTGGCATGGAAATTACGACAGGCTTGTCAAACAGTACAATTAAAGGGAACATTAATAAGCCTGTCTTCAGTCAATCAAGAGCACCTGGACCAAGTAATCCCCTTCTATTAGTGTCAAAACCTGATTGTTAATTGTTTGTACTTAAATAAATTTTGCTATAGTGATAAGGTTTTTCTTCTGCTAATCTATGGGTTTTTACAACAGAATAAGTATTTTAGGTAGCAAGTGTCTGCAGATTATCAACCCATGATAATATACAATATTACTGCAACATCAGCCTTAATTTGTGATGGCTGCATTCTGACTGCAGCTCAGCAAAGCACGAGTGTGGCGTGAGTATTACTATTTCTCTTTCTGGTGATAAAGCTATTAATATTTAAGATTGGACAGAGCTGGCTAAGAAGTTTACCCTCACTGAAAGAACATTCCTTTTGACGAAAAGCTCACAGCCTGTGATTGTTTCCAACTCCCCACTTCTGAACTAAGATAATACTGGATGTGCTACCCCTGCAGACTCCATCAAGAGCCATCACTCCATACGTTATTTACAGTTCGATTCCTTCCTAGAAGTGGGGCAGTTAGCAAGCTACTTAAGGAATCCACCCCTCCCAGGGACGGATACCTGGCTTTGTTAACATTAAAATGATTGGTTTTCCTCACCTCTTTTTTTTTTTTTTTTTTCCCTGAAACAGTATATGTAAGTTGGGTCTCTGCAATCACTTAGCAGAGAGCAGGGCAGCAGAGGGGTCTGTCCAACTCTTCTCACTGTGATCATACTTAATACAGCTTCTGTTTGACCTGTCAGGTCAACAGGCTTGCTGTTACGCACTTGGGAGTCCCCGGATTCTCCATCATCTTATTGATCCCATCTCTCACCTACTTTTATACAGCTCTGTTCTATAATCGCAAATGCAAAGAAACACAAACTTCTGATAATAATGCCACATCTTTCCTGCACATTATCCCTTCAATTCCTAGGTCTTCACCAGCTGAAGACAGTAAAGCATGTTTGGTGCCAGCTTGGTGTCCACCAGGAACCAGTGAAGTTCTGAAGTGCTCAACTTCGCAGAGCTATCTGCCTCTTCTAATTTCTGCAATTGTTCTATTTGTCTAAGAACTTTGAAGCGTGGACCAAATTAAATTTCTTACAAAACTTATTAAGATGCCAATAAGCGTTCTTCATATCTCTAGATTTGCACATTTTGCTACCTTTGAAAATTCATCCGAGTGCAAAACAAACCAGCACGCTGTGGCTCAACAACGCCTGCTGTAGTTTCAAAGCGCATCTCAGATCTTCTCACGTTCAGGCATTTTAGTTTCTAAATCCATGTCTGCTGAGACATCATAAAAATATTTTCCTGTTGACTACTCAAAAGTTATTTTTGCCTTTTACTGTTGACTGTCCAAGTCTGGGGCCATGCAGCTGCTTGGCATACTATTAAGACAGGGAAAGGAGAAACCTCTGTTTTGACAGCTGCCTCAGGTCCCTCGGACTTGATCCAAGTTGACACCTCGTACAGCAGCAAAGGTAGAGGCTTCATGTACACTGCCACTTTTTTCTTTCACATGAAATGTTTTATCCAGGTGGAAAACAAAAAGCATACTAGTCTGTAGCTTTCGCAGCAAAACAGATGTCTGCTCCATTTCATTGTTCGGAGCGTGCTATTCTTCCAGTTTAAAACAGTGACCTGTATTAACTCCCATTTTATCTTCTCCTTCGCATTCATGAAGTGGCAATTTTTATTTTTTTAAAAAAGTCTTATAATCCAGATGTAAACACCTCAGGCTTTTAACGTCCAGTTAATCCTATTGACAGCAACAGGCAGAACTTAGCAGCATGACAGGAAAATCCATTTTGCATCACCATTTATTACTAGGAAATCCTATCCTATTCCTGATTCATGACAATGAAAAATCCTCTTTTGAGGGCATTGCTTGATTCCCGATTTAATGTAAATCTTTGCCTAAAAATCCCCCAAGCTCTGCTTTGTTTAAACAGTATAATCTGTTTAACATCATTGTTATTAAGGGGTTGGTTTTGAATATGTAAAACCAGATATTTAGAATTTGCTTTTGTCTCTTTCAACTTCTTCATCACCTAATTGTTGTAAAGGCCCCATGAAAAAAAGAAACTACCCACTGGAAGAGTACTACTATCACTTTTTCTCCCCCTAATGCTTCACTTTCAAGCTAAAGCAAAATGATTATAAACTTCTTCCGCCAATGGCACTGTTTTCTAGTGTTGTTTCCAATTTGGATAGCTAGTTCTTAATATCTGAAGCAGTCACAGTGTGATTAAACATAACTAATGAGCAAAGATTAGTGCTCGAGTGAATTCCCAACTAGTCATGGTTCATGTTTTTAAGTAAATCTGGACATTGCACAAGAGTCTTTGAGCAAACCGCAACTAACAAAACTAGTCTTCATTTCAGTGCTGAATTTGCAATGTAAGAATGTGAGGAGAGATGCAGGTGGAATCGTATGGGTTCATTAGAACAGTGAATCTAGTTTGAAAAAGCACATAACCTTCTGAGGGCACAGAGCTCCTTACCTGGCTAGAGGTCTTCAGGGCTGTCTCGGATGCAGGGGCCACCAGCGGCACTCAGAAGTTGAGGACAGCAGCCCTTCTGTGTCCGTGGTGTTGTGTGCCTCTGCAGGGCTGGGACATGGGGAAGAGCGTCAGCTGTGGTAGGGAAATTGTTATTAGCAGACATGCGCATGCATACACACGCATACAATATAAAAATAGCTCACTTCAGATAATTTCAACCAACCACTTTATACGAGTAGCTATTTTAAATAGGCTGAGACTGAATTAGCCTCGGCCAAAAATGCTCAGCCTGTTGGTTGAACATGCAGCAAATTTGGAGAATTGTTTCTTATACATATGTCTATGCACACACAAACCCACGTATGCATACATTCACATGTACGTATATATAAACACACAGATCCATATACGTATATACATGTAGTTCTATACACACACAGACAAGGGAAAGAAGCAGTTTTCCAAAGCTGTTGCATGTTCAACCAAGAAGCTGAGCGTTTTTGGCCGAGACTAATTCAGTGAGACACCGTATGAGTCCCCAGATTTGTCTTTAAATTTAGTCTGTCTGATAGAACATATGGTAGGCAAAAAGAAATACTTTCACAATAATAATAATTTAGATTATGTAAGGGTATTAGTGAATGTAAACACCAGTATATATTCAATACACAAAATCACAGAGTAGCTTATCAGCTCTCGGTAATACTTCAGTGAGATCCAAGATAACTACTCAAGCCCATATTTTAGCATAAACTTTTAACAGCAAGTTAGCAGAAATAGTTAACAGCATTCATATTAAAGTTTTGTTTTCTCTTTGGGTGGAAAACATAGCGTAGGACATGGGAGTATATCTGAATTCTCTTCATAGTTCTATTTTTAAATTGCGTGTCCAAACTGAGCTACACCTCTCACTTTGGCACCTAAGCAGGAAAAATGGAGGTTCTCCCTCGGACAGGAAAGACTAAATTAGGCATCATGTGCTTCTTCATACCGCTAGATAAATCTACCCATGTCAGCAGAAGCAAAGCAACTTCTCTGGCAGCTAAAAGAATAACCTTTCCAGCAAAAGGGTATGGAGTTGGGAATTCTAATTCTACCCATTATTATTTTAAAGATTAAACACAAAAGCATTTTATTAAACCTTTATCGGCTAGGGAAAGCGGCATTAAGGTAAAACCTCCTCACTCTTCCTCCATAGCTTACTAAGACCACTAGATTTTGAAACAACTGTTAGCACATCTGGATGCTTAGCTGCTTAGTATGCTTACTCCTCAAGCATACATTGCTGCTGTAATGACTGGTAATAGGAAGATCTCATTTCCTTGTAATCCATGGGTCATTAACACATTACATAGTGATCCATAGCACCAATAAATCTAGATATCTTTTCAAGAAATGCTCACTCTTTTTTGACTGTTGGTGTAGATGATCCCTATCTTCTAACAGTTGTTCAGTGGATGCAGCCCTACTGCAGTCACACGTCCTCCAGCCCAGTGGATGCAGCACTACTGCAGTCACGCGTCCTCCAGCCCATTGGATGCAGCCCTACTCCAGTCACGCGCCCTCCAGCCCAGCGGATGCAGCCCTACTCCAGTCACACGTCCTCCAGCCCAGTGGATGCAGCCCTACTCCAGTCACGCGTCCTCCAGCCCAGTGGATGCAGCCCTACTCCAGTCACGCGTCCTCCAGCCCAGTGGATGCAGCACTACTGCAGTCACACGTCCTCCAGCCCAGTGGATGCAGCCCTACTCCAGTCACGCGTCCTCCAGCCCAGTGGATGCAGCCCTACTCCTGTCACGCGTACTCCAGCCCACATCAAAAGGCCTCTTTTTGCTTTCCTTCTTTTGAAGGAACAAGTTGGGAGATGCTTCTTCAGACTTCCAGGCAGCTGACTGAAGAGCTCCCAATGAACAAATAGAAATTTCCCACGTTTCAATCATGAAAAGACAATACAGTAACTCACAGGACATATGGAGGTTTTAAATAGAATTTAGATTTTATATCAGTGGAGACTACCTGAAGCTAACTCAGGATTCCCCTAAGCAAAAGTAGCTGTTTTCGGTTTTATGTTATCGCTACTCTTCAAAAGTAAGAGGAATCAATTTACAGAAATGAATAAAGTGTATCAGAAGCCCACTTAACTAGCATATAGTAGGCAGAGAGTAGTAACTGCAGAAATTTGTTACAGGGAAAAATAGTTTGTGTTATGTTAGACTTCAGGGTGTTTTTCTTAATCTTTTGTCTGAAGAGATTTCTCCTTTCTCTGTTTGTATGACTTACATAGGATATTGTTTTCTGGATGGAAAAGCTTTGGATCATAAAAGCAAGGGCAACCCTCTCTCACGGTGTTTTAAAAAAACTATTAGATCTCAAGGGAACAGAGATACATTGGATGATTAGCGTATGTAGGAATTGATGTTTCATCTTGAACCTTAATGGGGAAGCTTCCATCTTTTTTTGGTCAGTTAACTTCAGCTGAATGTTATTAGTTGCACACCGTATTGACCTTAAAATGAATCTCCAAGACAGTAAAAAGCATGCCCACTTAAGGATGTCTAAACAGCAGATGAACGACAGTCATCCTTTTTGATCTCAAGAGACTGTCATAATGTTTTCTAAGCAAAGGCTGTTTGTGTACCTTCTTAACGTGTTAATGTGCTCTTCCAAGAGAGAAGCTATGGGGTAAGGAGCAGGTAAGACAAAGGTGACTTATAAGATAAAGATTTGCATAATAGACAGAGAAGATGAAAGTAAAAGATAGGGCCTGCAATGTCTTTTATCTATTCAAGATCAAGAGGGTCTTACCAGATTAGCATGAAAAGAAGCCTATACCTCATACATCATGTAGCAGCAGGCTGCGTTAGGCAATCCTAAACTTCAGAAAGGTTATTGCAATACAGTTCTACAGTGTAGACATGCTTCAAATATTCGTGTTGCTTGAGACTGCTAATTCCTAAGACTCGTTTCTCTTTACATACCACTGCATTAGATTTACTTTTTATCAGCTGAAGGAGAGAAATACATCGAAGGAACTCAGAAAATGCTATCAATTAAGTTGCCAAGACGTCGTTCAGAAAGGTATTTCAAAATCCTGAGGTGGAGGACTAACGTTGCACTCTACAAAGAATCTGAGTTAAGTGTTTCAATTATTCAGGACTTAAGAAGACACTCTTCGGGCCAACGGACGTTCAAGTGGTCTGCTTAATAGCTGCACGCCGTTGCAGCATCCCACGTAGCAATGAAAACTCAAGACTGGGTCTTAAGATACAAAGTTTAAATCCTTTCTTCTGCTCATTTGCATAGTGTCAAAGGCTAAGATCTTTGAGGGGATAAATTTATAATTTCTTTATATTTTTTGAATGCTATAGGTTTTGATATGCATTAAATATATTGAATATGTCAATATATATATGGAATTATATTGAATATACTCAAACAGAATATAGCAATGCAGGAGGAAACTCTAACCATTAGTGGTCTTTATCTAAGTCAGAGTATGTAATTATTTTTAATGACTAATATTTGGAGTAATTAACATTTAGGTATTTCATTTTTTATATAGAGAAGTACTTTATTTGAACTCAGACATGTAGCAGCAAAGTAGACAGTCAGAATCTTCCTCAACTGTCACAATTTTTTTTCACTGTACCTATTTATTTTAATTTAACTCAAATTCCTAAGGCTCTGTTCAAAGAGACAGCCTTCAGGTTAAATTCTGATATTTTAGTAGCTTATATTGGGCAAAAAAGGCCATCTTTTTTTTTTTCCCTTAGGTGTAATCTTTGCCTTAGAAAAACACATTCTTTTTAAGTGCTTGTATTATTCTTAAGCCAGTGAAAGCTAGCTCATCTGCAATCATTTAGTAAGGTACAATGATATTTTCAAATTTACTTGTGGGGAAATGATACTATAATCATGAACGATCTGGCCCTATCCATATAATAGGCTAAAATTTTTAAGCTACTATTACATCTAATATCCAGTATCTTGATTTAAACAGATCAGCTGAAGAAGAATTTATCATATAACCGCATACATTTTTAAACTGCTGATTTCCTCTCCTTTCTGTAGCATCATATTGAACTTCTAGCATGAATTTACGACTTTCAGCTATATTCACTCCTTTTTCTTCTAATACTTTACCAGAACATTTCCTCACAAATAAGCACTTCTAAAAATAATATATGGGCCACTAAGCTTGCTCTTTGCTGTACTGAATATACTAAGTTTCTTATATGCCTCCATGTAAGACATCTTCTTATTATCTCAGATTATCCTTATGGTTTATTCCTGATTAATGTTGGTTTAGTCATGCAGTTGTGAAATTAACATAGAAGACAGTTAATCAGTATTACAGTAATGAAGTTCACTACTGATCTACACAGGAAAGGATATTCGACCAGGCACTCTTTTTAACATGGAGGTGACATAACCTGTGAAATGCTGTCAAATACTGTATATTTATCAAAGCCAGAAAGAAATAATTCTCAGTGGACTTTCATGCGTTTTCCCTTCTGTGTTCCACAATTTTTTTTTTTTAGTTAAAAGCCAAGAGATTACTTGGGACTTGACAGATGAAGTTGAAAAACCTCGATTGAATTTGACCAAAAAGCTTTGAGAAAAGCTTCAATAATCCAGTCATCACTTTTAAACTTTTTATCAACTAACCGTGAACTGCCTACTCTGTGACTTCTACTGTGGAACTCAGTCCCAAAACACAGCGTAAAGGCCAGAAGTACGAACGGATACTTAAAAACATTTAGTAAATTAATTGAGAATAATTCCATCAGTAGCTTTTATACAAACCGATCTGGCTATAGCTCCCAGTCATCTGTTTTGTTGCTGGAAGCTAGGACTTTTATCAGGAAAAGGATCCCTTTATATACAACTTTTACAGGTTTTTTAAGCATCTGTTTCCTGCTGCTATTGCAGATACATACTGGGCTAGACAGCTACTTGATCTGATTCAGGATGACCCTTGTTCAAATTCATTTACGCAGTAACTCTTAGATTTATGATCAATGTGCACCTCTAGTCTCCTGTGAGGTCACTTGTTTTACCTTTTTGATTCTGTTAGTTTATTTACTCTCGTGTTATATTTTAATTTTCACAACTGGACTTGCAGTGGTATCGCATTTCAACTTCTTCCTTCTCTTTGTCATAAGGATTAGAGTTTTGTACAGCTATAAAAGTCAGCATGATTTTTATTAAAACCAGATGTAGCATGATTATAAGGAATTTCTTAAACAGTAAATTATACCAAAACATTTTTGTTTGTTTTCTCTTCTAAATTTTTCTATCCACAGGCAAACTAAATTTTGGCTGATCAGGAAATTTCGACACTGAAAGTGTCTTCTTTTTCTATATTCCTAAGTCCATGGTTAACCCTTTGTTTGTTATCAGTTTATCTGATCAATGAATACTTCCAGGTCCATGATGTCAGCTCGCTGTTAAAACCTTCTCCCCCCAAAATGCTTACCTTTGTGTCAGATAGTGGTAAACAACTTCCTGGGACAGCCTACACAAGGAAAGTTCTTGTTGCTAAAGCAGGAAGACTTTATGAAGCTCCATAATGTACCAGGTCAGGACTTCCAACTCATGGTTATCTGAAAATAAAATGTCAATTTTCAGTCTTACTTTTATCGCTCTTTTTATTATAAAGAACAAAAACAACTCTAGGTATAGAAAGCACTGGGTAACATTTACTTCCCTCAAACTGAGAACTGTGCTCTGCCATACTATCTGCATCCACCTGCCCTTGAGGGAGGCCTTGCAGTCAATATTCGTCCTTAAAACCAGACTTTGCCTATCTGATTGAAACACTTGCTTGAATCCTACCTTAAATCCTTCAGCTTGACAGTTACATAGAGAGCTCTCTAATCTATACCACTCGGCTGCCAAGACAGCCTTATTGCTCAGAACTGTGACTAGATGAAACGTGAACCCCTTTTTCAATACGCCAGCCAGCTTCCTATTTTTGGTTTTATTACATTTGTGCTTCTTGTTCTCTTTTTCCAGTGCCTTCTTTCAGACCTCACTATTGCAAGTCCTCATCAAAGTCACTGCTGTGTTCCCTCTTTGACACAGTCTTATGACAGGAGAGGCTTTTCCCACTTTATGAAAACTTAATAATACGAACTGTGAATCCAGAAGAGCTTGTCTGTGTTTTCTGAAATATTCAGTGGCACCCAATATGTTCAGTATTTAAGATCTCATATCACAGATAACACATTCAAAACAATCTGGGGAAAAGACTGAAAATGGTTAATAACCATCGTGTTTAAAACATACTTTACAAGATACTTTAAAATCACCCCTCCTATTTGAAGCAACTAATTCATTAAGCAATAAAAGCCAAAATAGCTTTTTTCAGAAGCAATTTACTATTTAGTATATGAAATAAAAGCAACAGGATTAGAATTACTGTTAATTCTTAGAAGACCCTGTATCTGAATGTTCCATTCCTTTGAATAATTTTGATCTAACTATTGAACAAAACAAAGTATGATCTGGGACCAGTTTTCAGTGGAAGCATAAGCTACAGCAGACCTACGCTTCTGAACATCTCCCTCGACCAGGCTTGGAGCAGTACTGTTTGCTGTGTTTCATAGAGAACGCTTACAGAGTTCAGCCAGGTCGGCTTACAAAAACATCAGCCCAAATAGGGGATAGCAAAGCACTCGTGCATAGTCTCAACGTCCCAATTCAGTGTTGTATTTCTATTTAATGGGACACAACTAAAGCCAAGAATCTGTAAATGAGAGATAAAGTACTGCAATGTAAAGCTTGCCTGAAAAGTGAGCTGTACGAAACAAGCAGGGCATTTACTTGCTTTATTTTAAGTTTTCCAGTCATCATAATGCAAATATATATGAGCTTCAGGGTTTCATGCAGCAGCAGTCATCCTGTCAAACATCATGCTTGTGGAAAACAAAAATAAGTTGTTTATAAGTTAATAACCCCTCATATTGCTGAATAAGAATTTTCCGAAGCCAAGTGTCTCAATCATGTCTAAGTAGTTAAAGTGTAACAGAAGTGCTCCTTACTATAAATACACCTCCTTCAATTTGGGGAGAAAGGAGATGAACACAGTTGCAATGCACCAATGGTGGCTTGATTTTGTACCCTTCTATTGCAACCAAATGTCATTGCCAAAGCACTAATTCACGTATTTCCCTTGAAGTAGCTGTCAAGTCTTCTAATCGGGTTCATTAAGTTCTCTATTTTAGAAACATCAAGATGTTTCAAGCAGGTTACTACTGAAATTAAATGTGCGTATGCAGCTATAGATACTTTGACTGTGTAAACAGTTCCAGCCCTTTTCTTGTCAGCTTTATCTTTCACGCTTTTCATGGAAAATACTGGTTTTCACCTACATTTGTGGAGTGTTTAGCATAAATTATTCTCAGATGGTTCCCATGAACTATTGTAATACAGTTAATATATTGGATGATTGCTTGGCAGTATTTTCATTAAAACATTGTGTATTAAATAGCATTTGCCTGTAAAAAGTAAGCTAAATATTATGAAGTGCAAAGAAGCAGAATGAGGTCTTGCCAAGCGGGCGAGCTTTGTCTCATCCACATGAGAGACTTCATTCTATCTTCACCTCTTCTGGAAGCAAATCTTCTGTAATCCAAATGATCTTACCCGCAGTACTGACAGAAAGATAGCTGCCCCCTTCCATCCGTAACAAGCACCATGAACTACAGAAGTGCTGCCAGAATCTATGGGCCACTCCACTCTGTGAACCAAAGGCTACTGAGAGAAAATGGTTGGGTTTTTATGTTTGCTTGCTTTAAAATAATTTCCGTAACATTGAAATACTTATATTCTAATTAAGAAATATAGAGACATTCAATGGGTGAGGGAAAGAGATATTGTTGAGAGAAAAAGCTGCTGTAGGAAGTAAGAAATCTTGTGGAAGGTGAAGCAAGCCATTCGTTGCCGTTATACACGCTTTGTGAAGCATATATATATACACGTAACAATTTTTGATGTAACAGTAGTTCAGCAATTAATGAACTAACAGAGGTAACAAGCAATATATAAGGAAGCAGGAGACATATGGATGTGCTGCTAGTACCAGAGAAGGGGTAGAGGAGTGTGGAAGCAGAGGCAGGTACAGGACTCTCGGCTCCAAGCCTGAACAGCCAGATGAAAGAAGAGTTGATGTGCACATTTCAGTTAAGGTTTTACCATTCTAGGGAAGGAGGAGTGGTGGGGAAAAGAGTTTGCTGGATACGCATCATGATATCTGGATTGGGAAACAAGTGTGATCCAGATGGGCAATTACCTTGAGAAGTCTCCCTCACAGCTCTGAGGAAAGTGTGTTTTTATTTGTAAATATATGCTCAGAAGTCTGATGTCTTTTGCTGCTCCCAGCACTATTTATCCACATGGACTGAGAAGCAAGTCTCATAAGACTGTATGTAGCTATTATACTCTTTAGGTAGAGGATGATGAAAACTGCAGATGAGATAATATTCTTACCAACCATGCTCTCCCACGGGCAAGACGCTGGCATGAAGATGTGCACCCTGAATACAAGCAGGTAACTGCATATTCGGTCCTCAGAGAAAGAAGGGACTGAGAAATAATGGCAGTTGTGCTCTACTTTTGTAGCCAAGAGTATATCCAGAATCCACACATTCACCTATCAAATGTAGTTCAGTTTTCCAGGGACAATCAGCTCTGTGACCTACATAGTAATAAACAGAACACCGTGCATTCATTAGCCCAATGTACAACAGTTAAGGCTGCAATCAATTTTGCACTTAAAGAGAAACTGAATCTACCGCTTCTCCTTAATGATTCAGACTTCATGCTGGAGGCTGGCATTTGTGGGGGCCCTTTTTTCCCTTTCTTTTTAATAAGTAGAAGTGTAATAGGAGGCAGAGCTTTGTGCAGCACTGAATGTCATTATCAGCAGTGCTTTGCAGTTTTGAAGTCCTCAGGGCTGTTGCATCTATTCACTGGGGATCCAGAGCAACGGCACCAGAGTAGCTCTACACAAAAAACCCAGGTGGGTTTGATACATTCCCTTAATCTTGCTCAATGTGAGATGCTGCAATATTTGTACAACAAGAAAAATAAAACACGATGTTGCTTCAAGGACCCCTATCTGTCACTCTTCTCTCTTCTCTGGCACGTGTAGAATAATGTCCAGAGAGGTTTGCTGCCAGTAGGAAATGGTTCCACTGACGGGGCGCTACCCATGGAGAGGAGAAGCCCCGATGTACACGCTGCTTTGCAACTTAACTCCCTGCTAAACTGATATTTCCACTTAGGTAGTGATCCTTCCTACTGGACATAAATCTGTTTTAATAAGCAAGGAGCGATCAATCAATCAGTCACACAAACTCTTAAGCAAGGAAACTTAATGTTTGAGGGGAAAAAAAATCATCCTATCTACTCTTGTTATGCCAAGTCTAATCATCTGGGTGCTGTCTCCATATACAAGAAATGGTGATCGTTTCTCAGATTTTATGGAAAGGAAGAGGATGAATAAGCTTATATGGGGCAGATTTATTCCAGTAAGAGACACTTGTGCTATTCTATTTTTTCCTTTGCCTACTTCTATATTGTGTCAAACACTTCTATTTAAACATAAGTAGGTGAAAATTAACACAGACTTCACAGGACTACTCAGAAATGTAAACTCCATTTATAACTGCTGCATGTAACTGTAATATTAAATATATAGTAAACAATGTAATTAAAAATTTCAAGATGAAAACAAAAAACTAAATAATCCTTTATCTTCCCCACCCCCCTTAAATCTTAGTGATCTTGGATGAAATGGTACCTCTGAAATGAAAAGACCTGTGAATTATTTATCAATAAGTCTGTAAGGTATACCCCTTAAAAATGTTATAGCTGTTTATCTGATGCTTACTTAGCTAGTAATACTATTTCATAGATACAGCCTGTAACTAGAATTGGAGCAATTTTCATGTAGGAAATGCTTTTTGAAATATATTATCCTGCTTATTTCCAGAAGCAATGAAAATTTCATTACACAATGTCAATTCCCCCAAACAAGCTCAAAGGACAGGACCTTGCAGGTGAGTTAAAACCCTCTCTTTGTGTTTCAAAATTCAAAGCACCAAACTGATGTTTCATAGACTAACATTCCAATGCAAGCGATCTTCTCCATTCTTTATTCTTGGCTAAGAAATCCTGAAAGAACTCCAGCTCTAGGTGTTTAATCGGCTTCTGGGTCTGTGCAGCTCACTATTAACAAACATAAAGCTGCAAACAAATGAAACTTGAAAGGAGAAAAGGAAAAAGCATTCCCAAATGGTTTTGAAGCTACACATTTCTAAAAGCCAGTGAAAATCCATCTTTTGGATCTACATGAGAGCAGATCAGTTTTATCCAGTCAAAGCATGTGGTGTTTGGTATTCCTTAATGAATTTATGACAAATTGGATATAATTCATCTGCACGTATAAATACGTCATTGAAGGTTTCATTTCTCAAAAAAAGCATATAGTGCATGAAGATCTAAAATTTAAGTTGGATTTCTTTTTCAGCAAGCCTTTGTGCATTCTATTTTACATGCATTCATATTTGAAATGACACCTCAGGAAAGAAGCAGCACCTTTAGAAGCTGTCTCTGCCAACAGTCTGATCTTATACCCGAGAGCTCAGTTTTTATGTTAGTTTAATCTTGCATCCTCCAAATGCATTGAACTTAGTTAATCTCTTAGGAAAGCCTCACCGCTTCCAAACTCAGCATATGGCGAGCAGTCAGCAGAACTGGTCACTGTATGAGGTTAAGGTGGGGATAGTTTTAACACAGAGAGAAATGAGATGTGAGGGCTCATGATTGTCGTAGCGCTACCACAGTGAAACAACTACTTTAGTGTTAATTAATTACTCGCAATCTTTGGCAAGTGACACTGATGCGGCCTCAGGAAGAGAGCAAATGTACGGCCTGGGCTAGAGTTGCAGAGGGGTTACATGGAGAACCAGCTCACAGGGTATAGCAGAAGGCGCTGTGACTTGTGCTCTCCCCGACTCCTGAGCGTATCTGAACAGCAGATATTTGCAGACTAAAACAGGACACACGGATTTAAATTGCACTGAATTGTACCTAACATAAAGAATCTCTTGAACACATCAAATAAAACAAATCATTCAAAAATCAATGCTATTCCGTTTTGTGCGGGCAGGAAGGGAATAAGAGAGAGGAATCATACCAGGGAAGCTGCCTGCCGTGTCGTGTACGAGAGTATTTGATATCTAAGCCAGACTTTTACCATAGTGTTTTGAGTCGTTTGATGTCTGAGGATAGGAAGAAGCTGTAGTAGATGCTCAGTTCCATTAATAGCACAATCGCTGTAATTTACTCATCCAAAGGCAACTGACTGTTTTCCCCATCTGAGGGAAAAATTCATACTGGTGTCATGCAAAATAGCATTTTTCGGAGTCGATTATTTGAAGATACCACCCTTGACTTTGTTGTTGGTTAAGCCTCCTGTTGTGACAGTAGTTACTTTTATTCCAAGATAAAATATTTATGCATTTTTCACTTTTACGTAAACCTGTCCTCACTTATATTGCATTAACGTGACCTAAACCACACCTATGACCAATCCTTCCTGGATTCATTCAGAAGGTGGAATCTTCCTTTAAAATTTTCCATCAGCAAGACCCAAGAGAGGAAACAAATGTATGAGGCAAGCTGACACACTCTTTTATTATTTCTTCTAGTTTTTGTTTGCTCAGGAGAGCAGATTATTCACCAGCTAGAACTCTGGAGCTCTCTTGGTAATAAATCTTGCAAGGGAGAGATAGACACATCTCCAGAATCATAAAAACACAAGACACGATCATAAACAATTCAATAATCCACCTGATTATTAGGTTTCCAGATAACATTACTATATTTACACTGTCCTGAAGTACTGGACTTTGATGTGGATATAAATGTATTACCTAGTCAGCTCTATCCTCCTTGATAGACAAGACTGTCAGAAAATACATAAACCTGCCTGGCAAGATGCTATAATGACAAATATGTTTGGACTCCACAGGACTTCCTCTACCTGCATTTGAAGGTTTTACTTGCCGAGCTTAGGCTACAGGAGATTGAGGAATCTAATAATGAATTACTGTTTAAAGACAGTAAAGACACAGCTCAAGAAATAAAAATTCCACCCTTGTTCCTTAGTTTCTTCATCAATTTATACTGTATTCTGTTATATAGTTAATACATGCTATTTGATAACAGCATATGGCCCCAGAGGCATTATTTCTGAGCTGCTTCTATTGTTTTTTAAGACAATTAAGAGGAAGAATATGCCCTGTGGATCGTTAAAAGAGTAACTTTCCCAAATAGAAGAGGATGAACATGGAAGACACACAGGTCTTGCTGGAAAATTCAACAACTAGGTGGCCAAACTAGATTCTTGGTGGCTATGAGCATCCAGACGGATCTCTCAGTGGTACATGAGCGGAATGGTGTGGCAAAAAGGAGCCTTAAAAGGGGACACCAGTAGCTTGTTCTTCATAATGGTTTTTGGAAGGGAAATTTGTAAAAGATAAATTGTCAGTGAACAAAACACACAAGGAAGAGAACAGTTAAGCTTAAGTTTACAGCTCCCACTCAAGTGGCAAATTCTTATTCATTTAAATACTGTCACTGAATTCACATGTGAATAAAGATATAGGATGTTAAAAATCTGAACTCCTAGCTTTCCAGTTAAATACTCATATAAAGAACTAATTCTTACTTGTTAAAATCAGCTTATAACGTACTTCTATATTAGATATACCAGGCACTGTTGAGCAAGCCAGAGTCTGCATTTGAAAAGTTACACAGGTGTTTAATTCATTCTAGAATCACACAAGTAAAATTACAGAGGCTGTTATTATGAGAACAGAACAAGAAGAAAAGAGATCATATCCTACACTGTTAAAATTATAGGTTTAGTTGTTCCTCCGAAGTTGCTTCACTGTAGCTATACTGGTCTAAAGAATGGAGGAGAGACAAAGCATGCTGATGAAGGTAACACCTGTTGGACCAGATAATACAATTGAAAAAATTAGACAAGTCCTTCTTCAAGTCTGAAATAAAAAAAAATAGACTTCAGAGCTAAATGCAAATCCAAAGTCCCCCTGAAAGTTTAGTTGTGTACATTATCAGCTGGCCTGCCCTCAACAGGAAAGCTTATAACCCCCCAACGAAGCTGCAACATGCTGTCTTGTCCTATTCTTCTGTGATATATTTACTGCAAAGAAACCAGATAAGCAAAAATATTGAGAGATGTTTGTGACTGGCATAATGATCAAATAGAGTAGGCCTCTTAATAGTTATGTCATTATGTTTTGGTATTGTTTGTAAAGTTTTAACTACATTGGGCTTCGGAGCAGCGTGTAACACATGAAAATGCAGATTCCCAAGTTTGTAGTTTCTGATTCTTTCCTGTAATAACAGCACCTGGCAGTGTAGCTATATACAGTGGCTAAAGTCACACAGCAGGCATCACTGACCTTCAGCGGTGAAACCAAACGTTTACAAACAATATAAAGCATCACAGCACCCCAGGGAACATGAAATCAGACAAGCTACGCCTTCTGTTATACGGTTCCTTCAGTATTCCTTAGAAGAAAGAACTAACGTCCGCTTACAGTATTGTCATGTTGACTCCTAGGCCAAATTCTACTACAAAAGTGTGCCCATTGAAAAAAGTTCAGTAAAACCATTTAACTGCTTTGCAGCAGGAACTTCAAGCCCAGCTCATTTTCCTTACATCAGTTAAAATAAAAAATCCTCCAGGGATACCTGTTGTGTGCACTGCTTGCATACAAACTCCTCAAAGCCAATAAGTTAAAAGGAAACTTTTGCATTGTCCTATAACAGGACATATATATTATATACTTACATCAATAAATGTATAGTTATGCATACACACACAGACATGACATATTCATCAACACAACTGAATGAGAAAAAAATAAATAGACAAAATAAATATTTTCCATCCTAAAAACCTTAGAAGAACTCTGACAAGTAGCAGCCCATATTTATGCACATTCCCTCTGCAAGTGTAAAAACATGAAGTTGGAGACTTCGTTACAAACTTGTGCTTATATCTATTCTGTTTTTCCTGGTTAATACGGATAGGTTCTAATTTAGGTAAGTTTGTTCTTCTAATTTATGTTTAAATGAAACTTCAGGCTACATTCAAAGTCTCTTTTTCATGTTTTTGATTTAGCCCAGAATCCTGCCTGACCTGGCATTGCCACGGAGAGTACAGGAGTCACATTTTGGTCTGAGAAAAGGTAAAATAACATGAAACAACCTCTTAGCAGCTTTAATAGATTCAAAACTGTAATTTTAAAGGTGATAAAAGCATAAATAGATTTTACTGATGTTTAAGGCCACAACTAGAATGCCCACTTTTATGGATAAAGGGCTTAAAGACTTTATGAATGGTAAATTAGTAGGACATATATGTCTCTTTTTTTTGGTCAAAGCTTAGCAAAAATGTGCTTTAAAGATGAGGTGTTAATCTTAAAAAGCTGGAAAAATGGAATCAGACTTCAAATACCGGGATAGTAAGTACAAGATGAAGCCGCTGTTAGGTACCTTTAGGAAGTAATCAGCACAGAACAGTACAATCAAAAGTGGAGACCATTGGCTTAAATACCATGACAATTATATCAAATGAATTTTAATACACTCAGACTGAGGATCAAGACTTGGCTTGATATGCAAAGTCCAACGTCTGTCCTTATGAGGATTCCACCTGCTGCCATTGCCAACGGTGCCTCACAAACACCACTTCAAAACAGAGAGAGGCTTTTGTTGCTTTCATCATTTTTTTTTTCCAATTTGCAAAATGAACAAAAATCTGGAAGAGATTTAAGGATTTCAGAGAGACTTCCCAAAGGCATTTGGTGGCACTATGCCAGGGCGAGTTCAGAATGAGAAAATCAGTCTAATTTAAAATTCTTATCTGGTTTTATCCAAAAGACAGACAACAGTTGCTGAAGCTACACTTCCAGGAGGATATCCTGCAGAAAGCAATTTAGGTTATTAACACAGAGAGGACAGAAGAGCAATTTTCCAGACCATACAGTTAATCTACAGGAAGCTCCCCTTCCTCTGGAGGGAAGGGAGAATTGTGCTTAAAGGACAATGATTCCTAAGACAGCTTGAAAATATAATAATGGTACAAAAAAGGCATTTGAGAATGGAAAAAATTCAAGAGGAGGGCTAGAGATAATTTATACCAAGGGCTCAGGTGGTCAAGGATATTGAGGAAGCTGTCAAGGCCTCCTGCGTATGCCAATAATGAAGGCCAAATTCATAAAGATAATCCACACTGCTGACATAGAAAAACCAAACGCCTAACACAGAGATTTGTTTACGATTAATGGGAATGTGTACGTATTTGCTCTAAACTCTTATCCCAATTCCTCTGACATAGTCTTAGAGAAGGAAAGTACAGTTAAACAGATGACCATACGCATCAAATCTGTTTTCACTAGAGGTATCAGATAGAGTAATGTCTGTCTGTGGGCCCTCGTTTAAGATGCAATTTGCTGTGAAATATGGGTTTAGACATGGGACCTCTAGTTTGTTATCCCCTTTCCCAATAGGCTGGTAGAAAATGGTGTCAAAATAATAAAGTGCCGATAAAGGTGGCAGCGGAATGAGACACCAATCTGTATTTAGCTCTGCAAAATTATAAGATGGCACCAGTGAAGCATGGGTTGACACCTGCTGACATTTTATATAACCGAAAACTGAAAACAAGATTACCGGCACTGAGCAGAAGCGGATGTCAGAGTCATGGAAGATTTGCAGAAATACAGAGACGTGGATAAGGCCGAACAAAAGTATCATTTAGTGTCCCAGAAGATGCCAGCTCCACTAGAAAATGACACCAAACACATCTACGATAAGAATGTGTGACTGTAACATGCAATTTTGTCTCAAAAGACCTTTGCTTCAGGTTTATGAGGTTGTCAGTCCCAATGGACATCTACTGAAGAGAACTGCAGCTCCACAATGAAGGGCAGAGATAACGGCTACCAAAAGTGAGGAAAGCAGCAGTCAGGCAGGACCAGCTACTGTCCAGCTAAACAGTTACAGAATACTAATCAGAAAGGAGACTACAAAGCCCAAAAACCAGTGCAAGTCACCAAGAATATTTATTTTACATTGTTTATCATTTTGCTTATTAGGCTAACTGTAAGTATGTAACATTTGCTGTCATATGTGTTTGAGAAGATTTATTATGAAAAGTGACTTTTAATTGGTAACTCAGAGGCAGCAGGAACTCAGACGCTGAATATAGTAGACAAATTGCAAGCACTTTGTCTCAGAGATTATGTCTTTGCTGTCAAAAAACATCTATATCCTTGGAACCCTTATTATGCACATTTTCTCTGCAGTAACTTGGTTTCCTCAAAAGCAAAACCTCCATGTGATTCCGGGAAAATGTCATTTAAGGCTCCCAAATAAACCAGCTGGACAGCTTCCAGAGAAGGAGCCAGGAAGCAAAGCTTTGCTAGGTGATTCTTGCCCTTTTAAGGACACCAAGTATCTCTTCTTTGTGCTAGAAAGATCTCTTTTATGATGGCAAACTGGGATTTTTGAATAATCAAACTAAGGAAGAGAGCACAGTAGCAGCAGTAGTAGCATTTACCTCTTTGGAACATTAGAGATAAGGTAAGGAGATGAAATCTAAATTAGGAACCATTATAAAACTGGATTTGTAATGTCTGAAATTTTGTATCATAGAACCATCCTTTCATATGCTATAGACTTCTCTGTTGGCAGAGAACCACCTCTTGCTATTTGACTTTACCTGTCCATGTTCCCTTGCCAGGATTGCCTTGGTATGCAACGTACCTCACAAAGTGATGGGATAGGGTAAAGATGTCAAACTCAGGATCATTTAAGAAAAGAATTCACAAAATCCTCATCAAAATCTTCAGAAATTATGGTTTTGATCCATGAGGTGCATGTACACCCCTCCAACTCCTCTCTTGCCCACAGATGTAGAGGACTTAAGGACTCCTCCTGCCACTGAACTGAATTACAGCTTTCGTCAAATACTAAATGCAAAGTTTTCAAACAGATTATACGTTTTGCAAGGGTTCATCTATAATAGTAGGAATTGCCATGTTGCTAGGTTTCCATTCTCTCTCCCATGCAATTGGCAGTCAAATTATTGCTTTATGTAAAAAGTTATAATCATTATAATCAAATATAATTCAAAACTTATGCTAGGTGGCATGATGTTATATCAGAACCACTCTCAAAGCTACAATAAACTTCTTTGTCAGTGCTTTCCTTATGAAATCTGGTTTTCATTGGGTTTCTGATTTATTCACAAGTGTTTATCCAAACTTCAGATGCATTTCTGCATAAATATAATTAAAACATGGTTACTTTATATTGAGAAATATGAAGGTAATTAGCAATGTAATGAATTGAAGGTCATTGCAATCACGTGCATTTTTACTTGGTTTGTACTCCTAATTGTAAGTATCTTTGCACATGTACTATTTCCTTACTGCTTTGACACACTGGCTTACAAAATTTCCATTATTCCCTGTTTTCAATTTCAAATCTCATTCTCATAGGTTATTGTAGCATTTCTATTTCCACTACTGGGAAACTGCCAAATATTTAAAGCATAAAAGGGTTTTTATATGGAGTAAAACTGTTGTCTGTCTAGGTCCATAATACCTACTGTGTTGCAAACTCTCTCAATTTATCTTTTCTTATCTATCCAAAATCTGAATTCACGTGAATAACAATATTCATTCTCAAAGGAAACTATCTAGACCCCTAATTTAAAAAGGTACCCTGCACACATGATTTAAGGAGTTTCTAAAACCTAACTGGAAACTGGAAGAATTCAAAATATATAACTTAAAAGCAGTTTGTGCCCATTGCCTGTGGTCCTGGCACTGGGCGCCAATGAAAAGTCTGACTCCACGTTATTTTCTATCCTCCCCTTTTTTTCTTTTTTTAGGGCATGGAACATTTGAAGGCTTGCCTAATTCTCCTTTATGTATATTACTGAATTGATTGGCTAGGGATGTATGGTCTGCAGGGGACTAGCAGAGTTACCCTGCTTCAGTTTCAGTACAGTTCCTATACATTGCATAATTAGCAAGTGAATCAGTAAGTCCACAGGATTCAATCAAGAAAGGCTGTTAATTTAGTCTCATCATGCTGTGTTACTTTGTGGGTTTAAAGGCTAGTGCAATAAACAAACTTTTAAGTTCAGTTTCTTTTATTAGAACTACCAGGTTGTTTTCTCCTAATTCACCTCAAAACAAATACAATTCCTGAAAATAAATGTCCAATTTTTCACACTGGAGGTAGGAAAACGCTGGAACAATTTGTCCAGGGAAGCTGGAAACTTTTCATTCTTGGAGATATTTAGACCTTGTCTAGACAAGGCTGCGAGCAATCTGATCTAACTGGCTCTGCTTGGAGCGCAAAGTTGGACTACATGACCTCCAGAGAGCCAACCTAAATTTCTTCTGTTATTTTGGGGTTCTATTCTATCACACCTCATGCCATCAAGAAACCCCCTTTGTTAGAAAGAAAGTTGGTAATAATTAATATGCAAGTATCATACTGTAAATTTCTCGGTACCTATGTTGCCTTCTACGTTACCACCAGAAAAAGACCAAACGTTTATGTTATCACAGCTGAAAGCTGGGTTGCTCAATGAAAAACAAAAAGCAAAGTCATTATATAACAATCCTTAATGAATAATACAAAAAAAGTATTACAGACGTAAAAACTGTTTGGAATCTAAATATCATGTTATAGTTTTTCTGCAGTCCAGAACAGTAAATGCTACAGCAACACCATTTTTAAGGTGTGTAAGCAGTCCAGTTGTCAGAGGCAGAGGCCTGGCTACCTGACTTGTCTGCCCTGCACAGCCTGAAAGAAAGGCATATTGTTCCCAGTACAAATAACACAGATTTATAACCCTATCTCCTAATCTTAGGAGGTCTAGCATGGATACGAATGTATGCATAGGTCTGCCTAGAGCAACTTATTAGCAATTTTTTAAGGCAGAGATGGTTTCAAGGCAGAAAAGGAATAGACGTCAAGAACAAGGCATTTTTATAATTAATAAAATAATAAAGAAGCAATTAGGAACACAGCAAACAATTTGTTCAAAATGTTTCACCTTCCACAAGAACAACTAGACTTTCTCTCCGCTTCGCTCCCTCTAGCAAACAACAAAAACATATTTAAAAATTATTCTTTTTCATCTCCCTTTAAATTCCAAACTATAAGAATGCACAATCTGTAAAACATAGAGGGTAACAGATTTACTCTTAAAAGTTGATTTAATTCTGGTAAACCATCCATTCCCTCTGTCAGCAGGAATACAGTGTTCTGTGATACCACAAAAAAAGTGTAAAAAGTAAAATATGCTCTTGAAAATTACACTAAGCTGATGCTTGAAAGGTGAAATTCCCTCCATCTGCTTGTGATGCTTGAGTAATCAGGCTCTGGGGTACCTACTCCAAACCCACACTGAAAGTACAGGGCTTTGTCAGTGACCTGCCCACTGTGACGAGGTCTGAAATCACACACAGATGAATTCTGCTGGTCCCTTTTTGGTGCATGGACCTTACCAAGTGGTGCAAAGATGGGAGAGACTGGAGTTTGGTCTAGTGCTCCATTTTGGAACCGTAACTGCAATGCACGTTTACCGGCAATTAAATTCACTTGATTGCTTCTCTTGAACACTCACTGGCAATCTGAACCAAGTACACGAAAGGAGCCTTTCATTACTAACAGGACCCCACTCATGCCAGGGAACAAACTGCTGGAGGAACTTATGTCCATCCTGGGACTGGGATGCTCTAGATGATGCTGCGGGACAGGACTTCCCCCTTCACTTCATTGGGAAAGAAAGAGCTTTAATTGTATCCATGGTATATTCTAGTGCACACAACGTGACACCAAATTATAAAACCAAATGGATTTCACATCTAACAAAAGCCACTGCAAAGTGTTACATTGCTAGTTTAGATACACCTATTGTACTCTCTCACGTTAATGTCCACAGAGGTCAGTTTGGCAGCATGTAGAAAATGCAACTATTCAGTCGTGTTGCCCCGAGCAACTTTATTAACTGTTATGTGGTATCCAACAGTTAGGTAGGTAAAATGGATGCCAAATGGAAAAGTTTGGGGTTTGGTGTTTTCTGATAAAACTTTAATTTATAAAGAACATAAATAAAATCTAATTCTTGTAAACTTGCTAGAAATCAAATAAAAGAGAGATTTTCTGTTTGCTATTGGAGTTATCTTTCCAGTGGACAAACTAAATTCAGAATAAACTTTATTTATACAAAGGATTATGCTACACTCTGTATGAACGTCTCTCTGGTGTGTGTAAACTTGCTTCTGAAATTCAGACAAGGAAAATTCATCAGATTACAGTTTTGCCTGCAGCTTGTGCTATGGTCAAACATCCTGCAAGATTTTCAGTCTATTATTGTTCTACATTAGTGGTCCCACGCCTCAATATGTGTGCCACTGTGATCTGTGCTAGACAAGTCCGCCTGGAAAATTCTGTAATCCCAGTGGTTTAGAAAAAGTGAGTTCGTAAATGGGAACTTGACTACAGCAAGATTTGGGTAAGATTTCTAAAACCAAGTGATTTAGCACTTTTGCCCCACTGCCTTCTGACTATCTAAATATGTTTTGCAAATGGGACTTCACTACCTTAGAACGCTAATTTCTCACAGCCATCATGAGAATTATAAAATAAGGAGCTAAACTGGGATCTCCTGCAACTCAATCACTTCTCTATCAACCCAATGTTTGCTAGCGAATGAGAACCAAACGATGAAAGAAACTAGCACTTATGAATAGACCTTGACTGAGGAGAAACATACGAATTAAGTAAATCACAGACACAGTGAGAACTGCATTGCATTTTTTGAGTTATTCTTTATTTTATAATCTAAAAGTTCTAGGAGCAATTGCAATAAAGAAATAAAAGTTTACACTGTTTCTACTTTGTATGAACCACTCCATTGATTGTAGGGCTCTACAAATGAAAAATTAGTTTGTTCACTGTAACACTTTCAATGCATCATGTTTAAGGTGACACTATGCTATTATACTACAAAGTCATGTAGTAGAGAAACATAATGACCTCTCTTTGTAATTTTACAGTTTTCAATGGAGTATCATCATACAGCAGTAATTTGATATTTTGCAGTTTTAAAATGCAATTGAAAGCATTTTTATTGGATACATTCTCATTACATAGGCACACAGCCTTCATTTGATAAAGCTGTTTAACAGCAGACTGAAAATGAATGATCAGTTAGAAGGGGAAAAAGCCACTGATGAAAAAAAGGAAAATAAAAAGGTTGGAAAAATTTTAATCACTGTAAATTCTGAGATAATGACACTGCTCTTCACGGTATTCTGATTTTTTTTTTGCCAGCATTCAAAACTCTCTGTATTACAGTAAACGCTTCACTGCAATCTTGCAAGGTTTTCCTCAAGTATAACCTGGCAATTCACTGAACCCCCACTGAAACAACTGCACTGTCACACTTCCCCTATGCGCTACCAGCTTTCTCCTTTTCCTTATCTGTTTTCATTCCCTAACAGCTCATTTGATATTACAGCCTTCAGGTCAGTTCTGAGCAGCTTTATGAAATACTTACAAACAAGTGAAAGTTTAGTTGTCTTTCTGTTTTGACAGTCTTTGCATCTTTTACCTTTCTTCGTAATTCTTCCTCATGCTTTTCAGTTTTCCTGATTAGCCAAAGGACCTGGCACTGCTTTTATGCCTCAAACTCACATGAATGAAGTGCAAGTTAGGTCTGTAATTAAAGATGATATGCATTTCGAATCCAAGAAATTGGCCTAATGTCATAACAACTGTCTAGATTTGGCAACCAGGTATGTACTGTGAGCCATTTACCTAGCATCAAATAGAACAGAATTATGACACTAATTCAAAATAGAAAATTCTTAAACTGCATTATTTTTCTAGTAAAATAACAAATTACCATAGATAAGAACCCCACAAGAGGGATGAAAGTAAACAGTTTAGGGACCCATCATGCTTCATTTTTTTTCCTAAACTGTTTCTAGCCCAAGAATTTTTTTTCCACACTAAAGCAAGTCATAGGAATTTTGAATTCTTTTTTTTTTGCTATTTTCTAAACTCTACATCTCCCTCAGTTTTGTCAATTTGTTTCAGCAGTTCCCAAGAGACCATTCTGACTTCCACAAGAATGCTCTTATACTGATTGATTCAGAGACAACAGACAGAAAAGGTATAAAACCAAACAGCTTATAACAGAAAAGTAACTTTTGTTGCTGTAATTAAGGACAACCTCCTCTCACTTAGCATAAACTACATTTAGATTTTGTCAGTAATTGTCAATGAACAAGCAAACAAAATCCACACATTTTTCTCTTGAAGTTTCATGTCTCATCTGTTCTAGAATATCTCTATCTGTCCTATTTGATACGGGGATAATGCACAGATTTAGGGTGCTGGGCACGAGAAGGAAAAATATTCTTCTGCTTGCTTGAGCAACAGAAATGTAGACAATGTCTCAGTCTTGGTTTCAAGTTTAGTTTAGTTTTTTTACAGTACATATAACTGTCTCTGATGCACTTTTCTTTTTTTTCTTAGTCCTGAAATTATTGTAGTCACCCACTGCCATTTCAGTCTCCTGTGCTCTAAATGTTTCTGCTTTGTACTCCTTTTACATTTGATCTATGTATATTTTTTCCTTCACTTCACTACAGTGTCATGGCTCAGACTGCAGCCCTAAAGAGGTCTTCAGAAATGCCTGATCAGTAAGCTGTACATCCCTCCCGATTTCATTAGCAGACACGAGTGTCAAATATTAATGTTCCTATTCTATTTCCTTCTGATGTTTCAAATAGTAAAGAATACAATTCAGTTTATCTAGTTATTTCAGCTTTTAAAGCGGAAAAAGTGACATTAAATAATTCATGATGACTACCTTTGAAATTAGAAAAAAACAGGTACACAACCTCTAACAAGGGTCTTTTTTTCTTTTTTTTTTTTAATGATTCATTTAAGGGAGAAGAAATAAAGTAATAATATTAGCTAGCTATAGAAAACACAGCACTGGAGGATACAACTGTACAAATATCATCCAATGGTCTCCATGTTGAGTGTTTCATATTACTTTTCAGAATATGTGGCTGAATTTAAGACTAGTAATCAAGACAATAGATCAGAACTCCCTACTTAAATAAAGTCTGTGACATTATCATGGAGAGCTACTACTGACTCGTTTAAGCGTTTGCTGAGAACACGTATTTGCCAAAACAGCCAGATTCTATATTTCACTTATACACCAGGGTTCTTGGAGATCCTAATGCAGAAGCTGACGCCTGCAATGTTACTCAAATCTGTATCTCTTGAGCTTTAGGATTAGACTGGCAAGCAAAAGCTGTGGTACAATGGAAGATGTGCCCTTTCTCATTGGAAAAAGAGATTTTAAATGACTCGCCTTGAAGACCCAGCTAACACACCAGTGACCTTTACACACCTAATACTTGTTATGATGAGAAGAAAGATGCACTGTCTTAAGAAAGCGGGCACATATTGGCTGAGCTCACAGCTGATACCGTGCACCACAAGCACTCATATGCTGACCCATGTCGTAAGGCTCGACCGAGGGCTGTGGAAGACCCACAAAGTGGCCCCTCGCATGTTTTGTGAGGAAGAGGCTTCTTTGCCTGACACTTCTCCAGCATTTGCTAATACCCACACCGTACCTTTGGCTTTTTTCTAGAATGAAGATGGGCCCATGAGTGTTTCCTAAATGGCTGATAGCCCATAATTGGGGTAACTTTCATCTTAGGCTTTCAGAACAACTCTCAACAGAATCAACGGTGGAAGAACAGAAAATACTAAGAGCTTCTCTCCTTCCTTCTGCTTAACCCTCTCACCAGGCAACACGTATTACTTTAAAAACCTGTATGCATATGTACATATTCTCACGGGTACATTTTAGTGTATGAATGAGATGCATACTTAAGGCATTTTGATGAATGAACTGATAATTTTGTTAGTGAATGAAAATCTCCTATTGTACCGAATAAACTGATAAATGTGCACACATATTTGTAATACCGCATTTATAATACAGTACTTTTATTCAATAAAATGCCTTTTACTGTAACCGCTTCTATTTTCTGTTTTTAAATCTAGAAATGGCTACAGAAATTAACTGATTCAGTAGTCACACAATTAAGCATTTCAATCTGCAGCATTAATTTATCAGCGTAACTGCTGCTGAAATCCAGCTTGGCTATCCTGACTTTCTTTCCAAATATATATTACATATATATATAGAAAAATATATGTATTCAAATATATGACTACATAAATTTTGTAAATATTCTCACTCTGATTTTCCCCTCTGGGATATTTCAAACACCACCCTCTCCCTTTTCAAAAAGATGTCTTAGTAAATGCAGAAAGTGAAAGAGATGCATAATATTTTAAAATACTTTATCTGAATTCTGAGAATATTGCTGAGTATTTTGGTGAAATCATTAAGAAGAAGGTATATTTAGAAGGAAGGGATATTTAGTGTTTAGGAAAAGAAGTCCTGTGACAGTGGTCCTGTAGCAGCATTATCAGTATACTTCCAACAACAGTTTTATGGATATGTGTTCTTCTTGCGGCTTCTACTTTCTATTACTATGCACTGTTTGCCTCCCTAATCAGCTGTAAGGGAGCGAAAATGCAGCGATAAATGGTAGATACCGCCATAAACGTAACCAGAGTCTGACAAGAATACTCTTTGAAGTCAGTGCTATAAGTTACACTTTTGCCATGGAGGTAACGTCTTAGTATACTATACAATGTCCTGCCCTGTGTGCAGGTCCATGATGCTCAATAAATAAGAAGGTGAATTTTCTCAGTCAGAGGCATAAAAATAGTATGTTGCACCTATGCAAGGAGAAAATGATTTTTTGAAAAATTGGGCTCTTGAATTGTATTATGTATAACAATTCTTACCATCGTAGTTCATCCATCCAGATAAAACGGTACCTGTTTCCTCTTTAAATGTCAAATATGTAATATATATTTTGAAACAGAAAGGATACCTTAGGGTACATGCTAATGTACTCCCTTCAATTACATTTTATGATTATGACCTTTATTCCAACAATAATTTAATGTTTTAATTAAATTTGCAACCATTTTCATTGCTGCAAGATGTCCTTCATCTCTCTGTACTGTAATTTAATGAAGTGATTTTCAATCACAATCAGCAATATCTAACAATAAATTTTAATACCATTTTTCAGGAGTCTAAGAGGATCCTTCATGTTTTAAAACAAACTTCGTATCAATGCCATGGCAAGAAATAATTCCGTCCTTTACTGTAACCAAAGAATACACATTGTAAATTTTGTCAGCCAGCTCTTGAGATGTGGAATATTACGTATTTCTTCCAAAAAAAAGAGTTCTAATAAAAATATCCTTAATTAAGAAGAAGAGAAAAAAAAAAGAATGAAACTGTTCCAAATGTGATAGCACCTTGGAAAAGAATGTCCACTGGTAATTAAAATGTCCCTTAATTTTGATTTATGACATGATTCTCATTACAAATCTAGATTCAGATGTAGGTTACTGACTTCAGCGCTCTTACACTTTTAATACTTCAAATTTTAAAAAAATCATTTGCTGGGAAAATATCCATTGACTTTTGAAATAACAATTATGTTTGAACATCTTCTGACAATATTATGGTATGTCTTACCACAGAGATTCATGAAAGAAGTGAGTTATACAATACAGAGGACTTGTGGAAGTGGGGAAAAGAATATCATGAAAACAACAGTCGGAATATTTAATTTGGAAGAATAAGATAAACTGCCATTGTATCTTCTTTATACAACAGCAGCAACTTATGAATACCGCAATTTTTTGCATATGAAGCAGTAAGTGCAGCAGAAGAAACAGAAAAGCCATTAATACTATTAAGTCATCATCCTAGAAAAAAAGAAACAGTTTTTTTGTCTCTTTCTTGCACATAAATTTAAAGTTTCTTGGAAGCACAGAATAGGCTTCTCCCTCTTTTGTGGTATTTTATGAAGCATACATGCAGGGAAAAGTAAGTGAGAATATTTAGAAGCTCAGCTTGTTCTTAACTAGGAAAATATGCAGTGCCTTGAAAATAAAAAATCAGGTGAAAAGATTCAGAACACCTGAATCTGAGGAAATGTTGACAGGGTCTGACAATACCAATTTTTAAATAACAATCACGATGCCAGTGCCGAAGCCAAACCTTAAAGGCTTCAATTCCTCCTAGGTCTATATATCAGGGCACAGGAAAAGATCTAGGGTTGGCTCTGCAGATGGGTTCAGGCTCGACAGTGGTCACACTAACGAACTGTAGCAGCTTGCATTAGTAAGATGGAAGATGAAGGATCTCTGAAGCAAGGCAGAGAACTGAAGTGCGGAATGGAAATGAGAAGAGTTTCCACAGAAGGGAAGGTCTAAAGCAGCAGCGTAATGGTACACGTGGCGATGGTAAAAAATCTGGGTTGTAGTGAAGATGAGCAGAACTGAAGCAGAATCTCTGCACTGATAATAATGTCTGAAGAGATGCCAAGCAATAGCAACCGGATTTTGAGAAAATATAATAAGCCTTGTGACACAATGAGCCCTATATGATGTCAAGTAATTTTTTTTTGCTGCATTCTCTGAAGCCTGATGTAGAATGAAGGTACCTTCTACAATGGGTCTCACATATCCCTGTATCTTGGAAGGTGGTAAGTAAATTTTATTAGTTACATCGGCGTGATTTGAGTTTGCACAACAATGATACGCTACGCGAACCTCTGGTGTGAATTTACACAAATAGACCTACCTGGGTAATAAGACAGAAGGCTAGAAATTATTTAATTCAGTCTTATCTTCTGCAGACTAAAAGCAATCAGGAACATATCTAAATAGAGCCATTATTTTCTGAATGTTCTCTATTCGTCTCATGCGGTCATTCATTTCAGTGCAATTATTATTTCCAGCCATAACTTTGTAATGAAGGAACAGGATTAATTGCTGTTGTGCTCTAACCATTTCAACTGTGCTCAAAATTCTGTCTCTTGGCAGAAGCTGAATGTCTTGCTTTCAAATGGTTTTGAGGTGCATCTATATTTGTTACCAAATGTTCTTCACAGCGAATTCAGTCTGTTTGGCAAGGCTTTTTTTTTCCCCTCTGCTGCTGCTTCTTAACTTTAAAATGTATATAGCTCTCAGTCTGAGACTCCTTTACTTAACTTGAGAGATTTATTGACTTAGTCTAACCTGAGCTGCTTGTCTTTTCTCTTTCTTCTAATTTCACAAGATCTAAGTCCTATTTTTGACAGAACAGAGCATGACATTTTTCCGGACAGACTCAGAACAGTAATTTGTGTGGCCATGTGCTTAATTTGATTATTTCTTGTGCAAACAGTAGACATTATTTTTGTCCTAATCGTAGGTTTTATTTTTTATTTCTGCTGGCTCTAGTTGTGAAATGCACCAGAGAACTATTTACATAAGACACAAACTGATTCTCAGAAAATGTATCAGAAATGCCCATGTAAGGAGAATACATAATCTACTGTATGAAAAGAATAAAACACATTGTGTACTTTATATCCACGAAACAGAGGGCAGCTGTATACGTAGCACATTTGTTGAAGTATTCATTCATAAGACATTTGGTTAAATACAGTTGAAAAAGAGACCTGGGAGACCCAACTTCTGCAGGTTTCCACAGAACAGGGAAGTTCACAACAGTAACAGTCTCATCAGACTTCCCACACAGCATTTAAGATCATACAGGATTTACGCCCCTCCTTTCATTTACTATTGATTCTGCTGTCACATGTTAGCATTATTTTTAATTATCATAAATTGGGCTGTAATAGCGCTTTCTCTTCCTAAATGTGACTCAACAGTTGGTGTGGCTATAAATTTGTAGGCAATAGCCACTTCCAAATAGTATTCTCGCAACCAAACTATTGTGTTTAAAGTATCCATCTGTATCTGACAGTTTAGAATGAGTCACTGACCTCTGCACTTTGCCTTGTTTAGCAAAATCATCAGAATTTCTTGAAAAGTTCAATTAAAAAAAATACAGAACAAAAGAAATCATAAGCCAGACTTCTGCTAGGATGCCGATTGCTGAGAAACAGCCTTAGTGGCTTTATTGAGTTGTTGATGTGTGATTTAGAACGTGGGTAAAAATACTCCAAAATACTTACCATTAAAGGCCTTACCTACCATATATTTCCACACCTTGGTTTTTCCATATCCAAAATGGTAAAATTAATGGGAGTTGGGACCGTTTAGAGTTTCACCCCATTGCCTGGGTGAAATAAAATGAGCAGAGTATCTGCTTTAAAGACTACAGAGATGACTACAAGTTGTGAGAAACTTCTGGGCAGATCTCCCACAGCTGAGAGAGGATCTTTCACTGTCTCCTGAACTCTGGCCATGGATATAGACATTATTGTCTGAGATTAAATCAGAAGCAGAGACACCCTTTCATACTCCAAGCTGTTTCATGCATAATGGTGTCGATTCTGAATTTGGACAGAAAAGAAAGCACTTCAACAAATTAAGAAGTAGTTCTGGAATCCAAAGAAGGTTTACATGTGAACACATGTAATTACTAAATTCTGTGCCAAAGAATGGCCTTGGAAAATGAGCTTTACAAAATGCATGAGATCTACCATAGCAGTATACAGATGATACAGAGGTACGTTCCCAGGAAGAAAACAAATTCTTTAACTTGCCATTATAAAAGGTAGACAGTGTTTTTATTCTCTATTGTAAAAGAATCTGCAGGTAAAAAAACCACAAGTGTTTTGGAACGGCATTAACAGTACAAAATGATAAAACCACCATATAGCTGTCCCTCCAGAAATGTTTACGCCAAATGAAAATGCCGGGAGTCTTTGTAGCTGACTTCAGAATAGTGGCATCTCAAATTGGTTTTTCCAACACATAGCAATGCCACTGACTCGCCTTCACCCTGATTGCTTATGCTGAATTTAATAGAAGATCATCTGCGGGGGAGTTCAAGGTTTCACTAAGAAGCACCTCAGAGTCATGCCTATTTTAAGGTTGTTTGTATATATTGTACGGCTGTTGCATATCCTTGTGACAGCGTGCCCTGAAGACACATTTGTAGTAGGGGCTCAGTGACTTGCAGACAATTTTAGGGGTTTAATAATAGCATTTCAAACTCTCTGTCTCTTAGTAATAGACAGATATATTAGGATAATAGAAGGAAGACACAGCAAAGGAAGTGGTATGCACTAGCTTTTTCTCACCTATTGCAAAGCTTATATAGCAATTTTTATGATCCTATTAAAGGCATGATGTCCTGGGATGTAGGACAAATGAAATCACTGTTTTTTCAGGGAATGTTCTTTCTCTTCTTGGTGTGTCGTGGCCCCTTTTAAAGAAACGTAGCTTAAAAATCAATTTGCGTTGTTAGCCAGTTTGGTATATAGAATGTAGCACACAATAGATAAAAATACTGAAATGACAGTTAAGTAGGGAGTCTATCATGAACTGATCATTTCTGTGCAAAGTTTAATGTAAATGTTAGTTTCAACTGACGCTTTTCAAATTTATTTTTTTCACCAAACAGAAAACTAGATTTAAGTGTGACATTTCAAGTCTTTCACCATAAAATACAAATCCCTGAAATGTTAGATGCAATTTGTTTGCCGCGACATCAAAACCTAGTGTAGAGACGCGGGGGCTAAACCAAATACGCTTTTTAAAAAATGTTTAAACTTGCTGCTAAGGCATATGCTTGTCTACTAGAAATTCTTAATTAAACATCTCTGTGCTGATGTACAAGCATTATTACTGCCAGAAGAGTAGAAATGTTTCAACTATATCAAACATTACAGAAATTAAGAAGATCCACAGATACAGAAGATCCACAAAATATGTTTCTTTTGAATATTCATACATAATCAGCAAACCTGGTCAACGTTGCATTTATCTAACAGAGTTATGGTCAAGGAGCGAGAAGGAAATTTTGAAAGCCTGAACTTCATGCTCAAGAATCCTGCTCACAGCCTAAATCTGCTCCAAGTCAAGTTTTTACACTAGCCACTTATGAGTTACCCTTCAAAATGAAGGTCAAACTTATTAATTTAGAGTACGTATATAAGCATTTTATGACAACCAAATTACCAGTGAGTTCATTGTGATTAATATTATTACTGTGGTATCAGAACAATTAAATGTGGCAGGGCCATTATTTTAAGGCTTGGTCCAGTTTAGATTTACTTCACGGTACGAGCACATGTGCTTCTGAGCTAAAAACACAGTTGATCAGTAGAAGCAATGTGTTTTGTGCGAGTGGTACTTAAACTCTTAGATATTTATAAATAGCAAAAAGTGTCTGAAGCTCACTAAGTTTTCTGCTCTTTGCAGCAACCACTTTTTAACAGATAAACTTGGAAATCCTAATCTCAGTCTCTTCCTGTGCAGGTTTCTTACAACTGACACCTCTTTATCGATTTTGGTAGAGTTGCTTCTCACCTAACTGGACAGAGAATGAAGGTCATGGTTTGCATTTACAGTTGCATTCATACTGAAACAGAATTAGCTTATTTTCTCCTTTATCTGCTTTGGAAAAATCTGTGGGACAGATTTTCATCCCTTGCACTTTTGAAATACTTCTGTTGACATTGAGGGAAATATTCACAATCAATCCTATTGTTACTGAACCATAATGATGAAGCAATTACATCCTCAGCCCCACCAAATTTTAATTAGGATAGTGATAATAGATTCTGTAATAATAACTCGTTGTTGGCATCAAATAATAAAAAAGATCAATTCATTTGTTCTATAGTCTTCCTCTGTTTTACCACAGGGGAAGTAAAAGAACAGCTTTGGGCTATCGTTAATGTTAAACACTTGATGGGAGTGCTTTAAACTAACCAACTTTAAATTCAATCATTTCTTTTCCTTGAAGTGCTGGATGACCTAAAACTTCACTTTCACAGTAGGAAACCACAGCGTTTTTTATTGAGGCACGAGTGCATTTTTTACTATAGCACTTTCTCTGCCCATTTACATGCATTTTTAAATAATTTCATTTTTCTCCGTTTTCAGTGCAGTGGCTGTCTGAATCCTGCTTTTACAAGGCAGCTTCTTTTTACAGTATGTCTTGCTTTTATATGGATCTGACACTCTAGAAGCAACTGTATCCTACATATGTATTAGCTAGACATATTTCTATCTGAGAACTAGTGAACACTCCCTTCATGTTTTTTCTCTTCTGAGCAACACTAAAATGTCCACTTTCCTATAGATCCACAATTTACGGTATTTAATTAATAGTTTATATTAGATTGATGACAATAATGACATATATATAGTCAAATTCCCTGAAATTCTCTTCCTCCCATCATATTTCTACATAATGTTATTACAGGTTTAGGAATTTTAGGGACTGAAGGAACCTTTATAATCATAGTCTGACCTACACAATACATCAGAAAGATTCCCTTTCAGTAACTGCTGCATCAAATGCAGAAGATATTTGAATTTGATCATCTCTTCTAGAAAAAGAAGAACTTATGATTTAAATTTTTCATACGAAACTCACTACCTCATTTGGTATTTTTTTTGCTAATCGCTAATTGCTCTAGAGGTAGAGCCTGTATCCTACTTCTAGTAGGATACGTTGGATTTTAGCTTCCAGACACTAAATCTGCCTTTTACTTCCAGAACAAAGAATTAGTACAAACTGTTCCCAGTGCAGATAATGTGATTAAACACCTTGATCAACTCCCAAGTTTCAAACAAAACTGACTGAACGTGTGACTGAATTTCCTTTATAATAAAGTGGATTTTCCAGACCTTTACTCAGTGATTAGGCTTGTTTTGTATCCTTCCTGATTTTTCAATAAGCATTTTTTAGGAAGCCAGAAATCTAACACAAAAAGCGATATTCCAATTCATACTAATGAGATTATACTACTCTATATTCCAGCCCAGAAATTCTGTCAATGTTCTTAGCTACCTCTAGGAAAGCGCGATCTACTATGACTCATAAATCCTCCACAAATGCACTGTTTTTCAAATCTGCCCTGTAAATGGGATATACAGTCTAATTCCTAGCCGCATGATCTTCCCAATGTGGAAGTAAGGTAATGAATTTATTTACCACATTCATCCAGATTGGGATCTGCATGATGGAAATCAGCATTTAAGATCATTCCCAACACCAGCATCTCCTAGTTGCTTAGCTCAGGGCCATGAGAACTACGCTCATCACGCCCTTGCTCATTATGATGGCTGTGTTGTGTCCTGTTCTACCTTTTCCCATCCAGGGTACAGCAAATTTGCACATAAAACGAGATTTGATTCCTGAAAAGGTTCATTGGAATGAAATACATTTAGGAATTTTGCACATGCAATTGGATTTTATGCAAGTCATTATACTTGACATTGATTGAAAATATAACTCTAATAATTTTGATGTGTTATTTTAAAGAACTAACTTCAAAAATCTGTGAGAAGACTATTCAACGTTTTTGATAACCAGAGATATTTTATGCCTTACTTTTTAAAAATAGATTCACTAAAATCAGCGAAGCATAACAAATTTACTAGAAATCTCTCTGATGAGTATTGGTATTTATGCCAATATCCATGCACAAACCTGAAAGTATATATTTTTCTGTTTCTGCCAACAAGCTATTTTTCAGACAAAATTTGACTTTTTTTTGTCCCATGAAGCATAATAGAATTTTATGGGAAATTCAGACTGGGAAATAAAAAAGTGTTCCTACTGAGAGTACAGATAACTTCCACCATTTTATTTTACTGCCGAGTAAGTTAGCAAAATAGCATTCTTAGTGTACGTTGTAAATATGATATTATTACTTTACTTAACAGATTTTTCCTGGTCTCATGTAATGGATTTCTCTTAAATGCAACATAACTAAGTCATTCTAAGTTATCCTTGTAGCCATTACTGCTTCAGATGTTGACAACTGTTCTTCCAGCAGCTCAAGGTAATATTTTTAAATACAATTCTGGTGTCTTTTTCTAAAGAGCAGCTTTATTCTTTCAGACAGGTAAAAGGTTAGTGTAGCCTGCTTGAATGGCAAATGCCCAGCAGCAAAGCTTTTACCTGCTGGCATGACCATAAGGGAGCATACTGCAATAAAACTGAGTTTGCTACTACTAATAATCATAATCTACTGATTGATTTATAAAGCTCCATCTGAATTTTTAAAATGTGATTCATGCATTACTTAACACAAAGTATCAGGAGACAGAGCATACTTACTACACATTAGGTACTTTTTTATGCAATTGAAATTATCGTTGCTATGCTTTTGCTTTGCATTGCTGCAGTTTTACACAAGTCAGCCAACATAAGCAGAAGACCAGCCACCTGGTTTCAAAGCAACCTTTGCCCTTGCCTCCACCACAGAGCTTTACGGTCAATCCATCTATGCATGCCTTCACATGTATTTGTGTATGCAAATCCCTAATGTTTGTAAAAATTCTTTGCAGCTGCATTTTGGGATGAAGAAATTTAAATGGACAGTGTGTGAAAACTTGCTATCTAAACTTATCATAGATTAGGCTAGCATTGGGGGATACTAAATTCAAATGCTTCAGAGTGGATTCAAAAGAAATGAAGCTTTCCCTCGCTGCTCAGGGTAACTCTTCCTGACGTCTCCAGAAGTCTTAATGGCCATCCTATAGACTCAATGGAAATAATCTCTTTAACACAGAACAAACAATGGAATGACTCTTCCCATTAAACCATTCAGGACATAGAGAGTCATTTTTAAGAAATACCCTAAGAATTCTTTCATGCCCTTTATGGGACTTAGTTGGGCCACAAAAATGTATGTACCTGTATCTGCCAAAGGTGTCCATCTTCTTCCAGTATAATTATTTTTCAGTTCTGCCCCTTCCCGCTCCCTCTTCTGCAGTTCCCAGGCACTGAATGCTTATTAGTGCAGGATGCTTAAAACATATATGATGATTTAGCTTTGGAAAATCTCTATTTTGATTGAAGACATTTCCTCCTGACATATCACAATCAGGCAAAACAATTCATAGCTCAAGAGTTCTCTATTGCATCTGATTACTACTTCTACTACTATATAATGCAACACCTAAAACTTTATCTTGTCTTCACACAATGTCATTCCCTGAATTGGTGGTTGAAGAATTATGAAAAGTAAGCACTACCACAGGAACTGTAATTGATTTTCTACACTTAGCAATAACTAATCTTGTATCCCAGACCAGCACTAAGCAATGGATAGCCACTATTCCTTTACAAATAGAAATGAATGAAAGTCTTTTTTATATTTTCAGGAGTTAATTCCCATTTTAAAGGTATTAGTTATTATTCTATCATTTTAAGCAGTTTAGCAATGTCAAAGGAACATGAGAGATGCTGTCTTTTGTTGGAAGGGGTTTAGGAGGTGTTTGATTATTTTCCTCATTTTAATGGTGTCATCAAACATTTATTTAACACCTTAGAAAGTCTTGCTTACCATGGTGCCATGGTGAGCTCTTTTCTGCTATAGGAAAGCCAAATTTAACTTGAATTGAGAATAGCATAGATAGTAGTATTGTGGGCAGTAGCAGCATCCTCTGAAAGTGACATTTCTCCTTACAGAATGGTAATGAAAGAAAAGGGCTAAAGGAGTATGAACGAGGCATGTCAGTGTATTTGTGCAGAAAGATCCCCTTCCCTATAAGTGGCCTTTACGGAACCCCCTGCACACATCCTACTTCAAAGAAGTGTATTGTATCTATAAGGAATCTGTGCTTAGGTTGACAAAAATCAGAATATGAAGGAGCACATATGCTGCCTAGGCAATATGCAGCTTATACTACTTATTGGCTTCTGAGCTATAAAAAGCCCTTTGCCAGATATTTTCTGTTCTAGCTCTCGCATGCTCTCTGTCTGCTATGTATAAAAATCAGCTATTGCTTCTCTTGGCCACCTTTACAGAAATCTGAAAAACATGAAAAATATCAAAGTCCTTAAGAAGACTCCTTGACGTACAGTTGGTCCAACTTAGAAAGTGTGTAGAAACCATTTTATCTTTGATTAAATCATGTTTTCAGTTAGGTACACTTGTGAAACTACTTTCTACGTGATTGGGAAGTATGACTATCTGACACTCCTACCTGGCAGTAGGAACTTCTTCCAGCATAGACCATGACTATAAAAATTGATTTCAAACAGCATTTCTTTCAGTCAAATATGCTAGTGCTTTTTGTTAAAGAATGACTTGCCAACAACAAAAATTATGTATTTGCCAGACAGGATGACGAGAATGTGCAGACTGCTATCCCAGGCTTCCTTCAGTTTTTTCTGCCTGTTAAAACCACCTTTATTTAAGAGAAAAAAACTGAACAAATCAAAAGCTGTTACACATTTTTTCCCTTTCATATTCCCACAACTGGGTGGATATGGACCACGCTAAGTGGCTGTGAATTAGTTCTGAATTCACTACTTAGTCACAGAAATCTGAATCTCATCTGAGGCTGAGCTATGTTTGCCTTCATGCCCTTTATCACTGGCTCGTACTTTACCTATTTTACCATTTATCTCCACATGTATCGCTTGTATGTCATTACTTGCTAGGTCACCACTCAGGCTTAAATATGCTATCATCTCATTTCAGATAAATTAGACTCTCTGTCTTGCCAGTTGCCCACCCTCAATTACCAAATAAATGAAAGAGATTTCTTCTGCCAGCTCTGTTTGACTTGGATTTATTGGTACATTTTATCAGCCAAATAGAACATGCACTAATTTGGTCTCACAATTCTGCTGCCTGCTCTGCTGAGCCACTTGATCTTGCTGTGGTGGTATCTCAGTTCACCACATGTTGTTCTGCATCTTTGCACTGTTATATGCATACTCTTTTTTTTCTCTGATTGTGCTGTTTTATCTCTGATACACATTATCATGGTATAAAACAGAGTATGTTATGCGTAAGACAGAAGGGAATGGACCTCTAGAAATATATCTCAATATCTCAAATATCTCAAGTTCGAAGGATCCCATAAGGATCATCAAGTCCAACTCCCTGCTCCTCACAGGACTACCTAAAGCTAAACCATATGACTAAGAGCATCGTCCAGATGCTACCTGAATTCTAATAGCCTTGGTGCCTATTATATTATATTATATTATATTATATTATATTATATTATATATTATATTATATTATATTATATTATATTATATTATATTATATTATATATCATACCATACCATATTATATTTAATTAATTATATAAGTTTAAATTTAAGTTGCAGCAGTGTATACTACAGGCTGATCTCTAAGTCTGGCATGTTTGATATTAGCATTCTTCTGAGTTATGATAAGAAATATTTGGCAGATGTTTTCCACTAAAATTTAAGTGCAAAGTTACAAATTCCAACCAAGCTTATTCTTAGCAGTTATTTCTATTATTGAAATTCATATTCTTCTAAAGCACTGAGTGCCCTGACCTATTCTGTTTTTTAAGAAATCTGTGGAATGCTCTGTATTACTTATAAAATGTAATTAAATTCCTTTCAATTTATCAATTTGTGGTGGCTTAAAAGAAAATGTTATAATCCACCTTATTGCTTTTGTTGCATGCTCACTATTTACATTTTTGTGTAAAATCTCATTATTCAGACTGCTGATTGAATAACTTTGAAGCCTGTTGTGTCTTATTAGCAGTGTCACTCATTATGCAGGGTATGATGACTAATGGAAAGCCTTTGCCACACAGCTCTAGGAGATATAGATTTTCGTATCATAAGCTAGTGTTCAGACACGAAATGATTATAGAAGCAATAATAATTAATGAAAAACTTAATTACAATTTGCTTTCAAGGATCGTCACCAGTTTGCTTTTATTCAGGCTTTGTTATCATATTGCATGTGGATGTTTCCTTCCAACTGTACATGGTTGCAAATGACAAATCAGAAGAGTTTCAAAAATAATACATTTATATGAGTGACACCAAGTTAACAACGGTAAGAAACCTCTGAGAAGGACTTCAAAAATGTCGAAGCTTTATTTGCCAATTCTTTGGACCGCCACTACAGCTATGTTCCCTAACCCTTAGATCAATATAATCCAATTACCTCAGAAAACATCAGCAACTGAATGCAGCTTTCAGTAAACTGTCAAGGAAGAGCTCTTTAGAGTGAAAGCCATGATATGCAATTAGGCAAAAGAGAGGACTGCTTATCTCTTCATGGGACACCTGGCAATAATTGTTCTTAGCAAATGACTGCAACTCAAAAAGCAACTTCATCACCCTTTATAGTGGTCTTTGGATCAACAAGATAGATCTGCATCCCAAGAATACATTTAGCTTCATTAGTTTACTAATTATTTCAATCTCTACACACAACGATATTTCAGATAGCTTCAATATATGGCAAAAGTTGGCTTTGTTCATTAAAAAATGTAATAGTATATTTTGCCTTTTCTACATGGAAAAATACACCCCCACAAGTTGTTCCATACGTAAGTGCTACCAAAGAAAGAAAACCAGAAATAAAAACATATGCGTATGTTCTTGAACAGAAATTATGTATATGATTTCTCCATACCAGGTAAATAAGGATTTTAGTGGGGACACAACGTATGCTTATGAAAAAAGCATAATGATTTTCTTTTCAATCATAACTTCCCTATCCATCAAGTCTGTAACAGAGTATGAAAATATGGACTTCCAGCTGAGTTTCGCAGCACTTAGTCCATTAGTCAGTGTTTCACCTCTGTGAATAAGAGTATTCAATTTTTCTAAAATATGTCTTATTTACATCATTATAAATAGCTCGTTCTTAATAAAATAGGTGAGTTCAAGCTTGTTTCTGTTGTTTGGTACAGACTGAAGTTTCTGATTAATAGCGATTTTACACACAACCCATTCAGAAAATGCGCCATCCCTCTACAAAAAATGCATTATTAAATGTTTTTAAAAATGCTCCCTGGTAGAATTTGTATACTTGTAGTTTATGAACTATTTCAAATGTTAAAATGAAAACCAGTATGAAGTCATCAAAGAAAAATGAAAGACCTACTTAAAAGCCACTGAGCTAAAAAGAAGCTATTTTTAGTTTAAAGTACGTATGTATCATGCTCTTTACCACACTTTAATCATTACCCTCGTCAGGACAACAGGTGATGCCAGGGTAATAAAGTCTCTGATTAGAAATGAAACTGCTATGACAGAATTTAAAGGCCATAAAGCCTTCCAATTCGCCTCCTCTCTGTCATTTTACATACATTCTTCCTCTTCCTCCACAATAAACTGTCTATTCATTCAAATTCAAGCATACGCTGCAGGGAAGAATCAGTAAAGATCAACATCAGAAACCAAACCAAACCAAACCAAACTAAAATATACAGCTGTCCACATAAAATTTTCTAGCCATAAAGTGAGCCTAAGGAGAAGTAATCAACTGTACTATTGACAGCATACACAGTAATGCCTTTTGTCAATATCAGTTGCTTTTGTTTTAGCAAAAAAATGAAGAGATGTGATACCCGCTCTATGTTACACATCCTGATTCTAAATCAGGCATTACAATAATAACTTAAAACACACACTGCAGATTCACTTCCTAGTTGTAAAGAAGAACAGTCCTACTTCTATACTAGTACTCTAGCTGGAAAAATAACTACCCACGTCCCATTTCCAGGAACCAAAATGCTATTTCAGGGATATTCTAGGAGTAGCAAGTCTACAAATTACGCTTCTGTGGCCACGTTGTTTACAAGTTAACTACATTACCAGCATCAATAAATGCACTTTGAACAATCACGTGACATTTAATTAACTAACAGTACCCATTGTTTACATGCAGATTAAATACTCCTTGGAGAAATAATTTACTTTGAAGTGTTACCATGTCATCTGTATTGATTTGACTAACAACCTTAACTTTGTATTACATCAGTCCTTGCCATCTAAAATAACATCAGTAGGACTGGATATAACCACAACACATGGACTACTGCAGAAGCTGTGTACAAAGCCCACCTTCTTCTTTAAGCTGCAGTTAGTGAAAATACTTCTTCAATTTCTCAGATTTCGTCTTCAGGAAGCACAAATCTGAAAGTCTCAAGGGGTTAGACCAGATTTAAAATGTATTGGGCATTTTTGATCTAAGGTGTGGGCTTTTCTGCCTATACTGCACAATTGCTTCGCGTATTGATTACATTTACAGCCCTTTGTGAAAGCACTTAAAGATTACTCTTTCCCCAGTTTAGGGATAGAGAAATGAAATCATGGAGAACTGAAATTATGCGCCCTGCTGATCAATAATGATAAAACTGCAGAAGCTAAAGCCTTCTGCTGAGTGCTAACCATTGAAATGCATCAAAGCCAGTGACCAACAAGGATGCCTGACAGTCCTCCAGTGGCCTGAGTACTCAGCCAAGCTGCAGCATGGCAGCCTGGCAGGAGTGTTTTAATGAATTCCATGGTGAGATCTGTTTGCATCCTCTCGTTTCACTAATGTGGACTCCTGTAACCTCTGAAGCAAATCTCTCCTAAATAATTGTCTTCTCTCTCAGTGTTTTTTACAGTACCCTCCTCTCTCCTGAGCATTTATGCAATAAATGACTTGAGGGGCAGCAGAAAGCAGAGATTTTCCAATGCCTTCATTCTTTTCTACCTGGATGGTATTTTTAGCCAGCAACCCATGGCCTGTAATAGTGAAGAGGATCTGTCTTACTCGGTTCCATTTTACCCCACCTGTTTCATCAAGCTCAGTTTCAGAGAGTTCAACCTGATTTTTGAATGCTCTCTCAAATGCCCACCAAGTCACTCTGCAACCTTCTTCCATTCTCCAGTTTTTATAGGCATAAAAATCAGTCATATTCTTCAGATCACCTGGAGCTGCATGACTTTGTCTGGTTTTGTTGCTATGGTAATTTATATTTAAAGTGTTTTAGTTGACTTGAGTGCAGAGGTTGTACCTTTCCTGGCAATAGCATTCTACGGCCAAATACATGTAGCTATAATGATATTACTTCTAACAGTTAGCCTATTTTTCCATTTCTTAATATCAATCTGCTATTATACTTAAACTGTTAAAGTAGTATCTTCAGCATTTCTACATGCCTCAGAAAAATAGCTCTTCTAACTGCATACCCAATACCGTCACCTATCTTACCAGAATGCAGCTTAATTATTTCAGTTTGGTTCCCTTTTATGTTGTTCTTTTTCTGTTACCTACAGCTATACAGCAAAATATTGTTATTACCCACTCTCTCATAATGTCTTGAATCTAGGCATACAGTCCAAAAATGTATCATGTTTCTCCCTTTCATGGCATACTTTTTAGAATGTCATTTGCTGTCCACTGCTGGGAAGAACATTAACAGTTAATTGTCCAGTCCTTTTAATAGCTTTGAATTATGAACATAAAGATATGATTTATATGAATTTGTTGACTGCTGAGAAAAACTGAATTATTGCCTTTAATACGTATGAATTACAACTGAAGTGGAATTAACAGAAGAATCAAAGTCGGACATAATGCCACTCTCCTTTGTATTCCATTATTTGATTTTATACCTGATGGCCAGAATCCGGAACCTAACACGGCTGCAAGTGATTCAGTGGCTTTTGTGCAACTGATTGGGTTAATATCACCTCTATCTCTTTATTTCAACAAATGAGTTTAAAACAATTACATTTTTTAGCCAAGCTGCTCCAAAAAGACTTTGTCAAGTAGCAGCAGATATTCCTAGGCAACTAATTAAGAGCTAGTACCTTTCCACAAAGGTGTGCCTGGCCACAGATGTGTCATTTTGTGCACTGTTGACTTCATTTATTTGCTATGACTTTGCAGCCTCTTATTAGAAAGACATTTTACTTTTCAAACTCCACCCACTCTAAATTAGTGGAGAGCAGGTCTCTGAAACTTGGAATGTTGCCCAGAGAGAACACAATACACAAAGCTGTAAGTTGTTCAAGAAATCATACCAGAAGTTAGAATATGTTCTTGATGAAGCTGTAAACTTCAACTGGTAGACTTAATCAAAATAAGTCTCTATCCCCCTGCTTAGTGATGAGTGGGGTGAATACCACTTCCATCTGTTGTATTGTACAGAAATAAAATAAACTTCGAAGAGAAAGCTCTTAACCTGCTTGGTTTTGCTGCAATGAAAATACCAATTCAGCAACTCATATTTTGAAAACAAGTCTCCAGTAGTCATAATATTTTTCAGATGCCAGATGGCATGCTCTCCTGGTCTTCGCATCAGAATAATGAAATGCTTGTACTTCTTAATGTATCGTTTTGGGGTAGAAAATGAATATGTAAAGTCGTTAAAATGAGAAGCCCTGAGATGAAACCTCAGTCCTACTGAATTCAGGGACAATTCTGCCATTGACTTCAGCAGTGTTGTATTTTTATGACTGCTGTATCCCAGAGGTGAAAATACGTCTGTTTAATTTTGACAATGACATTTCAAGACAGACAGATTGTTTCCTCATATAATTGCTTCAATATACATCCCTTTGGAACTGAGAGTGGTGTAAGGATGCATTTTAGGACAGTAAACAATGGCATGATAGAAGCGGCAAAGTCTAAAGCTTTTTTTGACTATTATTTTGAGTGACTGTATTTTATAATGTCATTGGGTTTTTTTTCATCTGTAAAAATACATACTGCTTTCCTCATATTTACAGGTTAGTACATATATAACATACAACTGTTAGCCTGTAAAAAGCAGGTGCTTTAAAAGCTTCCTGAAACAAAAGTTTCATTTTGAATATTTATTTAACAGCTTCTTGGAAGTGAGTTATCGTAACACACTCATTTGACAAAATGTGGTGTTTTGGATATGGTTACAAATGTACATGGATTTCACCTAAACGTTAAGGTCCCTAAAAAAGAGTGCAATGCAAATAAACGTGCAAGTTTCACAGGCAGTCAACAGAGTAAGACAGAGATGCCTTCAGAAACTGCTTGAAGTAACTGCAGCCTGCCTACCTTGGGAACCTAAACTTAGAAGCCGAAGCCTCCCTTTTTGTAAGATATCAAAACCATATCCGTGGACTATAAGGATACTAGAAGTATTTACTATAGAAAATTCAATAAACTCCTAGAGTTTAAGTTAGGTGCCTACGTTAGTCAGATGGGATCGTTCTTCAGGATCATACCTTTGGAAAAATGGTTTGCAAGCTCTGCCATGTTTCCTCTTCTGAAAATTAAAGTTAGGAAGAGTAACCACTAAATGGGGAAGAGTTTATGGTGGTAAATTATTAATTGGTTTAGCTAGTGCCAAGCCAACCTGCCTGAGATGTTATGTCATTGACTTAAATGGATACAGCTTTCCCCCACCTTATAAACGACACAAAGAATGTGTAAAAGTATTGCTAGATCAGAATGGTCTTACCAATTATTGCTATGAGTAAATTGACTGGAGTTACACGTTTGCACTGACCGCATGTGCCATGTACCAAAACACAAAGACCTGCATCAGATTAATGTTGCTAGTACGACATTAATCATTATACAGGGAATGCATTTGAAAAACATGCATCTGACACTAAACTCATTCAAAACAACCAGCATTTTATTGCTGACTCCAGAAGGACTAGAATCTGGATTAATCAATTACACAATGAACTCTTGTCATTTTAACCTATTTTTTCATCTAATAAGACAGTAGTAGACAACTATTGTCCACATTTTATTGTTGTGCCACACTGATACCGTCTGGGTTGTCATGCTGATGTAGCATTGAAGATGAGCTGAAGAGTGACTCTGTTGTATATTTATAAAGAATTCTGTGGCCAACTTTGCTCTAAATTGGGCATGTAATGAATGCATTACTGCAAAGCAGGGAAATAAAACCTATTATAGGCTAGAAATGAATCATCGCAATGGCAAATCATTTTCTAAGCTGCAGTATTTTCTCTGTTATTGCTTTGCTTTAAACTTTGGTGAAAAGCAATTACTTTATTCTTTCTCTTTACTTTTATTACTGGTGATTCTTATGCTAATTTTCCCCTCTATATTTGATTTGATTTTGAAAAGCTTTTTGGAATTTAAGAGTAAATTGAATTGGTGATACCGCCCTGCCATCTTCACCTCCTACCTTTCTTCTCCCCTTCCCCCACTCTGAGATCTGAAGAAGTCTTAAGAAACAAATAAAGCAAACTCAAAGCTATCACATTTTAAACTTTCTTCTAGATAAATGAGACAAGTCAGTGTCCTCAATGTATCAGAATAATGAAAGCAATGTCTTGCAGTTCTTTTTTTCTTTAGTGTTACTCTTATTATCAGTTTAATAGTTTGAAGAAACAAAAGTTCCCTACATTTGAAAAATTTTACCTATATGAATTTCTTCCCCTGGAAGAATAGAACACCTCCTGCATTTAACTGAAATGTGTTCAATTGTGGTACCTTTGTTGTTCTGTGCCAGTTGCTTAATTCAGTATAAAACATGTAAATTTTTTCCTTGCAGTGAAATTAGTAAACAGAATGTGCCACTTTTCAGATTCATCAAGAATCCCTTCAAGTAAATAAAAAATAAAAATCTGAAATCAGACAACTTACAATTCTAGCCACAAGACCAGAAGTAATCTTTCAACCATTCATTTTTTTCTTGGACTTGATAATTTTATAAAAAATTATTTATTTATTATCAGAACTCACTAATAGGGCATAGAACTATTGAAGATTTACTTTGCTCATTACTTATAGTGTGACATACAGTGTGAGGATTCATATGGATTAGCACTTTTAGATTAAAGGTTGCAACCCGTGAGACTGAAAGGTGGTTTTAATATTTAAACGCTGAGGCTTTGTGTTACTTTTTCATTTGTATTCAATGAATTTGAATTACATTTCAAGACTAAAACCCACATGATTTTGATAAGCACGTCCTTTTAAAATCCACTCCTAGAACGCTTACAGATTTAATAACAATAGGTATGGAAGTACCAATTTTAATTTTAAATCTTATGGCTGTCAAGACTGTTCTAAGTATCCCGTGACTGAAATATTCCACCTCCTGAAAGTCATATCAGAAAAAGGCTGGTATGCCTAACCAAACTCTCCTCTTTGACCTGGATTCCCAGGCCCTTCCTTTGCACCTAATGGAAGAGCACAAATTAAAGGCAGAGTTCTCCAAGGTCCCCTTGTTGTCAAAAGGGAAAGAAACTCTCTAAGTACGGATCTAGAAAATGATCTATATCGTGATCTTCGTAATAGTTAGGTGAGATTGAACCTCAGCTTGCTTTAAAACAAATTAATTAATTGCAGAATTGGGAGAGCTGCCAGCAGTTAGCACATCTGTATTCTTTCCTTGCTTTTATGAGAGACTGTGCCTCCAAAACAGGCTGCTGATGTAACGTACGGCTCCAGCCTGGGGCCTTTTGCTACTCAAGTTTCTGGAAAAGGAAAAGATGCTCAGGGAAATTGTATCCATCATTGGTGATCTTGTGTATATACAGAGAATGCCTCCTAGAGAGCTGAACTAAGTGCACTTTTACTTGCTCCACTTTCCACGTATCTTTCCCATCACTTTTACAGTTGATCCCATAGAAAGATTAAAGATTACGTCAACTCGTTAAACGCTCAGCTGCACTTATTTATTTATTTATTATTTATTTATTATTAATTACTGGTTAATGTATTTACTAAATAACTACCAAGACTAGAAAGGCTCTATTTCAGCATGCAAGTGTGATGACTTGCATGTCATCACAACAAAGGCTTTTGCGTATTTCCTAAAAAGTCATTGCAATGCAGTTGCTTTCCTGGCTGAAGTCTGCTTAATACACCTAAAATGACTGTAAGGATGCTCTTAATTTCCTTACTTCAGGAAGATCAAATGACACAGAATTGTAAATGGAAGTTATACTTTTCCTAATGTCAGGTCAAACATTGGTATTTTCTAATATTTTCTGCAAACCATAAAATGTTACAAGGAAGTAATGAAATACTTTCCTGTGGGCTTGAGGGCAATCTTTGATGTAAGCAAATACAAAAATGTCCTAAAAAAAAAAAACCTGAAAAAGGCTCCTTGTTTTTCTACCCTTCCCTGAACTCTGGCCTGGGACACCATGTACAGTTTATGCTTGTAATGTCAGCGAACACTGAGCTTTCATTCAATTTATTTTGGAAAATTGAGGACAAAAGACAAATTCAGGTCTCTTGCATAGGCCTCAGGCAAGCGTGTGTGCTTTATTTCTGAACAGACATTGCAGGTTAGCAGGAACAATGATTCTCATATGGTCACACAGAAGGCAGCGCCACGTCTTCTCATTCTTATTCTGACACAGCTTAGGTGAATGACAAATATATATAAAAAAATCTGCTAAAATGACCTATCTAAAAAAGCCTAAGAGCATAGGTAAGGCTTTAATTTTTTATGTCTTTGAAAGCTCAGAAAATAAATCTATAGCTAGGCAATCACCATGGTGAAAAAGAGAAATATGTATTTAAAATTTCAAGAACTGCTGTCAATTAAAAATCAGAGAGTATTTGCTGTTTACATTAACAGAAATTTCTTTAAAACCTTGCTGTTTGCTTAAAGATTAAATAAAAGGCATTGTTACTGGCAACTAGCCATGGGATGAATGCTTTGAAATAGATATCCATTCTTGCCACTGATTTAAATAAAAGGTAAGTTAACACCTAACAATCCTAGTAACAGCTTCTTTTCATAAAAACTCTGCAGCACTAATGACTTGATTATATTCTAATAAAAGGCCATGCTTATTGCATAATTCAGCTAATTAAACATGTAGTTTTTCATAATACAGGTTTTTAAAATGTATGTATTTACCTCTGAGTAATGTTGGAAACATGTTTAAGTGCTGAAATAACTGAAGTACAGCAAAAGTACCTTTTCATATGCCAAATTTAGCTTTGTTCTTATGATTTGGATGAATGAGAGCAGTTCTTTTTGTTACGCTTTTCAAATGCTAAACCACCACTTTCAGGTTGTTTTCCAAGAGTTTGAATAGAAGTACTGTAATTCTTATTTGCAGTTTCAAAACTGGATAAATGTCTGCACTGAATACTCTCGTAAAAGTAATCGGAGTCTTGATTAATGTTTGTCACTGTGCTGGGCGACACAGAGTTTTTATTCTACCTATGGCTGTGTTGCAAAAGATGCATTCCTTTTGACTGGATAAGACTTGTGTTAAACATATGGCAGAAAGTGCAAAGAGCTATCTGCAAGAGGAGCAGAGGGTTCAGGAAAGCCATGTGACCAGTTTCACCAGTTTCTGGAAGGCCACCTGGGTAGGAGAAGTTGAAGTAGTTCAAGAAAGCTGACCATCATCATCTAACTGATTCCACATCAAATAATCTTTTTAGGAAATCCAAGGGAAGAGGAAGACTGAGTTAGTGAGTGCTTTCACAACTTTGTGCCAGTTTCAAACTTTCCAAATATTGTTTGTTCCTTTTGTTGCTTCCATTTTGTACCTTCTTTATTAGCATTCCCTGTTCATAGTTTTTTATGGAGTTTCACCTACTTAATAGCTGAGATCACATCTGGGATAGGCCTAGTAAATTCCAGTTACTGCAGCTGAGGCCAACAGGAGTATTGAGCTTTTGTTGTTTGTTTGGAGTTTTTGCTGTTATTTTTTAGACCAATGGAGACATTCAAGGTGCTGACTGAGATCGGAAGAAACCACGGAACTGGTTTTATTAGCTTTATTTTTTCTTGTTCTGACTAAAATGAGAAGCACTAAAACCGCAGCTAACTTTCTGCGATGATACCATCTCATATGGTTTAGGCAACCCTTGTGACAGAAATCCAGAGACTTCAATTTTTCTGAGTTCTAAGCAGCTGGATTAATAGAATGTTATAACTGAAGGGTTTTATTTTGTACATAGCATTTTAGTTGCATTCAAAGTCTAAAGAGCCATTATTAACATTTCATTCTAAAGAAGCAATTATTCCACCATAGATGGGTGAGCAGATTGGAGAACAAGGTCCTTTCTAATTTGATTGCACATGATGTAGTCTGTGATTCTGTTTTGTTCAGCAAGGCATTCAACCAGGCATTAATAAGAATTCCTACTTGTCTTTAGATCCTAACTGAGAGTGCAGCCTTACTTGCCTTCTAAATTTTAGAGGAACGTCACCTGGAAAAAATGAGCAGCACTCCTGCGTCATTTCCAGTGGTGTGAAATTATGTTTAGACTCATAGTTTTTATTTTATTGGAAGTCGTGCCCTTATTAAGATATACAGGATTAGAGGCATGTACCTCTTATTGGTGGTATCTCCAGAACAGAATCCTCTTTCTCCCCTTCTCTCTCCTTGCCTCCCTGTCTCTCTCCCGCTCCTTATCCCATAAATCAAGAAGTCCCACACAGTTAAAAGTCAGAGGTGAAGAAATTTTGCTCTACTGCATCAACAGTGTATGCCAGTGACCATTCACTTTGCTGTACTTCCCTTTAGCTATTAAAATAAACAAAATCCTTTCCTAGAAAAAGCTTTCTGATAAGACTCAAGACATTTTTATCTATCATTTGAACAGCTTTTCAGAATGATGAGGAGAATACTTAGAATCTTGGGGAATTAGTTCTTAACTACTGGCCAATAAAATTGGTTTTTAAAAGACACATAATACATATATGTGCATTTTTTTCATATATGACATTTAATCTTGCACGTTGGAGCATGGTACATGGAATAACTAATCCCCAACTTGCCTTGCCTTATAATTGAGTCATACTTTTAGAAAACAGTAATATCATGTATATTTGTTATTCTGACTTGATATTATGTTTCAGAAGATGATTTATCACTGAGAATTAAGAAGCAGTGCTGCAGTCCTTCAAGGACAAATGTATTCAATTCACACAGGCCTACTGAAACCATATGTTTAAAGTTACACGAAAGCAGGTATTGTAGCAGGTAAGGAGTTAATGTGTAAAATATTAATAGCCCTGAAGTTTCTTTCTGTCAACAACATATAGGCTATCTTTTTGAAACCTTTCAATTGTAAACAGTAGTTCTGACATGAAGGGTAATTTAGACTAGGCATCATGCACTGTCTCTTCTTTCCTTTGGACTTTAAGTCTTTGAATGCCAGGGGCTGTACAAGTAGAAGATTACAGGAGAAATTTTCAAAGGCATAAAGAGTTCTTAAGGACCTAGCTCCTATTCAAAATCAATGAGAGCTGGACACCTAATTAGCATGGGTACTTTGAAAATCTCCCACTACTTCTCTTTTATGCAAGTTCCTTGCTATAGAAACAGTACTGAACTCGAAGTCTAATTGGGAAACGCTGTGCTGACTGACTAGGAAACAGAGGTGAGGAAGTGGATTAATTGCATATTTCAAGACAAAAACTTTGTCTCAGACATGTTTATTGCACTTGGTGGTTGAAATCAAAATAAAAATCTTCACCAGCATGCAGACTCTTAATTGTCTTTGTATCCTTGAATTTCAAGATAATGGACCCTGAAGATGTCTCGGCTTTGGAAATCAAGGTGTTCTTTTTCAGCAATATTACTACATTTTATTGCATGCTATTTTGTTGCTTGCATAAAATAATATAAAGGAACGTATCTGTGTTTAGAGGGAACTATATATACAGCATGCCTGTGCTATGCTTGATAAACTTTTTTTTTGATAGGCAATAGCCATGTCTGATCTCATTTTAACAAGGTAACAGTTACAAGTAAGTGGATGATCACTGTCTTCCTGCCACCCTCCCCTCTCTCTCAACTCTGAACCAAGACCAAGGAATGACTGGCAAACCAGAAAATTGCATCTTCATTAACTTCCAAAATGTAAACTCAAGTGCTAGCTACAACTATTACACCTTGAAAGATGGAAGCTGGGGACAGGAGAAGAGAGAACTTCAGTTTTTATCAAAGATGTTCTGGTGGGACCTGTTGTATGTGTATCTGCGTTATTGTATTATCTACATTCATAAATCAATTTTCTTCAGAGTTTTAGATATGACTGGCCTTGGAACACTCATTTTTCATGTTCATTGCTATTTTCCTAACCATTATCCTATGCCATTTCATAAATGGCATTCTACTGAATTATTATAATCCAATACATATTGTATGTCACCCAAGCAAGTTTGGCCAAACGTGATCATTAATCTATTTCAGTCTAACATTTCAAGGCTTTTTCATTTTCCAAGTCAGGTACTCCCTTACTGAGGCTCTGACTTCTCAAATGACATACATGGTTGGTGAGAGAAGATCTTTGTATAAACACTTACAATCACAGAAAATATTTTATTTACATTATTTCTTCCTCTCCTGATAAATGACGATCAGCAGGATCACCTGACACTAATAAAAGGAAGCTTATCGAAACATCATATCATTTTTACATATGCTTTGACGAAGAACTCCATTTTCTTCTTTTGGGAGACTTGAGAGGTCAGTATAAAACTAATCTAATCAGAAAGGGTCAGCTCAAGGTTTCTTTAACTGTAGGTCTCATTATCGTAACTTGCAGAGTTACGTAGGCCTTAAATAGTACCCAGGTTTTAAAGCTTTCCTTTAGACACCGAGATGATGTGTATAGATACTCTGTGGCATAACAAAGTTATGCTTGCATGTAATTAGTGAAAATCACAAGGTCTTAAGAGAAGAGGGTATGTTCATTCTGGTGTTTCAGATGTTTTAATTATTCTTCAATGCTTTCATGCTTTCTTTGTGCCCTTGTTTAGAACAATATTCTCCGATCACTGTGGTTGCTAGAAAAAAATCTTGTAAAAGAAGAGTTAGTTGAAGTTAAAACAGACATTAAAAATAGATAAGGCACGTGGAATACAGAAGACTGGATTAAAAGCTTACTAACGCTCATCCAGAAGTGTAGTATTTCAGAAAAGAAACAGGAGTGGGAGTGATCACAACGGTGTATGTCATGCAGAGCAGAAGTCTGTTACAGAACAGAAAACTGGAACCTGAGGGAAGATGGTAACTCTCACGCAAATTATTAGAGAATTAAGATTGTTTTGAAAAGAAAGACAAAAACCACAGAGACATGTGTGACCCTATAGCAGAAAAAGGATGCAAATGAAGAATTCAAGTAGCAAATATCAACAATAGTGTCCAAAAGAAACTCATTAGTAATTGTGTAATATCAGGGAGATATCTGCAGGCACAGACACTAATCCTTTTACAAACAACACATGGGATTTGAGTTCTAAAATGGGCAGTGATTGGTTCGTGACGAAACAACAGGAAAGCAATATTCTGTCTCCAAGGATGTGGGATGTCCTGACATTCTAAAGTAAAGTTTGAAACGACACAGATATTCCCATGTACAACATAATTGCTCAGATGACTCTCCACTGCCTGTATTTTTTCATTGCAGTAGAGAGCAGGGACAAGGTGGCTTTGGGAACCACAGAGGGAGGTAGGCACTGCAGAAGGCAGCGCTTGCTCACCAACCCTGATTCAGTGTCCAGGTAGGTCCCTGGCAAGTAGCAGACTGGCTTCGTGGAGGCTTTCATGAAGTCTTTAATGCTGAACAGGCTGGTTTAATGGATTGTCATGGACACAACAACACTGTACTAGGAACTGTTCACAGATGTACTGGTAGCTGAGAGCAGAGAGTGGGATTTAGATCTCCGTGGCAATAGGTATTTTTCATGCCAGAAAAAATTTTGATCTTTCATCCAAGAGAAAATTTACTTCTTTCCTTTAAGTATAATTCTGAATTTTTGTCATTCTGCCAGCTGATTGAAAGTCTTTGGCTTTGTGCCTTGATATGACACACTTTCAACTTGCCCAAAAAACCAGCTTATATTGAGCCATTTTGGCAAATTCCTATTATAATCAAGCAAGAAAATCAAGGTCCCACTTGACATATGCATCTGGTTTTAATCAAAGTATTAAGAGTCTGATATTGATAAATTGGCCAGAAATTCCTCAAACAGTAACTAGTGCTACACTACCACTGTAATAATTAGCTCAATTATAAGAATTACTGTGATGCAGCATGATAATTTTCTCTTTGTCCTTGCAAAAAGAAAACAAAGTAGATAATACACAAACTTTTGTGAAATAACTGTATGCTTTAGAATACTTTTAGTTTACATTAGGTGAAACAACCTTTTCATCGCTCAAATATTAAATAATACTACATTAGGATGCCTGGTCTTGCATAAGAGGAGTCATACTGGGACTTACTCACATCATCAAGCTAATAATCTCCCTTGTTTTAAGTCCGGGTTTTAAAATTTACTAGGTAGCTTCTTTCTGTAACCCTTCTTACTATTATCTTCATTCAGACATACTGACAAATAAACAAGAGAGTGCAAATGAGCATTATGACAGATTTATGCCTATAGGACCAAAGTGTTCCTATGATGACTGATGATTCACATACATCTCACAAAACTTCCTCTTATCTTCTTTCCCATAGAAAAGTTTAAAAAGATAAAAATAGCAGGACCCGAATCCAGCAAGGATTGATTAATTTTTTAATTTAGAATATATTTTTCATGCCAGGAGTCATAGCACTGATGCTAATCGTACATCTTTCAATGCATATAACACTGTTGAACAGGTAAATATGTCAATGTTGTCTGACCTTTTAGATGTAATGGAAATGTTTTTAAGACAAATGGAATGAAGAGTACTGGCTTGTTAATTAACTAATTTTTCTTTTTAACAGCAAGATTTAATATGTGGAATTTGGAGGGAAATACTTGTAGATCCCAGCATTTCCAGCACAAGCATGGTTCTGATTCATGTAGAAGGTGCCTACTACTGAGTGAAATTATACCACCAAAGAGCCTTCAGGGCAGTTTTCAATGTCTTACTTGTCTTACCAAAGGACAGCAGAGTTTTGATGGGTGAATTCAGTTAGGAATTACTTGTCATGGTGATATGCAGCTAGATTTCATTTATCATAGTTTTATTACAGCCTTATGCAGCTAGATTCCTTTTATCACAGTTTTGTATGCTGTTACATTTTGCTTTGTAAGCCGGGTGGTAGTTGAGTATATTCTCCGCAATCCATTAATATAATGATACTTCTACTTCTCCCACTTCACATTAGCGGGGAAAAAGAATTCTAGCATGTGCACTCTCAGCAAGACAACAGATTTTTAATGAGTCTAATTTAAGAATATTTCTCGCCAGGAACAAGTAGTAAAAAAAAATTGAACTGCTTTGTAAAAGTTCTGCTTCTTAAAAAAATTCAGTACAAGAACTGACTGCATCATTAAAACAGCAAACACATGAAAACTACATCCAAAAGGGCAGAAGACCGCATCCATTTTGACTTACATCAAGTGTTTATTTAGCCAAGGCACTTTAGCAGCTGCCGTTAGAGATAAACATCTATCAGACTGACATATGGAAAGTTCTATATTTCATGCAGTGCTTGCCATTAGATGTTTAGCTTTAGAGTGAGAGACGAGAAGAGGTAGTATCTGTCACATCTTTATCCTGAGCTGGTTTGAGGATCTGCACCATCCTACTATATGACCCAATTTCTCAGAACATGCCAGCTGGCAAATCTCAATATCCTTGAATTTGCTAATGTTAGTGATTACTTCCTAAATGTAGAACTGCTCAGGTCATCAAGAACTAAGCTTTTTCACTAGAGGATAAATAAAGAGAATTAAAATGCTTTCGTCTTCTATACTTGCATTTGAATTTTGATGTTCCAAGAAAACAAAACACCTTTCTCTAATACGTCATGCACAGTGACAACAATTCGTAACTTGAATGCTAATAAACAGCTTGTCATTATTCAAGTTTCTCCTCTCCCTCCACTTTTACTGAAAACATTATTTACAGGAGATAAACCAGGAGTCTGGTTTCCAGTCTACATTTCAACGAAGTCACTAACAGTTTGGAGGAATGTACTGAGTGCCTTCTTGTGTGCTGTTAAGAAGACAATATTTATTTATCCAAAAGATCTATCTCCTGTAAACTGTTCTACTCAGGCTTATAAGTATTAGTAAAGATAACAAGGCTCCTTTCTGACAAAAGGATGCACTCATAAATCTTGCCTATACAAGGGCCTAATGACTATGCAAAGCTGTTACTGCATAGGGCAAATTTAAATTAATGGCCAAAATACGTATTTATCAATGAAAGAATGCTTTTTCAGTAGCAAACCCCATTTCATTAAACATTTAGATTTTGTTCCAAAGTACGACTCATTCTTTTGTTAAATAAATCATTTGTTTAATAGCATGGGAATAATAAGGTATTTCCAAATATCTTACAAAATACCTACAGCTGTCTGCATCTGAGTTTTTTGGGTTTCAATGTTACAACTCATGGAATACTTAAAAGTGTGAATACTTAGGCATGCTCACATGACAATCGTGAAGGCAATATAAAATTGACGTAATTTTTCTTTGCAGTGCGCTTGGAGAAGAAATCTCTGTTATAGGTCATACTTCTCTATTCCTATCTTCTAAATGACAGATGTTACAGCTGGACATTTTTTCTTAAACTTATATTTAAGTTAAAATTAGGAATGAACATTTAACAAATTTATGTAAAGCCAGGGTGGATTCAGTTGTTCATAATATTCTGAACCAGTACAAGCCCAGATCCTACATGTCTCCAGAAGCACTGTCAAGCAAACATTAAACTCCATCCTTACGAGCTCTTCAGTGAGAAAAAACCGAATGCACATTCTTTAGCCTCAGAGCAAGGCTAATTCTCAGAGCAAATGCACGTTCTTTAGCATCATAAAAATTCTCAGCGACTCTAAGAATGCAAAATTGTACGGGGGAAGGACAGGAAATATGCATTTTCAATACATTAATTTACCTTTATGATGTGAGGCAGTGGTCTAGGTCCAAGAAGTCACCTAAGCATGGTACTCAAAGAAACAGAACAGAAATAAACTGAGAAGAAAGGTTCTCTGCAATGGGCCATCCCTATAGAGAAGACAATGCTTCATTTGTGAATTAATGAACAAATTAACTGATGTAATGCTGTGCAAATGCGTAGGACTAGTTTAAACAAACAAGGAAATTGTTTACACACTGCCACTATTGTGAAGGCTGTATCAGAGAGAAACCATTTATAGTGTACTCTGCACCCCCTTCAAAGAAAGAAGGAAAGATAGACTGAGGCATCCTGCACTTTTCAGATCTTGATACCAAAGCTACTGAAATTCACGAGTCACTGGCTTTAACTGGTTTTGAGTCAGGCCCTTAAGGGGAAAAAATGTATCCGTGAGAATACTGACTACCACCAAGCACTTTCAACACCTACCTTGACAGTCAGTTTAACCCAACCAATTATCCATGCAATGTTGTATGTGAATAATTATCAGTTTACGCTGCCACTGCTGTGACCTCCAATAATTATGCCGATGAAGTGTCAGCAAGCAGACCTCGTCAGTCACTTGCCAACCCTATCTGCTGATTTGGTGAATAAGAGTTTTGTTTACCGTTCCTTGAGCTCCTAGTGAACTGCAGAGCACATCTACAGCATTACAAAACATTCTGGCTCCTAATGGGTTGCAATTAAAACCATGCCAACATAGTACACACATTAAGGGCCTGATTCTGCAAAATCGTTACTGCCAGCAGATGCTGGACCCTGAAGAAATGCTGGTAATGTTATCATGCAGGGTAGCAAATTAAAACTCACTTTGCCAAACTTTTGCTAATTCAAGAAGCTGTACTACATCTTGATGCAGCCCCAGTTTCTCAATCAGCTTCAACCAATTTATTCTGAATATATATATATATATATAGTGACATTCCATATTAATCTATTTGGAACATGACCCTGTGGATCACTTGCAGTAATGCTATACACTCACATTTTGATTTGTTTAACCCTTAGTATATATTTCAGGTGTTTTTACTGAGAGTGGTACTGGGTCTTCCCAGTGCTAGTCTCAAGCATCTAATAAACTCTTACTTCTTGAATACATTTCCTGAACGTTCTTATTCACATACTACACTTGTTGCAGCAATGGCCTGTGAGCTGGATTACAATTCTTGGGTCATAATGTCTCAATAAGGCAAAACCAGCCTCAAACCAGCCACTGAAAACATGGAAAATCTTCGTATATCAGTAGAAGATACATAAATCTCCTGAAGAGACAGATTATCTCTTGTGGATTCTATGCTTGAAACAAAGTTATGCACCTAGGACCTTCTGAGGTGCTAAAACATAAACATAGTGAGGAGAAAGCAGAATACCACTCCACCACGTTTTTCTCTGCCACATTGTAATGGAAAGTCACACTGATTTGCATATGGAACAGCAGGACACTCTCTGCAGACTCTCCTCCCATGAAAAAAAGTTACAACTGTTGTTTGTGAATTTCAAAGGGAATCAATTTAAACAATCACAAAGAACAAAACATTCACGGAAACTATCAGTAGTGTAGCTTCCAAATATCAAGAGGATTCCCTGCTAGCACAGGTTACAAATTACCCTGTCCCTTTGCCCCTTTGATCGCTACTATGATCCCTCACTATTATTACCTAGGAGAAACATCTGCAACATGTAGGTGTTATTTCATGCCGTGAGTCACTGAAACATGTCTACCATGTTCTCTCCCAACAGAAGTTCTTGGATTCACCTTGGGAATGCCATAACGGAAAGTAAGGAAAGTAAGGAAACTTTTGCTATCAAAAGAGAGTCCTCTCTGCCTTTTATCATTAACACTTACCTGTCCAGGTATGACAACTATGTAGTCTCTGTATTGTGGAGAAAGGAGAAGGGGGTAACATCGTTATTATTCACCTTAATCTTTACCCTCTTTTATTTCTCCAAACTTCTTCACACTAGCAGAGAGATGCAATTTATGGCTGGTAATTTTAACATACCCTATGATAATGGAAGGCAAAGATAGCTGTTAAATTAATAACCCTGAGCTTGAACAACTTATCTGCTATAGACACCAAGTGTGCTGCAGCTGGTGCTTTTTAAATGCCTTGCCTCTGGCAGTGAGCCACTTCACAGCACGGAATCAGTAGGAAACTTCACCTCTCTGATTTTGAAAATGCAAACCTGAGGAAGGCAAATAAGATAGAAGTCGCGGGAAAACCTCATGAAGAGTAGATTATACAACTAGAAGTCATTTAGAAATAAATGTATTTTGTTGGCAGAACTAGATGAGAAATCCCTCCTTTAGAGTGTGAATGAGAGAAAGCTAACTGTGAAACTGAAATAGTTAAGTCGAGTGCATCCTTGACTTCTGCAACACTTAAACATCAATTTAAATGTTTCCTGAAGTAGGTACCGAAAAATCTGCCTGTTCACTTTCATGAGTCTTTTAGCAGTTAGACAGAGAATCTCTACGAATTACACACTTAATGACTGCCTTCTTGCTCAGGTTAGTGTGATTGTTTATATATGTCTCATTATTTAATGCAACTGTAGCTAAAAATTAAAAATTAAAAATTTTCCACTAATGGATTTGTGACAGGGATTTTTGCTTTAAATTGTTCTTATTCCACACATTTTTATGATTCAACTGCACCAAGCACATATAATGACAGCTAATCTATTTGGTAAACATTCTTTTTGGACAAGAAAATACTTAGGTAGCAGATAAAGAGCATCCCATCTGTGAACTCTATAAGCACATCAGAAAACTAACTGAATCATATCATGGCTCTCTTGCAGTCTATAAAGCCAAGTTTCTTTCACATAAAACCAGAAAACTGGTGTGTGGCCAGAACATGTATCCTGGTAATGGAAACTGGCAGATGCTCTCAGGTCGTCAACTGAAGACACCTTGAAAGCTATACTCTTCTAAATCTTCTTCCCACCTTTACCCACACCATAAAGTTAATACCACAGAATTTCTCCACCAGTTGATTCAGCCAGGCTCTCATTGCCAAGAAATGCTTCCCCGAGGCCATTTTTTATTCAGATGGTAATATTAGAGTAATACCAGTGTATGTTTAGATACTGTATAAAAGAATCTAAGTAGTCAGTTCTGTAGACACCTTAAGGCTCGGCTTAGAAAAGCATTAGCAAATCCACTTCAGGGACATTTTTGCAGTGAAGATAGAGAGACTTCATTAGCTAATACATAACATTATGCGTATACATAACATAGGCATAATAGTCTACCACCAGGCTTCATGTTTTTTAAGAAAATTTTGACACGGTGAGCAAAACCTTTACTAGAATGTGTAAAATCTGACATATTGTCCCTTTCTGATCACCCCTCAAAAATTTGTGATATTTGATAAAAATGGCTGAAACTTCATTTTGATTGATCTGAAGCTGTAGCTGTACTGGATTGAAACATTATTTAAAGTGAAACTTGTAGTTCCCAAATGTCACTTTTTAGATAGTGTGAAGCAATACTACTAAGTCAAACAGTAGAGAAGGTATCTTTGGCACCCTGAGTATTTCTCCTTCCAGTATTTTTGTCATTCTCAATTATTAGCACAGAGGTACTTCCAATGCATAATATATTTCAATACTTTTAAATGTTACTTGACGTAACTCTTTTCTCAGTTAGCTTCTGGTAATGGTAATGTAGTGGAGTAGACAGGAATATGTCTGGAGCACTTGGATCCCTTCAAACACATCTGGTTTGAAAAAGCACATAAGCCTTATGATACATTCATTTCAGGTAATGTTGTCCCCTCTGACTGTTTACTTACCAGAATATTGTATTCAGCTTTACATTCTATATTTCACACTGCTATATTGGAGAAAATTTTTCATTTGTACTTGGGTTGTGAAAGTGTATAGAGATCATATTGTTTGATATTATTTTCTCCTCATATTTCTATGAAGTCTCAGCTGCCAGCTTCCTAGCACTGTGTAGTACGTTACTTTTGAAGCTCAGTGTATCTGCTAACAATCTTTTATTTCAAAGCTTAAATTTCCAGTCGTAAATCTAATTAATCTGCATTTTTTCCAGTGCTATCCATCTGCAGATTATGAAAGCTGAGAGTTCTGATAGACGATGAAAGCATTAATGGTATTAATGTATAACTGCATGGATATGATTTTTGGGCAGCTTTACTGAGAATACCAGCAAAGTTGCATTTTAATTGCAAGCAAAGCTCAAAGACTGAACATCGAAGGGCTGCAGAGTTATTTAGCACTGCTATCTCTAATCTATGTGATGCAGGAAGGTCTCCTCTTAAGAATGAAAGTTGCCTTCATCTTTTTAACAGCAAAACTATTAAAAAACACTACTTGCCATTTTGTGGATTTTAGGACCTTAGTTTACACTCGTCAGCATTTGTCAGTAACAAATACACATCTGGCAAAACGTCAAGGTAAATCACAATACACAAGGAAGTGGCAATCTCCCCCAAATAAAAATTTAAGATCATGGTTCTCCTGTTAGAAAATATTACTGGTTGGTTTCCCATCTGAAAATGCATGTATTCGCTTCTCCTTACAACAAATTCCCAGGCAAATAACTCATTGATACATCAAATTTGATATGTCAAATCTGTCAGCACTGCTCATGTGACATACTCACCTCACACAATTCATTTTAAATTATCTACACATTTCTTCTGATACTTTAAAGATTTGCAGGGAAAGACTCATTACTCATATAACACTGCTTAACAAAACAACATGGAAAGTTATAAGAAGTATTCATTTGCCTACTTTAAGAATAAAGGGAAAACTTGCAACTTAACCATCTCAGCAATACCCCATGATCTTTTCTGGCTTTGCTCTCTTCAGTGAACCTTAGAGAAATATTAAGACCAGACAGGGATTTCTGATAGACCCAAAGAATTTCTTCTGCTGAGGATCTAGTTACATGTATAGAAAGTGAACTACAGAATTCAATAAACCCCACTTTATTAGTTCGGTAATTCTCAATACTCTCGATTTATTTTTTTCTTAATAACATTTAATATTACTACAGTGCATCTATTTTCTTCCCGGTCGGTTTGCAAGTTTAGCTGATTAAAAAGTAGTATTAAAAAATCTAGTAAGTTTCCAGAAGTTACTATCAGGGCTCAAAAAGGAAGCACAAACAGCTACTTCCCTCCATCTCAAGCTGTATCTGTCTTCCTATCCATGATCCTACTCAGAATAAAGAAGTGTGGTCAAAAAGGGAAAGAAGAATGGCAACTCCATACTGAAGGAAAATTACTATGAAAAATGAGGAAATGGCAACAGATGGTAACAACTGCTGTTCAGACATATACTGCCTCCCCCACTCTAAAGGAATATTTATTGCCCACGTGCTGGCTGGAAAGGTAAGCATTTCATTCAAGGCCTAAAACGAAGGGGAAAAAAAGTGAAAAATAAATTCTAAAAGCATTTTTCCCAGTGCTCAATGCTTTTCCTCAATTCCTTCTATTTCTACTTTTTCAACAAGAAACCAAAAGAGAAGTACGTCACTTTGTCCCTTAGAGCTATCACATACCCATCATTTTAAGGGAAAATATTTCAATCATTAAATGAGAAAAGGGATAAATGAACCAATCAAACCTTTTCAAAGCAACACTAAACAATATATTGTTGACTTAAACCTTGTCTTCCGTATAAAATGCAGCTTGAAGGAACTTATTTTTTAAAGAAAAACTAGTAATGGAACACAAATCCATGATATGAAGCTTTACTCCAGTGGTTTGAAGCTTTACTGACTTTGTATCTATGAAATAAATGTAATTCATGGAAGTCAACATATGAAATTCTGCCTGTAAAACTGTGATGTTAGTCTGGCCTCTGTTTTTGTACTTGTCTGGTAAGGAAATACCATGGTATGAAGAAAACTGCTACACAGTTTAATTAGCAATTTTATAAGCTGCAAATGTTTACCGTGTATGCGCACATTAATAATCTTCAATGTTTCATTGACTGTTCTGTGAAGGCAAAAGTCTTAAAGCCATTAGAAAACTGGTTTTTCTGCTCTGAATCTGGAAATATCCAAGGAAAAGGCCTCATCAGAGTTCTTGGAAAACTTCACCCAGCCTACTGTGATCTGGGAGAAATTCCACTCACACTGGGCATCCCTCTTCTGGGCTGGTGGTGCACTCTGAGCTACTGATACAACTGCAGAATATCAGAACCGCTCAATGGAACTAGAAGGAAAATCAAGAGTTTCAGAGAACTGACCGCATCACTCCTTCAAAGAAAGCACTGGAGAATTCCTCTGTTTCTACTGAGAATACTGTCTTAAGACTGAAAACTGTCCAGAGATGAATAAAGACTTGAAACCAATTATGAAAAATATTCTGATTTCCAAGTCCCTGTGAGATGTCTGTATGACTATATTTTAGGCATCTTTTTTGAGGGCCACTTTATGGCTACAACATCTTCTAGTGCCCTCAGTTTCAAACAGAAGTTATTATTTATATAGCATCTCAACTAACAGATCCTGCTTCAACTACCACCGAAATGTAAAAATAGGTGAGTCTGCATTGTTGACTGTACCAACAAAAACTGCCCTACATATCAAACCATTTCATATCTAAATATTATTTATCACATGTATTTACCTGGGCTCTTGGTGAGCACACTATCTGCTATCTATTTGCTCTATACCACAGTAGATTGGGCCAATGAGAAGGATGTTGTATTGTAGCTAAATAAATTTATCTAAGTTAGTAGTTTTAATTGCCTAAAATTGCAACCAGACTTGTGATAATCAGGAAGAGAAGAGACTTCCTAAGATGAGTGTACATACAATCTTCCAAGGATCAATAAAGTCAGAAAATCTGCTATAATGCTTACTGCAGTTTATGCAGAAGCAGCTCATACTGGTCTTTCAGATATAAAACGTAAGACAAATGGAGGACATAAAAACAATTCTAGTGTAACATGAAAGAACAAAATTCTTAAAACACTTTGTATCTGTAAAATGCACACACTTTCGTAAAGTGACACAGTAAAATACACAGAAACAATAAAAATCGTTACTCGTGTTAATTAGATGACAGTGACAGAAACCCAAGCAAGTTTGGGTTTTTTCTTTTAAATTCACCTGTAGGTCTTCTGCAGCATATAAGAAATTATGTATACCCAAAGGGAGCATTTTTTTGCTTTCTTTTCTATGCCGCACACGATGGAAATACCAAATATTTCAAATGGTTGTCTGTTATTACAGTTGAAAGAGCAATAATCTTTGCTAGATCATTTTCAAGACAGCAATGAAGCTGCATTAGGAATATTTCAAAATGCAATATTTGTACTCTGACAGTGATTTTAATTTTATAGCAAGCATTTTTTTTGCATTTGCATCATCATTTGCAATTGCTAATGTTGCTTGTTCACAAATTAATACAAAATTGACTATTTGGTTCCAGCTAACTACCCGGATAATGTGCTGCATATCATGAAGTACATAAGCCATCATTTGATCTGGAAGATATTTAAAAATATTTTGGTAATTTCTATTAATCTGAAAAAAAGGGTTAACAACTCTAGGATATATTCCATTGTATCAGGCTTAGAAATCATGGAAACATGTATATCCCCATAAAATCATTCTCACTAAATACTGGAATTAAAAGGATTTGAAAAAGCGTCCAAGCTATTAGTAGCTCCTTTTGTAACTTTGAGAATAGCTCGATAAGCAACTGAGTTGTAATTTTTGAAAGTACAGAAGAATAAGCAGGATAAAATTGGAAAGACATTTACAGGGTGAATATTACTTATGCTTTTTTTCCCACTATTTGAAAAATAATCAAAAGAAACTGATCATGTATGTGCTTAAGTTCATGACACAACACATTAACTGGAGAGTAAACCACAATAAGGAATCAAAGACAAGTAATCCAAATGAAAAGTCGTATCTAAAAATGTATCATAGTAGAAAGCAGAAATAGATGTGTATTCCATTAAGTGGTAAATATTGTTTTGCAAATAACTGATTTCATATTCTGATTTCAATAAATGAAATTATCCCATTCCAAATTCAGCCACTTTCTCTGTAATAAGTGTTCATTTCTCAGAAATCTGTAACTATTAACGAGCACAGAATGCTGACAAGAGATTTTTCTTTATGAGGAACACTGAGAAGAAATTCAGATGAGTGTTTGCATGCTTATATAAGGAAATCTTTTAATATTCTTTTCTTAAAGCCAAGTTGTCCTAATATTTCAGCATTGTGAGTTAATTTGTTCATTCCAGCTCAGATGCTACAGTTTAAGAAATATTTACCATGAATGAATAGATTTGGACACCAAACTTAGTCTTCCATGACCTTCATTAAAGGGAGTTAATTTCAACACTTAGTTAAAATAGTGATTCACTGATAATTTTAGTACAGTTTGATAAATTTAGTACAGTCTACAGTGGGTAGACACTGCACATCTGTCTACCCACCATAGCCAAGTTAACATACTGTATGATTTTTAAGACATAAATCTATGCCTTCTTGTCATTTGAGTTATAGACAAAAGGGTGAATTTGCTAATGTGTGTCAGACAACGGTCCTTCTAGTAACTGATTGTTCTCTTGGCAAAGTCTGATACCAGGGGAAAAGAACTGTAACATGCAGAGCATTAGACATAAGCAGGAAATAGCACAAACCAAAGCTCAATTACTTCACCAATAGTTCCAGTAAACTTTTTACAGTTTAGATACCACATAGTATAATATCTTGTCTATCAAGTCCTTGTTAAAGAGAACAGGAAGTAACAATATGCTGCTCACTTATCTGAGCAATGGATTATCCTGGGCTGGCTACAATGCTTGCTACTGAGTCTCACAGCTTTGCTTCTATCTATCCTGAAGAGGTATAAATGTCCCTGCTAAGTCCTACGATCCACTATCAAGGTCTACATAGAGCATAAAGAAAGAAGGATGATGACTTCTTGATGGAGTCTCATCATCTACCTCCAAGCAACCCGTGAAATGCTCGTAGTGAAGGAATTTCTTCTTGCTCCCTGCCTCTCAACAGGCAATTAGCTTTTACTGTTTAAAATTATAGTATATTCCTTATTTCAGTTTACATGGCTTCAAATGTTAATTATTGGTCATAAAATTGCCCTTTCAAAAATAGCACATAAGTATTTCATGCTATGAACTTCTGCATCTTTGATTTAAACAGACGGACTCTGAGCGATATAGTATCCTATTTATTTTTAAATGTTATAGCTTTAATTTTGAAAATTTCAGTCTTATACTTAAGGATAAAATATGTGCAGCTATGTTTATACCAGTATCAATGGCATAAGAGCAGCAGTTTAGTGTTTAGCTAACAGAGTTATTTTGTCTGGAGTCCCACCTTAGTCGAGTCTGATGCATGCAAAGTACAAAAACACCGCTGCTCTGAATCGTCTCTGATATTGTTCCCAAACCATAGAACATTATCCGAGCACTACTAGAGCGCTCCACAGCTCTTTTGAGTCCTGTCTATAAACAAAAAAATGCATTTCTCAACTGGTAACTGCCATACTGAGCAGAACACAGGGCCTCATAGTGTGATCTAAGTTGATATGGCTATTTGCATGCCACTACGCATGTATTTTCATATGGAGATGGACGGCAGGATCCTTCTCTCTGAAGTCAGCAACTCCATACTAATTTACAGCAGACCAGGAGTTAGCTCTTAACATACTTAGTTTCTCCTTACAAGGTTCATTTGTTGAAGGCTCAATAACTCTAATATCTTCTGAAAATGAAAATGCACATCTAGGCATAATAGAACAACTCAAACATTCTTATTATAGCTGAGATGCCATATTCAGCAAGATCAATGTTCATATTAAGATGTTTGTTAATGAAACACTTAAGACATATGGCTAATTTATGCTTCTCGAACAACTCCTGTAGGCTAGCCACTGTGACTGTCATAAAATATATAGTTGTCCAATTTATCCGGCTAGATTAAAATCGTAAGCTCATAGCACATCAATGACAGCTTTATATTTACACTGTTGGTCTGCACAGCAAAGATAGAAAATGCAATTTCACTAACTCTCTTATTTAATTAAATAAAGGAAAAAGAAAAACAAGTGAAGCTGGTATAAGAGTATCAATACCACTTCACTTACAGAACTTTGGCGGTAAGTCAAATTCAGTGCTAAGCACATCAGAACTTGGTAAACCACTGAAAGAATCAAATTGGCTGACTGGCATCCCAGTGGGCAGATTAATCTATGCAAACTCTCCTGTTGAATGTGCGCTGCTCAACTGTCCATAAAATACTATTTTTCATAGTGTAATACATCTAAGCCATTTTTATAATTAAAAGTATTTTTAATAATCTCTTCCTCATCTAGAAGGACCTACATTGGAAATGTCAGCTTTAATCTTATTTTGGTAGCAGGCATCTTCTTAAAAAGATTCTACCTACACTGATACAGCACTAAATTTGTTTCTGTTAAAGCGGTAGGGAGATGCATTTTATTACAGGTCTTTTCCTCTGATCTTTTCCTCTGATACCGAATTCATAGATTCAGCAAACATATACAAGCCAGTAATGAATGCCGAGCAACACCAACCTAGAGAAGACTGGAGAAGAATATTTACAACATGTGAAGAAAGCCAAGAAAAACCTTAAATCAGTGTCGCTGTATTTGCATCATCATTTCTATCTCAGCATTATTCTTGCAAAGACTCCAGGCAGTTGCTCTACACAGCTGATGTGGATTGCTAAAGAGCAATGATCTACCCTGTAAGTGGCCAAAGGCCAAAGCCAGGCAACCCCGAAGCAAAAGACGGCCAAATGAGGTTGCTTCCATAGACTTTAGGCAGAGCTGGAGCATGGATATGAGCGAATGACACTAACGGGCTGCTGTTTTTTTTCAGGGGGCACTCTGTCACCACCTTTGCTATTTTCTCTCGCTGGAGACAAAGGCTTCACTGAAGAGGATAAAAATAAATGAAAATTTGCATGTTCTGATACGAAAATCTCCAAACAGAAGAGCAGCGCTGGTATATTCTGCATAGTAATGACAGAGACTTTGTATCTCAGAAATCACAGGAACCCTAAGCAGAAGCAACTCACTCCATCAGTGAGACTAATAAAATCTGTTGAGGTCAGGAAGAGTTTTAAAAAATCTTACTGAAACTCTGAAGGGCATTAACCCTTGTTAATGGTACAAATTTGAGCTCTGTGACCATAGGACAGTACCACATATTCTATCTAGCCAATCCATCTGGATGTTGGTGTTTCTTAAAGTACAGTTTCCCAGTGATGGAAATGTTCACCTGCAGCAACTAGAGTCAGTGATTCTGGAAAAAAAAAATAAAAAAGAAAAAAGGGTAAAGATTTTCAAAACTTCAGCTTCAAAGGAAAGAGCGTGGATTAGAATGTGGTCATTTTGGGATAAACTGCCCAGAATTATAGATTTTGGAAACAACTTGCCTGCTCAGTGACATTGGTATTCTTGTCAGCTTCTCTGCCAACAGCAGCAGTAAAACTGACGAGAATACCAATGAAGCTGCAGGGGCTGCTTCATTACATGTTTTGGTGTTTTTAAAATTAAATTCTACCTGCTCTCAGTGAATAGGAAAATTTGAAATTGCAACTTTAAGCAATTCTATACCAAAATCAAAACTAGGAAAAAATCTAAATTTTTTATGAAATAGTAATCCTGTTTCTTCTCTTGGCTTTATTATTCACATCAAAAAGATCTGTGGAAACAGCAAGAACAAAATTTCATTTCATCCTGCCATAGGGCTAGGTAGAGTTGCAAGTTTCCAAGTCATGTTCTTGTCTGCATGCTAAACAGAATTTATCCGTATCAACACGAAATCACCTTGAGAAGCAAAAGAAAATAAACTGATAAGTAATACCTAGTCCTAAAACATGAGCTCCCTGCATAAATGTTTCTGAAACATTTCGCATTTATAGGGTAAACAATTTGTCTCCTTGTTTTGAATCCAGTTATACTTGGCTTTTGCTCTTATTTAGTGTGAGTGATAAACACAGAGATAGGATTCATAAAGCTGATAATGTGCATTCTGTTTCAGTTTCCTTTATTTTCTCTGCCCCAGTCATTATTTCCACTGTTATTTTTTTCAGATTTATTTTACAAGCTAATTCTAAGTGTTCTTTAATGAAAGTTTAATTTCTTGAACTGTAGCATTCTGTTTTTATCTGGCCAAAAGCCAGAACACATTTAAACTTTCTGAAGTTGAACTACATATTAATTCAATACTGGTATATAGTCATGTTGATACCCGCTGTAATTTACATTAGAATTCCTTTAATCTTTTCACCCTCATGTCTTGAATCAAATACAACTTTTCAGGTCTCTACTGCCCATCAAACAGATTTGTCAGGGCAGTTTTCCAGCTTACCTTGTTGAACTAGAAAAAAAAAATTAGCACAAGAAACAGAAATATAAATAAACCCACAAACGTCAATATTTTAAGTGCAATGCTTCCATTGTGTACAGTAACAAAATCAGTACTAATTTCACGAGTAACCAAATCTTAATAAATGCCAAACCAAAGAAATGTAAGTCTAAAAAATATGATAGCATCACAAGTTCCTCTGCCTTCTTCATCTTATTATTCCTGTAAATAGATACAAACCCTCATCCTGTGAACCACCACAAGGAGACAAACTCAGAGCTAGCTCAGCGCACAAAGCAGACAGCAACTTCAGGAAGGAGGCTTAAAGGGAGGCAGACAGCTTGCTTTCCCTGGCACTCTGGAAACGGGGAACTGACTGCCTTAGCCTGAACAGCCTTCTTACAGAGACCTTCTTATCTGTATCCTCCTACAGACATCTTAAGACAGCCTTATGGGCAGAGAGGAGCTGCTCCTACTAGAGGAGGGAAGGCCAAGGTATGTGCATGAGGATTTTCCCACTTGCAGTAGCCACAACACCCGTAATCAACAGAAATAACACGGCCAGTAAACTTAGCTTTCAAAAGCCATTTCTTTGCATCTGCCCCTAACCCTATCCTTTCTTCTTTAGTTGGATCATCATCACCATGTGGAATCACCACAAAATTGCTGAGAACGACTGAGGTGGATCTGAGCAAATTTCTACAGCAAAACCAGTTCTCTGATTAAAGACAGATTCTATCTTTGTGTGTTTGTCTACATAAGGGCAAGATTTCAGAAGCGGGTCCTTTAATTATTACCCACCCAATAATACAGAATATATCCCCCACGCACCTGCACAGTAAATTGGGAAATTTGATTAACATTTCTTTGTATCAGTGGAACACTGCCACCAGCATTAGTATTGCTATGAGTAGAATATTATCATTAAGTATCATACAGGCACGTATTTTGCTTCAGAGCCCTTGCGACTGGCTCAACCTACACAGCTGTTCACAAGATTACCGACAGGTATATGCCCGACTTCAGAGATGTCAACTCAATGAACTTCAAAATTCTACTCTCAGAACGCAGAAACGCTGAATAGCTTTAATTTAAATAACTTCAAGATAGTATTTTTATCCTGTCCTTCCAGGTAATGGAATGGCTGAAAATTCACAGAGCGCTGCCAATGCTCCCAGGGAATGGAGACAAGGCTTTGCCACTAGGTCACCACGCAACTTACACAAAGGACGGTAGCAGTGGGAAACAGGTAGTCTGAGTAGAGCCCGACAGGTCGTCCCGCAGGGAGACACAGCTCTGCCTCACTTCCCACCCAGGCCTTCAGAGTCCCAGTATAATACTTCAGGGAACTTGAAAAATTGCTTCAAAAAAAACACCCGTAAGAGTGAAAGAATCGAAAATGTAGCATTTACAAATGTGTTGTTTACGCTGTGGGGTTTTTATTTATTGCATCAACAATTTTGCTTGCAGACACACAGGCAGATTATTATCTTTAAAAGGAATCATGATGTCCTATTTGTTGCAGGTTGAGTTTCATCATAAAAAAATCAATTTTCTCATGTTGCCTCAAGCTTAAATAGCCAGTGCCATCTCAAAGAAAATAATTACAGATGGATAAATTCTATAGCAATTAGTTTTTGTAAGCTGCACAAACCTGGACCTCTAGAGATTTGTTGAGAAGGTGATACTGATGCAAGTCCTTCAAAATGGTGTGATGAAGAAAAACATATAAAATAATAATTTTTTTTATATTAACCTTTTGGTCTTTCATAGACTTATCATGACACATAAGAAGAAATTTTTACATGACTTTCCTTATATTTCTGAGAGTCTATTCTTCTCCTACTGAAATCAATGCCTAAAGTCACATTGACCTTAGACCCCTTGGCAAGCAAATCTGTAAGTGGAATTCATATGATTAGTAATCACTATCATGATTTTATCAACCGATTAAATCAGTAATTTCTCCCATTATGTTAATCTACTATGTGGCTGAAATATTAACTTACACATTGGAAACAGAATCATAGAATAGCTCTTAACTTAAAAGTTTTTACTCATTTAATAGATTTTATTTAATAGCTTTTATTTACTAGATTGCCTCTCCTTTTTTTCTGAAGCTCTTTATCAAGTGTTCATTGTGTCCTTGTGTCATAGCAATCTCACTGTGAATATATAACTTACACACAATATATAATTTATACACTATATTTCAGAGAACAATAGAGGATTTGGCAGGAAACAAAAATAAATAAAAACAAATAATTCCAAATAGAAAAGTTATCAATCAACTACCTGAAGAAAAAAGAAAATACTTTGTTGGAATAAAATTATCACTTGCATTTCAGGTAAGTTTTACACTTTTTGGGGGTCTTTTGTCTTTATACTAAGGAAAAGAAATTCAATACACAATTTCAGCTTTATTACCTTTGTACCATTCCCATCAAATAAATCTAGCTATGTGAAGGTCTTTCTCTGCTTTTTAAAAAGATCATTCTTGAAATGAAACTTTCTTTTCATTTCAGTGCAACATATCCTGTTTTAATAAAGAATTTTGCTCCCTATTGAGAGTATTTTGACAAAACAACACAATTGCTTTTGTTTGCCATTTAATTTACCACTGGATCAATAGAGTTAGACGTAACTACTTTTGATATTAAAACTCTCAAATTCTAGGGGAAATGGAGGTTAAATTGTAAACAAAATATTTCATTGGCATTGATCTGAAAAGCAGACTGACAGTATTGCTAAAAAATCATCAGCTGCCATATATAAATCTCACCAAACTGACAAGAGATGGATTTGATTATTTTGCTTGGAAAGGGTCATTCCTTTAAAGCCGTAAGAGTTTATCAATTTATAAAGGATTAAATGAACCATATTTTCCTTTAGTTCCTGTCACAACTCTTCTTTGTGATTAACCAGGCTTGATCAGGTTATGAGAGTGACTGATTATTTTGCTCTCTATTTTAGGCAACCTCAAATTTACAGAATTTATGACCTATACTAGATCATTTGTGATATAAAGATTACAGGTAACCTGAACTTACTTAACGTACTGTGATACAATGCCAAGAAGTGCAGCTACCCATAATACCTCAAGTGTATGAAAAAATGCCCAAATAACATTCTCATTTTAGGCAATATCCACCAAAATCACAGTAACAGCTTATTTCTTTACATTAACAAGAATTTTTATGTACACGGTAGCTAACAAAAATATTGGCTTCTTTACCAGGTTTTTTTTTTTTTTTTTTCTCTTGCTCCAAGAAAAATATGAGTAGGCCAGTTCTTCAGATAACATTGGTTGCTCTATTTCAATCACTAATTGCACACCCTTTTAATTGAAAGAGAAAAGGGAACACCAACAATTTCTAAAACAAGCATCACACCTTATCAACCTCTGCATGGAAACTCTGGTAAAAGACAATCTTTGTCTAAAAATCCCCTTTCAAAGGGTCATTATTTGGATTCTCACATCCTAAAAACCTTAAAACTGTGGTTACATTTTGACTGCTGATATCCTTATTGATGGATCAAGCTGACACCCAGCCATAGTAGATCAATACCTCTGCTGTGCTGATGTCTAAGCTCTCCAGGAATGACTTAGAATTCTCTGCATGGTGCCTCGTGCCCAGAAGGCATAAATTTCTCCCTAGAACCAATGTTCTTTCTGCATCTTTGGCAGCCAGAATAAAGGCAAGGATCTGTGTGAAGCCAGGAGACAGCAGCAATGGTGGGATAACAACTAAAATCCAGTTTCTTGTGCAGATATGGTACAGCCTTCAAACTGCTGCTCATTTCACTGACACATTCCTGCAGTTTTCTTGGGAGCTCACAAGGCAAGGAAAACGTGTGCTGGATTGTTTGGTGCTGGTATGTCTCTAAGTATGAGGAGAAACCAAGCCTGAATACCACTAATAATAACTAAGAGAAAGCTAATGAAATTAAATATGAATGCTTCTTAAACTAGTTTGATCTGTTCCTGCTCATGTACAGGTAGTATGTTTCTCACCCTTGTAACTTAACTACATCATAACAAAACAAACAGGCAAACAAAAATTAAAATAAAAAATGTAACATGTCAGCCTGCGACTATCTCAGAAAGCTAAAAGCATTACATATTAGGGAACTTAACAATAAAGTTGGTTCCAGTTAATTACCTAATTATGGAATTTATCATGTTTTTTAAACCACAATATCCTGTGTTCAGACATCAGTTAAAACTGTTTATTAGGATTAGGGTTTCCAAGCAGAGGAGAATCAGTGCTGCCACTTATCTGTCATCTATTTGAACCTAGCTTCGGGACGAGTAATGGCTTAAAACTGCTTACAGCTATAAAACAGCAGCATAAATGGCACATTCCCAAGTAATGACATGTTGTTGTTGTCCAAAGAACAGCAGAAAATAAAAGCCTCACATTTGTTGTCCATTGAACTATAACACAAACTAGTTTTGGAGAGTTGCCACCAGATTTCCGTAATGTCCGGGGCAAGCAAAAAGCTGCTATACAGCTGTATCAACTATACAGCTGATTCAGATCATAAAGAGATTCTTTAATAGGTATTTGAAAAAGACTGTTTGACTAATATTTGTTGAAATGAGAGAAACATCTGTGACTTGGAAAAGAGGGGTCTGACTGAAAATAACCTTCTACTAGCATTTTGAGAAGCTGGTCATCGGCAACATAAAGATAGTTATCAACTATTTTAAGAACATGTTGACCCTTCTTCCCTTACCTCATATGGTACAGCAATGCTAGGGACCAGGCCCTGTTTTCTAAGTATTTACGATAATTAAGACTTGCAACCAAAATCTCTTTTTCAAGAGGTAATGATGATCTCTGGGTACTATGCACAATTTCTGAAAATTGTTAAAAATAGGTACATTATTAACTCTACTTAGAAGAATTGGAATCTACTTCCACCACATTGTGGAAATTCTGATGTCCCATTAGAGGTTAAAATACACTACAAATTGGGTCCATAAAGCAATGTTCTCATGCATGGATATGTTAGAAAAGCTTTCTCGAGTTATACATCCATTTGCCAGTAAATGAAGAACAACTTCATATTTTAAAACCTATCATCTGTCAGTTAGTATCAATATCACTTATCACGATGTGTCACTGGCAAATCTGTATTACCTACCAATAATAGAGTTGTGGTCTTTTTGTTCAGCTAGTGTGTCCAGTGTTAATTAATATTTTTATTTTTTTGGTTAGATTACTGGATCATTTGGTGCAAGGTACTGCATTGCTCTCCTGTGTCTCTGTTAAGACCATAAATGAAGTAGTACAGCTAAGGTGTCATATGTGCAGTGATACACAGGAAGATGGAGAAAAAATTAATCTGTTTTTTATTATTGGAATCACGAACAAGAACAATGGTAGGTTCAACAGGAATACCTATAAACTTTGTTTGAGGTACTAATGGCTTTTAAATTTATTTTCATTATTTGAAGTTATTGTTTGTGACTTTTCCTCCTGATTTGGACTAGGCTTGCTGAAGAAATATTTTTAAAAAGACTAGGAAAACTTACCACCACTGTTACTGTGAACATTGTCTTATAAATTCAAAATTCAAATTATTTCTCTAGTCCACTTTCTAGATAAATAAAAGCATTTTTGCTACATGGATAGTTACCAATATATTTGGTCGTTTGTCTGAATCAAATCTTTGCATTACACTTGGTCATTACATAAGAAAAACATGTTAAAAATGCTTCTTAGTACCAAATGAAGTTTTTTGAAAAATCAGCTGAGTCATGTAACAATAAAGTAATCATAACTAATCCTATTTTTTATGTATGTTCAAACACTGATGATGTATTCCCATTTCTGCACTGCTCTTCTGTCATGAGCCACTGCTTGGAGTAATGGCTAAATTAAATCATTTGGAAGTCCTTTCGAATATTTAACAAACACATTGGCTTGAGATTTCAGAAATCTATGGAATTAAATAATGCCTGAGATATCCTTGACGCAACAGCATCCCTACTGTACAGACAAATAAAAAGTCTTAATGGAGGGTACAGAGAGAATACAGAATAAATCTGGGAAAGCCAGTAATGCTGGATATATCTTTCTCTCACATAATCTACTCTCTCCTTCAGAAGTGTCTTGGCTATAAATTAAAGCTGTGAGAGCATAATAACTTGCAATAATCACTTGACTTGTACAGTTCATCCTCACTGCTGGCCAAGACTAGGGGAGCCCAGTTTCAGCCGGCCAAGACTGGGGGAGCTCAGATTTCAGCCAGCTATGAGCTGTACGATGATAATTCCCGGTCTTGCAGCAACAAGGAACCAACACCAGATGTCATGATCACAGCTTTATCAACTACTTTGAAGACCTTTGTGCTGTGTCTTCTATACTTTTCAGCAAAATTGCAACTTCCTTGCAAAATATTTTGAGCAGAACCTGTGGCACAAGTGGCTTTGATCATAATTCATCATACGAAGATGCATTCTAAAGGCTAGAGCGTTAAAAAAGACAGAAAGGAAGTGAATGACATGTACATTCTGCTTCTGACTTCTGCTCCAGTTCACAGCCTGGTAGGAGAGGGTAAGAGCATTGTCCAAGGAGTTTCTGACTTCAAACACATTTAGCGCAGTACCTTCCTCCTTTCATTTCCCCGGTAAGGACAGCAGAATGTCACTTGTGGAAAATTCGAAGCAAGTTTATTTTGAAAGACCGTTGTTTTCACCAAAATGTTCTCATCACTGCAGAGCTGTACGCTCTTCTGCCTTATAGCTGATATGCAAATGTGGTTTCTTTCACCCAGTAATTCCTCCTTGTGCATCAGGAAATGGCAGCAAATAGAACCTTCCCTTGCAAAATTTCTCTTGGTTGCAATTCTCAAGTAGTGCTTGGCTAGGTTACTGTTCTCTCTGTTTACCAGCAGGTTTCAGAAGCAAGCTGCTTTCTCATCAGAGTTTAGGGCTTGCACTAAAAAAATTATATGAGCAAACTATTATGTGGATATGCTGAAAATGTGAGCAAGGCCCCATAAAGTTTACACATCTGGTTTACATTACAATGGAATTTGATCTTGCTATGGCAGTTCAGAGCAACCTTACTGCCATTACTTCTGTGGTCCCCTTTACAACATGAAACAAAAAAACATAAGAGGTATCCGCAAAAGTGTTTGCTTTTCTCAAACTGTTTACCACTGATATTCTACTCTTGAAGCTCCTATTCAAGCAAAACCCCTCAGTCTTAAACTGCTTTTATTTCTTCACATACTCTTGGTATTTTGTTTTTATTTTCCTCTATCATTGGAACAGCTTCATATCTGGACTACTACTATTGTGTCCAGTACTAGCGAGTTGCTTGTTTATAAAAATTCCACTGGAGCTGTTACTTAAATTTACTACTGTCCTGTATTTAAACTGAAATAAAAGATCCTATGCTACAAAAAGTAATTTTAGTTACGGTTTTGCTTTATTTTTATGCACTAGACTATTTACAGAAGTTCAGTTTAATAAGAGTCTGCTCAGTTAAAAGAACTTTACCAGCAATTTCATTTGCCTCTTATTCTGAGCTCTACAGCCCCCTCCTTTTTTGATTTGGATCCCTTACAGCCATTCTAAGCATATTTGTGTCAATATTTCAAAGTTTCCTATTCTAAAAGCTACCGATGCAGCTGATGTTTTATAGCGTATGTTAGCAGCTCATCAATTTTTTGTAACTATTTCCAGCAGTCTACTCCCATCACTCTACGTGTAATTATCTGCCTGAGGCCACCATTCAGAACCTCACTATTTTAATGCATGGGTCAGCAAGACTTATCTCCTCCTTGGCTGAAAATTCTTTTTTTTTTTTTTTTTTCCAATTGGATTTCAATTTTTTGCTTAGTCACCCAAGAACAGGACTTTATTAATAGTAATTTTGAATATCAAGTAAAAAAATAACAACATTGGAACAGCTGCTAAATAATGTTTCAGCTGCACATTTACCAACACGGCTCAATGCTGTAGGTAAAAGTTAGAAACTTGTCGGTACTTAAAAAAATTACAGGCATACCTTTTTATTAGAAGATTCTGTTCTCTGAAATTGCTGAATCAAACCAGAAAGAGACAATTAATTACTCTCAGAAAACATTCTTTTGCATCATGTACGCAAAAAGGTATGCAAAAGATAACAGTATTTCTGCGAAAGATTTCAGAGTTCAGGAGCTGCATACTTGCAAGTCCCATTCACCCCATAATAAGAATTCACTAGGTTTTCTATAATTTATGGCTGAAAATTTTTAATGCATTTTGTGCTCAACAAAAGGGAAGGGGGAATCTATTTTGGATCTCAATGAAAAAAAAATAATCATTAGCCTTGAAAATTACAGTTGTCTCAATAATCACGACTAGCCTAAAAATGTCAGGTAGTCATCAACATAAATACGGTGGGTTTTGTGCTTAAAAATTCTTCTTTGTTGAATACTTATTTTTGTTTGAAAGGGAAAGGGAAAGAAGGGAAAGGGAAAGAAGGGAAAGGGAAGACCCAAGAATTACTGAGGAACAGCAAATGCAGGCTGGATAGTTATGCTCCTATCAAATCAATCAATAAAAAAAAATCCCAGCAAACGTCAAGTTTTAGCTTTAGGAAAAGGGAATGTGAGACATGGGTAAGGAATGAGGGAATCTGAAGGGTGTCCATGTTCACAGTGAACAAGGGCTAAATATGACATTCTAATATGATATTCTGGCAGAAAAGGAAGTTAATGCTAACCTTGTGCAAGTAAGCAGAAAATAAGTGAATGGCAATAAGAAGGTGATTTTCTCTTTTTTGACATTAATGTTACTAATATCCAAAACTACAAGTAGATGTGATGTTTATATAATAGCAAATTATGGAAGTTAGACAAGATGAAGGAAGAAAAATTTCTTCAACTAATGAAAGAAAATGGCAGAGACTTAGAGACTCTAAATTATTCCAATTATAAAAAAGAGTACCCAAAAATTACCTCATTGAAGTGTCTCTTTGGAATGAGAAAAAATTCCAGAATTGTGAAAACACAGGAAGAACCAACGTTTGAGGCCAGAAAAGTCAAATACAAAATAAATGCTTTAACAGCAATTATGATTAACTGCAGGAAAAAACAAACAGTACTATCGACAATAGTACATTCACCATTTTTGATGGCTTTAAGTCAAGCCTCGATATCTCTGTAAGAGATGCATGCAAACCTAAAGGTCTTAGCTTTATGTGCAGATAACTAATTGAAACATAAAGGTCCATGCTGTGTAGGTAGCAAAAGCAGATTACACAAGAGCCCCTGCTAGCTTTAAACTTCATGAAGCAGATGAAGTCTCCAGGTTTATGTTCCTCTAGAATATTTACAAACTTGAATTGAACTTTAAATTAACAATCAAAGTTATATGCGGTACGCTGAAACTTGATTTTCTGAAGTTAAATAATTTAGGCACTATTCAAGAACACACTTCATTTCAGGCAAATTTGAATATATCAATACTTACCTATTCCATCAACTGCTTGACCTTCACACGTTACTGTCATGCTTAAATTTAAGTACGTATTTAAGAACTACTTATTATTCAAAGTGATAAACTACAAACTGTGTATAGAAAATTAAGTCCACAACAACATAAATGGACCCAGCTTGCATTGAAACTTAGGTAGGAAGACAAATCCTAGAACTAAATATATTAATGCTATTTAGACAATAAGAGAAAACACCTTTAAAATGTTTGAGGCTGCCTGATGTTAACGATAGTGTGAAGCTGTCCTTTTGAATGTCAATAGAAACATGCTTTAAATTTCAAAATTACTAACCATGTGTACAGTGATATAGAAGGTGTATTTTCACTGGGTTTGCTTAATAGAATTCTATGCTGCCTTTGCTTAATAGAACAGGTATCTAGACTGGTGTAACTTTGCTTCTAGTGAGGTGATAAATGAAATTGTGACACTGACAGTATCTATCTGCGTAACAGCAACTTCTCAAAGGACTTAGTCATTTCGGAAATCTTTTCTTGACCTAGGACTTATCTAATCAGAGAAGGGAAACATTCTAAGCCATAGCTGACCACTTAAAAAATGTAAGCAGCTAATTGTACAACAATACAAGTCACAGTGAATAGTTTTTATGAGCTTAAATATGTGAAATAATGACAAACAAGCTGGTAAAAAAATGTTTGTTCATGGATAATTGATGACCAGCAAACAGGAGCTTCATTCACCCATTAAATCCTGCACTGTAAATTAGACCATGCAGATCTTGTTAAAAGGAACAAGCTTCAGAGGAAAAACAAAAGTAATGAAAAACAGATCACTGAAGGATTGAAAGAGAAGGAGGCTCATGCTTGGCATTGGCAAATGGAAATAAGAAAAATCAGCATCAGTGTGGAATTTCTTTCTCTTGGACAAAAGAGCAGCAAAACAGCTTAGTGCTTGTTCAGAAAGGAACAATAAAGCAGATCTGCTTTGTTCACTTTTAAATAACTAATATGCCATTTTTATTTCTTCTGCACAGGTTTCTATAGACCAGCACAAAAATACTGTTACCCTTCAGAGTCCATACAGAGGTGACTTTTGACTTCTGATTTCCACTAAATCAACCCTAAGTTAAGTGGGTTTTTTTGCTTTTAAAAAAAGTGTGTGAACATGCATCCACTTTCCTGCATCTTTTCCTTTTTTTTTTTTTGAAATCTAATTTAAACACTATTACGCGGAAATCCTAGCATTTCCCCACACTTCTAGGTCGCATGAACATATACATAAGACCTGGTCAGGATTTATGCATCTTTTTGGTACTTTTTAAAATTGTAAGTTTAGATACATGATGATTTTGAAATATGAATGCTTCAGTAAATGTTTTCAATGTATCAAAGTCAGCTAAATTAAAACCATATTTTAATGGAATGCTACGGTTGTACAAAAAGCATTAACGGAATGCTGCCTAAACTCATTCCAGGTACTGCTATCACACAAGGGCACAACAATGGTACAATCTATGAAAGATGTTGCTGACATTTTGTAGAGTTGTATTTTAAACTCAAATACGAAAGCATTTTAATTAACAGAGACAACCACTGTGTTTCTTATTCCTCACAAAAAAAGAAAAAAGAAAGAGAGAGAAAATCCTTTTAAAAACCAGTTTTGATCCTTAACTGATTGGAGAGTAATTTTTTTTACATGTATTTCCTTCTTCAAAGTTAGAATAAAGAACTCTTCGTTTTGACCAGATAGAAATAAGTATCAACACACGAACCGAACAAGTGGTGATATGAAATTTAAATCAAGAGTAAACAATTAGGGAATGGCCTAAACCAAAACAGTCCAAGCTAGGGAAGGAAGATACTCTTTCCTTTTTTTAATGTTGAACACTACCCCAATTTCCATCTTCTCCAGTAATTGTTTGTACAAAACACTTGGGAGAAAGTATTTTTCAGCTTTGTTTATCCACATATCCAGCATATTTATGGAGCTGTTTTTTCCCTAAATGTCTTTCTGTATGACACATACAATCCACACCCTTGTAACTGAAACACGATCTGTAGACATTGTTTGAGAACACAACTGTATTGCAGGTAACACAATGTATTAATCTGTTATATTAATTACTATTTTTATAAACTGGATTTCTGTCTTTTGCCAACATAACAAGACATGCCACATTCTGCTGCAGATTTTGTGGGGATTATCCACATTATAACTTCAATTAAAATGAACATAAAACTTTGGATGAATTTGGTGGTTTTTTGGAACTGATTTAATATTATTAGGACAGTAAAAGAAAGTACAAACTGTATACAGTGCAAGTACCAAGTTTGTTTGAATAAAGGCTATATATTATAAAGGAAAGTCACACCCTCCAAACTCTCAAATAACTCTCCAGATTTAAAGTGCAAAAACAACTCAAAAGGCAGAAAGTCACATACAATTGAGACAAATCCCTACTATGATAATAAAAAGAAAAGTAATCCAAGTAAACCTACCTGCTTGCCTCTACTATATTTAAAGGAGTTTAAGATTGAAGCTGTTGTGATTATAACATATAGGTACATCCACTTCCCCCAAATCCCAGAGGGCAATCCTATACTAAAGATGTAAGCTTTTATTGATTGTGTAACACCACATGCTAAAATCCAAGAAAAATAAGCCAAAAAATCCCTACCTTGCTATGACACATTAATAAAAAATAACAAAACTTGTCTTCTTGTCAGTAAATCTTAGGTAATTTTACATCGCTCATTAGAAATTAATGGCATTCCAAAAAAAAATAAACCTTCATGAAGCCTAAGGCTAATCTAGCTGCATAAATGTATGATGATTGCTATTTTAGAACCTTGACGTGTGATTCCTCGCTTAGGAATGGCAGATAATTATCTAAATTTTTTTGATGTGGTCAATATAAATAACATTCTCAGTTATTATGGCCATTTCTAAGAGAGTCTATTGCTTTTGCTCATATATAAATGCATCTATACCCAAAGGAATCAGCTGAGCTACTTAGGTGAGCATATGCAAAGGTTACATGGCAGAGCTCTTTACTCTGGACAACCATCCCTCTTTATACCAGCAGCAGTAAGAGAATGCTGCCACTATTTGCTGCCACTTTGCCACTGGGAGATCTCCCAATATCACTGAAGTTGTGATGACCCTGGGAATTGGAAATATTTGCTTTCATGTATTAATTTTGATGCTGGCTAAGAATACCTTGATGCATTTTCATGTAAAACCACAGTAGTAATTAATGTGTCTGAGTTGCATAAATCTGGAAACCACATATACTTTCATGTATAGAATCACATTTTAAGGCCAATTATTAAAAATTGCAAGGTATGAATGCAAGATTGGTAAGTATGGCATTTTATTGTGTTGTCTTTCTGAAGATGTATTTTCTGGTTAAATTATTTCATTTATATCAAGCCTTCTGAGCTTACTGTGGCCTCACTTTCAGCCAGTCAGCAAAAACAATAACAAAGAAGCTTTGCACAGCAGATTTCTCTTTTCAGTTAACTGCTTACAAAGCCATCGTTCAAAGACTGTTTGGGAAACAGTTGTCTGAATCACTAAAATTGAAAGGAGGATTTTTCAGGAAAAGGAGGGAGGAGGAACACCACAACGTGCAGTTGCAGCACAGAAGAGATGGAGTGGCTTCTGAGACATATCAATGTCTATGGTATTGTTTGCAGACCAACAGACAACTGACCTTATTTAAAGAATTAAAACCAAAAATTTCAAATAACTGCTGGTATAACTGGGGTTTAGATTAATATAAGAAGGTTTGCTAACAGTAATACAAACTAATCCTTTGATAGAATCCATAGATCTCAAAGCATTTTACAGAGTAAAGCATCTTTATCAATATTTTATGAATAGGATAACTGGCACGAGATAATGAAATACTTATACAGTAGGACAATGACAGACTTCAAAATAAAAGTTCAAGTCTGTACATGATGAATTCACGGGCTTTCTCCTTTGAAGAGATTAAAATGACAAAATTTAGAAAGGTTTAATTTATGATTTTTTTTTTTCTTGGAGTACATGTTCAGTCAGACTTAGAAGGGAATCAGGAGCTTTCTCATTGAACAGGCCAAGATTTAGGAACAAAAGACAGCTGAAAGGTGAGTGTGTATTTGGGAAAGAATGAGAGCACCTTGTTCTCTACAGCGATCAGCTAAACAGACAGGCTGCCAGAACAAGAACACACCGGGTTTGCATTTGAGGGAACAGGATCAAGTTATGCTGTCTTTAAAGCAGAAGCTGTTGAGAATTTGTGCTTTGCAAAGCTGCTGCATGAACAGCTCCATCTTGCTCCACCCTGTGCCTGAGTTACACCTGCAAGGCAGATTTGAATTCATAAGCACATTGAATCAGAACCCTCTTACACACAGAATACCACTAAAATACTTTTTCTTATATTTACTAATTACTTTTTAAAGCTCACAAACTCTTGACCTATATCTAATCTAATAGCAAATCCCCTTCAGGTCTTGATAATCCTTTAAACCAGTTGCTCTTCTAAAAAATACTCTTTCTTTGAGGATAATATCAAAGAAATGACCTTTTTTCACCCATTTTCCAAGCTAATTTGTCACTAAGAGCTCTGCAAATCAGACTGTATCAACCACATTACACTACAATACATCATGCAATGTACTGAGGCATGAATGATGTAACCTAAGATTAGATGTCATAACCATACATATTACTAAGATATTTGAGAAGTCAAAAGACCACATTCTTATCCGATATAAAGTGACCTAGCTTCATTGGCTTAATCTGGGGAGAAACTACAAGATAGCATATGCTTAAGCTGCCAACATTACACCATTATATTTGATCATGTATCATTGGCTGCATCATTACATTGATCACATAACTTGAGCAGATGCAACACATATCCCTCTATGGATATTTGACTAGCCATGGAAAATCACCTCCTGGAAGAACAGCTGGTGGAAACTGATCTAGGCAAAACAGAAATGGTGCTGTTTGGAAAACAAAATGGTTCAAAACTTTCCCCAAAGCTTACAGTTTCTATCTGCTAATCTAGTACATATGTCTGGGTCTTGTTGGGTCCCTCCTAAACTTGGACATTCATGCATCACCAGTCTCTGAAATGGGCCTTCATTCTTCTATTTTAGTAGTTTAATTCTCCGTAAGAAGGTTAGCAGTCTCTGTATTTGTCATCACCTGCCTTCAAAACAAGAAGACATGGCATAATTTTAACACTAACTAGAAATCCATGCCTGTGCTACGTATATAAGTTGAAGGCATTCCATAGAGCGTGGCAATACAGTCTAACAATTTAATGTAGGTAAAAACACCCTTTTCCTTAAGCTCCCCCTTCTCCTTGCTCAACCACCCAAATTTGGTTCACAAAACTAGAACCAATTATACCAACAACAGTAAAAGAATAAAATCTAACAGCTTCCACATATACCAAAACCCACTACTAATAGAAAATAATGCCAAATTCATTACAATGCTATCATTCCCAAAATCATTTCTATGTCATCACCTGGACAGCCACAAAACAAAAATAAGGAGATATAAGGAGGCTCTGAAAAGATATGGACAGGATAAATAAGAGTAAATGATTTACTGTCTCATAAGGCAACATTCAAAGAAATAGACGAAAGGAAGTACCTTCCTTGCAACTTATTATTAACAATGGAATTACTGTTTACAGTTTCATGAAATCAATGAAGTTCATAAGGATAACAAGATGCACACAGAAAACAGAGCCTCACAATTTAGAAACTGGAGGAAAACTTTTCCCGAGACAGGCTGTTGCACAGCTCTGTCACACAAAGGACTTGCCCCTTCCCCTGAAGAAGCTGGTACTTGGAGATATAAACCCATTTGACTGCATGGATCTCTTCATTCAGGAGACGCTTACATCTACCTACAGCAACAAGTGTCAGCCTAGGTGTGACACTACACCAGTGTGCTTTTCCCCATTACCAAAGTTACGTTACTCAGACAGCTACAGTCTTGTACATGGCAGCACTCCTTTTGCTGTTTATCTTTCATTGAGAGCCAAGGAGCCTGAAAACGACACATTTATTTTAGTGAGCAATTAGTTAGAATGTGTAACTTGACCTCACAAACACAATGACTGACAACAGTCCATCAAAAACCTTGAAGGTACAATTCCTCATTTCTTCTTTCAGATTAATGCAATAGAAGTGAACAATCAACAGAAATGTAATTCAGAATGTCAACAGTTTTCACTACTTAAAGCCCAGCTAAACCGCAACATTAAATTCAATATTCTCTGAGTTTCTGATTTGCACATTCTGTGTTCTGTGAATCTCTGGTCTTTTCTGTTAATCATTAGATTAGATTGAGAATTAGAAAAAGATACATTAACTCTGTTTTTTACAAGGTTTGACCCAGTACTACTACAGAAAGCCTACGTATAAGAAGTAAGCAAAAGGTAGCAGTAATATTCTACCTATTACCAAAATCAAAGAAACAAGTTTAAAAAAATAAACCAACACTAGCAGTTTTTAATGCCTTTTATATTCAAAGATTTACCCCAAAGTGATAGACGGGTGTAAATGCTATTATTTGTAAGTGACTTTTAAAGAACTTAAATGTTTCCTAAACATATCCTTTTATAATCAAAATGTCCATTTTACAGATTTCTTTACATGTACTTCACATTGTGTTTGGCATATCTTCAGGACATATTTATGAGCTAATGTAAATTTCATTGATTTACATTGGATCTATATTTAAGATTAGTCCCAATCACCTTACAAAGATTTTATGAAAAGCCTTACAAATATGGTGGCTTTTTAAATAAGGAGTCACAATGTCTTATCAAAAATCCTCATTACTTTCCAGATACATTTTTGGTTTAACAAAGTAGCATATCATAAAACTTTATTGAGCAGTAACACACTAAAAAAACCATAAAACTGCTAATAATTCCTTCTAAACAGCAAAATACTCAGCCAGCTAGGCCTTTCTCACAAAGTGACAGCTGGCTGCTCTGACATTCCTAAACTGTCCAGACCAGGGACATGCCCAAAATATTGCACAATTCCCTTATTCTGAGGCATTTAAATTTCCCTTTTCTCATGCAGGAATGAAAGAATGGGATTCATACATTTTACCCCATCATAGAGTCAGGAAAGATCCAGAGTCTGAGTTATTCTGAGATATGCTAAAACACAGATATAGTCTTAGGGACTCTCTTTCTACTTACAGCTTTACAGTTACAAGAAATTTTCAGATATTCAACAGTCATTTAGGCATTGGCATCAATATTGTTCAAAAGCAGTATATCTCTTCCAGTTCTTCTCTGTTTTGGGATTTAGTTGCCCCAGCAAACCGCAGTTAATGCCTGTCTAAGGCTTCCTTACTCCCACTTCTAAGGTTAGGAAGTGTATGACCCTGTATTTTCTACAACAGATTTCAATCTACATGCATCTTGAGGTTATTTCTTGTGAAACTGCTATTTGTAACCCTTGTATCCACAAGCAGAAAACCATGTTAACATTTTCATAGAGTGATGTATAACACTGATAACTTTTTTTATCTTATCTGTATTACTGCTCTCAGAAAACACTTGTGGATCATGACACCAATTTCTAATTGTGCAAGCATCTCTATCTTTAGTTTTCTGCAGAACAAAACTTAACAGCAGGTGATAGCTGCTACATCGCCTTTTTACAATTTAACAGCATGTAACAATGATAAAGTTTCAGTCTGCCAGCTATTATATTTGCTGTTTTGCAATTTTGTTATCATTTTCCAGAAACTCCTTATATTGGGAATTGTGGTGTTAAGTGGTTGCATAGTTAGATGACAGAAACTGACACCTCTACTTCACTATAATATAATGTCAGATATTACTATATCAGTTATACCAGATCCATGGAAAAGAATTCAATACACACCATCTTGAGTTAGCTCACAGCAATATCTATTAAGACTACCTTGGGGGAACGAGAACAACCAGAGGAAGCTGATCTTTGTTGTTAGTTTTACCTTTTCCCCAGGGAAAAAATACACAGATAAACAATCACACTTAAGACCATACTTCAAAAGGTTCCATTAACAATTTTGAAACTCAACGCAATTGTGTATTACATTGGAAAAACTTGTTCATCTAAGTGATTAAGCTGTACACAGAAACACATGACTTCTATTTACACAAATTTCTAGAGCATTGTAGCTGTGCCCATCAAGAAGTGAGCACAGTTCCTTGTATTTAATATTTGAACATCAACACTAACAAACATAAAATGCATCTGTGCAGAACATGAGATGGTCTTAATAAAATGTCACGTGAACAACATTTTCAAAAAAAGATATATTCTGCTTTCTCCTCAGTTTATAGAATTTCTCTAAACAGTAAGTTGCAAACTACCATTTTATGCATTCTTAACACATTATGCATAATGCATTCTTCAGTGGTAACAGAGCTGCTTGTACATGTGCATGCGCCTACTGTAGGGCATTGATTTTAAACTGCTGGCAGCCTGAGTTGACACCAGCAACATGAGATGAAATCGTGAGCAGAATGGAAAATCTGAGGTATTTCTTTGTATCTACTTAGTGATTGACACTTGGATAGACCTATTGTAGCAATGATGAATGTGGCAAGACTTACATAAATAGGAAAGAAGCCGCCTCCTATGAGACTTATCCTCTGAAGACAAGATATCTATCAGCTATAGACTAAATTCTACTGTCACTTATGCACATGCTTCACCATGAACTTCCCTGAAGGGGACTGCCTTGTGAATAAAAAAAGCCCAATCTACTTGGTTAATTTCACAGATGAGAGGTATGACAGGAAGAAGAAAAGAACATCTGTAAGTTACTGTCCACAAAGTTTACCTTGTGGTCAAAACCACCATTTATGGACCCTTGATGCTTGCCTGCCCCCGTAAATTTAAGGAGTTTAATGACTGCTCTGATTTGGTATACAGATACCTATACATTTATACTTTTCCCTGGTTACAGGAGCTGGAGCATTTATTTCAAATCGAATTCAGAGTTCCTGTTTAACAGGGAGACCTAGAAATCTATAAATAAACTGGGCATAATTTTAGCCCTTCATGGGGAGGGAAATATTTGCAGTTTATACTATCATACAAGTGAAAATCCAAAAAGTTTAAGAATATAAAAATATTAGAAATATAAGAAAAGATAGTTAAATACTACAGTATGTATGAAAAAAAAAAGTAGAAAGACAGGAACTACCCAAGCCTTTCTTTTTTCTCTAAAGCTTATTTTCCTGGGGAGATTAAAATGGACTACAGTATTATAAATAAATGTACACAAATACCAAGTCATACTCTTTGATGTCTTCCATGAGAATCCTACCTAAATAGAATCCTAAAGATTAGGTGTGATGGCTTTATTTCTTTGCATAAAAACATCTCTCCTGAGATTCCTTATCACATACCCTACAGAACTTCAGCCCAACACATCTGATAAATTAACAGTCATCCAAATTCTGGATTACTGTTCAAAGTGATTCTCTACATTGTCTGTAGTACGTTTAGAAAACAAACGGCTTCATGTTAGTCAAAAGAGTCTAGACAATTCAGAAGGACATTTACAAATAACACAATGGATAAAGATGCCTCACAGAGATATCAGGGATATTTCTCAAACAGAAAAGAATTAAAATCTCGAGAACATAAAATGGCAGTGAAATTGCCATTACGTGCCATGTTTTCAACACCATGGTTGTGTGATAGTCTATACTTGTAATTAGCCATACATTCCTGTGAGTTCTCTGCTTTAAAAGCTTCTTATTTTCACTTTTGTTAGGCTGCCTCTCACACACATTCCTAGTAGCTCTCATAATGTCGGTGTTAGGCCCCAGGCTATCTGTGAAGGCCTACCAATGTTCACCTCCCACTTTGGCTTTTCTATGTTGAGGAAACGCCACCTATCCTTCTCTTGCTTCTTTCTGAATTGGCATTATGATATTCGAGTTTTACACATTTTTGACTAGGAGACCTTGAGCAGGAGGGTTTGGAGAAGAATTCTCAGGAAAAAAGGCCCACATTACATTTATCAAAACCACTGGCAAGGAAGAAAGGAAAATACATCTTTTGCAAAGGGTATACTTCAAAAACACAGAGATTTTTTTTTTTTATTTTCTTATCTGGAGTGGAAAAGAGGGCATATGTGGATCGATAGTTGTTTCATTCTATTACTAAATGAGGAAAACAGCCAAAAAATAATTGATCTACATTCAAGGGCATCCCTAAATATAGAATTTTGTTGAAAACTTGTGAACTAAACATTCAACTACAAGAGAATAACAGTGAATTAATGTTATCTGCATACAGACAATTTAAACTAAAAATCTGGGCTTCCCTTTACTGAGTTCCAGTGGTTTATTTGCTGCTATGCCAAATATATATGTGTCAAATCTTTATAAGAAGGACTGTTAACTGAAAAACAAGTGCTATTCACCTACTAATTCCAATGCTTAGTATTGGACTTAGAGTAAGGATGTTCTTGTATGATATCGTAAATAATCAAAGTTTATAAATAGTTTTTGTTTAGTTATTCTATGTCTTCCAGTGAGGTTCCAAGGATAAGTCAAATTACGAAAGTAATTGCAGATTGTAAGAAAAGAAATAATTAGTTTTGTAACAGAAAACATTTCTGTAGTTTGTGTTGGTTGTTAGAGCCAATTTTAACTTCATTAATCGAAGCAGTTATTCAGCATACATTAATTCAGTACCCAGAATTTAGAAGTGGCAACTAATCAATAAAAATAAATTAATATTGATATTGCAGGACTTTTGCAATATTGTATTTATAGTGCCCCTGAAGCAAGTTAGATCTTACATTAAAAGATCAATAAACTAATGCAAAGGCTAACGCCTCGCATTCAAAAAGTCTTGGTGTCAGGGGATAAGGGGAAGGAAGCTAAATATTTATTTCTGTATTTCTGATGAGATTGCAGAACTTTTGTAAGATTGAACCTGGGACATTGATTACCTTTCCAATGGAGTCCAATGGTATTTTATAATGTTCAGTCAACATCCATATATTAGAAAAGGGCTTCCTCTTCCTTTATGTTTCAGTACTCCAGTATGTTGTTCACTAAAAGAGAAAGATAAAACATTCCCTTTTTAATCAGCAAGAACATAGCTTTTTAAACCTTACATGCTGCTGAACTCACTACTCTGCTTTCGAAATTCAAAGAGAACTCTAGTAAAATCAGATTCTTTTCACTCAAGTAAAATAAACAAATGGATGCAAATACCAGGCTAAATAACTTAACACACAAACTTCAGTAACAGCTACCCAAAAACTTATGGTCAGAACCCTAATCGAATGTTAGATTTTGTATAATAATTTAACGTGTGGATAAACATACAAAAAATTTGTATTAATGAAAAATTGCATTCAACACTCAAGTACTCAGAATTTAAATGTAGGAGTGTTTGTGTTGAGAGATTTGGACTGCTTTTTACATAAGAACATATGAAAAATCATTAATGAGTTTTTTCCTTTAAAACATACGACCTGATAATGCAACCTCAAAATAAGTATGATTTTATGAAAACCACTTAATTTAAAAAAAAACTTCTTCGCTTTCAAATTACTATTTTCAAATTTTGCATTAGCTTAGATTTGGCTTGAAAACTGCCAAATCTGATATTTTGCTACTGTAATATATGTATTTTACTGCTTTGTGTGAAAAGAGAAAGAACACAGGAAAAAAGTGACACATGAACGTAGAAAATGAACTTTTTGATTAACTTCAATTCTTAAAAAGTCTTGTATTTCTCAGTGTTTATAGTATCTAAGTAAGAAATGCTTAAACACAGTAATTGGTCCTTGATCAAAATGCTTGACTAACACAAAAGCATTGACATAAGTAAAGCAAATAGAAATAGACAAATCCAAGTTTTCCTGGCTCTTGAAAGTATTCTTCCTTAAGACTGTATAACTTCCAGGATATTAGTGTTCAAACTGGCTTTTCTATCAAATTGTGAATTTTTTGCATTTTCAAAGCAGTTGACCTGCCTAAAGATTTCACTGCATACTTCGGTAAGCATGCACACACTCAGCAGCTTTGATTTTCTGCACCATGTATGACCTGCCATTTATTTATTTATTTACTTGTCTATTTATTTATTCTTATCCAATGTAAATAATTCTTCACAAAAATTATTCTTACATTGTCTCCTGTATATTGTCTAAAAATCAATGCATGGCAGAAACAGTTAGATAGCCATGGCAGAAAAAGATAGGTGCCAGCCAGTCAACACAAAAATGCTGGCTCTTTGGGAGAAGAACTTGTAGGTAGCTCATGGGAGAAGTGCTATACCTTACCCACAAGGAAGCATGGGAACAGAGCTCTGCAATTTAACAGGAAAGAACCTTTGTCCAATCTCTAGCCTCCAAGGTTACAGCAGCAGAACAGACATTCACACGAAACTGGTTTTATGCTGCCAGGGTGCTACAGAGCTGTTGATGGAAGTAAATCTGTACCTCAAGGTATATTATGGTATAGAGCAAGCTATGCTATAGTGAGCAAGCTATTGCTATGTTAGTAAAAACAACAATAATAAAAAAATGTATGTTTATACATATTGAGGCAGCTTGGTCTGCAAATCTTAACTAGTCATGTATTGATTTGCCAGTGCTACAGAGTTTAATTCTGTAGCTATGATTATAGTTTTAGATCAGTTCTTGTTGTTGGATTTGTTGGGGTTTTTTTAAGAATCGGGATTGATACCATTGACCTCGCCCTCCTAATTTTGATGAATGTTGTAATCTGTCTTTAAAAAGGCCACTTCTGTTTAAATAAAGACTTTAAATTCATGTCTGGAAATAATGTAATTGAAGTAACAAGAGTACAGTCTTTGCTCAAACTTCCAATATTTCAACAAGATATAAGAGCTGATTCTGTTTCTAAATGGTGGTACTGAAATGAAGATTGATGAGTAAGTATTAGAAGAAAATAACTTTGAGTTACATGCTATAGATTTTAATTGCATCATTTAAATTCTTAAGCATTTCAATTTTATATTCATTCAGGGTTTTGCATAATTAATTTGCAGATTTCCAGAACGCATTAGGATGAAACTTTTAAATGGATGGATGGTTATTAATGGATGATATAAATATATTATTCATTATTTTTGGTTGTCATTGTAAATTGCACTGAGTACTTCTGAATGAATATTAAATTCAACATCATCCCCTGAATTCAAAAGCAAAATGCATCCTCAGAAATAATCTGTTGAAATATAGAATACTTCAGGTGTTGTTTCATAATAAATACTCTGTAACAAAATCTTAAAATTTATTAATGTCAAACTTTTCTTCTCTCTGGAGAATGAAAGCCCAGTGCCTGACTGGATCGCCCAGGCAAAACTGAATTTCAAGTAGTCAACCTTTTCAAAGAAGTCAATGCCAGGCTGATCTACTCTAGTGCAGAAATTGATAAATTCTCAAAGCTCTGATTAACTAAGCAATACCTAATATTTACAGACCAACTGAATGTTATGGTAGGGAATAACTGCATTTACACCAAGAAATACCAGAGAACATGCATGAGAAGACGGCCACAGAGAAATTCCATTAACTAAGGAAGAAAAAATTGGTAGTCTGAGCGGCTGGGAGAGCTCTTTCAAGAGCTATTTCCAGCAGGTAACACAGATATTCATGAACAATTCTCATTAGTTTGAACTCAAACACTCTGTGAATGTATCTCTTTTTAACCCTTCAATTCTTAGCCTGTGTTAATCATTACTACTCTGCACAAAATAATGAAGAAATATCCTGAACAGCAGACTGGAACAATTAAGAATCCAAATAAAACATAAGCTCTCCTTAAATGCAAGAAGAACTGGAAAATGTTTAAAACCATCTAATTGACGATATTTAGTGATGAAGTGATGAGTACCAGCAGGCAGCAAGACACTCAGTAAGCAGGCTCATACCTAAGAAATACTTCCAAAAGGATTGGTGACACCATCTGCAAGGGAAAACTATAGGTACGCATAGTTAGGAATACCATGCCATACTATGCCAAAACAAGCACAGAAAAATCTCAGAGACTGTCTGAGTGCTGTTTTTCAATTTTGTTCATTCTTTATAACTACTTGTACTGGGTCTGGCTAGGATGAAGTTTATTTTCTTCGCAGCAGCCTGGACGGTGTTTTGGATTTGTGACTAAAACAGTGTTGATGACACACCAGTGTTTTGGCTGTTTTCTGTGAAGAGTGCTTACACAGCATCCAAGTTTTCTTCCTCTCACTTGTTCCTCTGCAGTGAGCAGGCTGGGCTGCACAAGAAGCTGGCAGAGCACATAGTCGATGCAGTTGACCTGAACCTAAGAGACATTCCATACCATATGACATTGTTGTGCTCAAAAAGGAGAGCTTAGGGAAAGGAGGAGGAAATGGAGATGTTCATGGTTATGGTGTTTTGTCTTCCCAAGTAACTGTTACGTGTGCTGAGGCCCTGCTCTCCAGGCAGTGGCTAAGCACCTGCCTGCTGATGGGAAGTATTGAATGAATTCCTTATTTTGCTCTGCTTGTGCATGCAGCTTTGCTTCACTTACTAAATTGTCTCTATCTCAGCCCACAAGTTTTCTCACTTTTGCTCACCCAGTTCTCTTCCTATCTTGCGAAGGGGTGGATGAGAGTGACTGGGTGGGTGCTTAGTCACTGGCCAAGGTCAACCCACTACACTATTTCAATTGGAGATCTAAAAAAATCTTTTATATAATGTAGGCCTAGGAAAGGAAGATACATCTTTACGGCTTTTGGCATGAACAAATTGGAACTGGTTGCTATGCTGTCCCAAGGATCTCATTGCACAATGACAACAATTTTGTTTGCTAGCTTAATCAAGCAGATCGCTGTTAGATATCTTGACCCTGAATGATTATTGAACAAACACTTCCGTTATTAGTACTACTCCCTCCTTGTTTAATCCTAAACTGAGGATTCTTGAAAAGCCACAATACGCATATGTAATGAAGAAGTAGATCCTTTGAAATTTTTACTAATCATGGATGGACTAAGTGGAGTACGAGAAGTCCATTCCCAAGGGCTAGGGAATTAGTCGTCTCAGAAACAGGAGACTTCTCTGGCTGCTGTGTTCTGCATAGAATGACAGAGCTTGTGTGGGCCGTACTATTATCTGAAAGATCATCATCAATTTAATGCTAAACATTTAGTTTTTCATATTCAGATATGGAGATAATATTTGCAACAGATGATATAATAAAAATTAGGGTAAGGGAAGGAACGCAACAGTATCAAGTCCATAATGTTTCCCAGAGAGAAAGACCCCTTCAAAAAATCCTTTTCCTTTTTCAGATTTTGTCTTCACCTAAATAATCTGATATACCAACATGAATTTTTTTCACTTCGTTCTGATGGAATAAAACATTGTCGTAATGCTACTCATCGAGCTGTTGCGAGGCAGCCTGAAGATCCATTCCCTGATGTTACTTAATATTTCTAGGTTTGTTTAAAGGCAGATACACAGAAAGTGGAGAAAAATTAATATATTTAAATGGCTATGTCTTGAACAGGTATTTTCAAGCTTACAATTAAATGACAGGAGGACAATCATCCATGTGGAAATTATCCATTCCAGCACAGTAATGCAGAAAAGAAAGACAAGCACAGAAATAGAATGGCAATATCAGAAACATACTGGCATGGCTTACTTTAGAAAAGTGCTAATTACAAAGTAAGAGGCTGATGCTGAACCAAGCTTCACAATCAGAAATAGTTTTTAATCCTTTTACATAATATAAACTTTAATGAACACAGAATTATCCTTGTACTGCTAGTTTTATGCCCTCATTTTTCTCTTCTAGATGATGGACAAATATTTCCATGACTGCTGCGTAAATCACAAAGCGAATTAGGTGATTCACTGTGGGATTTTTGTTCTTTTAACTCTTACAACTGTGAGTCCATTATACTGACCAGTTTAATCTAAATTTCTTTTTTCTTTCACTTTTAGGAGGTCTGCTTTGTGAATGCAAATATAAAATATTAACATCAATTTTCTTGTACTTTCAGGCTTTTTTCATGATCTACGTACTGGCCTCACAATGCCAAACTCTTTCTCAAAGCACTTGCTGCTGGTTTCCAGCATCTTGGCTAGTCATGCGGTGATAATTTCTAACTCCAGCTCCCGTTAATTGATTACACTGCATTGATACAAAGCCAAAACACCCTGAATCCCATCCTATCTTGTCCAAACCCGATTTCCTGACCCACATACACGATTTACAGCAAGGTACATACTCAGTTGCCAAGAACAGAAGTCTGGCCTGCATGATGGAGGAGGAGGAGGTCCTACTGATCATCCCTCTCCTTGTCCCTGGTGGGATGAAAATTACCTATGTCACACCAATGAACTGAATTAATCAGACAGCTAAAATAATAAATTGAAATAGATGCTTTGAGCTCAAGTCTGTGAATTACAAACAGCTCAATACTACTAAATTTTACACATCGCACATTCTTTAGCTATCGAGAAGTTACCTCCTCTTGGCCTCAGTCTGGGATAACATCTGGCTGAAAAACAATTTTCTTACAGGTGGACTTGCCCTTAATTTTCAAGATAGAATGTGTTACTGCGGCTCTTGTAAATGTGTAGTCCATTATAGCAGGTAATGAAAAAACCATCTGTCTATGGTAGTAATCTCCAGTGAAAGCAATCTCGCATAAAAGTTCATGCTCTCCCACTGGATGCTTTAAAGAAAAAAAATAAAGCAGCAGGAACATAATTCTTAAATATTTCTTGATTCTCCAAAATAAAGAAAATCAGAGAGACCAAATGCACTCTAGAGAAGCGGATCACTCATTTCAATAAGGCATTCTGCTAAAGGACAACTGTTCACTTTTCAGAGGAGCTGGCAGAAGTTTAACTGTAAGGTCCAATCTAATGTTTATGAACTACCAGTCAGCCGTCATCTCTTAAAAATCTATTGTTAACTGTGTAGCTGTTGGTATCAAGAGAGCTGCTGACAAGGAAGTAATTTAAAGAAGTCAGACTGATTCCAAGTATACAGAACAAAATCTGTATTTTAAAAGTACATAAAAATAAAAAAAGTATTTTTATGTGAACAAAAGAAAATATTCTTACATAGGATTTGTTTGGTAGAAAAAAATACTTTTTCTAGTGGATACAAAACAACCTCTTCAGTGCCACCAGGAAAATGATGAGTTTACTAACATTCTTAAACCATGAAACCTCTCAAGTACAATGACAGCGACTGGCTCACAGAGCCCCCTTAAAAGCCAAAGACCCTGAAGCAATAAAAAGCCAAATATTATGAAGGTACTATGAGAAACACAGGGACTTACATATCTCTTACCTCATGAAGAAAAAGAAAACCAAAATACTGACTGAGTTTATCAATTCCAGTGTACTCACTCTATATTTTTACTTAAAACTAGAATTAGGTTTTTGCCAAAAATTGGATTTTGCCCTGAACAATTTTAAGCCAGCTGAATACCTATAGAAGTGAACCATTTAGATTAAACTAAGAATGAAATCTGAACGATACAGCTTTAGTGTTGATCTTGCTGCCCCTATTTTATTTTAGATTTTTCTTCTTCTGACATGTCCATGTCATTTCTCCTTTTCTTTTTCAAGCACCGTTGCATCCATCATCCCCGCCTGATCTTCTAGGAACCTTTCAAGTATGGAACTGAAGCCAGAGAGCTGCTAAGTCTGTGTTTCGAGCCAAAGCCAATCTAGCTACAGTGAAGAGACAACTGTCTGGTTGCAGATGGACAGAACTGGCTAAGTTCCACCATTAACATCTCCATGCACAGTATGCTGAAGGGTGAACTGAGAGCTCATTTTGACTATGACACTTCTCTGAGAAATAGAAGTGTGACTGAAAAACAGACACCAAGAAAGGCTCTTCTATTGTATTTGCATACAAAAAGGAATTTACCAGTTTTCTCTTTGCGATCACATAGATTCCTGACACACAGATTTGCATGGGACATGATGAGTATCATTTGTATGATAAATATCTGCACTTGCTGACATCTTGAGAGTCGCTGAGACAAGTAGAGTTCTAGCAAAGAGGAGATACCAGATATGCCAAAAAATATGGGAGTTCCACGCTTGCAGTGCCAAATACCTTCTGCAGTTCTAGAGATCAAAGAATTCTGTAATGCTATTTCTGCAGACTGAATTTCTATGCTCTTGGTTCAGTTGTAAAGTGATGACACAAGAACAGAGTCTGGGCCAAGAACTGCAACGCACAGACAAAACAAGAGTGAATGCAGAAAAGGTAAATTCTAACAGTTCTGTAATTTACATTTTGGTGGGTCTCAGTGTGTTTTAACTGATTTATATAAAACCAAACACGCAGTGCAAATTAAAAAAAAAACAAACAAAAAACAAACCTAAAACCAGTACTAAGCAGACAAGGGGATAGTCAGTGGGTCACTACTGAGAAAAAACATGAGAAAAAATGCTAGGAAAGCCTCCACTGGGCATAAATGATCAGTGGAAAATCTGAATTAAACCCATTATGGTTTTTGTATCTAGCAAATGAATTCAGCAGATTTAAACTGCATTACTACTGTTAACCTGCATGGGTATAGTGATAAAACAATTAAAGGTTAAGTCTTCATACAAAAGTTACCTTGCTAAGACTTTCCCCAAAAGCCTTTTCTGACTCAAGCCAGGACAGACTACAACTAGGAACACCCAACATAGAATTAATGAATAGGATTTCAAAGGAATATTACAAAGTGATAAGGTTTTTGATAAGCAGTGGTAGATTTACTTTGCAGTACATTAATACTGAGCCACGACTTTGTTTTCTTCTGTTTTATTGTGCTCTCATGAATGAAAAACAGACTATTAAAGCCAGTTCTCAGTATAGGGCTGTTCTAAAGTTTATCCATAACTTGAGACAATCTTTGGGATTCAAAACTAGCAGCTGAATACCTAATATTCAGATGATGCGTTTTATAAATTCCCCTCCATTTACTTGATTTACTTGCAATGTAAGAAAAAAAAAAAAAAAAGTGACTCGTTGCTAGCGCTACAATCAACATAATATACCTGAAATACACATTTGTTTAACTTGTGCTTATGTTCAGTAAGATGCTCATGGTATTTTGTATTAAAAATGTCATGAGATCTTTCCCCTGTAATTAGATGAAGATCATACTCTTGATCAGGTAACTTCCTCTCTGGGAACTGTGCAAATCTAGTGAGAATCTTTGAAAATATATTGAAGTTCTTTACAATGCTAGGTTAGCAACATGCAAGCAAGAAACAAAAAGCCTCTTTTTCTTACCACACATAGACTGCAGTAAATTTCTTTTAACAGTGACGAATCACCACAGATTTTTTTTTTTAAACAGGCTTTTTACTTTAAACTAGAAGCCTTACCATCTGTTCTACACTAATTAAGAATGCAAAGAGAACACATTTCACAGTTACATCAGCACATAGTAAGATTAAACTGTTTAAATGACTAGGTAAAGCTTCTCATGCTCATACAATGATATTTCCAGCTGTTTCCCACGTTCATGACATAAATAAGGAAAATTGATACTTTACATATCATGAAAGTTTTACAGTTACTAAATACTTACTTGTATCAGCTATTAGATACAATGATGTGTCAGCTTAGGACTGCAGTACTCAGAGCAGGCATTTTCAAATCAAACCTAAATTTTAAATATGTCTATAAAGTTATTCATTTGCTCAGACACCTTGCCTTTATGCAGGCGTTCTTAGGCATACTGATTTTAAGGAATATTGCAGTTGCAAAGGCAATGTTATCAAAGGAAAGACTGGGAATGCATGATTGCTATATCTAAACCATCTCTTAAGAGTTGAACCGCAACTTCACTGCTGTCTCTGAAAGATAATTTTCAGTTCTAGAGGATACTGACTGAAAGCTAAAACTATTTACAAAAGGCTTCTAGTTCTGCGTTCAGCATTGACTAGATGGAACAGTTTCCACCATTTTAAACCCCCCTAACTTAACTGTAGTTGTGTCAAGTTTGTTCTTTTGAATCTGGACCAGGAACTCAGAACAACAGTGTAAAAAGCATAAAGAAGAGCAGCTTGAATTTATTTAGAAACAGAGCAACTTCTTACGGTAAAAGAATCTACGCAATAATATCATAGCTATATAGCATATCTTAGCTAACATGAAAACTCACTACTGGCAATGAATATGAATCTTATTTACTGAGATACTACTTTTATTAATATTTGAGAAATTTAACAGATGGTGAGGAATGCTTAGGTCAGAAAATGACATCTGGCTTGTGATAATGATAAACAGAAGTATTCCATTAAAGAATAAAACTGTGTCTGAATCTGCAAAAATCACAAAAGCAGAGTATCATGGGTGAAATATAAACAGAGAGATTTAAGAAGTAATCAAAAGTAAGAGCAGATATTTAAATACACAAAAAGCAGTGAGATTGAAATAAAAAGGATGGGTTTGCCAAACCGTAAGAGAAAAATAGGGCAAGTGAAAGAATTCCTTGTCTTTTATTAAAGATGAGATACCGTGAAATTCTGCAACAAAGCATCACCAGGTCCATTAGACTTCCACAGATTGACGTTGGTTCAGACTGAAAATGGGAACAGCTATGGTTTAAGTAAGATTTGTAAGCCATGTAAGAAGATTTGTAAGCCATGTATAAGAAAGTTTGTAGAATCACCCAGACTTCTGACTATAAACCAGTCATTAAACATGAGGAGATGGATAACAGACTGCACATTTAAAAATGCATTCTTTAAATTACTTAGAAAAGCAAATACTGCATAAACTAGCATTAAGTGTTGGAGGTGCTATATCAAGTTTGAAGCGAAATGTCAGTTTCTGCTTTTCTCTGTTTCTTCAGACTTTTTAAATAGCACTTCACATTTTATAAACGTAACTTGCTTTATAAAAGAATCCTCAGAATGAAGTCGCATGCATTATATAAATCAATCCTTTCTAAATTTCATACCAATGCTGTTCTTACGTTTCCCCATTCTGCTTCAACAACTACCTGTAACAAAAAAATCAAATGCACTCACAGCATTTCTCTATTGGAGTGCCTCTTTGCACAGCCTTTGAAAGTTTTTGTTTTCAGTCTCTGTATATTTCTGCCAAACTTATTTGGACAGAGAATCTAGTCATGCAGGCTTAATAAATGACTGGTTGTCAATGCTGAACCATCGTAATTACTCACTTGCTCTATGTTAGCTTGCTGCAGTTATGCTTTAGCCTAGACATCTTTGAGATTAAAGCACTGTATTTTACGCCAAGGCTGAACTAAAACAAATGATGCTGCTTGAAGTGCAGCTGGGTGAGCAGGGCCCCTAAAGGTAGACAGCCAGGCTTACCAATGGCCCCGCTCTGAAGTCCTAACCTGTCCCTTAGCCAGCAAACTGGTTTTGAACCGCTTCTTGTGGTGACCCACCTGCTGCCAGCATCTCGGGAACATTGGAAAAGATTCTCCTAAAATCACAGAATAGGGGTTAGAAGGGAGCTTTGGAGATGATCTCATTCAATCCCCCAGCCAAAGCAGGTTCACCTACAGGAGGTTGGACAGAAACGCATCCAAGTGGGTTTTGACTATCTCCAGAGGAGACTCCACAGCCTCTCTGAGCAGCTTCCTCCAGTGCTCCAGCACCCTCAAAGTAAAGAAGTTTTTCCTCGTGTTCAGACAGAATTTCCTGTGCTACAGTTTGTGCCTGTTGCTCCTTGTCCTGTCACCGGGCACCACTGAAAAGAGTCTGGCTCATGCCCTTAAGACCCACCCTTTAGATATTTATAAGCACTGATGTATGAAAATAACGCTGTAATAAACAGCCAGATCCCTTAAACAGAAATGGCACTTATTTTATTATAGGGACAAAGTCAATAAAGCAAAAGAACAGCACTGGGTGCACCAGTCAGAGGCACACCTTTGGTTTATTTTCTAATCCCGGCCGAATTTTTCCCTCCCCTGTTTCCCATTGGTTAGGTACTCCAGGGTTCACAGTCTGTCCGAGGCGCCTAAAATTCTTCCCGGATGTCATGCTTCTGTTTACTTCTCTTTATGCTGACTAGTTCATTTCTTTCCTTTTTGGTAAAAATTTGCTCAATGTCATTAGCCCTGGTTAAATGTTTGACTCCCCTTCTAGACGCTAATCCGGGATGAATCAGTTTGTCCTTTTGTCTGTGTGATAAGAGATGTTCTACAAGCCTTTGCTGGAGCCTCTTTGTTTTAGTCATTCCCTTATCATGCCACCTCTGATGGAAACAGCTCTTCTCCTCTGCAAAAGCAATACCTGCCTTTCTTACACTTCTGGTAGGGTTGATTATCATCAATTCCCTTCTCCCATACCTCTGGTTCCTTCTGTTAATCATTTGTGGGGTCTTTTGGAAAAGTTCTCTTTTGTTTCTCTCGGATGTTTTTCTTCATAGCTGCTGTTAGTTGTTATCTTTGAGGTTTCTCATGTTTCCTAATTTACTAAAGGTTAGTTATCCTTATAAATCAAATATTTATAGCCTTGTTATTATGGCGAAAGCCAACAATACCTTCACTATTTTTCACAACGCACGAAAAAGTTTGAAAAAGCCCATTAGGCATTTGTGTTAAGCAGGACGGTTGGAGGGTGTTTCACTTACTCTGCTTTGTGGGGCTGAGGGGAAGGCACCCCACAGGAAGGGCAGATACAATTTGGTGGCCCTGTCAGGAGGCCTGCCTGGAGCCCCTCATGGCCACCCTCAAGGCTCTGAGGGGGCGCTTGGGGGCACCCCAGAGGCGGCTTTCACGCGCACATGAAAAAAAAAAAAAGAAAGAAGAAAAAACATGACTACTGACAAGAAACTTGTCACACACAGACGAACAAACAGACAGGCACCTGAAGACTCTCGGCACAGCGCTCCGCGAGGCCTTGCCAGTAGCTCCTGCGCTTCCCTCCGCCTCTTCCGCCCTTCTGGAAGCTTCTCTGCCGCCTGAGGGGCGGCTTTTTCCCGCCGGGGCGCCAGGGGGCGCTGTGCAGGGGGCGGCGGGTCTCCTCGCGGCTGGGGTGAGGGAGGGTGGCGGGGCCGGCTGTTCGGCGCTCTCCCCTCAGGTTAGTGCGTCTTGTTTTTTTACCGAGAACGCAATACAACTGGGAGGGATTCCCCATTTTCTTCCTTCCCAATAATAAAACTGTATTTTTTTTTTAGAGGGGGTGGTTATATGTGCGTTGGTGGATGGTGTTTTCGCCCCCTTTTGTGTGCTCCCCTGCAAGACGCAGCTCTGGCCTCCCTCCCTTCCCCCCCTCCTTTAATAAACTGAACAGCAGGGTGCTAATAAAGGAAATGTCTATTACTAAAGCATATTTCTGTGGTAGAAGAAAACAAGCTTATGGTTTTGTTTTTATCAGAGGCCAGCATCCCTTGAGGGAGTGGGATGGGTTTAAAGTAGCTATTAAAATTATTGCTGGGAAATGAAATTTGATTAAAAAAAGTGGCAGCCCCCTTGTTTTACAAAAGCATTCAAGTAAAATAGTGCTGTTTCAAGTCGTTATTTGAGCTCCATGTGCTGCCTTAGTGAAGATAGCTACTTAAAATATTGCAGATATGAAATGGAAAACTCTCTAACCTTTTATTATTTGATATTTGAACAACAAATACAGGCTACTACAAGGTAAAATACTTGCTTGCCCATTACTAAATGCTTCTTAATTCTGTAGGACAAGTGTGAGTGATTCTCACGCAGTAGTACTGCATTATTTTTATAATTTTTTAAAAAATTCACACTGTGCAGCTTGGAAACGTGAGAAACACCCATTGTTTTCTCAGTGTTTTCAAAGGCATCCAGCAATCAAGGCCTTGGCGATGATGATGTTGGGTGTCATTAGGCACCAGCACAGGAAATGTTGCTGTTTCATGCCCGGTTTTAAGATTAATTTCTGCAGAAATACGTGAAAGAACTATGCAAATACGAATAGCAGTTTCGTCTTTGATAGATGAGTCATTTGTGTCCTTAGAAAGACAGTCTTTGCTAACCAGTAACATGGAAGGATGAAGAACTTGGGGGTGTAGAGTGCCTTAATGCATTTTAATGTGTCTTCTACCATTATTAACACTATTGAAACAGTTGATTTTGGATGAAACTGCCTAAACCCAAGTATACAAACAAGTAGTAGCATAAGCTAAACAGGTGCTACGCACACCATCTCTGGTATGATTTCCATTGTACCAAAACAGATTATACATAGTGTGATATAAACTTTTTATTTACTGATCTTTATTCTGCTGAATAAAGAAAAGTGTTGTTAGAAGGAGAGAGTAGAATAGTTGCTTCAAAATAGAATGTGTGAGTTCAGGTCCCTGATGTGCCTACCTTAGACCTGGTGATTAAATGCGGGTTACCCGAATCCTTGCTCTTTCTGTGTGTTTTTGTTAATAATAATTGGGAAAAAAATGGTTTTCTTCTGACATGAAATGAGAAAAATTCTACAACCTCAAAATTTAATAAAAAAACGGGGTAACTTTTATGCTAAATTTGGAAAATACCTATGAACAAGCATCAAATGGTGTATGAGATAAATAACTGCCATTCACACAACAATAGTTTATTTCTAGAATGGTTTTCTTTCCTAAAATGGTATTACTGAGTTCACAAAGGAAAGTTTCAGACACTGGCACCATATGCATGTGTGTAAACGATACTTATGGCATCAGCTATAAAAACCTCTATGCTAATACTTGTATTACATTGATTTTATAGAATTATGTTGCCTTATGGACATGGGGAAGCTGCCAGTATTTGACAATACTTGTATTTTGTTGTGATGAGATGAAGCTTTTTGCACAAAGCTGAGTGAATGTTGCCAAGATATTTGGCTCATATGATAGATTAGTATACTTCAATTTTTCTGTGTGACTTTGTTGCAGCTTTTTTTAAGAAATGGGTTTAATTAGTGATAATACTAAAAGTGAGACAAACTGGAATACTCAATTCCTTGCTAGAAGTACTTGTTTTGCTTAAATGGAAGTGTGAATCTGTGAAAAGCAGAGTTGTAAACACTTTCTCAATTCAGAGTGCGTCTTGTTGAACAGCTCAGTTGGCTGTTGGGGAGAATCCTGCTGTCTCCATACTCAGGGCATTTCTTACAACCTCTGCTGGCCTTACACAGTTTTCAAAAAAGCACTTAAAATAGTGAGTTTGCCCCATAAAATTCAGAATAGCTGAGACTTACAGTGGCCTACCAGTATCTTAAGGGGGCCTACAAGAAAGCTGGTGAGGGACTTTTTAGGATGTTGGGTAATGGTAGGACTAGAGGGAATGGATTAAAACTAGAGATGGGTCGATTCAGACTGGACGTTAGGAAGAAGTTCTTCGTGAGGGTGGTGAGACACTGGAACAGGTTGGCCAGAGAGGTGGTGGCTGCCCCATCCCTGGAGGTGTTCAAGGCCAGGCTGGATGGGGCTCTGAGCAACCTGATCTAGTGGGAGATGTCCCTGCCCATGGCGGGGGGTTGGAACTACATCATCTTTAAGGTCCGTTCCAGCCCTAACAATTCTGTGATTCTATGACTTGACTCCTGTGCTGAAGGAATAGTGTGTCCTGTATTTCCTTGCCTTATTCATGTTGTCATTTTGTACGTATAACAGGGGTTCTAGCAGTAAATTCACAGTATTATTGCAAAACTTCTGTAGTAGATACCATCTTCACTATTTTCAGGTAAATGCTTGGAAGGAGAGGAATTTTTTGTATTGCTGAGTTTTGTAGTAGAAAAGTGGTATTAGCCAAAAACGTTGCTGTTTGTCTGCTAGTTTTACTGTACTTGTATGTCAAAGAGCATTCCTATGACCTATAGATAAATGTCTTGTGTATATATGTGGAAAACTAATGGTGCGGATAGACAATCATGGTACTTGAATTTTGTGTGCTTATAGCTTGTCAAATGTGGATATTTCCTGTAACCATGTTTTTACTTATGTATAAGATACTTTGAGCCTGCTGGAAATGACAGGCTATAAACATACAGGTGGGCAAGAATCACAGCAAGGCTGATATTAAAGGCTCATTCCCAGCTTGTTCAGCAGTTACTTGATTGCTTATTTATACTCTGTATAAATATGCCAAAGTTTGGTACCCAAGTTGGTTATTTATCTACAGGATGTGAATATGAATCCTTTGTCTAGAATAGTGGATCTTGTTGTATTGGCTGTGTGATTGGATACACAGCTATGATGCAGTCAGCTTATTACACTTCATAAGATTTGGCTCATCATTGTGCATTACAGAAACAAAATACACATTTATAAGATTCGGTAGTCTTTCTAAATCTATGACTTTCTAATGAATACTAGTTATTTTATTTACCTATTTATGTCTCACTGTAAATCAGTTTAAAATTATTCAGGTGCATTAAAGCAAAACCAGAAACCTTTAGCTGAACTGATAGAGAAACTGAGACCAGTAAGTCAATAATGGAAATTCTCTCATTTTCTAAGATTACTATGTTTTAGCAGAACTGCATTATGTCATTCTGATTTCTGTGATGAGTGGTTTTTATGTTTGAAGCGGACCATGAGGAGTAAAAATATGTTTCATGTTTACAGTTCTCTTCGGTATTAATATTTATTCAAGCTGAAGAAAGATGACTCCTGGTTGAAAATTACGCAAGTATGCACAATTTTTAAATTAAAGGTTTTGGTAGAAGTGTGGTAATGTTCGTACCAACGCACACACCAAACTTGATGCTGTGTCATAGACCTTATTTTTGATAACATCAAATAAGGGTGAATTACTGCTTGCTGTTATTCTCCTAGCTTAAAGGGGAGAAGACAGAAATATTTAAACATTGATGTAGTGTTTGTTTGTTACTTATCAACCAGTAGATAAGCATTTTCAGATTGATATGTGAAAAAAATTTGGTTCAGTGGATATAATCTATGTTGAGCAAATACAAAAGAAAATAATTTGTTTGCCAAGAAAATAAATTATATGACAGAAACTGAATCAGCTCATTGTATTTTTCTTCTCCTAGCTGATGGATATCTGACAGGACCTACATTCTGTGTTGCCTACGACTGGAACACAAAAGAAAATAGTTTCTTGTCTTTGATGGCAAATATATATTAAGAGTATTCTTGTTATTTTATTACCTTATCTGAGCTGTGCTGTTTAAGACCAGTGATTCTCAAAGTAATTTTTATTTGTAATTGCCTGAGCTACAGCTGTCAGCATATTCTCTGACCTATTCCAAGGCCCCAGCAATCCTGTCTTGAGCCCGTTAGTCATGCTACAGGCCATATTCCTTTGCATTCCTGCAAAGCCAGCACAACTTTCTCCATGTCATGGGTTTAGTGAGGGATGCCCTACCTATTATCATTGCCTATTTGGTTCTCTAAAGCCCTGGGAACTGCCAAGATTTTTCTCCAGAGTGCTGCATAGACTCCAAGGAGAATCCTTTTTCCTTGCAGCCATCTTTTTGCAGCCCATATGTTCTGGCTGAGGAAGGCAGGGTGGAAAAGGATGCAGAGACTCTTAACATCTTTTTTTGTGCAACTACAGTGGACTGCCCTTGTGATCCTGTTGCTGTGTGCACACAGAAGTGTATGTGCTTGGGTAACCTGGATCCCATCCTTCTGTCCCCACAAATTCAAAGTAAAAGCTAGTCTGTATAGATGGCAGAGATGAGAATGTTTAGGTGAACAGAGACTGTGTTTAGGGAAAACTGAGAGAGAAGAAAAGAAGGGAACTGGGAGATAAAAGCTAGATTCGATTTCCTTCCACGTTTTCTTGTAAATGCCACATTCCTTTCACTTTCTTCCTCACAGTTTGAGAGCGTGAAGGTACAATACCTTTTTGTTTGTTTCCACTAGGTAATAAAAACGCTGGCATTGATAGAAATTCCCTTTCTCAGTAACCCTACCTTCAAAGGGTTAAGCAGTGATAATACTCAGGCCATGAGGCATCTTGCACTCCTCCATACAGAAATTACGCAAGTCCCTGAAATGTCCTGCTTTTTACTCTCAGTGAGCATTTCAGTTCATCTTTCATAAGAAGAGTGGAAGCGTGCTAGGAGAAAAAGTCAAATGACAGAGAAGGTGCATTCATGGTCCACTGATAACATGCAAATAATGTTGGGATCTGTAAACCTAACTATGCCAAGTTTTCAATTCTTAAAAAATTTTGTGACTCAAACTTTTGTTCCTTCAGAGACTTTTACTTCATTTTTTTTGTTGAACTAAAATAACATTCACAGACTTTTGTGAACTTCAAGACATGATTTCTTCATAGGTGGCAAGTATTCAAGATCAAAATTCATATAAATATGATAGTCTGTATAATCTCATATTTATCCAGGAATATGAAAGAGTTGCATGAAATATAAACAGTAAAAAAATTAATTGGTTCATCTATCCTTGTCTGTATTGTGGGGATAGCCTGTAGCACTGTAATTATCTCACGCATAAAAACCTTGCATTCAGATAATTACACACTTATTCAACCCTAGTATAATGCATAAGACTATCACGATTAAATTATAGGACTAGATTAAATGTGAAATGCAAACTTTTAAAGGAATTGGCTAGCTGTATACAGGGGCATTATTTTATTCATCTGAAAGCATAATAAACCTTTAACTTCCACAATACAAATGCATCTGCATAATTGCTTACTGCTGTTGGGTATTTTTCTTCTATGAGGCTAATCATTCTAGAATGCCTAAATAATAAAGCTTTTTGACAGTTTAAAAGAAGGTTGGAATGAAATTTGGCATGGTCTTGGTCCTATTTTGAACTCAGACAGAGTCTAAAATGGACAGTTCCTTTTAGGATTAATAGGCAAATTACAAATATACCTCAAGGACTATATTGTTTATGCATTCTTTGCTTGAGTCTTGATGGGCACATGTTTTTACCACAAAAATTGGCATAATTTTTTTTTTTTGCAGTCTTGTGCTATGAATTTATTCTCTCCTACTACTCATTATTAAGCATAGAATATACCTTTACATTAGGCTCAGCAATGTGCTAGAGTTTAATAAGACAAATATGTATGGCTTCTTGCTAATTAACTTGCTTGTTAGTTGTAATGGGAATATTTAGGAACTAATTATATGTAATATGTAGTTGGGTTTTTTTCTGGAATTTCATATTAAGAAAGAATAACACATTGAATAGTGGAGGTACAACCACTAGTTCTAACTTGGACCCGGTAATTTGTGCTTCACTTATCTTTGTACTTCCATGTTATTTAGTAGAGATAGTTATTCATATTGCTCGGTTTAGAATATATGGATTGACTGAATAAGAGCCATAGTATATAATTCAGTGGTTCACTTAAAAGCAGATTTTGTATTGTGTATGTGCCATAGGGGAAAGCAAATCTGCTGTAGGATTAATGGGAACAGAAACGCTGATGTAATAGAGAAAGGGAAAAGAGACTAACTGCAAAAATCCTGATGAGTTTGTTTATATTTGTTTATATATATAATGTTTGTCATTATATTTCATTATATAATGTATACAGTGGCTTCCTGCCCTGTGCTGTTTTAATGCTGCTCTTCTTGTGACATAAACCTAATTAATGCAGTAGAAGCCAGAGAATGGAGGAGGAAAAGCTTTCTAGGCAAGGTGTCCAATATGAAGTGAGTAGTGTCTACATTCTACCTAAATCTCACTATATTATTTCAGAGAAAAAAATACATTCATTGCTGATTCTTAGGTGTTTCGTGTGGATTACTTAGTATGTTAAAACTGAGTATGCAAAAATAAATGGGAACTTGTCTGTTCAATTGCGTATCTCCAGGCAGCATGTTCCTTTTCCCTTGGAAAAAAGGTATTTAAACTTGAAGAATAATATCTGCTTAGTGTGGTTTAGGGCGTTGTTTGCACAGAGCAGAGAAAGGGAAGGTCAGGAACACCATTATTTTCCCCCCAGTTGCTATATCAGGACTCTTGAGACTTGCTATCTAAAACTGTAACCTCACTTATATAATTTTCAAACCATTACAAAATAAAATAACTTTTTTTTCATTTAATTGCTTTATCATAAGCTGAAATGCTTTTGCTAGATCCTTTTCCTGACATATTCTTATTTTATGCTCATGTTTTGTACAAAAGCTGATACTTTGGCCATTTTGTTATTTTTTTGAATCTTAAAGGGTTTTTATGAAAGGACATCCTAGTTAGTCTTAGGTTTCCTCAGGTAGCTCTTTCTTCTGGTTTCACTTTCATTTTTTTTGCCCTGTTCCAACAGATTACATCTGTTGTGACCCATTTACAACAAGTAAAGAAAATGTAATTCTGTTCAATCATATCAAATTTCAAATTGAGGAAAATTAAGTCTTTTATTCTGTAACTAAATGCACCATAATTGTGAATGTAACACTGGATAGAGGAAAAAAAGCTGCTAGCTAGCAGTAGACTTAAGTTGTGTGTCATGAAGCTGCTAGGTTAAGAATAGGTTCAATTAATTTATTATTTTTCTTAGAACAATGTGAAACAAATAGGGAGTTGTTTAATAAAAATCCTGCATAGGCACATGGCAGAAAGGATCCATTATTAATCTGTGTAATGAGACAAGACAGATTCCATTGAACAAGTTTGTATTGCTGCTGAAATTTAACATTCATCTACAACAGTTTCTAGTTATTCCTCACATTTGAGATGCAATAATGCCAGTAAAAATTGACTACTCTGGAATGAGAAAGACCTGCTACAGTATGATGCCTGCTTCAGTTTCCTATATTTGCAGGGGTGTTTGCTGCATTATTTTCCCCTGAGCACTGTTCAACCCAGACATAAAGGGCTCAAGGTATTGAGCTTGTTTCTTGACACGTCAGCCAAACCTTTAGTGCCAAGGCTCTAATAAGGAGATACATTTGGTGAGATATCTGTAATTTTGTTGAAGTGCCACAGAAGACTTAATTTCTGCTGAATAGAAACGTGTATTTCATTTTAATGTCTGATCTGAAGAACATCACTTCTAACTAAATATAAAATTACCTGTCTTGCCACATCATCTTTCCTTTCAATAAATCTAGCCTAAGCTCTATTTCGAGGATTTAAGTGAGTTAAAGTAATGTGTAAGACCAGTTTTTCTCCTCTTAACTTAAAAGGGCTTCACTTGCAAAACATATAGGATGTATAGGTGTAGGCCCAGTCCTGGTGAAAAACCTTGAAATTGGAAGCATTGAATGTAATTTGTTAAAATTAGCAAGAGCCTTTCTTTTGTCTTTATTGTGCTTTGAATCAGGGTATTTATTTCTGTATGCATTCTAAAATGTGAAGTACTAGAAATTAACTTACAGTATGTTGTCATGTTTGTCTCTTGCAAACTATTTCATTTTGACCTGTCCAGAACTGACTTTACTCTCTTTTAATTAAAACTAGCAGTAGAAATATGAATTGCACTTAAATAGGAAATGGTCTGCAAATACAGTTTCTGTAACAATTGTAAGGATGGTAGATGGTGGTACTGTAAATTCAATCAGATAGAAGGAAAAAGGTGGAAAATGCCACCTTGTCTATTACTTGTCAGTTTTATATGTATGTCTGGTTTTACTTGGTTTGTTTTCTGGGTTGTTGTATATGCACAATGAAATACTTTATACAACTAAAATGTGTATTATAAACTAGAGATTCTAATCTTCTGTCATAAGAAATAATGGACATGCGTTATTACAACAGCAGTGCTAGCACATGGGTATGAATAGAATATATGCTGTAACTGTTTGTGTGTCCAAAACACCAAGTAGGGTAAAAGTTTTTAGCTTCTCACTGTGTGTTTGAGTGATGGAAACAATGTTTTGTTGGTACTAATGTTACCTTACAGTATCCCTAAGTTCTTAGTGTATTTTTGTTTGGATTTCCTAGTTGTCTGGTGGTGTTCAGGTTTTACATGAGATTGCATTATAACTTAGAGCAAAGTACTCTAAAATTTGTGGATAATCACAATTCTGCAGATTTCTTGACTCAAATTATAATGTTAATGTAGCAGCCTACATCGTGTGTCATAATATACTACACATAAGTTTATACCTGTAGAAGTGGGAAGTGCTTCATTACATTCTGAGGGTTTAGGAGTGTTCTGATTTTAAAGTACCTGTAGCAAATTTCTATTTCATTTCAGTGAATTCATGCTTTGAAAGAAGAGAATTTTTAATATGTATATACACATACGTATCTCTCAAGGTCACTAGTCAATACATAGCCAGAGTGGAAGGTATTCTGAAATTAAACATTTTTAATATTAATCATAACAGACAGACTGAAAAGTAAAGAGGGTATCATGATACTTGCAGTCGTATTAAAAAAATGCATGCAAGGGTGACTACCAAAACTGTAATAAAAATGGACTGGTAAAATAAGCAAGGCATTGAAGTGCTTTGTAAAATTAGGAAGTAAGGTATGTTAAAGGATGTAAACAGATCAAGTTGAACAGCAGTCTGGCACTATCAGCTACCAGAGAGTAGACTGGGAGCAACAGTTTTAGAGTTGCAGCAATACAAGCAACATAATTGCAGTTGGAAAGATAAGGAAGAGAAATGAGCAGCAGAGATCACAATCTCATTTGATTTAGGATTATAGCAGGTATTAAAGCTACAGGGTACGAAGACAAAATAATGTCAAAAATATGAAGTTCAATAAAAATGGAGAATAGTGTGCAATGCCGTAAATCAAATGGAAAGTCCTTGAGAGGTCTAGGGTTTGACACTATTTAAAGCAAGAATTCAAGTGCAAGAATTGGAGTTCTTGTAATCAATCTATGAGTAAAAACAATCCTAATGAATGATGATCTGATGAGGGAGAAAGATGGTGGCCATAACTTCCATTACAGCAAGCATTAACTTCTGTCTTTGTTTCCACTCCTCTGGGAGATGTGCAAGTGTTGAGGCCTTTAAAAGGAGGAACACAGACTGTTGTCATCAAGAGGGGGCTCCAGGCTGTGCATCTGGGGTGGACGAAGCCTAGATCTTTAGAGGCTCTCATATAAACAACTCATATCTAAGTAATTTTTTTTTCTTTTTTTTTGAAAACAGGCATAATTGTAGATAACAGATCCCAGTCTTCAGAAGAACAGGCTTTTCCTGATGCAAATATTATATTGCTTTTCAGGTGTTCTTTACATTGCTGTGTTAGCGAAATAAGCTGACAATCCCTAGGTGTCACAGATCAGGTGAATGAGCTCCTGCGTGATCTTCCAGTCTCCTTCAGCACAGAGCTCTTGCAGGAAGGATGTAACATGTTCAAACTATACTGCTGAATTCTGGTGATCTTTGTCTTTGAGGATCTACTTCAGCAACTTAGAGTAGTTATAATGCTGCCCGCCTCGACTTCAGCCTAAATCAAAGATGATAGCTTAAATATTGGCGGTGGTAATTATGCGATACTTCTTGCTATTGAAAAATACTGAGACTGGGTATAGTACTCTTTGAATGCAGTCTCTGCAAGAGTATTTTAAAATAAATTATTCTTTATATCACAGAAGAAATTTTTACAAAATTTGTAACACTTGCCAAGATTTTCTTAAGTTACTGATTCCACTTATCAATTTTCAGTCAAGACTAATGTCTGAATGCTAGAAGACATGAAATACTAGCAGGATCTTGGTGGGTTTTACAAGAAAATATTTAGACTTGAAAATATAAAGTCTGCAGCAAAAGTAGCTTGTCCTGCAGCAGCCTCCACTACAATAAGTTGTCATTAGTAATGCAGTGTTGACAAAGTTTGAAGAAATCCAGAGCGTTAATATTTGATAGCTGCTAATATGCTTTGATTTCAGTTCACATTTTCCTACTTGAGCAAGGGAAAAGTGGTTTTGAACAGTGTTTTTCCATATGAGTAGAGAAATATTAATCATTTTCTCAGGAAACCCCTATGGGACGTTGCATGTTAGCAAAGCTTATTTTCAGGCTTCTTTCTCATTCAGGTTTGTTCTGATTAACATTACACGAGCCTTTTGCTTTAAAGTCCATGTTAGAAATCTTGGGTCTGCCCTGCTTATATTTTGGAATGAAATCTTGACCCTGTTTAATAAGCATAGGATTGACAAATGCCAAAGCGCTGAATGAGATGAGAACACAAAAGCTCCTTCCACATAACCACTTTCTAACAGCTAAAACACTGCATTTTTTTTCACTATCTGGAGGCCGTACAGCCTAAGAATATAATACGTTTATCTGTTTTAACTTTATGAGAGGTAGTCTCATTGACTTTGGTGAAGACTCACAATGGTTGATACAATTTAGCACAGCAAAGGAAATTACAGTCTGTCAAATCAAAATGAAAGGGGAAAGGAATATTATTTTTTCTGTATTTTAGAGTAGAGCTAAGGCAAAAAGACATGTCTGTGTCCTCTGCTACTGGATGTACATAAGCAGGAAACTGTCTGTGAAGAGCACCACCAGAAGCCAGAGCCTTTGTGAAACTGCAGAAACTGAGTTATAGATATGATGCTAAAAAAATTTCCTTAAAAACAGACAGAAAGATTGTTTGAAGTCAGTAAGTATGAGTTAGTGGCAGAAATAGACCAAGAATATTGTTTTAAATATCTGTGAGGACTAAATTAATCACATAAAAAACATTTCCTTTCTTGCTGTGGATTTTGCATTGATTTAGATGACTTTGAAATAGTATTAGCTCTATAATAATTACCTATTCTGATCACCAATAAAGGAATTAGTCTTATGTCTTATGCTAATTTTAATGAAGTGATGATGTCATAGCTATTTAACTGGAAAAAGTGTTAGTAAGGCAATGTTTATGGAGTTCTGCTATACCCATAAAAAAGGCTATTTCTTTGAAAGAGAGAAATGCTGTTGCTCTGAATAGCCATTGAAATTAGAATCCCTTCTCACTGCAGTGGTAACTACAGCACATAGTAATAATTTCACTGAAGTCAATATTGCATCTTCTAGGACATAACATGAAGGGTAACGTTTTGGGATATGTTCTTGTTAGAATTTTAAAAACTCAAATTAATAATTTGATTCTAAGAAAATAATTTATTTCATGTTTGAATTAAGAAGCAATATGAAAGCTTCTGTTTCTGTGGTTATTGCTATATGACACTGTTTCTTCACCTACCTGTTCCAGAGAGCTCTTCACCTATGCTGTGATAGTCTTGTGAAGGAGGAAAAATCAGAGCATATTGTTACTGGCATCTTGGTATTCTAGACACTAATGAGTTAACAAAATTTGTCTTTCCAACCTGTGGTAACTTGTAGTGAAGTAATTAAGCATGATTGTATTTCATCATTAAGTCTCAAAAGAATCCTCTACTGCCTCCCCTTTTTATTATTTTTTCTGTAGAAATAAGTTCTGTAGAAATAAGTAATTTTCAGTGACAGATTATTTTGCTACAGTTTTGCAAAGGTGTTGTGGGAGCTATTTGATTTAGTTAGTATAGTAATAATCTGTCAGTATTTTGCCTTAAACAGTATAATCTAGTTGACCTTTTTGTGGTTTATTTAAGTATGTTTCCTTGATTCAAAAAATCTCTATGTATTTACATTACTAAAAATGCTTTTTTAGCACAACTATGCCATGCTCATTGTCTTGAAATGACATTACAGAGGGTAATTACTTTAAAGATTTATTTACTCAAAAATGTTCTAAATTACCTAATTCATTAATTCCCACCTTATTAATGGCCTTGTCAGCATTTAAGACCAGTGTGACTAATCAGATGTCAACAAAATGCAATTACTACAAACTGAAAAGTAATTTTTGTCCTTCTGCTTTTAATGAGCCCAATACAAAGCAAATTCTCCTGTAATTGCAGTGTTTCTCAACTATTTAGCATAAAGTTATAGCTTGGGCTTCCCATCACTATGAATTCTTTGAAGAAGGGACTTAGGGTACAGAATTTCCTTTTTTTTTTTTTTTTTTTTTTGGGCAGTAATTTTCCTTTACAGATTTTTTTTTTTTTTAAATGCTTTCTGGGGAGAATGTTCTGTGCCGATTGCATTTCTAACTCATAACCACTCTTATGTGCAGGTGAAAGTGATCAGTTAATATTCACTGGGTGGAGAAGATGCTGGGTTCTGGTGTTTTCATTTCCTGTGTTTTGTTCATCTGTGCAGTGGGAACACCTGTATCCAATCCTGTGGCATAAACCAGATTTAAGATACTTACAGCATCTTCACTAGTGTTAGCAGGGAAATTTTCTAGCCAATATGTAGCTTTTTATACTAGTTCTTTTTTTTTTTTTTAGATAATCAGCAGTTGAATTTTTCAGTGCATGTCTTCCCAGAGATGACAACTGTTTGAGACAGCTGTAGCATAGTTTCTGCTGTCACACCATGTTCCCTGTGGTACTGGTGGCACAAATGAGAAGAGCTCACAGGAGGTGTATGACCAGATGACCTCTTTTGACCAGAGGCCTTTCCAACCTCAGCCATTCTGTGACTCTATCAGAGTGCGTCCAGCAGTGCTGGGTAAGGTCTTAAATACTTGGTGAGCTCCTCACTGACATCTAGAAGATTCTCAGGATTTTTTTTTTTGTCCATCTGTGAACAAAATAATTTAGTACCATAAATCTGTAGTCATCAAAAAAGAAAAGAAAAAAAGCGCACATATAACACCCTACTTATGCAAATGGTGCATCTGGTGCTTTTTGAGGTAGTGCCAGTGACTCTTTCAAAGCAGGCTCAGACACCCACAGTCAACTGATGGCAAGATCAATCAAAACCATGTCCTGTTATATTTTAATTTTTATAGAACTGTAGGAGAACACTAGGGTACACCCCACCTATACAAAGTTATTACAGTATTATCTGAAGACATATAATTACTAAGTACGCTGTCTAACTTGTAGCAGGATGCCTTCATGATTAAAACCTGCTCTGAGGGACCATTCAGATCAATATAACTTCAGTTCTTTTTCTAGTTTCCCACCAACACTATGTATCTATAACAAGTCTTTAAAAACCCTGGAATATTGCAGCTTTCAGGCCACACCTTAGAGCCTGTACTGATCACTTGCTGAGTACAAGAAAAAAGTATGAAAATTGAATAGATGAACGCCCTATGAGATGCATCATGAAAAAAGCTTTGTATTATGATTTGGGTGTCAGTTTGTGTGCACGAGGGTTGTGTTTCAGGAATTCAGGTCAACAGAAGAGGGAGATGTGTAGTCTGTTTAGGGAGGCCCCAATATCCAACACTTGGTAAAACATGGTAAGGTAAGGATGATGCTTTTGATTATTTTTTTAAATATTTTTAATTTTTTAAAATCTTGCTGATTTACACTCATGTGGGGCTCTTCATACTCCGAATTACAACCATTTGCAAAAATGTGTATCTGCCCTCAGCTGCAGCCTAATGACTTAATAGAATTAGATTCAGAAATACTGTATTATCAGAGTATTGTATTATCAGATTGAATAATTTCTACAGGTCTTCTCCACATCTGAATACTATTCTATGCACGTTAATTTTTGCCTTTGTGCTGCTTACATCAAAATCTGCTTTACTAATTGCTACGATACCTTTTTAGGTGATTAACAAAAATTAAAAGAAAAAGACTAATTGCAGTATGACTTCATCACAAATCATATGTTTTTCACCTACCTTCTGAAGTTCATTTAAAAAAAAAATGCAGTGCCTATATCTTCAGACTTCAAAGACAAAATTAGAGACCTCCCAGTATTTTAGTAGGAACTCATTCAGTCAGGTAGCTGAACTAGACTCAGCGGAACAAAAATAAAACGGGCAGCTTTAACTTTGAAAGTAGCCTGAAATGCTGTCACCATGTCATAAAAATTGTCGAATCAGATGCAGCGATTTGTTTTGTTTTGTGTTTTTTTCGTTGTGACAAGATAGGTCTTTCAAAAAATTCTCACAATTTTCACACAGACTGGTAAGTCAGTCTTACCATCTAATCCTGGAGATGCTGACTATCTGGGTCTGTGGAAAACCCTCCAAGTTAGGACAGCTCAGCTGTTCTTTAAAGAACAAAAAATGCTGATATTATAGGTGAAAACGAGGAATACCTTACTCTGTACTAGTGTTCTAGTCAATTTGTTTAAACCTTCCAGATCATACTAACCCAAGGCAAGAAAACCTCATCCAAAGTCTGTGAAAGTATTTTTTCATTGGTTTCTACAGTTTGTTTAGGAAAAATGCAGAAATCCGAAATGAACAGTATGTTATGAGTTCCTTTGGAGAATGTATAGGAGTATTTTGAGTTTGGCCTTAGAAGCTGACCACATCTTTCTCTCAGGAAGTGTTTGTTATCTGTTGTCAGTTTTCATAGCTAACATATTACAAAATTATTGCTATGTTGGGTTGCTGTAATTGAAGTGATCAAGATTGGTAAATAGTGGGAGAAAGAAATAAAGAATGAACTATCACTTTAAAGATGAGAAACAGAAGAGGCTAGTTGTCTTTCTAAAGAAATTACATAGTTGCCTGGATCATAAAGAGAGTTCGTAATGTAGCACTGTAACTCTGCTCTCTGAGTCTCAATTGAAATGGATAATCATAAACTCCTCATTCTTCTGGAAATAATTAAGATAATGAAAACAATTGAGAATATCAGATTCAAGATGTCATGTTGAGCTACTCAAATATACCTTTAACCTTTATATGTTATTGGTAAGGCATAGTTAAAAAACCTGTTATTCACTCTCAGTGATCTAGAGCCATTTAACATAAACTGAAGCTCTGCTTCTGTATTTTTTTCCAAGGATTAACTGTGCAGTTAGTAATCAGATAATGAAAAGCACAGTTTTGCTCAAAACTTGTTTACTGTAGAGTACATACTTGTTCCCAATATTGTTTTCTTCTGATTTAAAATTGCCACTGATTTTACTAGGTAATTTGCATATTTTATGATAGCTCTTGGTTGGAAGAGAAGAGCTAGCTTGCTTCTCCTGATGTTTTTCCTGCTTGATTTTAAGCTGATAATGAGTGTTATTCACTGCTTAATGTCTTGATTTGTTCATAGCTGCCTGTAGAGAGGCATAATATTTTTCAGAGCCAGATGGTTGTGCATCTTGCATCTGTAGTAGACACAAAATTGGCTCCTTGCAGAAAATTTTTTTTGCAGTTTCATTTGATAAGTTTCCGTATCACTACTTCTAATAATGTTGGGTGTTTGGGTTTTTTCTCAGGGAGAAGAAAGGGATGGTTTGTTTTTTTCATAAAAACAGGGTTTTTTGACTCAGTTTCCTGGAGAAATTTGACTTGTGAGATCACACCAGCAGTCAGTTTGTGTCACTTTATGGCTGAACTGGTTTGAAACTACTGGTTAATTTAAACCAAATTTGAAATAATGAAGTCTGAAAGCTTTATAAACAGCTACCAACTCACCAATCAGCGGGGACCGAAGTCTAAACTAATCATACCATGTGTGTATTTTCATTTGTTAAATAGAATTTAAATTCCTAGCAAAAATTTAAAATTTCATATGAAATAGTAAGTTAGAGGGTTTTCCTATTAATTTATAGGATTACCAGTAATATTATTTGAAGCTTTGATCAGATAATTGAGGCAATTCTTTCAGGATTGTGCAATTTTTAGTGGTTGCCATCTTTCCTATATACTTCGTTTATCAAGTTTCTTATACAAACAGGAAAACATGGCTAATTTATCCACTTCTGCAAAAGTTCTTGATTGATAATTTGCAAGTAAATTTATCTGACTTATTCTTGGGAACTTTATTCTTGTCTAACAAGGAGGGATGGACCAGGAAATTAGAATATTTTGCAATCTCTTTCAAGTTCTAATTCAAAAGACTATAGAAGTAGGATTGCTAACATTGTTTATTAACTGAAAAAAGAATATGTGCGTAGTTGCCACTGGGAGAAGAGTTGTTCTGTGGAAAAACTATATTAAAACAGGATTTACGTTTGGGCTGAAAAAAGAAACCCATATTTTTACCTTGTTTTAGCTCGTTTTCTGATCTTTGTGCTTTTCCACACAGCTACTATAATAAGTTGAATAAGCATTATAAGGTTTTATACTATTATCATTTTTCTCACAATTAGACTAGGTAGCTGTTTCTTTCAGAGACAGGTGTTCATTTTTGTGCAGAGCTACTAAATATGTGTGACAGGATAATGTCATCATTGCAATAGTACCTGAATCCTGAGGTGGCTGCGAGTAACAGTGCATCATAGTTATTGGCAGTTATTGCGATTTTAGTTTACATAAGGCTGGACTCCATTCCTTAACCACATTTTAAATTAGAGGTACAGTATTATGCTTATTTGGGACCTTGGAGGATGGGATTTTGTTCCTCACATATGTATCTACTTGCTTGTACTCCTAGACAATCTTTAGATGGTATTCTGCCTTGTTTCAGAATTAAACGCTGTGGTTTTTTGTAATTGTTCTGCAGCTTCAAAAGCTAAATAAAATGAAGAAAATAAAATGTAGTACAAAACTGGAGTAATCGTAGGTTTTGCCAATGAAGAAGTACCTTTATTTCTTATGTATATATGGCAAAGCGTATTAAAGTAAACAAAAACCATTGGCTTGATTCCGTGTCCTTAGAAAGACAGAATAAATCATGCACAACTTGCTGAAAAGGATTATACCCTATATTAGAGTAGTTTTTCTTACACAAATGTGTGGCTATTCCATACTGTTTTGTTGGAAGGTTCAAATATAATAGGACTAGGTCCTGTCCTAGATAACGTGCGAAAATCATTACATGATATAGTGCATGAGTAAGGATCTTTCCACTGAAAGGGGGAAGGATGGGCCATGCATAATAAAATGAAATTAGGAAATCAGTTCAGACATTCCCTTTACACATAGTCAAATAGACAATTTAAACTGTGTCCTGTTCAGCCTTTCACAAGGACTGGTCATTAACCAGTGACTGCTGCAATTAATGGAAGGGTAGTTCTTGATCTTAATGAGCTTTGGGTCATGTACTGGATGTAATAATTCTGTAGAAAGAAATCAGGCTCATGAGAGAACTATTTCACTTATTTTTCTGTCAGCAAAGTAGCAATAGAAAATTCTGGTCAGTTTGATCTTGAAAGATTTCTTAAACAATCTACCGAGAAAAGGAGACTTACTGAAAGAAAGGAAAAGGAGACACATTCTTTGAACCTCATAATAGACGTCTTTTTCCCTTCAGTGTATAGACAGTGTAACGTTACTAATGCATGCTCTCCACAGTTGTGCAGAAATCTGTTCCATATCAGTCTCTTACATGTTCTGTCTATTGCATTCCCTATTAATGTATTCTGATGTGGTTTCTAATTTCTTGACGAGTTGCAGAGAAACACACATTCCAGATGATGAATGTAAAAGAGCGGCTGTTAAAAATGAAAGGCTAGATTATATCTCTGCTGTATATTTATTATGAATAATATGGATCCCTTGCATTTTGGATTTCTCATCATTCAGTTAAGCAAAGCTGTTAGAATACTGGAAAATAAATTTCCCTGTAGCCGGGTCCTAATTAGGGGGAAGGCATAAACAGCTTCATCCATATCCACTAAATTTTGTGCAGAAGCTCAGGGATAGGAACTATAAGATCATTATTGATTTTTACTTTAATATCATGCTGTATGTATTTAAGTGACAAAGCTAGAAAGGGAAGCCTGCAGCTGTTGTGCAAACCAGAATAAATTTCTTGCATTGCTTGACAAAGCATTGCAGTCTGAATGTAAGGCTTAGGTGTTGATGTGTTGACTTGTAAGTCCATATTCTTCCAACATGGTTATTTTTATTTCAGTGGCCGCAACAATTAATCAAAGATGTAACAGATACAGTGATGTTTGACAGTTACGTGAGTTACCACCAAAGCAGGTAGTGTGTAACAGTAACTATAGTTAATAAGTTATTTTTCCAAATATGCCCAAAGAAGTGAGGAAGATCAAACTATGAAGTTCCAATCACAGAGGGCCGAAGTGAGCTGTTAATGGTGATCAGAACATACTCTCTTGCAGTAAGATTCTTACATATTACTGAAGCACACTAGTGATGTTAATGCTTAGCCTGTGCAGAACAAAGCGAGGCAAAAAGATGCCACAGTGCTCACTGAGAGGCAGCGGACCCAACGTTGTAACATGGGAGATCCCAAGTATAAGGCAGAACTTTTTTCATCTGAGGGAGGGCAAACACTGGCAGAGGTGTCCAGGAAACGGGGAGCCTTTGATCCTTGGAGATGTTCAGAGCTGAACTGGATGGGCCCTGAGCATTCTCATCTAGGTGGTATTGCTTTGAGGTTTGGGATAGGACAAAATGCCTTTCAGAGGTCCTTTCACAGCTGAATTGTTGTAGGAGCCTGTGATGAATCAGTATCTGTATGCTGAAATTCTCAGTAATACTTACTGACAAGGGAGTCACTGGTATTGAATGAAAGGAAATGGACTTGGATATTCAGTCTGATAAGAGGACTCTGCATATGGCCTTTGAGAAAATCATACTGTAAATCTGGCATTAGGTCTCAGAGAATTAGATAAAAAACACATATGACTTAAAGTGTTTCTTCAATATAAACTCCCACTGGAGTGGAATCCAAAACGTTGCAGTGTTTTTGATGCACTAAGTTTCTGCAAGCAGAGTTTATGTTTATCAGGGTAGCATCTGTCCAACCCTTCCTTATTCTATTCTGGATCATGCATCATTTGTCCTCCCACAGCAGTCGTAAAAGTGGCATAAAGTTGGCATAAACTCCATGTCATCTGTTCTGGCAGTTTTCAGAGAAATTTAATCCTCTTCTCACATCTGATCTTGATTGTGTTTATACTGCTGTGTGAGCCAATACTGCATGGATTATGCCACCACAACCTGATTGTACTTAGCTGCCTTCTTTGAATGGGTTTATTGTGAACTCTTCATCTTTATGATGTAAAGCCCAAAGAATATAACAGGAAAAGTCTTTGAACGTGAACCAGAGTCAGTAAAAAGAGGTCATTAATCTTTGAGGATTGCTCATAAAAATGGAGTATGTGCTTGGGCAAAGATTCCCTTTTTTCACTTACGAATAAAGTTCCATTTTTTTCACTTACACAAGCTGGTGAGCATTGTCTGCTTTCTCTGCAAGGAGAAATTGGTGTTTTAAGGGCTGGCATTTAGATGAAAGCAGAAGAAAGATTCATTATGAATGCTGAGTTCGGTAGATGATTACTTGGGAAGATAGGAAGGCAACTTTTTAAAATGTATTCTAAAGTTAGGTTAAACTAATCTCAATGTAAATGTTTCAGGTACATGTTTTGTCAGAACTTGGTATGAAGTATCACACTGTAAAGCTGACAGCGTAAATATTTGCTAAGCACATATGATCTGTATGTGCAGCTATTATCTATTTTTATTATGAAAATCTGCATGAATATCTGTGTCTTGTATTGTAGGCCTAGTCTGCTGGCTATGAATAACCCATGTAAACATTTATTTATCCCAAATCACTTCTGATAGCTTTACACAACTATTTTTTGTGGAGCAATAGTGTATGAGGATGCAGATGCTTATTTCCAGTCCCTTCACCTCCCATCATCCTTCCTTATAATGGACTTCAGAACTGCCTTAGAGTCTCTGAATGCCTGAAGTAAAGGTACTATAATGCATTGAAGTTTAAGGTATGAAAAGTATGTGACTATTCAGTTTTCAGTTTAAATAGGAATTAAAATCTGTGGAAGCAGTGGTGTACATGACATGTAAACATTTAAGTTTGGCATATGTCATGTTTTTAGCTGTCTTGTAACCCAGGTGAAGTACTGTGTTAATGGAAGTGAAGAGTAAGTAGAGAAGAAGAAATTATTTTGTATTTCAACTTGCTGGAGCACAGATCGGTGTTTGGATCTATTCAGTCTGCCTGCTTTGTGTCCTGAGGGACATTCTTACTGATGTAGAATGCTGGAAAGAAAGCACTGAGACTGTGGTGGCTATTGGAAATGAAAAATAAAATGGACATTTTCTTTTTTTAAATTTTGTAAAACACCTTTTCATTTTAATCCTTCTGTATGCTTGGTGTTATTTAGGGTAAAATCATTCATTCTGTCTGTTGGTTTTATATACTGATGTCAAGCTATACTCTTTTAAATGCTTGTTTTCTTGCCCTGTGTGGCAAACTTCTAATTATGTATCCAGTGTAGGATTGCAACCATCAGTATTCAGATGTTAACTCCACACAGCATCGTTCAAACCAAAGCACATTAGTGTCAAACTGGTAAATATTATTCAGAGGAGGTGTCTGACAAGTTTGACAGTACTTACTCGTCAGTGGTTTACTAGCATTGCACTTACCTGCGTGATTTAAAAAAAAAAAAAAAGGCATGCTGTTTTTTTTCCACTGCAACTGAAGTGAATACTGTAGTCAAGTGAGTGTATGTCACTTGTGATAATGCTATAGATCAATTGTCAAATTCCAAGGTTGAATTAGCAGAAATATTAAAATTTGATAGACTTCTTCAGTGGCAGGGATTTCAGATGACAAATTGGCAGCTCCTGTCCTTACTAGGATCTCAGATGTCCATTTCCTTTTGAGTGCGACAGAATGTTTTAGTTTGCTGACAGAATCCCTTTTTGACTTGACAGGTAGCTTCTCTAACAAAACCCAAAAAGAAAATAAACCAAAAAAGCCCCTTAAAAACAGCATTTCTGTGAAAATTTGAGAGACTTTTATTTGACGTTAGTGCTAACATGTACCTGTTGCAGTGAGGAACCATGAACGTTCTTGGAACTTGCACAAACACAAACTGCAAAGTACTACATGGCATCAGGTTCAAAAAATTAAATTTGAACATTTAAGGTTTAAAGCTCTGTTGCAGATACTAAATTTGTGTGTTGTGCATTTTAAAAGTATGGCCGCCTTGCATATCTTCTCCTCCAGCAGAAAGGACAGTCACCTTTTTTATACACACTCAATTGAAAAAACCACCCAAAATAATAAAAAAAGCCTGTGAAAAAGTCAAGCAATTAGTTTCTTATCCTCCCCTTCTGTATGCTTCTGATAGCTTTTTCCAGTGCACATAGTTGCCTAATGCTTTGCTAGCTCCTTTTTTTCACTTCAAGACTTTTATTTTTTTGCCTACAGTGGCTGTGAGCCATTGATCACTCATTTTAATGGTCACAGAGAATAGATTTTGTTTCCTTTCCTGCTTTTTGGCAGACGCTTGTAAAGCGGTGGCAACAGGTAAAGCAATAAGGAGAAGCTGTGTTTTCAACTTTGAGTGTTTAACCCCTCTGTTCTCAATTAAGTTCATTGTGTTAAGTCATGATGTTTACATCCATTTAATGTTAATTATTTTATGTCTCTCAATTTTTGAACCTCTTGGTTCATATCTCTAAACCAACTGGATTAAAAATTGTTTTTATTGTTATAATAGAAGCTAAAATTTTTGCAGTTCTCAGATTTCAGAATGTACGGCTTTAAAAATTGTCTATTTTAAAACTTTCAGGCCTAGATTTGCAAAAGGACAAATCCAGGCTTTTTTGGACCTTTTCTGGTAAACTGAGATGCCTGAATTCCCAAGAGGTACAGGCACTCAGTTGTTTCTTATTCTTTGTTTTTTCCTCTTGGTGGGCTGAGGCATGTCGCCTTTCAGTGCATGTCAAAAATCCCTTTGTTTGTCATCTCATTTTCAGTGCACAGAAGAGGAGGAATTTGTATACTTACAGTGTCATGAACTAAGCTTCTTCAGCTGAGCATCAAGTTTTAATTCTCTGTCATAACATGCCAAAATCTAAGTGCTTGCATGAACAAGAACGTTAGTAAAATGAAAAGAGCTGCCTTGGAATGAGAGAGACTCAGTAGTGTGCAACAAATCATCTCTATGCAGATCACTAAAATTCATCCTCTAATCCCATTTTGGCAGTCATTCACTTAGCATTATTCTCTTCCATTGTACAGAAACATGCTTCCTATCTGTGGATAAAATGTTTTCTCGTATGAGCTGGTCTGAAGCTGCTGTCTAGACACATGTGGCCTACCTCTTGGAGAGGGATTTTTGATGCACAGGTCAGACTGTCAGTCTGCCTCTTGCAATCTTTACTTTTTTCCAATTACCAATACAAAAATACCTAGGCTTAGGGGAACAAGGATATATGAACATAATCTACTTACAAAAGGCATAGTGAGGGAAGGGGAAGAAAATAAGATGAACTGTATTTGCAGTCTGTTTCAGTGAGAAAATGAAATGCAATCTGGTAGAGTTGCTGCTGGCTAAGTTTATAAAGCAGCACCACAGTTAACAAGCTTACGTGATTGCAATGTGGTGCTTCTCAGCCGTCAGATGCCTTGAGTTCCCCAGTGTGACAGCAATCCAGTGATAGATACAGAAACCTCTGGAAATATTTCCTCAATGTTAGCCCACTCCCAGGTACCATACTGACTTAATGAACTTGTTGATTAATTTCTCCATTTCTTTGCTATGTCATGTCAGGTAAACCAGGGGTCATGCCCTTTTTGATGCTTTGGTGGATAGCTATGCTGATACATAGTTTACATCATATCAGTAAAAATACTTTGCTGCTTTGCAGCTTAAAACATCTTGCATCAACAGAGAGTGAGCAGCAGAATGGCGCCAAGGTTTGCTACTTCATGACAAAAGTTAACAGAGTTCTGACTTAAGACTGCAAAGACGCTTAAAAAAGCGATAAGCAAGAGAGAACTTCCACATTCCCTGCTTCTATAGAGAATATCATAAATGGAAGACTTAAGATTTGGTTCTTAGTCTTAGTGTAGTATGAAAAATTCTCCTTTAAATCAAATCCATGGGCTCTGTCCACTCGTCTTTTCCTTTCCTCAGTTTTCTTTAAACGTGGTTTTGTACGTAGTCTGTGGTCTATATCTATAGCATTAACCCTGAGGACAAGGTCTCCTTTTTGTGTGTCCATGTAACGTCTAGAAAAGCTGAGATCTTGCTAGTAGCATTTAATTGCTGTTATAGGGACAATTCTGATAAATAACAGGAAGGTCAGAACAATGTCTGTTTGAATGTATGCTGTGGAACTGTTGCTGTAATTAGTACTAATTAGCCTCTCTGTTGACAAAGTTGTAAAGAAGCCAAGAAGTAAACTTTCCCCCCCGTTCCCCCAAGTGGTGTCCCTTAATTTTATTCTCCAGGACTGCCAGCCAGGAATCTTTCACCAATGCACAAAGTGCCAAAAGTGTTTCTAGAAGTAAACTAAAAGCACAGAATAAATAGGTTACCATTTTAGACGGTTACCCTTTTAGACAGTTACCCTGCGATGAGCTCTGTGTGACCAGACACTTTGCTTGGCAGGAAGAATATATTCACTTTGAGGAACCCATTTGGGTGTTTCCTTCAGTACCAGGAGCTTATTCATGATGAAACAAGAATGGCTGAATATAGCTGTACTCAATATTAAACCACATTTTTGTTCATTATCATATCAAAAATAGGAAATAAGACATCTGGAAACATTCATGTTAGATATAATTCCAAGTAATTAATATAAAATGTGTAATTTAGCTTTCATGACACTAAAACTACAGCTGTTCACTGTCTAGAATCTTACGTTAACAACATGAACAGTCTCTTGTTTTTTGATAATATTTGTGTCCTTGAATCCAGAAGAATTTCAGTAGCTGAAGGAATAAAATGCAGCTTAAACTGCTGATACCATTGCACTTGATTGTAAAATTGCAGGATAGGAAATGTGCCTTGTCAGCATTCATGTATTAAATTGTTTAATTGTTTAATAACATAAGCATTATCGATTTGATGGCTGATGTCTGCTGTCATTGATTCAATAATAATCACCTCTGTGGAGGGAAAGAAGGGGTTTTTGTACTTTTTCCTTTCTGAAGGCCACATATAAGGAAAGGAAGAGCAGGGCTGGATTATTGTTTGTCTGCTACATCTCTGGTGGTGTGCTCTGACCATCTGCTGAATGTCTTGACTTAGGAAGAGGAAGGGATTTATTCCTTTTGCTTTTTTTGTTGTTTTTCTTAGGGCTTAAGGGCTTCCTGTGCTCTATTGATACTGCCTCTTGATACTGTCAGGAGAAACAGAAGAGAAGTGGCAATCCTAAGTGAGGAAGTTTGATCCTGAATAGGGTCACCATACTTAGCAACAGATCCTGAACCCCCAAAACATTAGGTATAAGTTCAGCTGATTTGCCGTACTATCTTAGGTCACACCAAGGAATCGGTGAATAATGAAGGAAGCTGGCATTGATATATAAACACCATGGCATAAGAGTTATCCTTTATTGAAAATATTACAAAACACGTATGGTGTAATTCTTCACAAGCTCCTTTTTCCTTTGCATGGTGGTTGCTATGGAAAACTCAAAGATTTAAACATGCTCATCACACTCCTGACTGCGGTTTGTAAGAAATAATCGTGATTGTGTACATTTCCTTGTAGGCCTTAAACTGTATTTTTTTTGTGTAGTGCACTTCTGAAGCTTTGTCTTTTCCAATACATATCTTCTTATGACGAAAAAGAGGGGCAGGCTGTTGCTAAGTAGAATTGTGTACCAGATTTGGCTGGTAAAAAATTCAGTAACGTGTAATATCTCATGTTTAAATATTTATGAGGTGCCATAATTAATCACTAAATTATCCATGTAAATTAATTGTTACTAATTAACAGTGTATTTTGAATCTTCTACCCTTGTAAGTGTACAAGATCCATGTCTCTCCTGACAGGGGAAAAAAGCGGGGGAAAGTTTTTGTTTGCTTTGCCCTTTCTTAGTGTTGCCTCTAAAAGAGTCTTTCTGGAATCTAACCCACATTTTCTTAGAACACAAATCCATTGTAGAAGGCAATAGCTTACAAACCCCTGAAGACAGGAAGGGTAGAAGAAATTAATTTTTGTTGTAACTTCTAGTTACCAGGTAGGTAAGTTAGTGTGTTCTGTGTCGTAGCCTTGGTTTCACGACCCATCTTTCATCGTAATGATAAATGCAATTTTAATGCTTTTTCATCATTCAATTTGGAATCATGACTACTTAGTACTGTTTTTAAAAAGATCCCTTCCCCCTATGAGTTTTAACCTATTTCTTCTACTGATAGAAGTCCCAGTATTGACTAGGGGAATTTTTGCCTTCAGAGCCAGCTGGTGCCTCAGGACCTATTTTAGAGCACATTACTCACATAACATGAAAGAGTGCCTCACCAAGAGAAATTATGCTACACGCTGGGCCTTCTGAGCCTTGAAATCCCTGCAATTGTAGATTTCTGTGTTTGTCAGTCTGTGAAAGAATTATGTGCAGCGGTGTCTGCAGAGGAACAGAGACTCGGAAAAAGGCAGAGAAACATGTACAGAAATAGCAGTTAAAAGTCATGTCTCATGGACATTTTGTAATTATTCCATTTCTCAAGAAGTGAGAGGAGTTTTAAGTACACTGCAGAGCAAGTTAATTTCTGATGTTGTGTGGGTGACATCTAACCTAGGATAAAAGAAAATTGCCTAAAGTTAAAGCAACTGCGTCACAGCTGATCATGTTTTATTTTAATTTTTCTTTTACCTTTAAATTTATAGTACACTGTTATATTATGTGTAATGGGCAGGGTGGGCAAAAAAAGAATTAACATTGAAATGGCTAGTTTTTTGGATATGTATAAGGAACATAATTTGGTTTCATATGCAGTGATTCAGTCTTAGCTAAATACTGTTTTTAGGATGTTATTACAAATAACATGGTCCTCTTAAGAGCAGTCTTGGCTGATAACCAAGTTTAACAATTTTTGGACAATTGTGATAGAGGATCCTGAGGCTGGATATCAATGCTGTTAACTTTTACATTTGTCATACTGAATTAGGGGCTTACATATATATATATATATATATATATATATATACACACACACACACATATATGTACGTGTTTTGAGCCCAATGTAGATGTTTGTCTGAGAAGGCTTTCATGCATTTTAGTAGTGCTGCATCATGGCAAAGAAAAAGAAACTGCAAATCCTGCTTTCCTACTCATCTGCTGATTTCTATTTCATACAAATTATTTCTCAGTTTATATTAAATGCTTAAATTTTGAGTGAGCTAGTGAAGGCGACTCTGTAGGGTTTTTTTGGGTCTGTATTTGGAAGGCTTTTTGCATCAATTAATATTTATTATTTTAAAAAAGAGCAGTCCTGTGATCTATGTTTTGGTTGTAGAGAGTGGAAGCCATGTTATTCTGTCCCTTGCGTGGAACTGTTAACAGGCAGAACGTACGGATCAATGAGTTACAAAAAAAGGTCTATCGTGTGAATTTTTGTGGGCATGTGTTCTGACCTTCTCCATGCTGCCTGCAGCAGGGTGATTTAAGGTAGGTTCGACAGTAGAAATGTAGGTGCCGTGGAGATTTTACTTTTTGGAAGTACATTGGTGACATTGGAGTATGTCTGTGAGAAACAATTCAGGCTTCAGAATTGAACACAGTAGAGTTTCTAGCCAAGAAGTGGTCAGTATACGTTAGGCAGAATGCCACTGCTGCATTAGGCTGATACAGCTATGTCCCTTTTTGTGTTTATACAGTCCTAAATATGTAGGTACTGTTTCATTAGGAGTTACTTTAGATAGCTCTGATCCTATAGTACACTCTATAAATGTATGTTAAGAGTAATGAAAACTGTAGTGGTTATGATGCATAGGCATCTTGAATGTAATTTTCTTCGGAGATTAAAAGCTAAAAATGTGCGCTTTATCATGAGTAGTTTTTCACCTGCATACATGGAATTGTATTTTCCTGTGGCTGAGGTTATCAGGTCTTGCTCCTTAATAAGGATTTTTAAGTGCAAAAGATGGTAAATAATACAGCAGAGACGACTTCTGAACTGTAGACTACCACTGCAGCAAGCTCAGTGCATGTTCAGATAAGCTAAAGAATTGTAAGAAGAATTCTCACCTGTTAGCAGAACGCAGATCTGAGTCTTCTCAGTGGTTTACTTCTACCATGTTTGCATAGTGGACGCATGCTGATTCTGAATGTTTGCTGAATTTTTAACTAAGGTTTATGTTGTTGTGTGGAAGATTAACATGAAATTTGTACATGTCCTTTTCATAAGGAAATGCTTGTGGTGATATAACATCTTGTCAATATGTTTAAGAAAAATAGCTTCAGGGGAAGCTTAGTTACTTTCAAACAAAATTGTTTAATCTTATGGTTAAAGCATGAGAAATGCGGAGTGCAGTATGGAAATGGTTAGCATAGAAGGTTTTCAAGTAACTGTCACCTGTAAAATAAGAAAGGTAAAATCTGTATGTAAGATTCTCTCACTTCAAACAAGAAACAGAAAAATAAAACCGTATCAGTGATTTAAAGCAGATTCTAATTACAATTTCTGTCATTTTTAATGCAAAACAACATGAGAACTGCATAATAAATACTGAGAGCTTAACGAAGCTGAAAGATAAATGCATTTGCTTTAACCTGGGCAGTCTGCTGCTAAACCTAGGAGTCTGCATGTAGGATACACAAATGTCTTTTGTGGTTTTTTCTTATGTTTAGTAAGATAGGGCCGTATGACCAGTAGCCAGAGAGTAATGAAAACCTCTAATGAATACAAGTGCAAATTCTCATACAGAGCAAGCTCTCAGCGGTGAAGTCATTCATATGCAATTACTATGCCTATTTTTCTGAAGTAAAGAATGCAGCTGATAAATTTGGACAAGATATGTAACACGGAATTCTACTTTCCAAGCTTCCTGAACAATTAAAAACTGACAGGTGAGAGATCTTTCACAGAATGTAGATGCTGTTACTTGGGAAACAGTTTTTCTGGTATGTGAGCATCAGGTCTGTCACAGTTCAGTGTTGCTTGTCTCTGAGAAAACATGGGGACAGAGTTATGAGTGGGTCAAGAAATGGCACTGAAGATAAGTCACTGAAAGCACTTCAGATATCAGTATTTCTGTAACAGTTACTGAGCAGGTTGTATTGTTGGTATGACCCGCTATCTAGAACTACAGAGTTACTGTGGCAGAATTTGCCTTTCATTACTTTACTAGAAATAGTAGGTGTTATGCCCTAAAATGTAAGAACATTAAGCGTATGCATTGTTAAGGTGTTCTTTTCTGGGGGTGGATGGGTGCAAAAAGTAGTGGACTGTAATAAATTTCACGAACACAAAGTAATATTTTCGCATTTACATAGGCACGTAAATCATAGCATTTTTCCATATCATTTGACCGTTTTTTGCCCATTTTAATTTTACATCTGTGTTCAAAGATTGGTTCTGTATCCCTTGTCTTCTCTGAATCTGAAACACAAATTGTTTTAACAGTGAAAGGCAGCAGAAAGTTACTATATTGTAATCTCATAAAGTTACTATAATAGAATCTAGCCATCTCCAAAAATCCCTGTGGTTTTCTGATTTTGTTTTGTGTTTTTGTGGGGTTTTTTTGTTTTGTTTTGTTTTTTTAAACATAGCTTGTCTCTGTGATTGCTGCATCCTACAGGTAACAGGCATAGATTCAAGATTTCTTCACTCCTTTCCCGTCTGAATGTAGAGCTTTTTTCTTCTAAGGTGTAGTTAGTTGCCACAGTTTTTGCGATGAACTCTGTGTTATTTACAATGTAGAATTCTTGTAGGAAGCTCATCACTAGTAACACATCCACAGTTAGCATGAAGAAGATCTTAGCAGAATTATGAACATTAATTACAGACATTAAGTGGAAAGGATTTCCTGGGTCATCAGATCCAATTCCATGCTTTCACAGGCAAGTACATCATCAGATAATCACTTAGGTAATTTTACTGAGCATCATCTGAAAAACAGTATTACTTTTTTTTTGTCCCATGTTACTCCTTGCAGGGACTAGCCAAAACAATTCTGTGATGGCTAGAAATATTTTTCAGCTCTGTTCAGCCATGAACAACATTTGTTTTTGACAAGGTTGTTTCTGTTTGAACACATGCTAGCGTTCCTTTCTTTTTTTCCTTTCTTTTTTTGTGAACAGATGGTCTTTTATTATGTGCTCTATAATCCTCTCATTTGCTCACAGCTACATTTGGTAAACCCTGATTTTTCTCTCAACGTCATTTTGCTAACTCAAGGAAGATAAGTTCATCTAATTTTAGCTTTTTTACTGTGACATCATTGCTATTTATTTACTGAAGTGGCATCTTTGAAAGTAAAATTACCCCTAGACAAGGTGGTTGCCTTTAAGCTGGTACAGTGCATGTTTCAGATGGTTCTAGAAGAAGTAGTGTACTGCTAGCTTCATATGTAAAAAAATAAAAATTACTTATATATAAAGCCTACATTGTAGCTCTGATGTGCAGTAGCCACAAATTGCGGCTACATTTGGTGAGGCCCATATAATTGCATTGGGCAACCTGAGATAAGCTCAACCCAGCCTCAGATTGCTGCCTCTTGTTTATTTCTAAGTGGAAAAAACCTATTTATGTTGTTCTCTGAAAGACTGTAAAAGAGCTGCTGTCATTGCCAGCACTATCAAGGGTATGTCATCGTTCAATTTGTGGCTTTTTCAGCCATGAGTGGAGGTCTTTGAAAAGTGATTGCCACCTGCAAACTGAGTCATTGGGTCCTGAGCCTGTGACAGCACTAGTAATTTAATTACACAGACAGGTAAGAGCTTGCTGGGAAAAATATTAAGATAGACAGGAATGGAGCAGTGAGATTTTTGTCACGTTGCATTTTTTCTCTCTCTAATTCATCTAGAGTTTTTATCATAAGTCTTGCCGTGAAATAGACTACTTAAAGTAATTGACAGAAATTGGCTGCTTCATAGCTTTATTTTAATACAGTTTGGATTGCTGAATTTTTGGACAGTTTTCAAGATGGTGAGCTACTTTGCAGAAGTGTCTATTAGGAAGTATGTGCCAAAATAATTAGTACACTATTTCTGCTGCCACTCCAACATTGTCTTGGGTCTTGCAGATTTGAGAAACTGAACTTGAGCTTAATAAGGTTACATACCCTTTCAAGGATGAGATATGTGAAGGAAATGGGTTGAAATAACAGGCCATACCTTCAAACACCTGTGTGAAATCTTCTCCATAATCAGAGGTGATCACATGGGCGCAAGACTCTTCCGTACCTCCTGTGGCCAGAGGACAACAGAAACCTTTCATCCATTTAATAGTTAACGCTGGACAGAGTTAGGTGATCAGTTCTGGAGATTTTATCCCCTTTCTCGAACCTCAAGGTGCATCAGCCAGTTTTTTGAAAGATGGCTTCTTGAGTGTGGCTAAATTTAATCAATTTTCTGCCTACTTTCTGACTTGTGAGAACTGATGCTGGACCATGTGAGTACACTAAATTGTACTGCCCGCCACTCTTCACAGCTCCATTAGCACCTGAGAGAAGATTTGAGTGGTATCCATACGAAATAGCTTCCATTTTACTGATACTCTGTGACAAAGGTGAAAACCCTGCTTGTTTTCACATTGTCTGGCCTGCTCCCCAAAATAGTTTCCCCCTGTAATTACAGACAACTTCTGTACCCTAACACGATTGCTGCGTTTCCCTGACTTCAGCACAGGTTAGCTTCTCTCACCACAAGAATCAGTTTTGAGGTGATGCAAAAATCCTTCTAGTTTTCCCCCCTCTTCCTGTTTTCCTGATGCATACATCTCTGGAGCAGGTAGAGGCAATGACTTATCCAGAAATATACTGTGATAGTCTTTACATTCCAGAAGAGAGTTATAAAAATGAGGAAATATTTTAAAACTTTAAAAGAAGCTCAAAAGACAGGCAAGAGAATTCTACCCTTGCGGGTGGTTCAGAGGCTATATGAGGACATCATATTGCAATCTGAGGATCAACACATACAACTGGTTTAAGAAAGGCTTACTTTTAAAACCTTTGTGACAAGAAAGATATAGGGGAAGATAGGTGACTGGCATATTTTGAAGAATTTTATCCATGTTCAGGTGATGAATGCATTCAGGCAGATGAAATATAGGAGAAAAGAATTTTGAGGAACAGACTAGCAAAAAGAATCAAAACAATAAATTTTCACTCCTATGAGTGAAACACATCAGGAAACTTGCCAGAGAGTCTTGCAAGGTGCCCTTAATTATCCAGGGGCGCTCAGAAGATAATACCATTGTAAAGAAACAGAATTAGCATTTCACGTTGATACAGAGTGTGGAGCAAACTGGGAAGATTCCTGTGCTAGAGCCTGCTTCGAGGGGCCTCTTATGAGAGGCTGTCTGAAAAGGAGGGGGAGGAAGTGCTCCAGGTGCCTGAGCAGATATTCCCCTGAAGCCCATGGAAGAGACCACGGTGGAGCAGGTATTTTTCTGCAGCCTGTGGAGATGATCATGCTGGAGCAGATATCCACACCACAGCCCATGAAGGACCCCATGCCAAGGCAGGTGGATATTACATGAAGGAACTGCAGCCCCTGGAGTATCAGGTTCTCCTGACAGCGCGTGTCAGGAGAACTGCCAGCCTTTGGAGGGACCCATCCTTGGTTTATCCTGAAGGACTGTGGAGAGGACCCACACTGGACCAGTTCTTGAAGGAGTGCAGCCCATGGGAAGGACCCATGCTGGAGCAGGGCAAAAGTGTGAGGAGGAAGGAGCAGCAAGAGAGGACAGGTTTACAGACTAACCACAACCCCCCATTCCCCATCTCCCCTGTGGCACTTGAGGGTGGGATGAGGAGGTGGAGTTGGGAATGAAGGGTTGAAGAGGAGCCTGGAAGGAAGGGCCAGGGGCTGAGGAAGGTGTTACAGCTTTTGTCTTTGTTGCTCACTATCCATCTCTATTTTTAATTGGTGCTACATTAAGTTATTTTCCTTGAGTCTGTTTTGCCTGTGATGGTAAGTGGTAAATGATCTCCCTGTCTGTCTTGATCCAGGAGCTTTTTAATCTTATTTTCTTCCCTTGTCCTGTTCAGGAGAGAGAGTGAGAGGGCACTGGCTGGGTGGTTGCCTGGCAGCTGGACACGGTCAACCCACCACAACCATTTTGAGGTGGGAGAAGGCTTTTTTTAGGTATTAGACCTTACGTTGAATGTACGCCAATTTCGTAGGCTCACTGTCACAGTCATAATTTTCATTTTTATCGTTTCTGCTGAAGGAGTAGTCTTCAAGGAAGAGAAAAATCCCACCTTCCCTGAGTAGACACTTGTAATTGGAAACACAGCTGGTATTTACTGTTCTCTGCAGCAAGGAAACTTTGTCTCCCAACAGATTTACAGCCCCATGACAATCCGTATATTTATCTGAAATTATGATTGTCATTTCTTCAGTTACTATAAAGCAGATACTAGTTATTATGTGACACAGAAGAGACATGGACAGTGTAGTTGGTATCAAAGGAATTTTTAGATTTTTATAGGGTTTCAGCGCAGTGAGAAACGTTTTTAACATTAATGGTTTTTGTAATCAGCTAATTGTCAGTTGTTTTTCTGAACAGTAATCAGACATATTCTGAAGTTACATTTATTTTTGGACTAGTGCACCTTTTGCAAATTGCTTACCACATACTGAGAGCGCTGTACAGGAAATAAGACATTAGAAACTGAGCAGAAGATGTGACGTCCTTTTTGTAGCGATGGCACCCATACTGTGAGACTACCTTTCTTCACTTTAATAGAGATTTACCACAGTTCTGAAACACAATGGAATGATGCACTTAATTGACCATTAACTGTTTTGCTGACATGACAGTACCAAAAAGATAGGTCTTTTTGTCTAGTTTGGGTTTTCTGAGCAATTACGTGATTCAAACATCTAGGTAAGCCGTAATTGCTTCTGAATGCTATTTGCTTCAAAAAACCACAGAGTGATCTAATGAAATTGTAAAAAAAATAATTTGTACATCCTACATAAAGTAAATTATCACACAGCGCTATCATTCTGTTTTCAACAAAATAATAAAAGTATAGTTCCTATTTAAAATTTATTTCTATGAAAACAGATGCTGCTTTTGGGCATTTTTTTCTCATTGAAAGCAGATTTTAATAAGTAGCTCAAAAACTGAAGCTAGTATTTTTAAAGTGCTTTGCAAAAAAAAAAACAACCACATTAACAGGCCCAGTGCACATTTCATTATAAAAATGCACCATAGGCAGTTTATGCTTCTAAAATGTAAAATAGAAAATGGCTCATATTGTGAAGTTGTTCACAGCTCTAGACAGAGTAAAAGGATTAATATTTCTGCGAAGGCTTAATCCCGTGGAAAGTTATAACTTGATTGATATCACCTTTACAACTTCAGTTGGAAAAACATCCACAGTAGATATTAATATCAGTTACACGGGATTTTAAGTCATACTTGAAGGTATAATCGTTAGCAAAATTTCTGCTGTGGCACTGCACAACTATGCTACAGCTCAACATACGGTGGCACGTAAAAGATAATTTATTTGTGTATTTTCATAAAAAACACTAATCAAATACTTTTATTTGCTGAAATACTAATTATTGCTGAAAAAATATTTACATAGGATTAAAAATTTAGGACTGTTTTTTTCCTGTCCGTCTTATGGATCATGGATATGGAAATGCAGCTAGACCAGCTATATCAAGACTTCCTCTTTATGGTCTTGCAAATTAAGATTCCCACCCTATAAGCTTATCTGTATTTCAGTGAACCAGATAGCCGTCTTGTGTATTGTACTATATTATGGTAGCAGGTGATGGTGGTAAATAATCAACGGGATTTAAAACCAGATTGGGGGCAAGAAAGGGAAGATTATGGTTTCCATATGAAGATGCATGATTTAGAGAGAATACTCCCCCAGATGAACAAATAACAGAAAGTAAAATCAACGGTTTTCTTCTGTAGTTTTTCTTCTTATTTCCTTTTAAATTGAAATACAGGCTTTGCCTTCAACGGGAAGAAGTAGTTAATTTGGTCAGTATCAGAACACATATTCTAGTGGGTGCTCTTTCAGAGCCAGCTCCATGGTAGTTTAATACTTACAAGTATTTATAGAAGGATGGTTTTCCCAAGCCCAACACATCCTTTGATTGTGCCCTGACAATTAGTGGATCGGTGGATGATAATTTACAGATAAAAAAGATGAGTCAAAACTGTTTTGAGTTCCCCATCTTTAATGTTACTGCAGTGAGGTACTGAATTTCCATTGCAATTCCGTGGGCATCTAGACCCCTTTGAAATTTCAGTTGATAGGCATATCCCTGGGGAAATGTCAGAGAAAGATGTTGATATACTGAATTGAATAGAAGAAAATGTGTCAGAGCTGGTTGTAGGTCTGTGAGTCACCAGTGAATAGAATGTAGTTGTGATCACGGGAATGAATTAGCTGATGGAATGAAAAGCTTGTAAAGGGAGATGAAGAGAATACAAATGGAATCGTAAAGCGGTGCCACACAGAGACGACTGAGCTATTCCTGAACCAAACAGGGCATGAAAAGCAGGGCCAGAATACTGTGCCAGTGGAGCTGTAGCGTTTCATCTCTCAAACTAGGTAGCCTGGATACCCCTGCACACCACTGTTTTGCCAGGTACTATTTTGAATGATCCAACAGGCAGAGATACACAAAATTGTCTGTTATCTCAGTGGCTCTGTGCCTTCATGAAAAGGACAGAGATTCTGATACTTGCCTCGGTTTTTTTCTGCTTTCAGTGCAGGTAGCTGAGTCCTTAGGGAGAAAAACTATTTTGATATATTCAGCTATGGCTTTTTCTGTCTGATTGGAGGGCATGTATGTAGCGTATAGACGGATATATAAATGCTCAAATGAAATTGTGAAAGGACACTTAATAGGTTCTGTAAGCTGCATCTTAAAACAAGATGTGGTAAACCGATTCCTTTAAAGCAAATACTATCATGCTGAAATTAAGCAGCCTCAGTTCACTGGAAAATGTAAATGCTTTCAAACTTTAATATGAAGAAAGAGTAAGACGAGGGTTTGTTTAATCTCATATTCGTACTTGCTTTGTCTTTCTCTACATGACTATATGCATTGCCACCCCAGCTGTGCATTTAAAACAGTCCCTGTATTTCTCTGATAGTTATAGCTTATAGTACGTCTCCTTATAGGATTGTACAGTGTTATACGTGTTCCTCTACCCACAGCTAAATCAGGGAATTGGAGGAGTTACACAATTCTGTCACCTGATGGTAAGAAGTAATGGTACTGGAGACTTAGACTTTAAAAGAAGTTTTTTTCTATTTTATTTTCAGCTAGTCTTAATGATGCCTGACTTCTTGTGAGAATTTAAACTTTTTGAAATTATGTTACAGTAAAATCGAACATGCAAAAATTACTGGTTTCCCATCATTCAGGAACTAGCTTTACTCTCCTGTTTTGAGAAGACTGTTTTGAAGTTGTGATCCCTCACCTGCATAGTAACTTCTGTTACACTTTTGGCTTTGGTCACGACTGCAAGTTTGGAAGCAATTGCTTTATACGGAGCCAAAGGATATTTAAATAAATTATTCTGTAAATGTTCTCCGGCTTTGAACTGGGCAATTAAGTTATATTTAGCTCCATTAGTTAAGATAAACATAAGAGCTGTCACTTCACACATTTTATTTGTATACTGGGTTTTTTTGAGATCTGTTAAAGAAGCAACTCGGTAACTTGTATTAAAAAGAAACAATTAAATTAGAATGTTTGATGGCACTAGTACTATGTCAGACATTTTTAATGATGGGAAGAAACAACCTGAAACTACTCTCAGAGACACAACAAAGCTGTACATACTGAAAGGTAGAAATTATAATGTTATTTATGTTTCAAGGAAATGAAATAATTGCTTCCCATTTGAGTATACTGCATATTTATTATGAGTCAAGAAGTCAAGTTTCTCACTTGTGTTAGGAAGAAAATACTGCATCTTTGAAATTTTTGTTTTGCTCTCACTTGTTTTTCTTGTTATTGACCTAAACAACTTAGCTGCTTTTTAGTTTTACCTCTTCTGAACTTCTAGAATAACTTGTCTGACGTTCAAAACTTCAGCTGAGAAAAAAATAAAATGCCCCCAATAGCCCCACAATAAATCTGTGAGAATCTAACCAGATAACTTTTATTTAAGAAAATTTGCTTGGAGAAATTTGTTGATTTCTCTGCTGAGAAGCAGAAGGAAATTTAATGACATCACTTAACTTGTACAAGGATAATAAAATAAATTCATTTCTATGTAGTGATTGTTTTTACTCTTCTTCTAACAGCAGCAATACAGTGGAAGTGATACAGCATAGGCTTGTCTGGTTTCAGGTGTAGGTTGCTTGGACTACTTCTGAAACTACTGAAGACTCAGGTTATGCGGAGCCAGAAAGTCCTGTGCATATTTGCGTCTTAAGAGCAGCAGTGATGTTTCATGTAGAATAGCCAGCGTGTTGCTTTGTTCTTGTATTTTCCAAATGGTGCAATTATGTTTGGTTTTTTTTGTTTATTGGTTTCATGAATCCAGCTTTTTCTACCAGTGATCGACAGGACAGAATTGCCCTGCCCTGCAGCTTAACAAGTGGTAATAGACTTCAGGTGGTCATCAGTGTCTTTGAGATAACTTCACAGGCTTTAGCCATTTGTTCAGCCTTGGGTACTTCACTGGCAGCTGTCATGGTGAACAGATAGAGGCTGGATATCACACTAGTAAGGATGTATTCCATTAATAAAACTGGACATTAAGAGAAGGAAATACTGGGGAGGAACACTTCATTAAAGGGATGGATGTTCTGGATTTTGTTTCTCCCATGCAGTTTCTCCATCAGGGCTCAAGTGGATGATTGAGATGTTGCATGATCTGAATTAAGACATCAGTATTTCAGAGTTCCTGAGGCTCAAATGAGGTGAGGTAATGTGTGAACTTTTTGTAACTTACTGTTCTGTTCATATTGCTGGAAGGGCAGAGCCTGACTAGTATACTGGTAGATTTACTCTATGTTTAGGAGTATACTGGTAGAGTTTTACATACCAAATGTATCTAGACGTTATAATTGGAGATTGAATATAAATAGTTACAATGCAAAGCAAAGCCATAGTACGTGATATAGAGAAAACTTACTAAGAAAAGTAGAAATTCACTAGACTTTTCTACTGATTTTGATGAGATTGACATTACATTGTATAGATTAAAAAAGGATATATCTTTAAATCTTTCACAGGTAGAAGATTAAGATGTGATGCACTTACGCTAATGCATCGGAATTTGATCATAGTGATTACATGAGGCCTCAATATAGCGGCCAAACCAAAAATGTTCTGAGGTTTTCAGGGAATTTATATTGATCTGCAGTGGATTATAATGTAGTTTGGGAAAAAATTGAAGTGATCCAGTCTTCTTCCAGAGGCAGGATTATGTTAGAATTTCCTTTTTCAGGCATACCGGGGCGGGGGGGGCATGTTCTATTTCTGTGTCTGCTACAACAACATTTCTTTTATCTGTTACAGTAAGCTGTCATTCAATGCCAATTTGTTTAAATATACTATAGAAGTGGAGACAAAGATCACTTGAAAAAAAAAATTTTAATGCACTTCCAAAAGTTTCCACAGGGTATGAATTTTGGACTATTTTAAATCCCAAAATGGTGAGTACTTGGATTCATAAATAAGAGAAACTACAAAGTATGGTTGATTTAAGACTAGATTTTACTCTTTTATTGCTGTCCTTTAGTACACAAAGTCACTCACTCAGGGTGTTTTGTTTCACAATGGTGTAATGAAAATATTAAAATGAACCTTGTGGATAGTGGAAAGAAAAAGAGAGTTGCATGTTGATGCTGCTTGCAGGCTACAGTTATTAACCTCTGAATATGAGAAATCTTACCTGTTCGCATGTAAGAAAAGAATTGTTTAAGATAGCCAATTGGGCATCCTGACTAGAAAGCTATGTCTTGAGTTACTCCCTTCTTGAAAAATGGCAGTATGGGAGAAGTGTATTCTCTAAGTCTTCCGATAAAAATATTCCTCTTAGTGTTGAATAATTAAAGTTAATAATGTGTAATTCATATGGTGACTTTCTGCCCCATTTGTGCTGCTCCAATGTGGAAAATGTAGCAGGAACAGTTACACAATATTTAATTTCTGATGTTCTCTGTCACTTTAATTTCTACTACATAATTGGAGGTCTCAGTTTTTCATGTGAGCGAAGTGAATGAAGTGGATGAAGTTTCAAAGAGGGACGGGGGAGAAAAGTGGCTGTGATGCCATTGCCATCTACTGTTTGTTGCATTGGTGATGAGAACCAGCATTTCACTCCTGTCTCGTTACAGTCAGTTCTAGACTTTTTTTTTTGCTTTCTAAAGCCAGCAACTGGCAGCTGTGGTCATCCCAGAAAGTTATGTCTTCCTGTTTTTTTTATGTACTAAGAAAGAAAAGATCATGAAAGATTGATAAAAGCAGGTATAAGATCTTGTAGAGATGAAGATCAGGAGTATGGAATGTGAGGAACAGCTGCTTTAAACAATCGCTTCAGTTTGGAAATGCAAGAACTGGGTGGAGGACAGAGAGGGTGAAAACATGTAAGAAATCATGAAACTGGTGATATGGTAACTAGAGGGCCTCAAATGAAGCAGCAGGAAACAAAAGGGATGCTTCTTCACACAGCGTGTTTTTAATCTGTGTAACTTCTTGTAACGGGACATTTAGGTAAATCGCCATGAATTTTGAGTTATGTGATTTTGAAATGCAACTTGACTTTCTTTAGAGTAAAGCAGTAGTGTTGCATTTTGCAGGACCGGGTTCTCAGTACAAAGGAAAGAGTGGATACAAAAAGCAGGTGTGGGTCAGCCCAAGAGAACAGTAATAAATATTATCCAAGCATAGGAAGCAGCAATTACATTATGTTGTGGTTGCCTTGATATTTAGCAGGGGCGTTTGGACCTCTTCTATTGCGGCAGAGGTTTTGATTGCTTTTAGAGTAATATTAAAGAGGTTGTATTCAAACTGCATACAATAATAATTTTTTTGCAAAGTTTCATTTTTATTCAACAAAAGGAGTCTTTTGGTACTGCCTCCTGCAGTAGCTCTTGGACTCTAAAGATCTGGGAGAGAGGAACACAAAGATGAATGCATCAGGTCTGTGCTCGGTATATTCTGAGAACTCCCCACTCTGTGCATAAGATTTAACTGGTGCAGAGAAGAGATAACAGATTTTTTCTGCGTTTATCTTCAAAATTCCACATGCATGAAAGGTTGTCATTACTTTTTTTATGGCTGAATAGATATCCAGCAACTTGCCAGTTGCTAAAGCATGAATTAAATTTGAACATTATGGCAATATTAAAAAAAAAAATAATAATAATACATTTTAACTTTTAGTGTACATTTATTCTTCAAAATTATGCAAGGGTTCTGTCTCTCCAACCCTGATAGAATATAATTTGCAATATTTAGGACACCATGCTGTAGAATAACTGTCTCAATAGGTTTTTTTGAAACTCTTTGTATAGATGAGGCTTTTTAACTAGTTTAATTATCCTCTTGCAACCTTGCAGTGTAGTTACTAACTGTGTTACAGTCAGCTTATGTATTCTCCTCACTGAGCTCTTTTCTTGCTCAGTCTGTGCAGTTATTTTAAAAAGAGAGACAATTCTGGCTGAGCCACAGTTGTTAACTGTGAGCTCCAGTGAAATATAGCATATCGGGGCATGCTGAGCCAGACAGAGGGTCCAACATCTATTAACAGTAGGAGTGAACTAAGGATCCCTAGGATGAAAGAAGAGTGGGAGTAAAATTTCATGTGGCAAGATAAAGATGCCATAACAAGATCACACTTATAGGCAATTTAAACTTCTTTAAAAATGATCTCAAAATTCATGAGACATGATGTAATTAATGGAGAGAGTCCCAGTGACTGCAGTAAATAATTGTTTTATGAGCCATTGTTTTGTAGTAACCCTAATAATAAATACTGTTTCTCCCATGTTGAGGTCACTTTTCCCCTGTCTGGAGCACATCTTGTGACTAATTTTTCTTCAGCTCTACCTCAGAACAATAATACCAGTGTAAATAGAGAAAAAAATCCCATTTTTTGCGTAAGAGAGAAAGATGCTCTAGTTTCATAAGCTCTTTTGCATCTGCCCCTTCGTGTGGTACTTTATATTACTTCATCACATAGTATCATGGAGCATTATGCCGGAAATTCTTTTTGGAGAAGATCACAACCTTGGTTTTAGACAATTACTCTTTTACATGATCATTCTGCTTTACATGTGCAGGGACAAATTCTTCAAATGTGTTGTCACTTTCATATATGGTTGAGCAGGATTTGCAGGCAACGTTTGTAGGGCAAGAGATTTGTAAAGGAGGCCCACCCCTGAAATGACTACTTTTAGTGGATTTTGGTAGCAAAGATCTCTTGAGGGATGAGTGAAATTTGAGTATTATGTTACATCCCAGTCACCTTTCTACCCTTTTGCATCTTTCTTTGCCAGTTACAGGTGCCATGCAAATAACACCTGTAAGTAGTTTCTAATTCAATAATCTCTTTGCTATATCTAGCAGTGTCATTTATATTTCAATTCCAAACAGCCATTGCTGGTGAGTAATGATGTGTGTGTATGTGTTTTTATAGGTATAAAATTTAAAAATATAAAAACGTATGCCTGTATTGTTATGACTTTGTCACTGGTGTAGCATACTTAAGGATATTACCAAGACCAATTACTTCTTAGACCTCGTATATATGCTCAACTTTAATAGATTAGACTAAATTGATGACTAGTAAAGCCATTGGTGGCCTGTACCAGCAAATCAATATAAAAAGTGGTAAAACAGATAAAAACGTAGCCCCTTGGAGGCTAAGGCTTTGAATGTTGGATTTTGGGGGGATGTAGAATTCAAATACTGCTTCCAAACACTGCAAAATGACTTTGGTTGATAAATCGGTTTGGAAACTTCATTGTCCTGTTGTCCCATGAGATGTCTTGTTTGTTCAGTATGCAAAAACTTCTCTCATGTTGTGTGTTACTAGAAATAATCAATGTAGAATATACTAATATATACGTGCTTGGTACCAAGAGAATATTTAACTTCCTAACTTTAGAGTAAAGAAAGTTAAACTTTTGTAGTAAGCAAAATGCAGTGTAGAACTTAATACAAAGAAAACTCAAATCCTGTAAGTTCCTTTTCTGTTTGTAAATACTGAACTACTTATTCAAGAAAAATATGTTTAAATTACATTGATACTAAAAGGCCCTGCTTATGATCTCTTGACTTAGGAGAATAGAAAGTTGTGCCTGTACAGAAAATAAAGGATGTGACTGCCACGAAATGAAACAAAAAAGATCAGAAGGGTAGAGGTAGAGAGGTGGGAAAAAAAGACTAGAAAATAGTGATTGAAAATACAGGAGTGGTAGCATCGGAGAAGATAAAGTGGAAAGGCTTAGGAGGAAAAAAATACAAAGGAGAGATAGTGTTAAAGAGAAATAAATAGGACTATTATTACACTCTATTTTCTTTTAAGAATTCCACAAACAAGGAAATAGAATAATAATTTATAAAGCTGTTTCCTTACTAAATTTGGTTCAGTTTAATTTTCGGCACAGTGAAATATGGAGCCCCCGGTTCCTTATGAGAGTTTGAAAAGGAGCAGCTCAGATAAGGAAATGTTAATTCATCTGCATTGTACACTGCCTGGTTAACACACTGGAAGGCAGACAGGCTGCAGGTGTGGTGGGGCAAGAAAGCCAGGTACAATTCAGACACTTGATGGCAAGTGATAATCTTCCTTCAGATCTGTTCTGTCAGAATCTGTGTGCTATGGTAGTTTAAATAAGAGCGTGAGACTGAATTGAGACTTCGTAAAATAAAACCTTTAAAAAGATAGAAGATAAAACTGCTCTGCTGTGCACTTTGATGCAAGCAGGAAGTTTTTCTTCGCTGGTGGTTGTCACTGCACTGCTTAGGCTTTATTTCATAAGCTGATACTGTCCTAATTTAAACTTTGACTTCCTATTACAAAGTATGAATCAGAAGATTAAAAACCTCCTGCTATAGATATTTTTAATAGAAAGTGACAGTTTAATTTGGCAGAGTTGAGCTGAAAGGATGCTTAAACCTAGCAGAGATTGCCAGCATCAGCAGCTCCGGAGTAGTTGGAAATGAAAACAGAAACATGAATAATTAACAGATAAGCTTGAGTTCCTCAGATATTTTGCAATTACTTACTTTAGAAAAGTTTCCTTCTCCATTAAATCCCAGAGTTCTGTTTTTATGGGCAACCTGGTTTTGCTTACTGAAAAGTAGCGGATATACCTAATTTTTTTCTTTTTTTTTTTTTTCCTAAATGAAAAAGTAAGTTTCGCAGGTAAGCTTATTTTTTACTGTTACCTAGTTCTATTTCTTTATTTCTTATAGTCACACTAATGTTTTTTTCTTAAGATACAGCAACATTTAAAAATAAATTTATTTATTTATTCATAAGGCCAAATGACCTGCAGTTTTTAGATACAATAAGAAATTCATGAGCAATTGTAGCCTTGTCGGCAGGGTGTTGCATTCCAGTGCGCGGCTTTATGTAACAACACTGAGCTGTTAAACGTCTGAGTTACTCCATGTGCTTATAGTAAACAGCATTTAGAAAACTGTCATAATGATAATGGCACAGAAAATACTACTTTTCTTGTATTTATACCATCTCTGTTACTATCCGTGCAACAACTTGATGAGGTGGAATATGGTTCAGCCATATGCTGGAATCAAAGCTGCCAGTTTCTACTCCCAAGGAAATTAATATGCAAAATCCCTGTTTTCAAAAGGTCTTTTATGTATTTCAGCCTGCAGGAGATTTTGCTAATTCAGCTGGTGATTTCAGTTAAGAAATTTGTTTAGAGCATCCTGTTGGTAAAATCTAGGCAATTTTGCTTTGAGGAAGAAATACTTAACACCTGCAAACCCATGATTTTTCCTCCCTGTTCCCGCTCAGTAAGTAGGATGGACGTGTATTTTCCTCTCAATTCTCTCTCCACAATACTGTAATTTGGAAAACATTACTTAATTGAGGAAGGTATATACTTTTTATAGGGAACAAGAGTAAATTTAACTTTGTCTCTGCTGCTCTGACTTCCAACATAAGTGGGTTTCTAACAGCAGGTACCGAATTAAGGAGACATAATACCAGTATTTCTCCTCTTTCTGAAGGTGTTTATACCGTATTCTGCCATGGAATGCTCTTTGACTAATCTGTATTTTTCTGTAGCCTCAAATTTAAAAATACTTGTTTAGCAAATTATCAGTAAAAAGATTTCTGTTAGTGTTACAGCCTACTTGTAGGTGGCCAACATCCTGAATAGAGCCTCTGGCAATAATAATATTAATTATGTCATCTGTAATCGTGGAATAATTTCAGCTGAAAGGGAAGCTGGAGGTCAGCTAGACTTACTTTTCTCTCTGAGTGAGTCTAATGAGATTAGGTTGTTCAGGGCCTTGTTTTGAGCATTGCCAAGGAGAGAGTATATCTGAACTGCTGAAGCTTGTTACAGAATCTGTTCTTACAAAAGTAACATTACTCACTACCACCGTTGTCTGCTTCCCCTCCCCGCTCCCCCCCCCCAAAAAAAAAAAAAGTAGATGCAGAAAAGGCAGCTGGTTTTCTTTGAGGCATGGTTTCCACTGTCATTTATGAAATGTGAGTAAAATAGGTTGGAACGTCCTTAACCTTTTCTTTTGCCAACAGAGGTTTTTAGGGGAAGGTCGCTCACGAGGTGAATTGACTGTCACTGGTTGTGGTGGAGCTACAGTTCGCTCTGAACTAGGAATAGTCCCAGTCATGTCAGAACTAACGGACATCCCCAAAGTGGTATTAAATAATAAAATAATATTTTCTATTTTACTCTTTAGAAACATGGAAAGTGTAATACTGTTTAAAAAAAAATGACCAACAACCAAAGGTTTTGTGAGCACATTAGAAACAGTTTTGTCATATTTTACCCAAACCTTGGTTAATATTGTCAAAATTATGCTAGGTAGTTTCCCAAAATGTTTATAAACAACAAGTCCCTCTGTCTTGCTGTATATAACTTTTATTTTGTGTTACTATTTTTTGCGTAAAAATCAATTCACTGGAGTAAAATTCCTCTAGAGGGGTAGGGAGCCTTGTAGAAGCAGTTCTAGCATGATTTTTCTCCCAAGGTAAAAAAATCAAAGTCTCGTCCTTGTGATAGCAATGTCTTTCCCTCTGGCGTAACTGTTGTAATTAGGCAAGCAGGCATGACAAGGTATTCTAGTGAGGTATTATGAAATCTACAGTAACAACAGGTACTATCGGTCTGTAATTATCCTGAGGCATAGAGTCAAGGGAAAAAAAATAAAAACCAAAACAAAGCAAAAAACCCCACCTAAATATTTATTAGTATATCAAAGCAGTGGAGTTCTAAACTGTGCTAGTGTGTTATTTTGCAGCTGACATAGCGTGAAGACCTTTTTTCAGAAAGTGGAATTGCTGAAATGTACAACCTAGCATTGCTCCTGTTCTTATGCTGCTCATATAATGCCATAATGAAAGGAAAAAGTATAGGACTCAAGTGCTTTCAGGCTTAAGATAATTAAGTAGACAAGTGTTCTTGTTCTTTTCCTTAAATGCCAGATTCGGTTCTCATTATTTTGAGAACTTTAGTTAAAAAGTAATTGGTCAGGCATTACTTTCACCGGGCGTTTTGGTCCATGTGCCTTAGCTTCTCAAATGCTAATCCTAGCTATATTTTATTATCATTCTTATTAATGCAAGAAGTACCATGGTGTCACTTTTCTCTTATTTTTGCCATCAGTGAAAAGGTTACTGACAAAAAATGGCTCTTGCTTCTTGCATTTTCTGACTGTTTTCCATTTTAACTTTTGGGATGCATTGTCAACTTTGCTTAGAGTTAAGGATGACTTTCTTATTGGAATAAACTTTCAAATACAACCAGTTAAAATCTATTCACCTTCCTTCGAATTTTACGATATTTTTTTCATGTGTATTATTTGAAATTCATTAGAGGCTATGTAATGAAGAGCTGGATTTTTCCTTATCCTTTAATGTATTTACTATAGGAGTTTACAGCAGGATGTTTTATGTTTATTGTAACTTTATCTGGAATGCAGAATTTCTGATATCAGTGTATGTTTGCTGGGATAAAATATATCGTAAATACAGGACAGATGGAATTTCAGATGTGACAGGACTGTGGGGTTTAACAGAAAGAGAAGATGTTTGAAAGGGAATATTTTTACCCATATGATAACATCTGACTTTGGTATTCCCCTTGCTACAGTGCTATTCAACAGACTGACTTCTCTTTTAACGTTATTTTTATTTTAGTTAGTTGTAGAAGCCTTTCACTGAATAATCCGGGTGCTATTTTATTTGATAGTCTAAATACTAAGAAATTTACGCCTGTATTTTTTCATTGTATTGCTGTATGTGCTACAGTCAACAAGAATCTGCTAAATCTAACTCTGTTCTCTTAAATCAGGCTAAGGGAGGTGGTCTGTCCTTGTGTTGAAGTGATGTGCAGGCATATATGATGCAATGCCTGTGTTTGCTGGTTGGAAAGGATGTAGTTCTGTAAAAAGTAACAAGGTGTAAAAATTAGTAGTGGCTTTTTCCCCCTGCTACTATCTAAGTTCCCGTTGTACCTGTTTCTATAGATGTTGGGGTGAAAGAAAAGTGAAAGGCAGCATAGCTTTCCATGGGAGGTTGGGCAAATTCAGAGCTTGTCCTGCTGGAAATCAGTGTTTTGGGGAATACATGTTGCGTGAAGAAACGGAAAATATGGAGGTAGAGCAACCGGGAATAAACATGGATTTGGACCTCCCTGTGTACAATCGTACGCACTTGTTAGCCAGGTTTAATTTTTTTATTCTTTGGGGGTACAGCCTGCACTTCTGTAATCTCTAGTCATCTTCACAAAATTCCTGCATGATCCATTCCAAACTCATCATCGTGTTTTGCAAGAGAATCTGTCCCACTGCAGGGCACTGCTTGGTTAGCAGTGGTCTCTGAAGGCAGTGAATTGCTGCCAGGCGTCTAAGCCGTGGCGTTGTCCGAGAGCAGAGGATGCTGTTACTCTTGCAGTAGTTCTGTTGTCAAGTTCAGGCCCATGTCTTGCAAGAAGTGGTACATCAAATCATGTTCTAATCCAGAATGTCTGTTTTAGCAGTTGGGCAAAGTTGCTTTAAAATCTTTATGTTCATGAAAAGTGTAATTTTCCCCTCAATGACACAGCTATTTGGAGTGAAACAAAACAGTTCTGTCTAAAGTACGCATCATAGGAATGTAGAGAAAGAGGTGAATGAGTCTTCCCGCTGGAAGAGAATTTGGAGGAAAACAGTGAATACAACGGAGAAAAGTGGATGGGATGGGAGTCCTTACCCTAATGCTCCTTTCTACAAACAGTTATATGTATTACGCAGTATTTTTAATGGTCTCTACATAGTTGCATTTCACTTGCAAAGCCTCCTCCAAATAAAGAAACAAAGTACTTCCCAAGATGCAGGCATGTGAAGTCAGTGTAGTTCTGTGGCGGTGGAAATCTCTTTTTAATTTTCTGAACTTTGCGAGTTGTACTTTTTTTTTTTTTCTTTGTACATTTAAGCATGACTATTGCAAAAGACAGATAATTGACATTTAAAGGCAGTAATTACACTTTCCCAAAACTAGAAATGTTTTAGCAATCTTTGTGTATGTATCGGGAAATTACTTCAGAGCTTCTAAAACTGTTACCCTTCCAAATTTGTTTTCTGAGTTTCCTAAGCACATTAGAGGAGTAAGCTCTATTACCTGTGTAAAACTATCTGGTAGAAACTTGAGCGCATTTAGAAGAAAGCATCCCTTTAGATGATGTGGCTCTCGGTAATAAATGCTAAACCAACGTAACGGTGTCTCATGACTGTGGCCTAAGGAGGAACATCATTATTAGTGTTCCCTCTTTCTGACCAATTATTGAATAATGACAGTAATTTGAAGAAAATAGGAAGAGATATTCAGTCATTGCTATTAGAATAATGTTTTCACGTTCAGGACTGGAGAATTTGACATGGTACAAGCTTTGTATTACATGTCTTAAAAATTCTTTGTCCTATTTGGCCAGTTAAAAAGAATATGTGGAATCGCTTTAAGAAGTTACTTGCAGAATGCTTGAGCTGGAGAAGGGGGTCTTGAGGGTATACAAATTCAAAATCCTGTAGAAAACTCTGCCAAACCGTACTTTTTCAAGCTAAGGCCTATCTGAAATCAGCAGGCTTTGCTTTTTCTGTCCTGAAATTTATAAGAAAACCATGCTTTTAAAGACAACATCCACAACTTGAAAAGATTACAAGATACCAAGAAGTTGCCAATGAGTTTTGTGTGGAAATAAGAAGTTATTAAGGTAAAGATCAGAAATACATAGGGGAAAAAAGAATATCAGAATTGGTGTCTTCTTTTAGGCGAATTTTGATGGAACATTCTGTTTCTAGTTAAACAGTTTATAGTAGAGTTTTGGAGAAAGGTTTTTGCTTTTCACAGGAACCTGTAATTATTCTTGAAAAACAAAATATCCACATTATGTGACAATAAAATAGCTTCCTAGGAAAAAAAATAGGAATGTCATGCTAATGTTAGTTCACGGCACCTTCAGCAGTTTATTTTACGTAGTGGTGGATGTGTCAGATCTCACATGGAGGATATAGTCTGTAGTATGACGCATGAAATCCAGTGTGCGAACCCGTGTTTGAAAGGTGCATAATAGTACAAGCAATAGAATGGCGTCTCCTGTGAGTTACTGAGATACTGTTTCTGACAGATGGACAAAATTCAATTCTTATTCCCTGAAAAAACTGAAGTCTTTCACAGCCATTTTTTTGGTAGAGCCAGAATTCTTCAGCTATACATGACCAGTAAGTGTCACTTACCAAAAAAGGAGAGAGATTATTTTTATTTTTTTTTAACTTAAACCTCACCACAGTATTTGAATTGTATCTAAAATGATAGCCCAAGAAGCAGAGCATGCTAGATTATTTTCTGAGTGGTAGGGTTCAAAAATAATCAATAGCTGCTGCTTTTTCCTGATTACCTGCTGAACAGCTCAAGTTGTTTCTTGAGAGAAAAATATACTTTTGGTTGCTTTATGCGCATATGTCCCTCAAGGGTAATCCAGAACAAAAACAATCTGCAGAAATTTGATGAAATTTTGTGAGTCTAATTCCCTATCCAACAAGAATTCCTTTATCAAGCTTGTCAGTATGGAAGCAGGACACGAGCTGGAAAACATTGATAAGACATGACAAAGAGCTTTTGGTGTGTTTGATGTGTCATTCAAATGTAAACAAATGCTGCTGCAGAAAGCAGAAATGTTTGGCAAGGAGGTGGAAAACAGTGGAATAGGCCTCCCCCAAAACAACAAAATAAGGAAAAAGACCAGGTAAGACTGACTTTCCTTTTACACTACCTGAGAATGTCATGCAAAACATACCACTCGCTTTTTATTTCTCAACTGAAGCTCTAAGTATATTATGTGCAAAGTAAACAAGCATTGAACACACACCAGAAACTTTCAAGAGCAACTTCTGGTTTACATCTAATAAGATTGAAGTCAACAACTGTCTCATGAGCTGTTCAGAGAAATTTTGAGGCAGGTAGGATGCACAATAATGCATTAGCATAAATCTTCAGAAGCAAAGGATGTATCTCCTTATTCCAGATGACGCCAAGGCAGTTGGGTGGTGCTCACTAAGCCGAATCAATTTACTTCAGAAGAATTGTAGTGAAAAGCATTTCTTCTGTTGGCATTTTTAGAAATGTGTCTGAAAAATACTAGAGTGGCTATTTTTTTAGTATCAGGCATGTCCATTTGTGCTCAAGAGAGAGGATGGTTTGGTTTTTTTTTTTTTTTTTCCTTTTGGGGGATAAAATCCCTCAGTGTGTTGGATCTTGTTGGACAAATACTTAAACGTTTTAAAGTAGAATCAACATGCAGATGTTGTAGCACAGGGAAATACAATGTAGCTGCAGATTTTGATTGATATGAGAAAATAAAATGAACGATATATTGGCTGTAAGAGCAGAATTTCACGCTTTCTAGGAATGATCTGAAAAACTGTGAATTTTTGTAACAGTCTTTATTAGTATTTCGTGCAAATTTAGAATTTCCATGAAGTTCTTCAAGACTTCTTTCTAGTTTTGGTATGGCAACTCACCCTGCCAGCTAACAGAAAATAGCTCGAGCAGTGCCTGATGTCCTGTGTGCTTTGTGCTAGCCTTTTGTTGAAATTCAGAAAGCCAAGACACAAGTCCCTTTCTTGACATGAGTGCACCACTGTGAGATTTTCTAACTGTTGTCAAAGGACACAAGTCTGTCTGTTAGTGGCCAGTAAATAACGTGCTCCTGAAGGCAATGTTATGATGTATTTGAGCGTTTTTTTCAGGTATACTGAAAGAGAAGATTGAAAAAAGCCTTAAATACCAGCCAGTGTTTTCATTTCTTCTCTTGTTCTTTTAACACTAAATTCTTCTGTTAGGAAACTGATACGTGGATCATCTCTCCATATCTCTCCAACCACCCATCCTGTCTCCCATTGAAATATACATTAAGCTCATCTATTGTGAAATAAATGCTCAGAAATCTCTCCAAAACAGACTTACAGTTGTAATGGATTGAATTAAAATTGAGTGACATACTTTTTTTTAAAAATACTTGGTAAAAATAGTTAATCCTGAGGAAAGGTATAAATACCTTGCCTGAAGCAAAGATAACTTTGAAGTATAAATAATGTAATACATTTTAATCAGTTTTACTGCAACAGTTTTTATCTATAAAATAACTTATCTTGGAAGCTCTTTTCAAGTAGGTTGAAAGTAGTAGTGAAATCTCCTTAGTTTGGAACCTGGACAGGCTTACAATGGTGTACTCTCTTACTTTCTGTCTAACAATAATTAAAAAAAGACTTACCGAGTAGTTGGCCAAAGTAGCATAGGAACTACAAGTTTAGATGCAAGTTTGTTTCTTGTCGAAATAGTGCTTGTGGACCAGATTTATTCAGTAAATCACGGAAGGTTTACTAGAGCAAAATACAGTTTTGAGCAGAGGATCACCACAATATTATGTACCGTTGAAGCTTGTTGTTCCTGCTGGTAACACAAAGATGATACTTAACACAATTTAAAATCATTGTGCAGCAAGTTGATATTTTGGCATTTGAACTGAAAGTTTTGAGCCATGTGTAAGTCAGTAGAGTGTCTAGGGTTCTTTCTTGACCAGCTAATATAATTTAACCAAGATAAAGCTTTATAACTAACTCTGAAAGTTTAAAACAGATCCCCTATCGTGTTCAAAATGTACCCTTTCCCCACTAGGAAAAAAATACGTCCTTGTAAGGGCTTTAGCAGGGTGTAACTGTTACGCTGGTCATCTTCAAGCTAAGCTCATTTCATATTCCAAATCAGTGATCTGAGCTACACATAAATTACATGGCCTACTTTTTTCTTCCTGAATGAGCTGCCAGCGTTCTTACAAGTTTTCCAGACTGAGGAAAAAGCAAAGGGGACGGACGCGCGCGCACACACGCACCCCACCCCCCCACCCCCACCCCCCCCAGAACAAAACAAAACAACAAACCCACAAAAGAAAAACCAACTCAAACCCACCCCCAATGAGAAGGGAAGCAACTTCCTGTGAGGAAGGTTGCCGCTTTTAAACTGGAAATGAATGGGATTCATTCTTTACTGGTAGTTTCCTGTGTAATACTTCGTGGGTTTTAGGGCGGTGATGTAAAAAATGCTAACGTCACCAGTGTCTGTGCTTTGGAACACATGATAGATTTGCACAACTCCTTTACTTCATTTTGCAGAGTTAAGTATGATCCAAAATGCCAGTGTTTTAAAGTACTTTTGCCATAAAATTTTAGTATTTTACTTCATTTGGGCTATTAGAACAAATTTGGAATAATAGACTGCAGAAGTATGTTCAGTATAAATACAGAGAGCTGAAGTCTGGATATAGTTGAAGAAAATAAATGGTATCATTCTCAATTGTATGTTCCTGGCATTGCAACCCAGTACATTTCAGAATCTACAGAGCATAAATTTGACCTTTGAAGAAAGACGACTTATTACATTGACACTGAGAATTTATTTGATGTTAAATAACTTCACACAGTTTTCCACATGTGGCTGATTAGAGGGGAATGAAGTAGGAGACCAGTTGTGTACTGCTGCCTCTTATAAGCATTTCAAGAGTTTCTCCATTATTTTAATGATTATTATAACTATGAAAATCTTGGTAACAGAGGGAAGCAGGGGGTAGAATAGAGATGTTGTACTATTTCTTACTTTTTCAGGGTATGTGTTACAGTTTTGGCAGTGATGCTCTTTTATATGGGGTTGTGTAGTCCACCTGAGACTGAGCGTCAGAGGGAAAAGGTAAGAATCATGTGGTCTTTAAGAAGTTTCTCTTAACCAGACGTATTTTAGTTGAGTTTAGTTTCACATTCCTTTAGCAAAGCCACAGATTTCTCCCAGCTAGACAGTGTGAACAGTTAGAAAGTTTGAACTTGAGGGCTGTGACAAGCATGCAGTGACAGGTCGGGTGAAGTTAAGTGTCAGAAATTTTAATCATAGATGACACCTCTGACTCCTGAGAAAAGACAACATAATGTATAGTAAATATAAAGAAAACTTAAATTCAGGGCAGGTGTACATGTAGATGCAGTGTAGCTGTACGCCTTAGCTGAATATCTGGGACATTGGTTTTGGGATTGAGGCAAAGAAAGATGCTTTCATTTCTGAATAGGAGGATAGTCCACGTTGGTGTTCCTGATTTAACTTTCTGTTAAATTTTCTGTTAACGTGGCATCACTCCAACTTCACTAGTTGTCTCTCAGCCCTCTTTGTTTCTATACTTTCGTTATATATCTGCCTTACCATTCTCATCATCCCATATAGTTTATCCCTCCCCCTTATATATTTCTAGCATATAGTCTAATTGGATGGTGTTTCTACTTACGTATTATCGATGCTTCTGAGAGATTTCTCATTTGTTGCTTGATTTATGATAGTTAGAATAATGGGCAGTCTAATTGACACTGAACAAACTTTTTTGAATTATTGTGAAATAGCACTACGGATTTTACAAAGGCATAAAACTGACATAAAATATTCATCTTTTCTCTTGTTATTGGCCTTATCTCTTGAAATACCATAAAGTAGACATTCTTAGCTTTATCTGCTAGTAAAAACGTTATGCTATCTGTTATACTAGAAATTCAAGGCGGTAAAATCCTGTGTCAAGCAACTTCATAGAGAAAAGGCCTTTGTTTGTAACAAAATGCCAATGAATATTTACTTTCATTTGCAGTCAGTTCAGGTGCCTGTGTAATTTTGATGGAGTTCCATTTATTCAAAAGGAAGGGCTTTTGCACAGTTTATGCCAAGGACTTTATGGATAATTAATTGTAATGGATACCTTAAAGCTGAAAGCACTTTATTTGTGCTGTCATGTGCATTTGGGAAAGTACTGAAATAGGTTTTCTTTTTATACATTATGCAGGGAATTAGGTGGCTAGCTTGCATATAAATGTGGTGAGCTACTGCATTCACTGTAGCAAGAGATTTCTCACCATAAAGCCACTACTATTTAATTGTGCAGATGGACTACGAAAATGCTTAATCCAAACACTTAATGACATAATTGTTTAAATGAAGCATGCACATTCAATACAGCCAATACCAAAAATAGGTTATTAAGCTGGAATTTAGACTAGAATTTTCTAAACAAAAGTTCTCATCTGCAGCAGCGAGGCACAACCCTTTTTCTAAGGGTTATATTTTTAAAGTGGTCAACTTTGTTGTTAAAATTGGCTGAGGATGTAACATAACTTCTTCACTGACCCGGTTTATCATTTTGCTCCTTTGGCCCTTGCAGTACTGAACTGATTGCTTTTCTTCCCTCCTCTGTCCTAACCATGGCCTGTTTTCCCCAAGCTACTTTTAACCAGAAACCTTCACACACTTACTTCAGATTATAAGCAAAATTTTCATTTCAGTTTTCATTGTTTATCTAAATCCTTTTCTCACTGAACTGAGGACTAAATACTAAGAAATCTAGAACTAGTTTCATGATTTTAAAAATACAACACCAAAAGCTTTTCCTCGTTTCTTACTGCATCGTGCAAAAGAAAGGTAGCTCTGCCACACTGATTTCTGAGCTGGCTACTGATGTCATACTCTTTTGTTGGAGAGACCAAACACGTTGCCATATCTGTCATTCTAATCTTACTTAAGGGGGTCAGGATTTATAATGCTTTTTACCTTTTTTGCCGTAAAGCTTTTGTGGTTCTGATGCAGCAAGAGCTTTTTCACAAATGTGCTGCAATAAAAGAGTTCCCTTTAAAAACAATGCATTAAAAGATACCAATCCATGAATGTCCCATGCAGGCAAGAATTCTCTATGTGAATTTTGTCCTCAAATGCTGGACTGGAAATTAAGAGAGTGGCTGCAAAAATGTTCTTTGATACAGATGACGGCAGCCAACTTTGCATGCTGAGTTAAGTGTAGGGTATTTGAGGAAACCGTATTCATCTGAAATAGATAAAGCATAAGTAAAGCAATCTCAATTTAGAAATTCAAATTCAATATATCATAGTAACTGGAACCATTGACAATTTTGTTGAGTTTTCTGTATTCTCAGAAGTTGTTTTTCTTTCCATAAAAACCTACTTCTAAAGCCCAGTGGGTATTTTGGGGTTGACGACTTTTTAGAAATGTAGGTAGATCCACTGCCAAAGACCTGTGTAACCTGGGGTCAATCCAAGTAGCATCAGAAGCAGAAAGCAGTAAGCCTGAACACCGAGTGTGAAGGTGAGCAAACAAATTCCAGGTACTTTTTGCAAAGTGAGCCAGAAGGCATGTTGTTTTCCTTAAATTGCTCTGGTGACAGTAGCATGAAAATGTGTCCTCAAAGGCAGAATGCAGCCGCAGACCTCTACCTCTTAGAAGAAAAGTAGATTACTGTCTATGAAGAGTGACAAAAGCCAACTTCTACAGTTGCTGGTCATTTCAGAGGCTTTGGCAGTGCTCATCACCCAGCCCCAGAGGAGATTTTGACAGGGGATTCAAATGGCAATGTTGATGCACCATCGTTTGCAGAGAAGTCACAGGACACAAGATCCCAAAGACCTGCTGCTGGGCAACAAAAATGACAGGCCAGGTCACTGGAGAGTCTGGAGGTGGCATTGACCTAGCAGTGGGAATTCAGCATCAGAGACAAGCAGTGATGCCACTTGAAGGAGGAGAAGAGATGGGAGACTAAACTTATTTAGTGGTCTGGTAAACTCATTTAAGGAGAATTCCACACCCCTGTCCAGATACGCAGGAGAATCTACTACTAATAGCTTGCTTAATGCCTGTTAAAGAATTGCCACGCAGGATAGACTGTAGGATACCTTACCTTCTGCCGTCCCTGTGACAGACCTCCAGCAGAGTTTGGGAGGAACAGCTCTTTGGCCAGCTCTCTCTGTGGGTTGCACTGGGAAGCTGGGTCGCGGTGCACTGGGGTCTGAGCTTCGGTATCTGTCTTCATTGCTTTGGGACAGAACTGCAGGGAGTCGTGGTTTCAGGAGGAATTAAGACATTGGAATTACAGTAACGTACAGGTGGTAAATAATACTGGCCTGAGGAACACATCCATCTGAGTATATAATACAGTATCATGTAGTTGGAGAAAATGAATACATCCTATGGTCAGTCCTCTTTCTTTGCTTATCTGCTGCAAGCCACACACAACTCCTGCATGGACACTAAGTATTTTGATATTCTAGTGCTATTCAAGATAACATATACTTTAAATGTTCCTGTTAAAATTTTCAATTTGGCACTAAAATAATTCATTTTGTTTGAATGTAGCCATGAAATAAAATGTAAAATTGCAGAAGCTTTAATAGGTTCTTGAAAGTGAATATGTGTTTCAGTGACTAAAACAAGAACCTTAAAAGCAGTATTTCACAAGTATTCTACATTTCCCCAGGGAGAATGTGGATATAATATTGGAGTAATTTAAATTAGAGTCAGCTTTCAGGTCATTAACTATTAAATGTACTCATCTGCAGTATCTGCACAGTGGAGTGCATGCATCTGAACTCAGTACCAAGTATCAGGTACGGGGAAAAACAGTATGTGATTCAGCAAGGAACTGGTTTATTAAGACGAAGTTTTGTGACTTTCATAGCAGCGACCTAGTGACAGCTGCGTGCCATATTCAGTGGAAAGAGTAATGAGAGATTAAAGGAGAGTTTCTTCCCTTCTTACTGCTAGATGGGAAAAACAATCCAAACAACTAATTGGACATAATAGAAGTTGCAAAGGTTTGGAAGTAGTATAGATAACATGCAAGTAGCTGCAGTTATGGGCTAATTATCGTTTGTTACCAGTTTAACAGGTGGTTTCTCAAATCACAGAGACAGGAAAAACAGCTAGGAAAGGGTCTTTATTTAGACAGAAGTCTGGTGTCCATGTAGCACTTTCAAACCTCTAATTAATCCACAGATTAGTGTGTCAGACAGACCAGGACGTTTTAAGATAAAACTGTGATTAGTTTGTGAGAAGAATATTCATATTTTGTTTGTTTGTTTTTTTACATTAGTCAACACAATTCAGACTAACGAAAGTATCTTGTTATACTCCATCAGTTGTTTGCAGCTCATCATTCCGTCAGCCAGTCTGAACTTTTATAGCCTTTATTTGCATCCTTTTATTCTCTTCCTTCAAGATTTTAATGAATTCATGCATGAGCCTTGGAGTCGAAATTTAAAAGAGGAGACAGCCTTTCTGGGCCCCCCAAGCCATTCAATTTCTAAAGGTGATAGATGGTGGAGTAAAAAGGAGATGAGTGGGGAAGAATCAGTGGGAAAGGTGAAAGTACATTGATTTACATATATTTGCTTCATTGTGTTTGGAAAGCATTCCTGTGATGTCATGAAGTGGTGAAAAGTTAGTGATGATAGCAGGCATAACAGTCCGTGCCAGTTGGCTTTGCTGACTTGTGTCCGTGGCAAGCACTCACTCATTTCCATCTAGGGCTAAGGCTGGGTAGGGGAATTCCAAGGTGGAGAAATAGAAGAAAAAGATAGGAAAGGTGGTGGTGGTTTTTGTTTTGGTTGGTGGGTTTTGGTGTTGGTTTTGGTGGGTTTTTTTTCGGAGTGGGGTTTGGTTTTGTGATTTTGCTTTTTGGGGCGGGGGAAGGATGGGCTTGGTTGGTTTGTGTTTTTGTTTTGTTTGGGTTTTTTCTGTTTTTTGTTTGTTTGTTGTTTTTTTTTTTAACCAGTTTCCTGAGAGAATGGATTTGAGAGTCCTCTTTATGCAAAATGTCCCTTTGCAGTAATAGGTACCTGGTGCATTACTGAAGAATAAGTGTCTGAAGTGGTTGTTTGAGCAGCTAGCAGAGCAAGAGAAGTGTTGCGTGGGCAAGGGGAGCCACAGGAATGACTGTGAATCTTATTTGGCATGGTCTTAATTATCAATTTTTTGGTTACCTTACTTACATCTCTAGATTGAGCCACATCTGTAACATTTGGCCCTTCATTCTTGCTTCCCTTAGTTCTGCCTGTGTGTTGCCTGTATTGTTGTTTGGCCACTGTGATGTTTGTTAGTCATTTTATAATTCAATGAAGGAAACTGAGGCACTGAAATTCAGGAGGCCTGGGGTCAGCCAGTGGATAATTGTGCATCGTGTGACTGCAGTTCAAACAGCATAGTAAGAGAATTTGTCGCCTGCGCAAACAGCAGACCCCTGCAGGTGTGCACCAGAGATTTTACCATCTGTGCCTAGCTCCTTTTTTGGGAGTTGTACCGCCTGGTCTCCGTTCTGTGAGCAAGAAAGATGAATCTTTTTACAGGGAGATTCTGCCTTACTTTTAGATTCTTGGCTTGAGCTCAGGCTGAGCAATGCTTTCCAGAGGTAGAAGTGCTTCTGGGAAGCAGAGGAAGTAGAAAGCCAAGGGAATTCAAGCCTATCCCTGTGGAAACTAGGGTGTGAAGTCTCTCCATAGCCCTAGTTGATTCTTCTTTCTTTGTCAGAGGATTCTGTGCTGTTGCCCAAGATCCACAGAACCTAGTCTCTTACTCAGAGCTGGTTTCGTTAACCAACACGTGAATTAGTAACATTTTAAATAGACTGTTTTCTTCTCCAACATATTTGGGCTTCTGCTACCTTACGAATAATAAATGATGAAATGATGAAAATGGGAAAATCATTATGCAGTGACAAATTTAAGAGTTACAATTGTTGTAAAGGTTCCAGGAAGAGGGGTTTTTTGTTGTTTATATATAGGAATGATCTCTGTGTTAGAAGATGAGCAATTAATGCAAGCTAGATCAGAAGGGAAGCAGAGATGAACTGAACAGATGCTTGCGTAAGGCTGAAGTGATATCTTTATGTGAGGCACATGGAACAGCTGTAAGTAGTGATGCTCATGACTTCTACAGTAAGGATCATGTTTTTAATAGAGATTGTTCTGTGTTCTACGGACACTTCTGTTGTCTCATTGAGGACATCCTTTGACACTCACAGGCCTGTGACCTCTCTGTAATAATGACAATTGCTTACAGACAAATGTAATATAATTAACACACTTCTTAATATTTTTTTGTTGTATGTAGGTAGTTTCTCAGCTGGAAGGAGCCTGGTGAACTGAGGACTGTGTGACTAATGAGCTGTCTGTGGAACGTTTGCAGTCTGAATACCTGCATCTCCACTGAAAATAGTCTGGGAACCTGTGCCTTAATGAAACTTCAGACCACAGACCTAGAAAAGGTTATCCTGTCATTTCTACTAAATTGGCTGCTGGCTTATTTTTTTACAATACCTTTCTTTTGTGCTTGGATAATCCTGATCTGACACAGTCTATTCAGCTGCATTCTGTCTAATTTTTCCTTAATATAAGCTCAAGTCAAACAGCTACCTCCTAGAGATGATGCTGCACTAATTTTTCTTTTTTTCAGGTTCTTTCTAGTGTCAAACACTTCCTTGTCAGTAAGTTCTTTGCAATGGCATTCAAGTAACAATTACTAGCCCTTAATTAATTATCAGTCTTTAAAATAGTAATAATAGAAATAGTAGTAGCAAATATTATTCCTAAAGTCAAGGACTGGGTTGGTCTTAGGAGCTGAGCATTATTTGATTGCGTAATCCTGTACAGGAGTGCTCCGTGGCAAAATTTTCAAGTGCTGAACCCGTTACATAATGAATAAGCTGAGCAGGATTTAAGCCTAGCGAACAGCCATAATATTTGAGGCTTCAATCCAAAAGAAAGTGTTTCCACAGTTCATATGCTAATCTCAGGATAGTTGTTTCTCTGCTTTGCCTTAGCCTGTTTGTATGTAAATCATTTTATCCCTTGACACTTTCCAAGGTCTGTTATACATACTTTAGCGCCCAACAGGACTTTTGGAGTATTAATCATATCAAAAACAACTGGTTACTCAGTTACTCCAGTGATAGAAACTGTATATGTAACTAAGATAGATTACTTCCTTCTTTTCCAGTAATTATTTTGAATAGCCTTTCATATATTAGCTTCCCAAACTAATCGTATGATAGATCACATCATACTTCTGTAGCTGGATAGCTATTTCAGTTTTGGGTGCCTGTAACCCAGAAAAGCAGCTATATGACAGTTTCAGGATGTAGTGTCTCAAGATTTCACTTCAGTGGAAGTGCGATTGTTGCTTTCCATTAATATTTGTTTGTGATAGATTAATCAATGTAACAAAGCTTGAACCAAATACTGAGAAAATGTGATCTGTGAGCGCATTGAAGGAACTGAATAATTCAGTCTGCCCAAAAGCTGAGGAAATACTAGGTACATATTTTAATAATAATGATTTCAACTAGGAAAATGTAAGAAAAAATGTCGTTCAAGTGTATCTTGTAGTTATCTTGTATTATTACTTCTTGTAAGTGCAACTGAAACTGATTGCCAAAGATCATAATCTTTTACTTCTTTTAAATGTAAAGAACAAGTTGCTTCAAGTCCATTACAGTCATTCTTAAATATCAGTGCTTGGTAAAATTACTTATATTTTTATCAGCACTAAGTGCCTTCATTTGACTATATATAGAAAATCAGAAATCGCCTCTCAAGTGTTTTATTAGCACACTGTAAATTTTTAACAATACAATGCAGATCTTATTTCTGAAGAATGCAACTTGTTGAGTGATTTATAGGGCTAACATCTCTCAACTCAGGAAATGCATTATGTGCAGCGACTTCTGTTTGAGAAGCAAATAACACTTTATGTTATCAAATAGTCATAAAGCTTGCCATCGTAAACCTATCTGGTGCTGTTAGCTAATCAGAATCATTCTTCCATGGATAATATTTTCAGATAATGTTTCAGTAAATTGCATGTTTTATTGCTTCTGTAACACAGTAACTATCCCTTCCTCTATGATTCACAAACAGGGCACACGAGCAAGTCCCTTTGGAATGTGTAAATCTTTGAAGTGAAAAGATGTTGCCCTCTTCCGCTATGTAAATTAATATAAAAATTCAATTTCGTTGTTAATGAATTGCCTATAAAGGAAAAATCTTAAATTAGAGGGGGGGAAAAAAGAAGGTCAAGGTCAAAATTAGTACTCAAAGCTGTCAGGAACCCTGAAGACTTGAGACTTGCGTTAACACTTCTCCTGTTGCCAGTTTCCATTTGGACTGGAGTTTATCAGCTCAGTTTTTTTGGTTTAGAATAGTGTTATTCTTCCACCAGGAGTAACTATCCAGACAAATTACCAGAAGTGTATGAGATGACCACCTCGCTGACTCTTTGGGGCGCTGATAATAGCCCATGCACAACTGGCTAGGCTTCGTTAAGGCCTTTGTTACAGTCCCCTACAACATTGTTGTTGCTAAACTGAAGAGATATGGGTCTGATGGATGGACTGTTAGATGAATAAGGAATTAACTGGATGGCCATATGGAGAGTTACAGTCAATAGCTCAATATCCAAGTCGAAGGCAGTAATGAATGGTGTCCCTCAAGGGTCCATACTGGGACCAATACTTTTAATATCTTCATCAACAACATAGTGTGATTGAGTGCACCCTCGGCATGTTTGCAGACACCACCAAGCTGAGTGGTGCAGTTGATTACCTAGAGGGAAGGGATGCCATCCAGAGGAACCATGATAGGTTTGAAGGCTTGTGCAAACCTCATGAAGTTGAACAGGGCCAAGTTCAAGGTTCTGCACCTGGGTCAGGGCAGCCCAACTCAAACCATTCTGTGATCGGGGAATTGGAGGCCTGTCAGAAGGGAGGAAGGTACAAGGGCTAGTAGGTAGGAACTAAAATTGGCATGTGATGACACATCTTCCTAACCGCTGATAAAATCCACCTAGGTGGACGGGTCACCTCGCTTAACTTGGAAAAGGAACATGAAGTTCTATGTGTTCAATAAATAGCCACTGTTAAATGGCTTCCTACCAGGCTCTTACAAGGTCTTCAAAAAAAATGAGTGGTGCTTCTGTGTTTATTCTGTAAGTTATTAAATAATAATTCTAAATTACTAGTGCAATTGTGCCCATATTAAAAAGAAGTAATTTTCTTGAGATTTGATAAGAAAATCAGCTTTATTAAGGCTCTATGAATAATTGCCCCAAGTGATTTATCTCACTTTAATAGTACAGCAGCACACATATCTGCAATGTGTATTCTCATCATTAAAGACTTTCAGTACAAATATTTAAATATCTAGTAATTGGAGACTTGACATTTATTAGGATGTAGGTTTGGGGAGAGCTTATAATGCTTTTAATATAACTCAACAGCCTGAAAAAAAATGTGCATTAATTCCATTATTGGAATGCCTTAAAGGAAAATTACAAAGAGATGCAACTTGGATTTGTCCTTCTCTTCTGTGTGCTGTGGTTAGCATTTGCTGAAGTATTTGGAACAAAAAAAAGGGATATTGAATCTTAATATATTTTTTTTTTTCTCTCACCAATGCAGGCAAAACACATATAACTTCCTTTAGATAGTAAAGATTTTTATGAGTATTCATTATCTGTGTTTAGAAATAGAGTTTGTGTTAAACGTGCCTACAGTGGAGTCCACCTCTGAGACACAGGAGTGCTGTTCTGAGCTTGTCACAAACCTGGGAGCCACAGATCTTGCCATAGTTGTTCAATGGCATCTACTTATTTTGCAAGCTGCCAGGAAGAGTTTGAGATGGAGGGCTGGTGCCTACATCTGCACTTTCTCCCTAAGTAGGAGTGGCAGAATGGAGAAGGCTTAAAAAAAGAAACCTTTCTATTCTTGTTGCCCCTAACATCGCTGGGTCAGTGTTGCAAAGAGTTGTACGTCTTTTCTTCCCTGGCAGCGCTTCTTATTCGTGTCCTCTCCTTCTGTGACAGTATCAGGAGATGCACAGAGCAGGTGAAAAGAATTCATCCATGTCTCACTGCTGCTGTAGACTGCTGCCTGTGTTGCTTATGCATCGAACCAACTCTGATTATTACTTCTTAAAGAGACTTTTGCTTGGTTACCTGAGGTACTTAGGAGTTACTTTCTTTTCGGTTGTCACATATCTTCCCAGCTTAATGACTAATGGCAGCTCATATAGGCTAGTCCCAAGCTGGACCAGATAAAAACACATCAGGGTATTCATGCTATTTTTTCCCATTTAACTTTAAAGATGGAGTTCTCTTAGCCTGCTGCTCTTTAGAAGAGTACATATTGACAAATGACACTCTTTTAATGCTTTCTGACAATAACAGTGCTTTTTGCCAATTTCTGCTGCCAATAACAATGACTGTCTGTTACAGCAAAACAACTAATGAATGTCTCCAAATGACCTTTTAGCAACTACTGTCAACATTAACTACTCTACAGCGTTTTCACCTTCCCCTGGAATTACCAGTGTTTAATTTTGAATGTATAAAGGTAACTGGCAAAACTGACAACTGCACATAGGGTAGTTTGAATGACATTGCTACTGCAGTGGCTGGCCTAGTTCTGCAACTTGTGACGAACAAACAGTTAGGGTCATTTTAACAGATGACTTCTAGGGACAGGAGAAGTGCTTGCCTCTGTGCACATAAAAGGCAACTAAAAAGCACAAAAGAGTTGTTTTCCATGGCTTCATGTTAGTACAAATGCTCCTGCAAGGCCTGGTGGCAGCGTTAATTTCTAGGGGAGACAAAGAGTATGTGTTAGCGGTTATGGCTGCTCTGAGCTTTCTACAAGGTTTAATCAGTCTGCATCTGAGTCTTGAATTTATCATTGCTTTTAAAATATTTTAGGACTCTATCCAGCATATATTAAGATGAAAAAGGGCGAGTCACAGTCGGTGCTCTTTTTCTGTGTGCATAGGAGAGAAAAAGAAATTTCTTGCTGTGTCCTAAATTCCTAATAGGCCAATCAGCATGGACTGTGTGGGAGTGTTAGGGATGAGCTTTAGAGACTATTGGATTGTGTTGTTCAAGATTCCTTTAAACAACAGCAAGCGTACACCTTCCTAGAAAATACAAGGAAAAATAAGCTAAAGGGACTGAAGCTGAAATTGGGGAGTTAAAATTGCAGCTGAATGACAGACTTGCTGTAGGGCCGGTTAGCCCTTTGTATAACACAACTATTCAGAGACCACTTGGCCAAGCTGGACATTCACAAGTCCATGGGCCCTGATGGGATGCACCCGCGAGTGCTGAGAGAGCTGGCAGATGTTATTGCTAGACCGCTCTCCATCGTCTTTGAAAGGTCATGGGGAACAGGAGAGGTGCCTGAGGACTGGAGGAAGGCTGACATCACTCCAATCTTCAAAAAAGGCAGGAAGGAGGACCTGGGGAACTACAGACCCGTTAGTCTCACCTCTGTCCCTGGGAAGGTGATGGAGCGACTCGTTCTGGATGTCGTCTCCAAACACGTAAAGGAACAGGAAGTTATTGGAAGTGGTCAGCATGGATTTACCAAGGGTAAATCATGCCTGACCAATCTGATAGCTTTCTGTGACGTTATAACGGGTTGGCTGGATGAGGGGAGAGCCGTAGATGTCATCTACCTTGACTTTAGCAAGGCTTTTGACACTGTCTCCCATAACATCCTCATTAGGAAGCTGAGGGAGTATGGGTTAGATGAGGTGACAGCAAGGTGGATCGAGTGCTGGCTGAGTGACAGAGCTCAGAGGGTTGTGATCAGCGGCACAGAGTCTAGTTGGAGGCCTGTGACCAGTGGTGTCCCCCAGGGGTCAATACTTGGTCCAATTTTGTTCAACATATTCATTAATGACCTAGATGAGGGGATAGAGTGTATCATCAGCAAGTTTGCTGATGATACCAAACTGGGAGGGGTGGCCGACACTCCAGAGGGCCGTGCTGCCATCCAGCGTGACCTGGACAGGCTGGAGAGCTGGGCAGAGAAGAACCTAATGAGGTTCAACAAAAGCAAGTGCAAGGTCCTGCACCTGGGGAGGAAGAATGCCAAGCATCAGTATAGGTTAGGGGTGGACCTGCTGGGAAGCAGCTCTGAGGAGAAGGACCTGGGGGTCCTAGTAGACAGCAAATTATCCATGAGCCAGCAGTGTGCCCTTGTTGCCAAGAAGGCCAATGGGATCCTGGGCTGCATAGGGAAGAGTGTGGCCAGTAGGTCGAGGGAGGTCATTCTCCCCCTCTGCTCTGCACTGGTGAGGCCACAACTGGAATACTGTGTCCAGTTTTGGGCTCCCCAGTTCAAGAGGGACAGGGAACTGCTGGAGCGAGTCCAGCGAAGGGCAACTAGGATGATTATGGGATTGGAGCATCTCCCTTATGAGGAAAGGCTGAGAGAGCTGGGACTGTTTAGCCTGGAGAAGAGAAGGTTGAGGGGGGACCTGATTAATGTTTACAAGTATCTAAAGGGTGGGATGAAGGAGGATGGAGCCAGACTCTTTTCAGTGGTTCCCAGTGACAGGACGAGGGGCAATGGGCACAAGTTGGAGCATAAGAAGTTCCGTTCAAACACACGGAAAAACTTCTTTACGGTGAGGGTGACAGAGCACTGGAACAGGCTGCCCACGGAGGTTGTGGAGTCCCCTTCTCTGGAGATTTTCAAGACCCGCCTGGATGCAGTCCTGAGGGATGTGCTCTAGGAAATCCTGCTTTAGCAGGGGAGTTGGACTAGATGATCTCCAGAGGTCCCTTCCAACTCTGAAGATTCCGTGATTCCGTGAACTATTTGTAACATTAGTAGTACTTCGTTATCACATTAGTCTTCTGCCCTGTGTACAATGTGGCCCCACTTAGTTCCCAAGCACCTATATGTAGCTTCCAACTCGAAATGAAAATGTGATGTGTTCAAATGAAAACATTTGAAGGTAAGCAATAAGCTCCCTTGTATTTGAAGGAAAACAAACATCTCATTCTATTGTTTAGAGATCCTGCTCTCTTGAGGCTGGTATCAGAAGCCTACTCTTAGTACTCTACATGTGTAAATAAAACTTAATACAAGTGGAAAAGCGTGGTCAGATAATTAAAACTTAATGAACAAATGAAATGCGGGCAATGGGAGTGTTGCAAAATAGGGTGCTCTATATGAAAATATGGCATTGGGAATTTGAAAATAAATTTCATTGCTGAAGTATAAATATTTGCATATAAATAATTCCTATTAACTTGTTTAAGTATTTTAATTATAAGCAAGTGTTTCTTGTTAAATATTTTAAACTATAGGTTCTTTTTACATGGCAAATAAAGTAATGATGTACAGTTCTTCCTTAAATATTGTATCACTTCATCTGAAATGTATCCTCTCCTATTAATATATGACCTGTACTTAGTTTCAGCAGACAGCGTCACATCTCTCACTACTGCATTTGATAAGCAATGTTCCAATAATATTTAAAATCAAAAGTAGGGGCAAAAAGAAGCCACAAGAAGTATGTGTGTTAATTTCATGGCTACTTGAAAATATTTGTCTTCCTGATGCAGGCCCTGCAGCAAAATGCAGTGCTGAATTGCTACTTGTTTCAAGATAGTGTTTTGGAGAATTACACCTATGAATAGCAGCAAATTCAACAATCTAGAGGATATCTGGACAAGTTACCGTGCAGAAATCAAACATGGCCATTATGAAGTGGCTCATGCTACTCTGAGTAAATAATTTCATGTGGAAAATACAACATTTTGATCCATTCGCAGAATATTTGTAAGTCATCTGCATTGTTTCAAGCAGAATGAATTCACATTCCTTCTGGCACGAATACAGCTGAAATGTAGGAGTTATCTTGTAATATATGGTAAGTACTCCAACACAGCAGGCAAATAGGGATAACTTCTATCAAGAGAAAACTTAAGATCCAAGAAAATAGCAGGACTGGCCACAATTGAAACATTATAGGAACAGACTAGTGAAGAAAAAGACTTGTAATGTGTTAGACTTTTGAAGTAGGTAGTCAAAGGAGGTCCTAAAGAAAGCATTGAAGCATTTTGGGAAGTTCTTGAAATCTGGACTAATTAAGAGATACAGTATCAATTATTTAGATATCTGTGCAACCGATGATCTCTTCACATAGTTAATAAAACTATTCACATATCAAAAGTTAAGCATGTGTATAAGTGCTTTCAAACTAGAACTAAAGTGATCTGTATTAAGCAGTTGTTGCCATGTAACGTATTGTGATACTCGGTTTTATGATGAAAGCATTCCGATGTAATAGGGGGGAAAAAATCGCTATGTGATTTTAATTTTGGGCTGACAATAATTTAATGGTAATGTATGTTACAGCTTTTATATGTTTTCAGTAATATTAATTCTGTTAGTAATATATAGTGTGTGTATATATATAGTGTAATATATAGTGTTGGTAGTATATAGAGTATTCATCCTTTTATCTTTCATTTGCTATTGTCACCTTTGGTGAATTTGTATGTGAAATGTAAGAATTTTTTAGCCCATTAAAAATAACCCTAAAATCTGTATTGGTTTAAAGGCCAGAATTTTACACGAACGTGAATTGCTGGCAATAAGGAAGCTATAGAACCAGGAGTAGTATTTTCCTCGATACTAGGTTGCATGTTCTCGACACCATTCAGAAAAGAGCATAGAGAAGAGGTGTTCTGTCTCAAAATCAGCCTAGCACGCAGGATAGCTCTTAGCAGTTTTCAGTCATGTTGAGGAGAATGCCCTGTTAGCCTTTGCTACAGGTTATAGGAAAGCTTTCCATCTTGTCATTCAGCGAGTTGCAGGAGTAGAGGAAGTGGCTATGTGATGCAATTTACCTTCCATCTTGTTATTACCTTTCATTACAAAGAGATTGTACCTTTCAATTGCAAAACTACTGCCTCGGTCAGTTCTTTAAAGACATAATACAGTGTGTTATTTAGGGCTAATCTGTGAAACACATGCATAATGCACAATCTGAAATTCAGCGCAACAAAATCCTCATGTACCAAGGAGGACACCTTGTGCTTTAGCACTAGCACAGGTGATCACGTAATTTGGAAGATTTACTACAGCTGTAACTGTGATTCCATAGTATGGAAGCAGACCTGGAAAGGTCTATAAGCTTGAATTCAGTTTTACATGACTGTACAGAACAGATATGGCATGAGTGCTGAGAGTTTGAATGGAATTTCAAAAAGCCTTTTGTACATTTGCATATTGTAGCATGGGCTGCTATGAATGTCGGCTCTTGAAAGACAGTTTTCTGTTACTCTTCTTGGCAGGGAGAGGAAAATATAGTGGCAGTGCTAGTAGATGGAGAAAGTTGGGTCTACAGTGACAGAACCAGAATTCAGGGAGCACCGGTTTCCCAACTTCGCCCTAGCACACTGGACACAGGTGAGCATCCTGGCTTTTTATGCTGCTAGTTTCATAACCTGTCTGTGCTGAATGATACTTCAGATCCACAGCATGGGTGTCTTCACTAGTTCACAAACATGTAACAATCCCAAATTTTTATCCTATATAGGGAACAGTATAGTATAATTGAATCCTTAAAGTACTGCTTGATTTGCGGAAATCATTCAAACGCTTTTGCTGCTGTAAGGCAGCTATTGGGCATGGAAGTCTCATTCCCAAATACCAAAACTTAACAGCATTTTAAGCAATTAAAGGCCCGACATTTTTTTATGGTAAATTTTAAGTTGGTCTTGCTATTAGACTAATTTAAATTAAAGAACTGTCCCCTCCCCTTCCCCCAGTCCCCGAAGAGGAAACTGAAAACCTTTGCTATGATTTCTCTCTGTAACATAAAAGAAAATTCCTGAATAAAATGGCTTCTAGTGTTGTGGTGCACGGGATAAGAAAGCATGCTGTAAATTAATTATTCTCTGCAGATTACATTGTTACGAGACTGAGGTAAGCTTTGACCTTTGATGCATTCATTTGCAGATAGAGTACTGTGCCATTGTGTATTTTTCATCATCAAGTGGTTCTCCTGATGCTAAGATGTGTTCACTTAAAATATTTTATTGTGTGAGTTTTAATTGCAAACGTATTCTTGATATTATTTGTTGGACTAATAGTACTGAGTACAATCTATCTCTTGATAGCCATTGGCTTTTGACACTTCAAAGACTATTGAGAGTAGAACTGGATGTTGAGAGCACTAGATGTTGATCATAAAAGGTCCATAAAAACGTTATGTTAAAATATCAAACAGTTGGGTTTTTTCTGTGAAAAGAGGCCAAAATGGGTTAACCACTAAAAGTGATGTATGCAAAACCCATCAAAAACCTGAATATTACCTGTTTGGCTGATTAGGGAAATATTAATTCAAGAGTCATAAGATAAGGAAATTCAAAATGGTGACTAGCTTTTATGGGGGTTTTTAGTTTCAAAAATGTTTCTTTAGATAATGCTTTCCTTTTTCTGCCTGGTAGTTTAAGTGCCTACCTCATCAAATGCTTAAATAGAGGAGGAATTCCTGCAGAATAAAAGTTTAACATTAATTTCGAATTTAAAGCTCTATTTCTTCTCCAAATCCAAAAGATTAGCACAGTTATACTTGCAGGGTCTAAGCTGCTTGTTATCTGCATGACTGACCTTAGCAGAGGTGAAGTACACAATGAGTTTTTATTCAGTATGTGCAAACAGAATGAAAACAGTTAAGAAATATTGTTTATTAGTAGGATATCTTAAATACAGATAGTAAAACGGTATGCTAGACTGGCTTCTTGGCAAATTACTACAACAGACAGATGGTTTTTCATTATCTGTTGTACAGAAATACAAGGCTTGCAACAGTGTGTTTTGTATTGATGCTTATTCATCTGTGAGAGTAATTTTCAGGCTGCTTGTCCAGAAAACATTCTAAATCTTCCTTTGCATCTGCAGAACATCTGCTCATACCAGGATTGTCAATGTCAATATTTTATTGCTGGTAAGCTACAGGCTGTCTTATTGTCTTCCCAAAGCCAAAGAAATGAGTATAAAATAGGATTTCGGGGCTAGGATCCAGGGTTTACTGTCTAGATGCATTCTTCACTTTGTATGCAGTGTAAAAATCTTACTCAATACTCGTTCTACTCCTGGTAACATATGGCCTCAACAATTAGCACAGAAAAAAGCAATTTCTCTTTGTAGCAGTTTACAAATGGTGGGAAAAAGATACATTAGTTTAGATATTTATGTAACCAATATGTTTGATGGCAAGAAAAATGTAAACAATGAAAGGCCATGTTATAAACATCTAAGTAGAATGCATGCCTCAGTTAATTACTCTAAAGAGGGAGGCAGAGGCTTTCACATCTAGAAGATTTACAATTTTTGAAGATATAAATTACAGTCTCTATCTCAAAGCCTCACTATGGACATTGCAGTAGATAACAAGGTATATTTTTTAGCTTCTTTAGGTACTCCGTATTTCAGTAATTCTTTATGCGTCAATACTATTGTTGTTTTCTCCAATTATCCCACGCCTCGTCGTTGACTTCCACTCTGATGTCTATTGGAAGTGTAAACCAATGTAATAAGTTTTGAGGGCACATATGAAACAGCAGATGAGCACTGTTTGTAACAGAGTAGGTCTCAATGAACTAAGAGTACCAGGTGGTTTTTACAGTCTTTCTTTTTCTCTCATGCCTCTTGGGTCTGTTGCTTCTAGAGATATTCCTGCTGGCTTGGTGAGATGTGAAAATTACTACCAGAGAGCATGTATATGGCAAACACAGTCATTCCCATTCACAGGCGGTGCCACGAACAAACACCCCTGCTGTTTTCAAGTCTTCTAAAAACCTAGTTTTCGGTCTTTACACCCTAGGTGAGAATCCTAGCCATCAGATATGGGATCAATATTTGAGGCCGGTAGCGATGGCCAGATTTAATACCAAAGTTTTTAAATAACTGAAGAAAGTTTTGAGGAAGCTTCACCAGGGGTTTCCTATTGTTTATAGTATTTACAGGGGCTGTAGAAGGCTCGGGGAACAGCTCTCTGAATTAGACAGAGGTATCACAGGTCATATATGTATGAGGATACGAGTTGTTATATAGTATTTTTAACTTTGCTCGTTTCATCCTCTCATTTCCACTGTGAGAAATAATGATGATTATTAGAAATGTTGTTAAAGGTACCGTGCTCTACTGTGCATGTAGTTTGTCCATTTGCTTTAGCACATCACTGAATATGGCTGTATTTTATTTCCTAAAAAGGGAAAATATTTCTGCAGCATGATTACATCACCTTCTCAATTCTTTTGGATTTGGATAATTTTAATAAGAGGTTAATCCTGATCTCATAATTTCCATGAGAATTTAATGAATTATAAACCTTCATGGATGTGAATAAATGTCATCCTCACTCTCTAAAGGCAAACTTTAGATAGAGGTCTCTATTTCTGTAAGCGCTGTCTATTGGGTTAATTCAGCTTTCATCAAAATCTGTGGCTAAAATTCTTCTGCTTGTTCAGTAAGAGCAGTACTTGGGCACTGATGACTGACTTAAAAAATCCTGGGCGTAAAATTCAACTGACTTTTCCCAAATCTCAAAGCAGTTCATGTGCATGCATTCAAGTCATCTTAAGAACAACAACCTCAAAAACTTATTTAGAATGGAGAAATGCATTAGAATTGACAGTGTCATTCAAATGTTTTTTATTCCTGCTGACGTTAAGTGGAAGTGGTTTAACAGAGTGGAGTGTAAAAGAAGAATGAAATTTTTCACAGGCACAAATGGCAGTTCTGTGTCTGAGTTTCATTGACTTTGGCCAGGAGCTGAATGGAGCCGGCCTTTGTGCCTTTGAAAGTAAAAGACCAAGGATGAGATTTGTGCTGAGACCCGTGCGTGACAGGTAATGGGGGAGTACTAATAGGTGTGGGAAACTGTTGATGGTTCTGAAGATGAAGGCAGCTTGAGTGATATCCTTCCTTTATTGTGACATTCCGGCTTTCTAACTGAAAATGCTGCTTCTGAGGGTCACCTTTTTCTGGCATTATGCTTTTTTTGTATTTGGTGTGATGTCTTTCTAAGATGTTTTACAGTGGACAAAAGTGAATGAGTAATTTACCGTGTAATAGGATGTCTGTAATTCAGTGCATACCTCTCCCGTGATCTTGTTCCTTTGTCTTCCTGCTCATGTTAATTTTGTTTAAGGTGCAAGGTGAACAATATTCAGACATTAGTAACATATCTTAATGCAGAAAGTTTCAAAAGCTCTGGTTTTGGAGTGTGTATGTTGTGTGGGTAGGTGCATAAGAACCTGTGAAATGTGCATAAGAACTTGTGAAAGTAGTCATTGCACAAAATCACTTACATGGCATTACGTAAAATCCCTAATCCCTCATAAAAGAATCATGTAAGCCATTTTCTTTTCTTGTACCATTTTAAAATTAAAGATAAACATAACACTTCCCAAAAATAGAGATGTCTCACCATTATCTGGAGTTCTGAGATGTGTTGCCCAAGTATACGCTCACTGTGAGTTTTCTGTTTGCCACATGCTCTTGAACACAGAAACTTTCTTTTTCTCCATTTGCTGACCCTCACTCATATGAAATGTTTAATCTCATAAAGTGATATAAGCTTTTCTCAGTCGGTATTCTGAAGTTGCTGACATCAGATTTCTAGAGTGTTGGGAAACATCCTCATAAATATTAGGTGTAATTGGATGTTAACATGAAATAGTTTTATTTATCCACACAAATTAAAGAACGTGATCGTGGTACAAACTACATATGGAGCCACCAGCTAGAAAAGGTAGTGATTCTACCCAGCAGCTCTTCTGCTTTAACTCTTCTTTGAGCACGATTACACGGAATCTAGGTGTTAACTGCTTCTGATATGTGGATGATATGAACGGAATTAAGACCATTAAGGCATTATAGGAGGAGATGGTGTTTGTCTCTGTGTACCCAAGTGTCCTAATCTTTCAATTAGAAAAGGATTATTCGTCATCTTTGAATTTTTTTTTGTAGTATGTCCTGATATGGGGCAGTGAGACAGCCCTTAGGCTGTAATAATGTCCCCCCTCTATTCAGAAAATTCTGGTCAGCACGTGCTGGAATTTGAACCAGTCATTGTCTGGAAGGAGAACAGCTATATCTAGGGGCAACAGTAAAGTAGTTCTGTGATACAACTTTTGCATGAGGCCCACATCCCTAGAGGTTGCTCTAATGTAGAGGTTTTTCAGATGTAAATTCCTAAGTCACAAAAACACTGTAGTAATTTCTACCCTAGGTTAGATTCAAAACTTTGATGTGAAACACTTCCCTGTGCTCGTGGGCCGTACAGGTTCCGGATAATCTCCGTTAATGCAGTTGTTTCTGTGTGTCCAGTATTTTATTTACAGTGAAATGTTTCCTCCTGTATTTTAGACATGAGTGGACTTTATTGCCTTCATTTTGAAATTTAAGATAAAACATCCTGCAGTGCAGTTTTTTATTTCTCCCTATAAACTTTACACACCTGTTTCTCTTCTGTTCTTTTTTCTCCTTTCAAAACACAGGGTAAGTATTAACTTGTTTCCTAACATGTATTATTAAGATATACCTCATTACACTGCTTACCTTTGATACTCCTTATTTTGCATAAGCATTGGCATTCAGGTCTAATGTGAGGAAGTGAATTACAGGTTGCAGTTGTGAAGCGGTTCTGATTGAATGATGAATTCCCTGATGCGTTTCTCACTGTTCACTTTGTTACATGGAGATGAAAAAGCAAAAGAGGACTAAAATAGCTAGTTTACTCAGTGCCGCTTTCAGGAGAATGGCGTACTCTAGCTTGTACATGCAAGTGCAAGGCCACAAATACAAAAGATGCGTTTCTGCATTTGTGGTTTGAGTTAACGTCCTGAACACACTTTGAAATGCACTCTCTGTGTTTGGCTTACTCTGGCTTTGAGGCACTTAAAAAGAATCCAGTTCAAGAAAATATTTATTGGATTCCTTTTCAAAGAAAAACTTCAGTTTTCACTGGTGATATTTCCTAAGTGCGTAAAAAGAGAATTCTGACAACGCGTGGCACTGTGGCTGCTGCAGCTGGTGAAAGCTTCTTGAACCCACTTCACCTCAAGCCTGGTGTTCTGTGGTTACTTAGAGAGGTGAGTTTTTGTTTAGGAGTGACAAAAAGATGACTTCCCTTTTTCAGTTGCAGACATTGTGTACATTTAAGAAACTGATGCACGGTTGCTGTCTTTACTGCTTACTCTTTAAGAACAAGGAAAGGTTCATCACCTTCTCACGAAAATTCCAGGGTCGTCGTACAGACAGATGTATTAAATGTTGAGAATAGTACTCAACATAGTTGAGTTGGATTATTTGAAAGGAATCTATATTGTACCTTATCGTTTACATGCATTAATGTAGATCTGATATTGATCTCTGTGAGGTAAGATTGAGTATACTGTGAAAAAAAGGGGAAAAGAAACCAGCCCTTCATTTGGTTCTTCTCTCTACTTTCCAATTTGTAAAGCTGTAGTAATTCTGTCTGAAATGAGTAGGAAAAATAATGGGAAATCGGTAGAACAAGAGAATGCATCAATCGGCTGAAAGTTTAGGATTCATAGCTTTGGATACTGTTTTCAAAAATGTAAATGATAACTGTAGATGGTTATGTAAACTAGATCAGATAGGGCTTTTTTATTTGGAGAAGGCTTGACCTCATTCCACCTTCACACTCTGTTTCAATGGATGTTGCTGTTGAGAAAAAGTGGTCGCTCTTCTGATCTGAGCTTTTCTACCTATTGATTAAAATGATTTCTTCTACCTAGCTTGCTTCAATATGGAAAGAACCAGTAGCACAAAGTGGATGAATAAATGAGCGTTCTACGATATTACTTCGTTAAAAACAAGCATTAGGTTTCTTTTCTAATGCTACATCCTGTGAAAATATGTCTGTCTTTTTACACACAAAATGATATTAATTTGTAGTAGTTTAAATTATTTCATGTGTTATGCACAGTATATACCTCTGGTTTCGTTGATCCTTAGAAAAACAAGTATTAAAAAGGACAGAAATCATCATTTTGTGCTATTTGCAAAAATACACCATTATTATAGTATTTTGCTCATTCACGTAACTGCAGTGTAATTGGTGATAAAGACTTTCAACATTTAAATAGAATTTTCATGGGGAAGTTTTACTTATGAGCTATTTGAGCATATACACCTCTGCTGTTTGTTTTTAGTCAACGCTATGTAAATATATTCTGATATTAATTGCCGTGTTAGTGGTATGATTAACAAGTTTGGTTAGGGTTATTGATAAGGTGAATACACTACCTACTATTTATAGATTTTGAAAGCCTTCCAAAATCTATATATTTCTTGAATCACCCTCACTCAGCCATGCTCTGGGGACAGGCCTGTCAGCTGCGTGTCACTGAGGTGGTTCCTGAACCCTTTAGTTGCCACTTCTTTATACAAAACAGAAATTGACTTTTACAGCTTAATAGCACAGAGGCAATACGGACTAAAATCATCTTACATTATCCCAGATTTTAGCGTAATTGTATTTAAACGTCAAGGAGCAATATGGCATCCGTTCACACTGCACTTCTAGCTTTCCCCTCCCGTCTGTTATTGTTGTTGAGGTCTGAGTGTACAGCTCGGTGGTGCATTCTGTAGAAGGATAGCAGATTTGAATTTCAGTAGCTAAAAGGATGAACTGACTGCTTTCTTTTGTCATTTAAGGAATAATAATTAAAAAAAAGATCTTGAGGAATGGTAGCCTTTTGTAAAATGAAAACTTACGCTCTGATCAGAGGCAGTATCAAGTATTTTATTTTTTCTGTTGGTTGAAAGTTCCTTAGAAAGCTGTTTCTATCTGGATTACAGCACGAGAAGATTAAATTTGTAGTTGCCATGTGTGATTTTAATATTGCTGTAAATGTTGCGGTCCTCAAAAAAGTATGTTGCAGAACTCATCATAAGCTGAACATTAGAGAGGCTTCCTAAATGAAGGTGGTAGTTACCCAGCAATTTCCTTCTGTGTTAATTGGAATAAACAGCTCATCAAGCCAACCTGAAATTTTAAGGTAATGACATTGCTCCTTATGTATGTTTTCTCAGCATGATGTGTATAGCCTTGTGGTTATTAGTACAGCAGATAACTGAGTTTTCTTGACAGTTATTCTGGCTGTTTGCTCTGCTGGAATTTTACAGATACATATTAATGCCAAGCACCATACCACCATGAAAATGTCCTTGACAAATTAGCCTGCTGAGTCTGCATATTAAAGGAAGTCTATCAACTGATTTCATCTTAGTTCTGTAATCTTAAATTTCATGTTATTTGCACCAGAATGTTCTGGAACGTAAGGATCTTAAGGAAAAGGATCTTGTGGGAAAAACAATCAGCTTCTACCCATCTGATCCATGTATTTTGTATATTGAAAGGAGAAAAGTAATTTCTTGCATTGAGGACCGCTCTTTCTGGTGAGAAATGGACAAAATCACTCCACTGAACAGGGTGCTAGTCATAGTCTTGCCCAGTTGCAAAATCGGCTAAAAATGAACTCCTTTTGCTTTACTTGCACTGCTTTTTGGACAGTGTGGTGTACGTTAAATGTTTGTGCAAGGAAAGGTGACTGATTGGAGACTGTACAGGAAAAAAAAGCAAAAAAAAAAAAGTGCTTAGTTTCAGAAAGTATTTCTTTAAACAGCCAAAATCAGAATATAGTCAATGTTTTATTATTTGCTGTCCTGCAGTGGAATACTGTCGTCTAAGTGCACAGCAACGAATTTAGTGCAGAGTTGTCACAAGTTTGTTCACAATGCCCGGTTCTTTTTATGATTATCATTAAATGTTTATTGTTGGTGATTATAGTTTATTGCTAATGATCATGACTTTTAATCTGTCTATAGAGAAACAGCTGCAGTTATTTACTCTGCTCTGTTGGTTTATTCTACATCTGTGGTCCGTGTAAATAAAATTTGAAAATAGCCATTAAAATTACATATGGGGAAAAATTTACACTTGCTTTTTTACAGTAGCAGGAAGGACAACAACTGTTTTTAGACATGAATTGTTACTTAGTTTTAATTGTTAAGTATGCCTGAGTTTTCGTAATAAGTGATAAAACCTTTGTTTACATCAGTAGTATTTCTTCTGATGTTGATTTAGGGGAAAAAAAGAGAAAGTAATAGAATAGGCACAACTCTAGCAAAGCTTAACTGCTAGTGGACAGTCTGAAAAATGTTTACGTTAGTTCCCACATAAGAAATACACAGAAAAAGAAGACGGCTTTTAGTTTAGCAAAGTTTTCTGCAACGTGACTATCCATCTATCAAGAGATTATGTTAGTAAACAAAACATTTTTTGGTAGGAAAGAATATGTACGTATTCTGGATGATACATACAACTGCGAGGGCAGCATAAAGGAGGAAGGCCACATCCCTAAGGACAGTCTTCTGGTGGATTTACCATTATAGTTCAAGTAGAGGAACAAGATTCAGGCCCCCTGATTGTCACTGGCTTTATTCTTAAAGGAAGTTCTGTTGTAAATGGTATTTGTGATAGTCTTGTTGCACGCTTTTTACAAGGAAGCAAGAAACCCACCAACCCACAGTTTTTCTAACCGATTCATGACACCTTAGCAAAAACATGGGTATAAATGGAATTCCTATCTGGTATTCACTGACAGTGTATCTGTAACATTATTTATCTTTCAGTAAGCTACACCTACTCAAATACATTTATGAGTTTATTGAACTCTTTCAGTTTTCCCCAAAGCTTTGGATTTCACTTTTTAAAAATGAAAAATCATTGATTTAAAAAAAAAATAATTATTTTTTGTTAATCTAAAAGTCTAAACTTGTCTTAAAGTACTTTTTGAAAGAGTAAACCATGAGGAAATTTGCCATTTAACCCAAAAATGAAATTAATGAGGTTCTGGAAGCAGAAAGGAAGAAAAAAAAAAGCTTAATTATTACCACTTTTCTCAAAAGTTTCAGAGAGCAAATTTGTTATTCTGACACTACCAGAGTGTTTTCTTGAGACTCTCTGATAAATAGAACGACCTTACGAGCTTGGGTGCTAAGGCTGTTTGAAGTTATTTATTCCCATGTTTTACTTCACATCTTTTGTAGCTGGATAAAATTTGCATAAGTCATCACAGATAACTTCACTGCATTTAACGAATGCTTAAATTGTATTTAAAAGTTCCTTCAACAGAGAAGGATTCAAGTCTTTGAAAGAGCTGATTTTGTATTTGTTTTTCTAATTTTTTGTTTAATGGCTTCTATTCGGTTTGTTTCTTTGTGTCTATACTAGGATTAAACGTATAAATGTATAAACTGGGATTAAATGACCTGTGCAACATCCTGGAAAGAAATTGAAGACAATTTTTTCATTCGAGAAAGAACAGTTTCTACAGGGAAAATTAGTTTATTTGCAGAGGTGTGTAGGAAATAGTGAATGTCTCGAATTCCTTGCCTCCACTTGGTAGCTTTAACACTAAAATCTGACTCCCTTGTTGAACAATGCGAGAACGTAGGATTTTCAGTCTTCTACGAAAAAGAGTTCAGAGCAGGAGGTTTTAACCTTGGTGCTTTATGAGAGATTGCATGATACAGAATCCATTTCAGCTAAAAGTAAAATAATACATGAAATTAAAAAGTATAATAAAGTAAAAAATAGGGTTTCTTATTCTTAATACATAACAAGAAATTTAGTCACTGCATTGGGAAAGAGGCAAGCCTGAGGCAGAATTTATCCTGAAGTAGTTTTTCTGGCTCTACATATCTTCTTAATTCAGCTGTTGTTCCTAGAAAAAGGAGCCTTTGTTGTTTTTTACAGTAGTTGTTAACAATAGGACAAATTACTCATTCCTTAAGAATAATACTCGTAGTTTTTCCATTACACAAACAGTAGTTTTCTGTTTTACTTTTAAAATATCGATGTGAATATTTGAAGATGCAACGTAGAGAATGGAAGAGGGGGGGAAAGTACTATTCTAGCAGATCTCTTAGTTACAAAACTCCTTTAGGAATTGTTGGTTTCATAAAAATATAAATGGAGTATAGTAGTAATGCAGGCTAAGGGCAGGCAGAGCCGTCTTCTAGCTGCAAGGATAAGTGAATCTGTACACGGCATGGAATCTGTGCTGTGTCTGACAGACAAGTGGGTGCAGTAAACCCTGTCAGGGTTTGAGGGATACAGAGGTCCCTGATATAAATAGAAAACGGTGCAATGTAGGTGCTGAACTTACGGTGATGTGGAATCTGGACCAAAAGGGTAGTACGCATGTTTTTGAAACTGGTAGTCTTAGAAATAACAAAAGTTGGGGTTGCAATTATTTCTGGAAAGTGGAAAGCAAGAATGAAGGGATTTTGAAGGACCACGTGTCTCAGAAGAGCGTTCTTAAGTCGCAATTTTAATCAATACCTGTTTGTCTTAGCGAGCTCAGTTGTTAAGAGGAGCATCTCGAGGTCCTCACACGCTCATTGGCTTCAGAATTAACCGTGGCTCTGCACTAGCAAAAACTGCCGGGTCAGCCTCTTGGGGACCTCTGCTTTGTTTTCATATAGGGGCCGGTGTTGATCCTGTCTGTGTTTCCGACTCTCTTTTATGCAGCTCCACATCTCAAAGCAGGGAGTATGACGGAGTTTGTTTTTGCTTTTGTTTGGCCATTTAAAAAGAATGATTAAAAATGAATGATCCCAAAGGTAGATTTTATAGCCTTTCCTTTTGCATTTTTAATGTTAATTGACCAGTTTCGATACGAATGACAAGTTACTCCTAAATAAACACAAGGTCACATTTTCTGCAAGGAAGAAAGTTTCTCAGCTAGACTTTCCTGCCCTCTGTGGGGAAAGGGTAAGTCAAGCTTTCTACTTGCTTATCCTCCCCAGCCACTCTCAGGGGATATAGTCTCATCCTCTCAATTCCCTCTTTCTGCTTCTCTGTTAGCGATCGTATTTAGTCACACATTCTCCTCCATGCTCTTTTAAACTGGCTCCCTATTGGTATCGTGTATCAGAAGGGGTTTGTCCACTCTTCCTGAGGACTTTTGTGACTTAGCTCTGTTTTAATTATCATTAAAATGTTGATTCCATCTCCAGCATACCTACGATACCAGCCTCCAGCATCCACTTATTAACTGTTGAAAAAAATTATGCTGTTTCCGCCTTGATCCTTCTAAACATCTGCAAACTGATTTAATTATCTTCTTTCAAATCCTTTCCTGTAACTCTTCTCTGGTGTTAGTTCCAAAAGAAACCGTCCCAGTGCTCAGGTGGCTTATATTTTGAGGCTGTGTCCCACCACTGTGACCACTGTTGTCCTTTTGTTTCCTTGTGCTTTCTGATGCTTATTTATTTCTTGGCTTTAATTTCAGATTGCAAACTCTGCAGTGGACAATTTTTTTTTTTTTAATGGGTTTTTACAGCGCAGAGTCCGGTTACATACTGAGGCTAGACTAAAGGAATCCCCACAGTAAAATAAAACAGGTAAACTGAAGAACTCTGTTACAGCTGTATTAGGGGGATTATTAGGGATATAGCTGCAGCAGTACTGGAGACCTACCTGTGCGGTTTGTTTGTCTGGTTGTGAAAATTCCCTGTCCTTCAGCCCAGATTCTTTGTGTTATAGAACTGTTTTTGCTCATACCCTGCTATTTAAATCTCACAGAATTAGTTTAGACAAAGGAAAAATTCTTTATGCAGTGTCATAAAGCAGTTAACCCTTTCTTTATGCCACTATTGTATATAATTTGTGAATCAAACCCAACAAACAGGCCTCGCCATAAGTGAAGATACGGTTTTCCATGCAGTATGCAAAGCACTTTGCATTCACTGACTGGGAGTGATGCAGGCGGGACAACATTATTGAGATTTTAAGGGCTTTTAAAGGTCTTCCTGGGAGTTGTGCAGTTGCTCTCCATTTGTGCTGCTGCAGCTTCCTCCTTGTTGCCAAACCCATGGATTGTGACAGATCACTCAGGATGTTTCTGATTGTTGTGCTTTGAGTTTGGTGACTGAACGTAGTAACTTGTAGCCCTCGGTATGTTCACTCACATTTAGAACACTAAAGCATGTTGTTAGGATGTAATTCCTTTTATGTAAATTCTGGTTGAGGTTAATGTGATATAAGCTCCACTGCTATGCTTTCTAAGTCACGAGCTGTGCAGTAAAGAGTATTAAAAAAGCTTCATTTGATCCTGGCTGTTGGATCTTTGGAGAGAACAAATAACAAGAGATTAAAAGAAAAAGTGTACAGTAAGAATTTGTCAGGAAAATCTATAACAAAAGTATTAAGTAACTGTCCCTGACGACAGATAAGCAACTGAATGTGTCTTTTTGATTGAAAGACAGAAGAGATTTTAATGTAATTTTATTCATTGGGACCTAAAAGGTCAGCTTAGTACTCAGGTTTAACATAAAATGTTGTGTGACTGAAAAGTGATAGTACTCAGGTTAAAAAAATAGGTAAAAATGCTGTTGCATTCGTTCTATTTCTTGTGCCGTTACTCTTTGCTTTTAGCTTGGTTATTGCAAGAGAATTTGGACTTCATCACCTCCGTCTCAAGCTAAATGCAGTGTAGGCAATCAAACCCCCTGGTTTTGTGAAGTGTCTGAGCTTTTCTGTGTGTCTGTGTTTGCCATCCGCTGGTGCCTGCGGAGAGAGATTTCTTAGAACTCTCAGCAAGACAACCTAAAAAACTCTGTATACTGCAAAACGGTAAATCCTTCTAAATTGAAGGAATGACTACGACTAGGCAGCAAGGCAGGAACCTGCACATCAAAGTATTCAGTCTAGTTTAAAATATTTGTTATTCCAATGTGTTGATAATACAGCATGAAACTCAGTTATGTTTCAGCCGACAAAGCGTATGACTGCACTGTCACGTGGAAATACCATCAAGGGACTTACTCAGCCATTATCCTGTGATCTTCAAATGATCTCTTAAATTAAAAGTATTTGGAATGTGCTGATAACTACTTTGTATTTTAAACAGTATTCTGATTATTTGCTATCAACTAATGATGACTTTGAAGTCACTTGAGGCATGGCAGAGTGAAGTATTTTATTTGGCTATGGAAGTGCAAAACAGGAAATGGTGGTTGAAATACAATTTTATTTTTTTCCCATCCGTCTTTAAGTATTCGTTACAGAAGCGCATCACAGCCTCTGTCAGCTCTATAATGCAAGGGATTCCTCGATTTGCTTCTAATAGCTACTGCATTTTACGTTTACTGTTGCCAGTGAATGTAGGTCTTAGTCTGTATTACAGTTTTGTAACTATTTATCGTTTACTGGACTACAGTGTTGTCGTTGCAGTGTAGTGCAAGCAAGTTACTGTGAGTAGTCCTTCAAGTTTGTAAATGCACATTCTATTCTAGGCTGACTTCATATGCTTATTACCTGTAAATAATAACCTGTTAGGTACAGTTTTGAAGCTAGCTACTAAAAACCTGATTCCATGAGCTTTGCTAATTTAATCGAGAGACAGATTTTACCTTGTAATCTATGTGTCCTTTTAACATTAAAGAGATTCAGTTTCTAAATATGGTAAGTTCAAAACAAGTAACTTCTGTGCAACATACAGAAGAAAATGAGTTAAGGGATTTTTGCCACGGGATTTGTGGCAGCTGATTCTGTGAGTTATTTTTATGTTTCAAGCTGTTTATCAGCAGACCACAGTCTTGAATGTGTCAGAGGGCTCATGTATCCATCATAAAATCTCCAGCTGTGTATAGCTGCTGTCAGCTTTGTCTCTGCTTCTCTGTTAAATCAATACCTGAGGATCACTTGGATCCTCAAGGAGATTCCCCTTGGCTGGGATGCTCTGCTGGCATCCATAATGCAGCTCATCAGAATGTCTCTAGACCACCAAGGATGATAAATATTAATTTCATATATACTGTAAAAGATGTCTTTGAGCCCTTGTTCCACAGATCCTTGATCTCTTTGGTGTACTGTTCTGCCCTCTTATTTTTTTCTCCATTATGTCTTTGCTGGGAAATTCTCTCTCTACTGACTCTGCAAGCTTGGCCCAGAGTCTGGAAAACTCGCCGGGGACAAAATATACAGGGCAGTGAGAGGGGATTTTATTATTATTTTTTTTTATTTTGTTTTTTGAGATTTGTATGTACAGCAATACAGTTAATGGCCTTCTTCAGTCTAGAGCGTTGAGAGACTGTCCACTTTTCTCTTATTTCATGCATGGACAAAGATAAGGCCCTTCATGAGTGGTAAATACAGGGCAGTGAATTTTTAATCAGCTAATGAAAGTCAAAATGCTTGTCAAGAAGTTCAGTAGCCTGTCTGTTGGTCAATTCTAATGTTTTGAAACTGCCACCTAATAGGCCTTAAAGCACATGCAGTATCAGAAGAAACTCCCACAGCAGATTCATCACAGAATCATAGAATGGTTTCAGTTGGAAGAGAGCTTGAAGCCCACCCAGTTCCAACCCCCCTGCCCTGGGCAGGGACACCTCCCACCAGCCCAGGTTGCTCCAAGCCCCGTCCAACCTGGCCTTGAACCCCTCCAGGGATGGGGCAGCCACAGCTTCTCTGGGCAACCTGGGCCAGGGGCTCACCACCCTCAGAGTGAAGAATTTCTTCCTCAGATCTCATCTAAATCTCCCCTCTTTCAGTTTAAAACTGTTACCTCTCGTCTTACCGCTCCGCTCCCTGATAAAGAGTTGAGCGTAGGGATGAGGTGGGTGCTAGCTCCAGTGATGATCTCCTCTGTAGTCCCTGCTTGGCAGCCCCTGGTGGGACATGTTCTCTGAGGCGTCGGGGGCCCCTGTCCCGGTGGGTACCTTACAGTGCGGTACAGACGGGGAGACTGGGAATGAGGTCAGAAGGCGGTTACTGGGGGTAGGAAACAGAGCCATAAGGGAATAGCCTTTGGGTCCCCTGCAATAGTTAATACAGAGAAGATAGTCTGCCTTCAGTGATTCAGATCCAGTAAGACTTGTGAGTGCTAGATTGTAACGATAACGAGAATTGGTATTTTCTGTGTGACACTGTGGATTGTTGAGAAGATGGATTGATTTTGTTGTTTCTGTTTTCCTTTGAATTTTACCTAGATGCTATTTGAGTGTTGGGAGATAACATGTAAAAGAAGAATCTTTATGAGCAATTATGAATACTGAAGCAATCTGCATAGCGTGCAGAAGATTATGGTAATGTGGTTTAGATTTGATTTGCACAACCCACTGAAATACAAGGGTTAATTGTCTGTGGAACTGTGGCATGTGGGTTAATTTGAACAGATTAGATTACCATGATTAGCGGCGCCTGGGGAACAGCATGAAATGATTCACCATTTAAACTGGTTTGCTGCTGCTAGAATGAAAATAACCTAGGCAGAAAAATCAAATGATCATTGCTGAGGAAAGATAATGTATGTATAAAGTTTGGGAGTTGTGTATGTGTGGTTCTCTTATGTGTCTAATTCAACCCAAATAAAGCAATTTGCAAATTTGTTCTGAACTCAGAAGATATACCTGAAAAATAACTCTGAGATGTTGCAGAGAGATGGTCTATCTGGAAATCTGCATTTTTAAATGAGAGATTTAAAATGTTGACAGTACTTTATTTTTTTAATAAATGTGCCAAAATTAGGTGGACATAATTTAAAATAAATAATAATAATAGTTACTTAGAGTAGCAAATGCTGAAGCATAATGGAGGGTTTATTATTGCCATAAGTTTTTCTAAAACTCTTAAGGAGAAATGGAGGAATATTTCTGAGAAGCAGGGCTGTTTTCAGACAGAACTATGGTCATTCAAACAAGCTCTGTATAGCAAAACTTTCCACAATTTTCACGTTTTATCGGAAGTAAATTTATTGAAAACTAACGTCCATAGTATGAACATATGTATTAACTATAGGCGTATGTTTATATGTGGACTCGATCTGTATCTTCCTGCTTGTCAGCAATAAATTTCTATCTTTGAAAGCTAACACTTGCCACTAGTTTTAGCCCTTAGTCAGGCCCGTTGGGTATTGTCTTAAACAAAGATTTAATCAGACAAATTATTTTGTGTTATTTAGAAAGTAGTACTTGGATATTACGATTAGATAAACTCTTTGAACACATAACACTTGTAATTGCTGTACATGTATCTTACTGTTAATGTGATTATATAAATTAATTGCTAATCATTAAACTGTATATAATGTCTTACTATTTATTAGTGCAATTTCTTAAAATAATTGCTCTAGAAATTATGTTTTCCATTATAGATTTAAAGTTGCTCTTAATAAAATCTATCTATTAAAATTTGGCCTATATGTGTTTTATAATTAGTAGTCCCCAGTGATATTAATTATCAATCAGCATTCACTTAACGTTCAACAAATAACCTCATAAATCTTAAGTGTGTAGCCGGTTGTCTAATGCTTAGAGCAAGACATTGGGAAATCCTCCACTAATGTTGAGAGCTGGAGTGACTGACAAAATTCAGGCATTCAAAACATTTTTTATCAATCTAAATATGCTGAAATAGTGAAAGATTGTAAGAAAAGACTTTTTTGTAAGCTATTTCATATTAAAATAGTTTAGATCTCTTTTTGTTTGTTCTTCGCACTATTTTGAGTAATTCTGAGCTTCTAAGGTATGCTCAAGACAATTAAATATTTATGCTCTCAAAACTGAATTTTTAAAGCACATTTTCTGTTTACAGGAATCAGGTTTGCTTTGGTTTTATGGCTTGTCTTACAGGTTATAAGATACATCTTTTCTTCACTGGGGGAAAAAGTATGTCTTCATGTGTTTGTGAAGACTTTTGTTCTGCTGAAAAAGCAATAGGCAAGCCGAGTATAACATTTTGTGTTCTTCTATATTTCTACTTTTAAGTCCTAATACTTGTCATAATTTCCTTTTTGTTTTCTATTAGGCCTGAAATTAGAAACTCTTTAAAACCTAACAAACCCCCAGATTTTTTCACTCTTCTTTGCATAGCAACAGAAGTATGGCTATTACGGTTTGAAATAGAAATGAAGTACAACCTCTGCTTTTCAGCAGGTACTCAACTGGAACTTTTGCAAGTGGGATATCATGAGAAGTGAAACAGCTAGCTGCTGACTCTGCTGCTTTTGGCTACAGACTGCTGCTTTTATGAGTCATTTTTGTCCTTCTGCCTTTTTTGTGGTTTCTACGGACTTTATGGAAAAAGAAGTGCTTCTCCTTTTGCCTTGGATGTCGAGCAGGTCAGCTGGAGCAAGAGCAGTAACCTGGAAAACTGGCCATTTGTGCATGTGCAGATTCATTGTAGGCTGTTTATATAGTGACTCAGCCATATCCAGGAAATATATGGTATTGTATTACCCGATGCATGCAGTGCCCAGTTCATCTTCCGGAAGTCACAAGCAGAAATACAGAAGTCTAATGATCTATGGAAGCCCAGCTGGTAAAATGGATAGAGGTAAGATTAGGATTTGCCGTAGCTTGGTGATCAGGCGTGGTCCCGAATGACTACAGTACAAATATGCTTTATTTACTTATACTAGTAATTTGTTTTTCTGCCTTATTATTATGCTTTTTTTCCAAGGAAGTGAAAGGACCCTGTTGTAGGTCCTTGCATCAGCCACTGGTAATTAACAGTCAGGGTGCTATGTTTTGGGTCAAAGTCAATGATTTCAGCATGTTGTTGTTGGCTGACTCCCTTAAGGCAACCCTTTTCTCTTCCTCTCTGTTTGTCACCGTTTTTGCATGGGATCATAAAAAAAAAAACAAACAACAACTACTGAACTTTTACAAAATGAGGTAAGGAACTTTCCTCCTAGGAACTTCTTATGCTAGAGGAAACTATTGTAATCCAAAATATTTACTTTCTGCCCTCCACCACTGCTTCAATGTAACTACTAGCTTTTGTTTGAAAACAGAATGTCACTGTTTCCCATATTGCCCAGAAACAGTCCTCTCAAAATATTTTTTTGGTTTGTCTTTCTATTCTATTTTTAACTGGCACACACTGCCTGCTTTGCATATTGGTGCTAAGTTATTGAAAATTATTTTAGTTATCTGAAGACTGAAAAGTAGAGATACTTAGTACTGTCTGCCAGGTGAATTAGTGTCTGTTCATCACTCGTAATAGGAGTTATCTATTGTTCAATCACAGTTGTTGGCTGCCAAAATGATTACAAAGTCATGGGGATTTATGGATTCAGATACAAACAACTTCCAAGAACAGAGGAGTGTTCTTTTTTTGCATCTGTATTCCCATGGTAGCTACAGAGAGTAGGAAAAAAAAAAAAGGGTATTTGGGCAGAATTTTTTGGGAGTAGAGCATTGTTCAACGTTTCATGGGATGCTGCCAGTGTTTGAAGTACAGTATATAAACACTCTCTAAAATATGAAGTTATACCAATGTGTTATTTCTACTTGGGGCTGAACTTCTATATTGTATTCATGCCAGTTTTATTCTATCATGCAGGTTATAAAACTTTTACCACTTCGTGAAAATACTCCTTCTATGATTTTTACTTTCTCTTGAGAAGTAAAAAAAAAAACAAGACCCAACAACAAAAAAACGAACCGCCTTTGCTTATAATTTCCAACCACCAAATAAAATCCAGAAATTAAAAGGGCATATGCCCTAATCTTTCAGAACAGCAGATTTACAATGCAGTACTATAACATAGGAACACGTAATACCTTTCTAAAAATACTGTAAAAATAATAATACTGTTTCTAAATAGTAACAATGGTAATACCATTTCTAAAAAACAATATTTAGCAAAGTAGAATAAACTTCTTTTGTGCTGAGGCATTTGTAAATTATTATAATGTTATAGAATTTCAGTGTTTTTCATTTATTCATGTGCTTTTTTAAACTAAGACTTTTGTTCTCTTGAACAAAAATTGTGCCAGAATGCTGGTACAAACTCAAAATTCTATAGTGTTAACATTTGTAACGTATAATAGAAATATTGTAATAAATAATACATTAGTGTGACTACATCTGAGCAAAGCATACTCAGGTTTGTTCTCCTTTAATTTTCTTATTTATGTTAATGTACCTGCCGATTCACAAAATTCAGTCGCTTTCAACATAATCCTGACTGACTAGTGTTAATTAACAATGAGATTCTGTACTGAGTGAGAAGATTGTAGATTCCCTATAAATGAACTTAAGATTTTATTGAAGTGTCTTGTTAGGGAAGATGTTACATAATTGTTTATTTCATTCACATTATTAACACCTCTATCATTCGCTTCTTTGAGTAATAAAGCCTGTAGTGAGTAGCTCGTACAAATAGCAATTTTAAAGCTGGAGCTCAGTCTTTTATAGCTTTATACTTCGCCTTGTGATTTATACCCTTGCAAAATGAGTGTAAAACTACTACCCTGTCAGAAGGACAGGATTTTCATATATTCTTTGCAAAGGCAGAAATCACTACGGCAATGAAGATCAGGACCCAGAGGAGCAAATTCATCATCGGTGGAGCTCTGTTTACTTTGAGGGAGTAACATCAGTTTTGAGTATGTATCTTTCACTATCCTGAAACATCAGTGGTTATTTAAAAGAAAAACCGACAATAAATAAATATAACTTAAGTTGCATTAGGGATGAATTTGGTGTGGCTCTTTTGCATCTTTTTTTATTAACAAAAGTTTTGTTAAATGTTTATGACCATCCCAGACTGATCGGGCAAGCCCTTTGGGGGTTATCAGCTGCAGCACTGGATCGCAGTCAGGCAGGAGCTGCGATTGGATCACCTCTGTTAAAATCTTGACGTATAACTCACTTTTATCAGCGATGCTTTGTTGAATTTCATCTTTCACCTCAGCTCTTCCCACTAAGTATACCTTGAGCTAAGAAGCGATGCTGAACTGAAGGTAAACAGTGATCTTTAATTATGCCTTCATAGCTCATGAAACCACATTAACCTCACTTTCATTTTAGAACATCAGCGTTCTTTGGACAAACACTAAATTGTAGCTTCACTGACATCAGCTAAAACAAACTTCTTTAGTGGTCCTAGAGCGGTAGCTCTAAAAGGCATTGAGATTGTGAAATCCCAAATAATTTGCTTTTCCAGCCAGCTTTTAATATATTTCCCCTACAAATCAATTAATGTATCATAGAGCTCAGTTACCTGTCCATAAAATGGAAATGATACTTCCCATAAATCAAACAACTGTTACTCAGAACTGTGAAATTACGGTAACGAGAACCCTAATGATACAGTAGATAAATACTGTTGTAAGAATGCTCTCTCAGCTCTCTTAAGGTATTTTAAATTTGCAGCAAGTCTCGGTAAAGATGATAAAGTGGTGATGTGTATAAAAATAACAGGGGTTGGAAGAGAAATCAGCCTTGCAGTACTCTTTGTTTCAAACTCAACATTACCAACTACCACATGTGGTAGTGAAAATGTTGGTTCGTATTTTAAAAAGAAACTACAATCATTTAGATACAATGCCAATTATTAAGTGGTTTCTGTATGTCAGTTCCTCTAGGAGTTCTTCATTAGGAACAGGCCTGTTCCAAATCTATTAAGTCGTCTTACAGAAAAAGCAGAGTTTCCATTTCACTTTTCCTAGACTTATTTATTTATTTATTTATTTATCGTCTGAAGGATGAGTCAAGCAGCTGTAGTGGTGCCATCAGCCAGGCAAAATGTAATCATTTGAATATTCTTAATTAGGGTTCTAATTTTAATAGGCTTGCAGCACAGTGGAGAAGATTAGATATTTGTAGGTACTGGGGGAGGGGAGAAATAATTAGAAAGGCTATAAAAACTGATATCACAGTAAACTTTTCTGTCAGTTATCTCTTTGGGGACTAATTTAAATTAAAAAAAAAAAAGTTAAAAGGAAATCACTGCACAAACAGAAGTTCAAACTGGATGAAACCAGAACTAAGGGATGTGGCACATTCCCTGATTAAAGGAAAGGGAAAAAGGTGAAATTAATTCAGTGGGGCTCTGAATTCTCCTTTCAGAAATATTATCATTCTTTAAATACAGGGAAAAGGTTGGGATTTTATTTGTCTGTAGTGGTTTTTGTTTTACAAGAATATGCAAGAATATATGCAAATATGTAATAGTTAATGTGTAAGAGTAAAATCTTGTCATAAAAACACGCATATAGTTTTTTTAACAAATACTCAAAAGTATATTACCCATCTCACTGGCTAGTAATTATAGTCTCCTGTGTTCTACAAAGGAGCATTGTTCTCAGAATGTCGTTCTGTGTGATTTGTACCTTACCTTGTTAAGATGCAAGAGATTTTCTCATGTTAATTTAGCACTGTTTTAAAAAGCAATTACTGTGCTTGTATACTGTTTGTATAAGATAGGCATTCTTCTTTATATCTGACAACCCCAAAACAGTCGGTAGATATTCCGTGAGGTAAAACCTCACGAAGTTCAACAGATTCCTGCAGCTGGGAAGCAACAACCCCAGGCACCAGTACTTACTGGGAGTGGGACACATGTGACCAGAAAGCAGCTTTGCAGAAAAGGACCTGGGAGTCCTGGAGGACACCAGGTTGAACCTGACTTGTTCTTCTTACAGCAGTGCAAGTGGCTGGACGCCAAACTCTAAAGAGGAGAATACTAAGCTGTGTCCGTGACCTGGATAAACCTGCAGGTAAGTTTGGGGTGCTCTTACCGAGGGATAAGGATGATAGACAAAATTAAAAAATTAAAATGGAGGTTATTAGAGAGTGGAGAATACTATAGAAATGATCTGAGGTTGTTTCCGATGTCACTTGAGCACGACGCTTCTAAAAACTCTTTGCATACCACAGTGGGATTCGGATCTTAGTGGTCATACGTTAAGGTTGGCTGCCCTGGTGGGGAAGTTGAGAAAGAATCCAGGAATCATGTGTATGAGAAATGTACTGTAAAATTCAAGTAACTGTTGATAAATGCTCTTGGTCAAGTTGTTACCCCTTCAGAAAATTTGGGGCAAGTTTCTCAGAGTTGTGGACAGTGCTTACCTGTTCAGGAATGCAAAATGTAAACAGCTCGATGTCGTCATTCCAGCTGTATTTCTTGGCTAGATAGTGTTAGATACGACACAGAACTGCCTTAAGATGATGAGTCCTCCTGAACTTGCACTTGATCTTAGCTGCTTATAATGGCTATAGAGAATATTTCACTCAGTAAAACTCTGCTGTTCCTTTCTGGTTTTTTTCTCCCTATAAGCAGATTGCACTACAGCTGTCTCATTTGTGCACTGGAGGAGTTCTTCAGCCAGAACCGGGGCTCGGAGGGCTTTGCAGCCCTTTATGGAAAAGAATTTGATTCCTGCCTGGAGCAGAATGAAGGCTTCCAGATTAAGGCGAGCTTCCTGCTACAGTGCGAATTTTTGTGTAGCAGCTCATAATTTGGATGGAAGGTTAAGCGTTAGCAAATTGGGAATTTGTCATTTTTTAATTGAAAAATGCCAGCGTTTCATAGAAAGACATTGTCTAGCATTTCTGATGTAGATACCTGAAGAATTCAGCTGGACAGCTAATACGATACGGCAATATGATCCAGGTACTAAAATAACTTTTGGTTGTGGCAGATTCGAGGTGATGTTCCTGATTTATTCAGGCTTTTAACTCCCCTGTCCCTCGTCACCTAAGTCTTTCCTGTTGAAGAAATTCCATTTTATGTAAATACTTAAGTGTTCAGTAAACTAGAGGAAAGCAGATAGTGATTAGTTAGACTGTCTATGAGTTAAAAGCCTCACATTTGGTGTTACTCTAATGTAGATGTTGGAAGACAATTTTTAAAAGTTTGCTCCTATAAGTTCTATCAAAGGATAGAACTTTGTCTACTTTTCAATGTGTTTTTATTATTATTCTCCATAAATTTTCCTTGGGGTGATGTTTTTCGATTGAAAACAATTCAGTGTGATAGCCTTTTCTATTGCAAGACAGTAAGAATCCATCATTACAAAACCCTGTTGTTTTGTATTTTGAAGGCAGTGGGAAATAACATATTAATTTTGTTTATTTGTCTTACACTTGAGACTCCTTTGGGAATGTCACATATGCTTTCTAGACAGGATTAGAGAATTTGAAAGTGGAAGCCTGCTGCGGAGTAGCTAATAACCTGCTGGTCAGGACAGCCTGGTATAACTGGGTGACTGAGAATCAGATTTGATTTTGATAGCAGAGAGACTGAAATGTTAATTGGTGACATCCTAGGCGAAGGCCTTTTTATCTGATTATGAGCTATGTTCAAATAGAAACTTTTCTCAGCTCTCCGCTTCCTTCCCCCCCTCAAATGCTGCTTTAAAATTACAGAATTCTGCTTTCTCTATTAGAGACCAGTGCCCTCCACCAAGAAAATCTGGATCATCTGCCTGGATAAATCTAGAAGTAACTGTTCTTCGTGGTCTTCAATAATGTTCTTCACCCAAGAACCTCAAAGCACAGATGGTCTTAGTGAGGCAGGTAAGAGCCACTTCCATCTTCCGTCTTTTCTTACAGTCTGGCAGCTGTTTGAGTAGTTCACACAGTAAAATAATTTGTGCAGGAGAATAATAAATGAACAATGGGATGAACTTGCTTTTATAATCTCTTAGTCAAGGAAACCTATGCATCACTCACACATAAAATGCACATGGTATTTAATGAGCATAGGTGATCGGGCCATATGTTTTGCATTTTTTGTTTTCTTGCAGCACGGGGGATGCACTTCATGAAGTGCATCTTTTAAATGCCTCTTCCAGTACCATTTTTGTGTATCTTGAAGGACTCTCAACCAAGTGGTGGTGTAACTCAACACTCTGACAACACAATAAATTTGCTAAAGCAAAATTGCCGGTAGCAATAATAATAATAATGGAAAATTGCGATGCTGGTGCCTATTCTAAACATCGCAATTAAATAAAATCACTTACAAATTCCGAAGTTAACTTCTGAGATTGCAATTTTTAAGGACTCAAATATTTCAGGTTCTGAGAAATCTGGGGTTTAATTTCTCCTCTAGTTTTTTGTCAGAAGGTCACGCACAGTGGAACTGTTTGTGCACTGAGGGGAATATCTCGCTCTTGTGGGGTTTTTGAGCTCAAGGTCTTCAAACAGTATTAGTGAGGACATAGCAGCTTAAAATACATCCTGATCTTAAAGAAAACATAAGTAACACATTGCTTTAAGAAGGTGTTTTTGAACCAGCTTTGACAAAGCGATTAGGCTTTTTCAGTCTTTTAGTTTGATTTTGGCTTAACACTGAATTGTTTTAGCACTGGAATAGTTTAGAATATTCAGCACCTACAAATATAGTTTACCAGAGGAAGCGAGAATGAGTTTTCCAGAGATTTGTTCTTAGTGCTCATTGTAATATGAGTTATGTGGCTGAATCCTTAGTAATCTTGGGAAATTCTAAGTTCTGAGGAGTCAAGGATTAGGTTTTGAGCTGGTTCTGTTGTTCTGGTACAGACTGGAATGACTCATGTGCAAATACTGTACATATGTTATATGACATCTGGAATAAGTGTGTCCCAGAAGATTTTAAGATTGATTTTGAGACTGTTTCAATCTTGAATATAATCCCAAAATGACTTTTATCTAGTCCCTGTAGGCTGAAGCATCTTTGAGTCTAATTACGTTATGTATTGGGGATTAGACGAAATGGGGAAAGTATGTGAGAATTGGGCAGAGAAAATTATTGCCGTTCAGTAAAATAACTTCCAGTCCAGATCTTGTCCTACATTATGAATTATAGCCTTGTTTTTGCTGGAGTTCCTTTCATATATTTAAGACATTTATGACCAGAAAATTAGCTGTTGAATTACTAGACTCTCTTCCTTAGGTACTTTTGTGCCAGAAGATGGAGCTGGAGAGCCTGGATTCAGGATCTCGGCAGCACATCACTTTGAGTAGTCTTGACCTCAGTTTTGTAACCTGCATAGACGAGATCAAAAGAAGGAAAACTGTGATTGCAGCTATTTCACCTTTTTATAACCTTCTAGCCTTAAAAACATAGTAAAAGTCAATCTATAGTAGTTAATAAACAAGTACACATTTCAATGGGAAACATTCATAGGATGATATTTACATTTTTTCTTTGCCTATGAAATACCCATAGAGTAATTTTCTATTCCATTGGGAGACATCTCAAATGTTAAACTGAATGGAGTATGTAAGATTATTCATGCCTAACTATTTGCAGAATCAGGACTTTATTTTCTTTTATTGAATTGTGAAAAGTAAGGGATATGATTCTGCAAACTCTTTCACAGGCAGACCTCATACAGAAACTAATGCAATTATAAAGTAAGATGCTTAACACCAATTAGTATCAAGAGCTAAATTCAAGATTTGGGTACTCTGATGGGTGCCCCTAGTGGGCAGTATTTTTGTGTACTATTTGATAACTTATAAAACTATACTCCTGAAACACGTGCACATGAATTCCATTTTCAACATTTCTAAGTAAAATAAAAATGTGTACATTTCATTAACACATATGGTAGCATTTTTAAAAAGAATCCTAGTCATTTACAAACATAGCAACTTCCCCCTCTCCCTCCCACTAATATTTCAGTCACTAAGGATCTAACTAACCCTACAAAAATAAGTTAAAATAAAATTTTATAATTTGCTTTTTTTAATAGCAACAGTCTCCAGTGTGTACATAGTGTTGCTGCCACTTTACTTATTGTAAATATCACATACAGAACAATAGGCTTTTTCTTTCCTATTTATAATTCCTAACAGCTTTCCTATTTTCAAAACAATTCTTAAATGTTTCCAAAGCACTTTGAAGATGAGTACTATTTTGATATTTAATTTAAAAAGTAGTATATTTGGTCACTTACTCTTATGCAAAGCCCATGTTTGTTTATTAAGAACTCCTCAGGGAGGTTTGCATTATTGGGCATTAATTCATTGGTGGGTGGCACCACATGGATGAAATTCTTCCTAGCTTGAAACGCCCTCGCTGTCTTTTAGTCCATGTATTCAGTGGAAACAGAAGTCCCTTCTTTCCTGAACCTTCTACCCACTCTCTGAGCTTCTCTGTTTTACATTAGATCTTTTTGCTTTTAATTATCATGTAAATCCTGCTGTATTGTTTCTTGGCAAATACTAAGCTACTTCCAGCCTGCCCTATTCCCCGCGCTCGCCAACTTTGTAGTTATTGTAAACGCTGTCCATGACCAGTAAAATACCACTAGTTCTAGTGTCGGTGTCTGGAATCTGTTTCCAGGTGACATGACACGGTGTGGGTCTGATTCACTGGTGTGTTATTACAGATTTTTGAAACAACTGCTTTGAAATCAGTAGAATTACCCCAATATGGAAGTGAGGTAATGTAGTTATGAATCAGCGTAAAAACTGAAATAGCACAGGCTGGAATCAGCATTACTTCCGCTGCACATAATTCTTAAATAATTTGTGATAATAAAAATCACTTTATTTCTTGCAGAATTATGTCATAAATGGATATACCTGAGGAAGGGACTGAAGAAGGAAGGACTCTCAGCTGACAACATGGTGAGTATGATAAGTAGTGTTCAATAATAGAATATGGAAGCCTTACGCATAGAACTCTATGTCTTAATAGTTTTCTGGTAATATCAGCTATTTCACAGTGCATTGAAAGTTCTCCAAGATATAAAGAGGTGCACCATACTAAAGGACAAATCATATTCATGTTGGTCATATTTTGAAACCAGCCATTTTATGAAATAACTAAAACTTTTGAGTCACTTTGCAAAATGACTTGAATGACAGACATTCTATTACGTTGTCTGTTTCACTCAGTTATTTCATGAGGTGCCTAAATGTTTCAAGCATTTCTTGAAATGACTATTACGTTACTATTACAGTCATAGAACCTATAGCTGCTAATGTTCCATTGCAGCGTTTTTCATGAACAGTAAATACTTCCATAGAAAAGTAAGAACCTGAGGAACTCCTTTCCAATAAGGATATTAATAAATAAATAACAGAGCATGAAAATGATCTTTTACATGTATTTATATGTTTCAGTTTACTGCCCTAGATTTTCTAGGAACCTTTCCTACTTCCCGTTGCTTTCAGTAGACCTTGTTATTTATTATTTTGGTCATTTCTCTCCCCTATATATTTGAGATTGAAGAAAAATATTTCTGTGGAAATGTTTAGCTTCTGGCCCCAGTACCTCTGGCTTCTTTTTAGAAAGATTTGGTTCTTTTAGAAAGATTCTTCTAAGCTACAGGAAGTTGTTTCGCATTTTGTTGCTAAGGCCCCAGGCTTAGACCCATGCTTGCTACGTGATTTGCTCCAGAGTGAGTCAGATGTCCCATGAGTCATGTCATGGTCTGGACTACTTCACAGCAAGCTGTGATGAGCCCAGGCTTCTAGATGTGGCAGCTTTGGCCTAGAGAGAAAGAACGAAGGGATCCACGCACTTGACAGTTCTCACAGGACTGTGGTTCTAGAAATAGGCCTACTTTTGATATTCCCAATGGCACCATGCCACTCTTCTAGTATGTAAAACACAAGCTCTCATAAAAGTATAGTCCCTTTGCTTGGTTATTTATATTTATTTCTAAATAAATAATAGATATCTATCTGTATATTGATACGATATTAGAATTCCATATTAAGCCTAAAGTGTTATTACTAACAAATAACAATAGAAAACTATCCTTCATGCTCAACTATAAATCAGTGGACTTGAAACTTAGAGAAAATACAGTTCTCTTCATTTTCTGAACTGTAAAGCTTGACCATATGGTCTTTTATGTAGTGAACTCTCAGGTAAATCAGAGACTTGGCTCACAGAAGTAGCAGAGTACAGGTTTACCTCGTAGGTCTGTAATTTGCATCTGGCTCTACTTGACTCTTGGTTCTAACCATGTAATGCCAATAACATCAGGTTCTCCAGCCTCCTGCTTATATTGAAGATGACTAATAAGCAAAATATGGTCTCAGGGGATGCAGAAGTCATCTTTTTAATCTAAAAAACCAAATACTCAAAGCCATACCTGTTTCTTTTTGATGTAGAAAGTGATTTAAAAAGCGTGTATTTTTGCATAAAACTGCTGTGAAATTTCTAATGGTTGTGCTCTTACGTTAATCCCACTGAAAATTGGTAGAGAGTTCTCAAATCACTCTTCTCCTGGGTCTGGTTTCAGAACCTTGTGTGCAGAGAGTAGTAGTACTCCTTGAGCCACATGCCTAAATGAGTGACTGCTGTAGTGAAACATTATCTGTGCTGCTTTTCTGTGGGGAAAAAAATCATTGCAGTAATGGAATCTGTTTAGACTCACTGAAGGGCATTTTGCTCAGAGCATTAATACCTGTAGTGGGATTGAGGCCCGCAGAACAAATGTTTATGCTCACCCTTTATGAAAAACTAAGAAAGATGAGAATCTGGTCATAGTTTTCCAGTTTATGGCATTACCTGGTTGAACTAATGTTTATTGTAAGATGATATATTCCTAGGGCTATTACTCTAAATTTTGAAATGAGAACACAATTAGCTCGTGACCTCATTATAACCAACAGTTGCATTTGCTGTTCTGCATTTTTGTAGCTGAGACTACATTGAGTGGGGGGGAAAAAAAGCTGATCTCAAAGGTGAATGGATAATAAATCTTGCAGACCATTAATAATCTGCTAAAGCCCACAGTGCTTTATCTTATGTACTTTTTGTCAAATGGTTATACTCTCCCAGACATTTTCTAATTAGCCTCTTTCAGTCTCCTTCTATCAGTTCTATCAGTTTCATTTCCCTGTACTACACTTAACGCTCACATTTCAAAGCTTGTATTTTTATGCTAAATACTTCTGCTGCATAATTAATTTGTCTTAAAAGAGAGTGTGTATGAATAAAACAGATTAATATTCTTCCCAGTCTTTCACAGTCTAAATTTATGTTGGAAAATTGTTAAGAAAGCTTTTCTCACTCTATTTCTGTCCTTGAATGTAATTCCCTAGGCAATATTGAATCTTTTCTATGTAGAGGAGGGCAAAGACTTCAGCTGTTGCTGCAAACTCTCCCAGAACATCTCTACTGATGCTCTAGAATTCAGTGTAACCTCACTCCGTGTTTAAAGTATAAAGGTTATAAATAGCATTTCTGCAAGATCAAAGAAAGTACAGCAGTGATTTTTAACTTTAAACAATAAAGGCAATGCCAAATATGCTTATCTTCTGTGGTTTACCCCTCTAGTTCAGCTTCATCCTACGCTGTTCCACTTCCCTGCACAGAAGAAACATGTAAGTCTTGGTGTGAGGCCCACTGAAGCAAAGGAGAGTTTTCTCTCTGATTTCGGTGAACCAGCTATCCGTTGTCATTCACATGATCTGTGAGTGCAGGAGACCATTCTTTTGAAAGGAGTAAGTGGTGTATCTATTGCTTCTCTACCACAAAAAGTGTGGAAATCCTTTTCTGGTGTTTTAGTTCTGAATCGTTAGTTGTGTGAAAATTGCAGCTCCTCCTATTTGTGTCAGTGTCCTGTGTCTCATCATCCCGTTTCACCGTTTGTAGGTACTAAAGATGACCTTTTCTAAAGTGACTTCAGGCAGCAATGATTCCTTGGTCTGGATTCAGTAATTGCGTGATTCAGTCAGAAGGCTGTAATCGTATGACAAATGAGAAGTAATTAAATACCAAAATTATTCAGTGACTCTTAACGTAGGGATTTAAATGTGCTTTGTTGCATTGTAGTGCTTTAGAATATTTTATGTTACTTGCACAGGCATAAAGTCTGTAACCCATAAAACAAGGAAAAGGCCTAATTGCTCTGTGCATGGATTATTTATAACTAAGTGGTCTGTGAAGGAATAAGAGTCCATAAAAAGAATGCCACTGAATTAAAAGCAATCTGTTTGCCTCATTTTAATTGGGATGAGAATATTAGCTCATAGGTTTCAGAAACATTGCCTTATGAATATGATGCTTGCATTCTAATTTTAAAATGGAAAGACGAGAAATAAATATTGATTAAGAAACCTTGTGTATCAGGAGTATAGTCACTGTATGACAGATGAAGCCACTAGGCCTTGTGAGATTTATATTTGTCTTATTTGTTGAAAAGTTTGAATTTACCGATTTACTTGGGAGGGGCAAGGAGAACTCAAGATTTGTTTAACATGGGATTATCTTCATAGAGTAACTATTGTCTACATACGGATTCATGGGGGCATAACTAGGCACAAATCAAATATGGAAAGAGTGTTTATGTCAGCATACCTCACTTTCCTCCCATTTTTTCCCTTGGTTCCTTTGTTCTCTCCTCTGTCTTAGTGAACCCATGGATCTCGACCTCTTGGGACACATGATTAAGCCTTCTCCTTCTCATTCTCTCCTTGTCTGGAAGATACTGGCATAGGTTATACCAGTGCACAGTTTTTGTGGAATAATCTTCGGCCAGAACTTGTTTAAAGTTGGCAAATGGGGATGTCAGGCATGCAAAATATATTTAGTTTTGTTGAACGTGTGAAATAATTTCCTCCTGGATTCTCTTAAGTGCCACAACTCAGCCCAGAGTCAAGTTTTACATCCAAGTTGTTACAGAAATAGTAATACTTCAGTCATATAATGGCTTGAACAGCACTGTTATATGCACAATTAAAAATCTGTCCCTAAGGTGATACTAAAATCCATTATCACCCTTGAAAGCTACTGTGGACACTTGACATTTAAATTGATACATCGGTACGTTAATGCTCACCTTTTGCTAACCTGTTGGGTAGTTAGTCTCATTTAATTTTCCCCTTTAGTGAAGCTATTGCTACTGCTCTACATGTAATTAATAATTTTCTTGATTCATGGTCCAATATGCATACCTTTCAAAAAATACAGTTTTGGAAGCTTGCGATGGGTTTTTGTGCGGGAGAAGTAGGGAAGCTGGTGTTATATCGTCATGGGTACTATCCAGAAAAGGAAACAAAAAAAACCCCAAACCCAAAATTGATGTACTTTATCTGCCTGATTTATATTTCACATGAACTAACATTTGCTACCTGACTGAAAAGAAAGAAAGAAACAAAAACTACAAATGAATAAGACTGCATAATGGGAAGAGCTCTGCGCTGTGAAAACTAATTGAAAAAAAAATGGCACTTGCAGTTGAACTAGGTGTAGCGGCAAATAGCTTGCTCTGTTCTGAAACACTTAGGCTGGAATAATGTAAGAGATGAAGAGTAACCTTAATACCTGAAGGTCAGGGAGAAGTAATGTGTGTTAATTTTCTTAACAGCATATTTTGGTTCTAATTTTAAACTGATAATAGGCAGCATAGCAGAATCTGTATTTAGCAATGACAACAATAAATGTGTGCCACATTCAGTTTAACAATTTTACCCATACGGTAGGAAAGTGATGCTATTTAATAAGCACAATGGAGGTCTGAATTGTGACTGGAAGCACTTTTCCTTAGTAAAGTAAGTCTTTTGTTAAAATATCTTAAAAAATAAAATGCTGCTTCAGTATAGTCTCTTAAAAATGATACAGTTTGCTAAATGTATATATTCAAATAGGTAGTAACTTTGCTAAATATATATACTTATGCAGCTAGTGGTGCTAACTCTGGAGACACCAGGGAAGATAAAGACTCTAAGTGGTTATTTTTCTTGGAAGAAATATTTCAGCTTCAGCAAATTGTCCACTGATACCGAGGGTTATCAGATGACATGTACCTTCCCATACCTTAACTACCGCCTGCCTTGAAATCCCATTTCAATACTTCTCATTATCCTATACCTTAAGTAAGAATAGAAAAACTGAAAACCCAGAAAAGATGTAACGCTCATGATATATGTGAAATGTGGTTATCTTTCTTCCGTTTTTAATTAAAAATTGGTTAGACTTTGAAAAGAAGCAAGCCCATGTACTGTTTTGAAGCTAACTGTAAGATAACTACTTTTTGGTAAGAAAACTGTTATTTGGCACTCTTATACGCAGTAGCAAAAGGCATCGGATCAACCGCTAACAGTTAACAGTAGATGCAGAAGGCATTTACTAATAATGAAATTATTACCAGCTTTGTGTAGGCTTCAAAGATACAAGACATACAGCTGTCAACAACTACTGGTGCCTAGTCCGTATGTTCCTTCAGGGTTTGGGTTTTGTTGGGTTTTTTTACGTCATTTCAGAGACCCCTACCAGGTCATAAGGAAAAAGGACTTTTCCTGACAGCCAGAATCTATCTTGGACTACATGAAGATATCTTAGGCATGGGTTGGGGCTTAAGAATCCGCTCTAGGTCTTCAGCCATAAATATGGATACTGCAGTAGGAAAAAACATCCCTTTAAAGGGAAAGATCAGCTATGATGAGGGCATAAGTACAATCTTCCGTTCAAAAAAGCAAAGATGGAAGGTAGGGCTGAAAGGCTTTCGTCTGTGTGTGTGTGCATGTGTGTCCCCCCAGTTTTTTGATGTATAACAGACCGAATTAGCTCTTTCCTTTCTTCAGAGAACCTAAATAGATATTACATGACTCGTAGGAAACCCAGCTATTAATACAGCATCATGGATACTATGGCAGAACTCAAACTATTAAAAACAAGCTAAACAAAAAAATCTAGTAAGCAAAACTCCTATTTCATTTATACTTTCTTGCAATCTTTTTTCTGACCTATGGCTGTAGTGTCTTGTAGAAGTTCAAGATAAAAGTTCGTTTCAGGTAATAAAGTGCACTTAAATTTTCATAAGTCTTCATGTAAAAAACAAATCCTAAGCTGATTGACTTGTACAATTTGTGATTCACCCGTAGTCACTGGAGCTTAGACCAGAGGATATATTCTAAAAATGCCATGTTATCAGTGGATTGTCAGGTCATTTCTGATTTAGCCCCTGGCTCTAACCAGACTGTCCTGCTTTCTGAGAGAGTAATAAAAAGATAAGCCCTGAGAGGTATATTAAAAAAAAAAAAAGTAGCTCATTTGCATTCAGATCATCTCTTTCTATTTTATCTTCTAAAAATTATCATAGATTTGATGAAAAGTAGAGAAAAGAAGCGTAAGTCCAAAGAGAGGTTAACAGCAGAGTTTCTTATTATGATAACTTTAGTAGATAACTGATGCATACAAAAACGTCTTTCCACTCACTGCGATCTAGTGTACAGTGTATTACATTATTGATCAGCAGTATTAGATGTGACACTGGAGTGTCAAATAACTTCACAACCAGCTAAAATACAGAATTTCATCTTAATAAGGGTCCTCTTAAAATGCTGACATGGTCCCTTAAATTTGATGACACTTAATTTTGGCCACCATCGCACAGAGCATGCGAAATATTTTATTGCAAGAAACAATATTAAACGGATATAGGAATGTGTTCATAATATATACACCGCACACAATATTTTCAACCACATTATCTGATATACCGCTAACAGAAGCCTGTAGGGCAATCTGTTCCCAAATTTACAATTCTGATCTTCTAACGTAAATGCCCTTACATACATTTAGTACAAAGGAGTGAAGATCCTCAAGTAGTATAAAGCCGTTTTGCTCTACTAACCCAAGAACATTAGATAATGGTATTTACCATTAGCAGAATTTTGGTAGGATGTACAAACATAGACCTCTTTTATGCAGAGCAGACCCTGTTCCAAGGACCATAGAATCATCGACGTGCAAATAAGATTACAGAATAGAGATTAAAACTTGATGGCAGATAGCAAACACTGCTGTTTCTTCCTCTGTGACAGACTATTCAAGGGGAAGTTTACTTCTGGTAACACTTTTGATCAAAAACATAACACTGAAATTTAGAAAGTAAGTACCTTTGAGCATGGGTAACCTTAGAATGTGGTTTAAAAGGGCAGATTTCTAAAAGATACTGTTCTTTCAGTTATTTTTGTTTCTTTTTTTTTTTTACATTAAGCTTATCTGTGAAGAATAGAAGCTGTTATATCACAATATGTGAAGAAAACAAACCCAATAGAAATAATTGCTGCCACATAGGTCAGGAGTCTGCTGCGCATCACAGCATGTTTTGTGGCCATCAGTGGTTAGTACGTTCTGTGCATGGGTTTTAGTGGAAGTGGGTTCCATAGGCTTAGACTATTCTGAAAGATGAATCAGAACATGGAAGGAAGCTCCCGTGTACTCATTCTGTACAAGGCACTTGCTTGCTTTCCACAAACTGGGGAGGAGAGAACCCAAAAAAGAGGGGCGGGGGGGGGGCAAGGAGTGAGTTGCTCATATTGGCCTTTGGAGTATCAAAGCTGTTGATTGAAACCTATCTCAGATGAGTAACTTTTCAGTTTATAGAAGTTTGCTACATTATGAATATCTGCATCTCAGCTGGATACTCAGCATCTGTATGTCAAGAATCCTTAGTGGTACCTAGTATCCTCACCTCGCCCCTTTGCACTGCCGCTAAAATGTTTTCCTTTCATTGTAAAGTCAGTGAGACTTTTACTCGGGTAGAATTTTGTGGCGTTAAGAAACGTGATCTTTTATGCATGTTCTGCGTGAGCCTTTCAGAAAGACTTATGTATTATGCAGAGGCTAAATATATTTGGATGTAAAGACTGATACAGTTCTAACCAGTTTCAAATTAATTTACTTTGATTGATATAAAAAGCAGCCATTCTCCATATTACTGACTTTATAGAATAGTTTACTCAGGTTGAAGAAAACAAATGTTTGTTGGAGAGATATGAGAAAGTGCATACAGATGATCATCACAGGGATGGTTGAGAATGTCATAAAAATACTGTCAACTTCTTCATACCATCAAATTTTAGATCAGTATGCAGGCCTGCAGTTAAGCTTTAATTTTACTCCATTATCATCTATAGTAAATTCTTTAATATTTAAAACAGTAAATATTAAAAAGTTGGAAAATAGTTAAGAAAAATCAGAAGGAGTTAGGTTTTTTTGATCTTTCTTGTTCGTAGAAGGATAGGAGAGTCTTTGCCTCTTATGAAAGTAGTTTTTAAAGTTCTGGGCAATAGTGATCTATGAAATATAAATCGATGGCTACGTGGTCTGACTTCTAGCAGCTATGTTAAAAAAAAGTGAGTAAAAGTATATTGTTTTAACTTCCGTGGAAGCAATGGTTATAATTGCCAGAAGGACGTGGTGTAATGGCAGGGCATATGTTGTATGCTATTAGGCCACAGTATGAAAGGATTTGAAAATAGCAGTCATACACATATGATAGGTCTGTATGTGTAATTAACAATTAGTTCTTTGCACCGTCTGTGCTAGGCTACTCTGTGTCGGCTTGGTGACTAGGTAGGTGAATCTGTTGGGATACAATACTTTCATCTAAAGCAAAGTAGTTGCTGTATTTTATTTAAATCATGAAGATAAAACCATGAAGCAATCAAATAAATCTTTCATTGCCTTTGGCTTCTAGTAATAATTTAAAACATTGCCAACAAATAGATGCCGCCTAACATGTTTTTAATATATTTATTTTGAAACATGTACATATCACTATCTTGCATAAATGTCCTTTATTTACACGTGCAATTTCACATATAAATGGCCCCAGGAAATTTGAGAGTGTTTATTTTCTGTTGCTGCTGTTTATTAATCTTCAAGGTGTTGCTCAAGTATTTGTATGCAACTGCCATGGCATTAGAACTAGAATGTTGTAAAAATAGGAGTAAAATAAAAAAAAAAAAAAAGCCTGAGTGTTTTGGGTTTTTTTAGAGAGAAGATAGTCTTCGCAGCAGATACAGACAACGTTTGATACTTCCTCTTGTTGCAGAGCATCTTAACTGAGAAGCAGCTGTTAACAATGCAGACTTCGGAGTGCCTGTGTCTGCTTAGTGCCTTCAGGCCGGGTTTAGAAAGATCAGTGTTAGAGAGAGGAAGGTCGGGTTGTTTAATCAGCTAAGCATAAGCCATCCGGAATGTCAGGGTCAACATTGCTAATATATATCAGGGTAAGTCAAGAATCAGGCCCATCTGCTAACAGAAATAAAAGTTATAGCTTAAGCAACCAAACGGTATGCAAATAAACAGCTTAGATGTATTGCAGAGTATTGAGCATAAGTTTCTGTTTTGTACAGTTGTTTGAAGGCAAGAGGGAATTCCAGAGCTCGCTGTTTGAATTACAGCTTTAGTTTCGTCATTTGCTGTTACTTAGACTTAAAATGTTCTGAAGTGGTAATGAAAACAAAATTAAAAGAAAAGGTTACTTGACAGAGACCGTGCTAGGGCTTTTTTCACCGACTTGAAATGGTTTTAATCCTGATCAGATATTAACTTCCTCTTGAAGCTCAAAGAACGGTGTGTGTTATATATAAGATTATTTCTGTGCCAAAGTGCTACAGCATATTTTTGCAGTCTAAGTCTATGGTAGCATTTTAGTTTGACTCAGGAGTGCATTTTTGAAGCTAATCTACCAGTCTTACCTATTTACTGTGCTTTGGTTCACGTTGTGGATTGATCTTGGAAACTCCAGTTGCGTTCCTTTTAGATGAAACTAAATCAAATGTGTGTTTCTGAAATACATGTAACACGGTACCACTCAAATGGGCATGCGCTCCTTGGAACCAGCCCGGACCTGGTCTGAAGGAAGGCCTTCTGAAGTGTGTGGGAAATGGTCTTTGGCTTCTCAGCAGCTCTTCTGATCGGCAGCTCCTCTGTTAACTGTGCTGCACTACGAGACATTGCTAGCAACAGCCTGCACGGCGTCTTCTCAGGGCTTTCTCCTTAGACGCTTTTGCTTAGTGATGACCTAAGAATTGCCTTCTGCAGTAAGTTCTCTAAGCAGTGAGTCACCTGTTTACTCAGTGTTGGTTCTCCCCTCGAAAATGGAGTGGGAGCTGGCATTAGGAGCCCGTTACAATGCACAGAATGGAGCTGCAGTTGCTACTGTAATACTACTGGATTTAAGTAGCGTCTTCCTCAATACGGTCCAACTTGTCTAAAAATCCAATTTCCCCTCTGTAGGTGTAATCTCAATATCCACGTTTCTCAAATCAGCAGAAAAAGCCTTTTATTCTTTAGTTTCTTGTTTTGTTTGCCTTTCACTAAAAAGGAAACATTTTTCTTACCCTCTGATGCATGATTTTCTTATATATTATTGGCAGAGTTCTGAGCGTTTTCAAGTTCTGTGTGGTGAAAAGTCATTGCTAAGGAGAGCTGAAGTCAAAAAGGGTCTTTCATGACTTATTTGACAAAGTAATTGGCACAGGAAACATTTCTAATCAAATCAGGAACAGACCTTTGATTGTACTCTACATCTGTGAAATAGGGAAAAAAGGGAAAAGGAGGGAGGAGAGGGGTAGATTGTAGCTCTTCCTCTCTTTTTAAGCCAGATTTTCAAAGAAGGATCTAAAATTGCATGTGAAGGTTGGGTTGATTTTTTTTTCCCTTTCATATGCAGACTAAGAATGCAATTTTACAGGCCTGTTTAAAGTTTGGTCTGTAAAAATCAGCCCTTTGCTTTGTATTTTGGGAACTTCTTAATCTTGGGAACTTCTTAATCTCTTCAGGCCGTTGAAGGTCAATCAAATGCTGCGTGTTTCGTTCTTCCTTTACCACAGTTTGTTTATTGAGGTTCGACTTTCAGGCAAAGAAATAGATATTTTGTGTTAGCATTGTATCAGTTGTAGCATGGGATTCTGTGCAGGTTCATTTACTCTAGAAAGATGGGTAAATTGCCTCCTGGGAAGATGTGCGCAACCTGGCCCTGATGCTTCTGCTTCACGATACAGCATACTTAAGGTCCGTTTGGCTGTCTCTGACTATCTAAGGTCTGCAGTGCTCGCGTGCGTTTTTCCATCTCGGCTTTTTAATGTAAAATACATGGTGTAGGTATGATCACTCGTGGAAAGTGAATAATCTTAGGAACAATTACTTAATCTAGTCCTGGTCCTTTGCGTGTCTGTAACTTTTTATTCTGAAGGTAAATTAATCACACTTCCATGGAAGTGGAAATACCCGTTTCTTATTTTCTCCCTTTCTCCCCCTGCAGGGAGGGGGTGAGCAAATGGCCGGGTGGGAGTCTGGCTGCTAGCAAGGGCCAAGCCACCACAAGAACCACGTATACTCAACCTTAGAGATCTCATCGAGAATTTACTGTTTGTTCTCAGCCAATATTTCTTACGAACATGTGGCATGGTAAGTGGTAGGTGAGATCAATGCTCAGCCCCAACTCCCACTTTTTTTGGTTCGTGCGTTCTCAAGATAGTCATGTGGCCTCAGGAATTCTCTGATACCATACTGCTGAGATGAGTGATCATCATCAGAGGAACAATTTCTTCATTGTCAGTCCTCAAGTTTCTTTCATTTTTCCGCTCCTTAAGACACTCCCAAATCAGTTGCAGACCAGCTAAAGTAACATCTCAGTTACTCTTTCCAGAGGAGCAATGTGGAAAGCTAGAATAGCTGTAGCCCCACACTGACAGTATTGATGTGTCCTCTGTGTCGTACTAAGTGTCTTGATAATGCTGAATGAAGCTATGAAGAAAAAAGTGTAGAGGATTTCAATGTTTGCCTCTCATCTCAGAGGAACGTGGGGCTAGTGGAACGCTCTTTTGGAAGATGTTATGAATTAGAGATGTCTGAATACTTTAGCCACTGATTTATTGCACCAAAGGGTAAAGTTTTTATCATCACTTATTCATCCTAGACATCCAGACATAAATTAAAACAGACCATCTGCTCCACGTTTGAAAGAAAGTACGCGCACACCTACCATTCCAGACTAGGTTTGCCTGCATTTCACTTGCTGTAGTTGGTTGAGAGGATGAGAATTCAAAACATGTATTGTTCATCATGCAAGGCAAGGGTGGACTCGGCTGTAATCTACGACTGCCGATGGTTTCTTTCCACTCACCCTTGCTCCAGCTGTTTGGTGAATATGAGAAATTGTCACTAATCTGTAAAACTTATAGTTGAGGTGATCATGGACATAAGAATTATCAAAGAGTAGTTCTTAAAGTAGATTCATTGCGAAGAGTGACAATGCTGCCATCAGTGTGTTTTAATAGATAATTTTTATTTGTTTGATCAAACCCAAGAACATACTTAATTTTAAAGTCAGTGGAATTTTTCCTGGATGAGACTATGAAGAATATAGTGCTTATACTCACAGCACACGGGCAATGGAGTAGAACAACTTATAAGTGGTTTGGCAATAAAGACTTATTTTTTCTTCGCTAAACCTCTGCTAGCAAAATTCATAAGCTGGTGATATCTGCCTCTACACTGGAAAGTATTTATTGACTTTATTGACAATTTAATATACTTTGTCAAGTTTTGTTGGTTAGTTCTTATTGATCCAGAGACATGTGGGATTACTTTTGCTTCCTAAGCGAATGAATGTGCAAACACATTCTGATCTGGGGAAGATTGGTGCATACGGCTTTGTAATTCACTTCTGAAAAGCATCATTATGATGAATATTTAAGATAGAAATTACAGTATTTAACATAAAAATACATGAAAGGTCATTATGTGTATTTATTTTTTAAATTCTGTATAAATTCAGTGAGGCTTTTGGGAAGACAGGATAACATGAGCTGGATTTTATATTGAGTTTGGTAACCTCGGATTCTTTTGTCTTTTATCTTTCTGCTAGAACTTGTTATGACCTAATATTATGTATAATTTTGTAATTATTTTCTTTCAAATTAAAGCATTCTTGCTTGGTGTTGATATATTGGGGGGGGAGAACACTTGTGAATGTAATTCAAATTTCATATTGCTGAAGTGACCCTTTACAAAATTTCACTGAGCATTGGATGAGGTTAAAACTGAGTGGATAACTCGTATCACTCAGGAGTAAAAAAACGTATTTAATTCCGTGTTACAAGTTTTCAGCGGCCCACAAGAAATTAAAAATCAAAAAACAAGTTCCACTGAAAGTCCAGAGAAATGGGTTCCTTGTTATTTTTAGTTTACTCCTTTTTCTGCAGATGTCTCCCCACCTGTAGAACACCTGGAAAAACCTTGCACTATGTGTTCATTATTTTATGGGCTGTATTGAACATCAGCTGTCGTTGCTACTGCTGTAAGTTTTTTGTGTCAGTATGCTGAATTTCTCCAAGGAATGCTAGTATCAGCAGTGACAGTAGTAACATACTTGTGAGAAATGAGTGCAACAAAAGTAGTTGTTTGCAAAAATTAAACAAATGTATTCCTTATTCCTCTGGTAAAGCTCTGCATTTCCGATTAATAGTACATTTTTCGTGAAACAAAATATATATTTCCCCAGGTGTTTAATCATCTAATGAGTATAGAACTGTTTTCAATAAAGGAAATACCAAGCAGATTTGAAGCAAAACAGTGCTGGTTAATGTGTTTTGATTATAGGCTGTGCTCAAGTAAATAAACATTTATTCTAAAACTTCAGCTACCTTTAATCTCATACCTTATACATACTGAAATCCAGACTGATGAATGTTGAATCAAAAGCAGACATAAAATAGTTCCTTTGAGTTCTCCTAATTCAGAGGCATACTGTTTTTACGGCTTTTTTTTTTTTTTGTTAATTCTTAAAACTAAGATAAGGTTTAGTTTTGAGGGGAAAAAGATTCCTAATGCCATTTTGAATGTTGTAAAAGAAGAGATAAAAAGAAATTGGTGTATTTCTTGTGACCACTATGGAAGGAACATTTGTGCACCTTGTTATTTCTTGTAGGTGTACCCCCAGATTTTCATGAGTTGAGCAGCTGTCCTAGTGAAAACAAGTCTGTTTTAATAAGTATTTGAAAGGCAATAAAGCACAGAACCATCTCGGTAAGACTCTGTTGTTTTAGTTTTATTGAGGTTTGGGGATGACTTGCAAAACCTGAAAGTTGTCTCCTTGGGGAGCTAGTAATTTGACAGTTTAGATTCTAGGGAGATTCAACTCTCAATAGGAAGGACCTAATGCAGCTTTCAGGACCAGGAATTCTAAACATACAGTTGGTTATCCTTGAAACAAAAACGTTTTAAATCTCTTCTGTGGACAGGAGTTGCTTCTGTGTTATTTCTCATAACCCATTAACAATTTCACGCCTGGAGAAAACACATAGTGCTGTGTTATTTCCTTGATGTAGTTCTTTGGAATAGCTTTTCCACAATTTTATGAAGTTGCCCACAGAAATGTAATAGACGTGTGAAAGGTTCTCAAAGGCAAACCAACGTAGAGCTCTGCCTCCTGTGTGCAGGTCTGTGCTGAGGCGTTAGTCAAGTAGATGATTATACGTGATATTGGAAACAGAAAATTAACTGGTTGGCAGCTGTTGTATTGGTAGAGTCAAAGCATAGCATGCCTTAAAGCAGTAAAGGAATAAAAACTCTCATCTGGAATGTAGCTGTTAAATTGTTATGCTAATACTGGGATAATAACGACGAGGGCCGAAATAGCTGACTGCTGAGCGAACTAACACCTTTTTTATCTGACTTTTTTATCTTTAATGTGAACGGATTTGTAAGAACTGTGCTTTCTCTCATAGCTGAAGATTGTGTGGTTCATGCTAACAGGATGATTCTTACTGTCGCTTTGGTTTTGTAGTAGAATAGTTTCACCTCAAGATGATTTTCCTTACCCTCATTTTCATGCATATTTTACGTATTATTGCTGGACAAGTTGACCTTTTCAGTTCACGTGCTGTGAAATGTTGCAACTAAAGATAGTTGATATCAAAACAAGTTATTTTCTAGATCTTATTAAAAATATTGAAAGATGAAAGATTTCTAATTAAGCCACAGAACTGTGTGTTCTTAGAAACTAGTACTTAAAAAAAGAACAGATACTTCTTCCTTTCCTGTCCCTAGAAAGACAGTTAGTGCTGATTGAACTTCTGAAATAATACGTAGAGTTCATCAGTGGTCACCACAAACGGTATTCAACTGCAAAAAATGTTGGTTTTGTTAGAAATTATTGTTCTGCTTTAATAATACAAGCTTATATCCCAAACTGGGAAAATTAGGTACATCCTTGCACATCTGCATTTGTTTTATATTAACCATGGGGTTGAGTTTCCCAAGTTTTTAGCCCAACTGCTTCAACTGTCAGTTTTATATACTTGCTGGTTTGTTATTTTTCTTTTTAAATGGTATATCTTAGGAATGTGACTTGATCTTATTGTGAACTGTGAAAACAGTTTTGTTTTTTTTTTTTTTAATCTGTCTTCATTTGATTAACTGATTTCTGTGAAAGGATGTGTCATGTGTTTTAAGGACAAGTCATGTTTTAAGACGTGAAATAAGGTAAAAGGGAACGTCCAGAGACCATTTAAAGGCAAAAATATTTTTTAATTTAATTTTTCTCAACTGCTTAGGCAGTAAGTAGGATTTAACACCATGAAAAAATTTCCTAGCACTGAGGCAAAGAGTTGATACCAAACTGACTACTGCATGAGCATCACAGGGATTTTATTTTGCTTTTCTCTGAAGCGCTGCTAGAGACAAGATAGCAGACTCCACGCACCAGTGATCTGATAGGGTGTAGCAAATCTCGTCTGCCTTTGAAACTTTTCTGCATGCATGGCTATCAGAACGAAGATTTTAAAGAGCTGTAGGTGCTAAGGTTTTTATCTCTTATTTCAGCTCTCTAATGCAGAGGTAAATTATTTTCCTGCAAGAAGACCGACTCCGTATGTAAAGCTGAGCATGTTAAATGATGTTCTCTCAGATCTAAATCGCTGTTGGAGGACAGGAAGATAGGGTGAGTCAGAAAGTCAGGTTTTGCGTGGAATTTAAAGCCAACATCAGTATGTCTGTATGCTTGATACTAAGCAAGCTGTTGCCATCTGGTCAGAATAACTGGCTTCCATAGACAGCTGGGGGAGAAGGAAATAGAAACAAGTGGAAACTGGAAAAAAACGACAGAAAAAACAAGTGGAGTCTTGGACACTACTGGGCAGAAAAGGACATCCAAGTGCTGCCTGTATGGAGTTAGTAGGGTTTGTTACCGCATGGTCTGTAATCAGAGGAAGAGAAAGAGGCGGGCATGTTGGTGTTTCTTGCAGTTGCTAGCGTGTCCCTGGAAGAATGGCTTACGGTTTGCACAGACGCTTATAAGAAGCGGTCTAGAAAGAATAACTCAGTCATGAAATCTACATGTTTCCCTACTCGACCCTACCGTTGTGGTTGGTAACTCTCCATAATTTCTACAGCTGTATGCAAATAATAACATAGGAGAGGTTTTTGAGCAAGTTATTACAAATGCTATTCTGATACAAACGGAAAACAAAGCTCTTAATTACACAAATTTGCTCTTCTTAATTCTGTTCTAAGTAATCTGGATTACTGTAACTCAGGTACGTCTTTCATAAAGGTTATAAACACCCCAATATTCAAAGATGCTGAGAATATACAAGGTATGGAGTTTGAAGCAAGCAATGCTTATGTAAAGGTTTAATGTTGTTGGGCTGTTTGGGATAAAGCTGGGAGAACACAAATAGGCTTGGTAATTCAGGTAACCTGTGTATGAATTTAAGAACGGAAGGTCATACATTCCAGACCATCTTCACAGTGCATTAAAAGAAAAACCCACAACCACGTCACCCCAAAAAACCTCAAAAATTCAAAGTTCAGTAGACTTGGCCGAGTCAGTGTGCCAGTTTAAGAGTAACTGACATATCTGTTCTTCAGCTGGAATATACACTATTCTGGTTTACTGGTACTGGAGTGTTGTGTTTTTGCAGTCTGTGAGCTCGTATTCTATACAGTATCATTTGTCAGAAGTCTATTTCACTTTTACAGTCCCTCTGTTTTCCCACTTCTGAATTACGGTTCTCTCCATGCCTTTTATATGGGGAATTCTTGGTGATAAAAATAATACATGGTACATAATGTCTTATGTTTCTGATTGGATTTTTTTTTTTTCTAGTTTTTAAATAACTACCTTTTGTTTTCATCCTGTGGAGAAATTATTTTACAGTTTCAGTGGGTTTTTTTCCTATTGCTAATCTAAATTGCACTAAACTTGGGGGGGGGAGCAGTTTCAGGTAAAACATTCTGTGTTCTTACTTACCCTTAGATTAATTAAAATATGGTTATATTGCTCTCTGTTCAGTTTCTTAATTTAATTTTGTAGAGCTTAGAAGTCTCTTAGTGCAAAATAGGTAGTTACGACTGCCTGCTTTCCTGTACTGAAGTGCTGGGTGAGTATTGCAAACTTAGTTCAGAGATTTGCTTTTAAACAACTTTTGTTCCTTATAAAATCTCTTTTTTGTTTGCTTGTTTGTGGTTTGGTTAGAACACAGATAGGCAGGGGATCATTCAGGAAAATTTCTCAACTGAATTTGTATCCTAGAGCACAAGAGTGAATGCTGGTTTTTTTTTTCCTAAAGGCATGAAGGACATAAGGAACTCCTCATAGACTTTTTATTTTGGGACAGCAGTCGTTGCTGTTTGGCTGTGTGAAATGCTTAGCCCAGTAGAGCTGGAGTTCTGAAGCGCGAGGACATTTCAGGAGGATGAATAATAAATAATTTCTATAACTTGAACCGTTTGAAACCTAACGTAGCATGGAGCTTAACATTAGAAACAGATTTATCCCTAATTTTAAGTATAGTGGCCCTCTTACAAAGATTTGCTGTCCAGGAGCTCCAGTCTGAGACATGTAAGGGTTTATGTGGAGGATAAGCAGTTTGTGGACTTGGCCTTCGTCCCGTGGACATCCCTCGGTATTATTCAGGAGTGTTAAGAGGTAGATGGATTTGGAATTTAGTAAGGATTTTGAAGATTAGTAGATTTGTTGCTAGAGGGGGAAAAAAAGTCTTCTAAAGTCACAAAGCCATTATTAGATAAGGTGCTGGAATAGCCTCTGCAAAAGGGTCTTGCTGTTGCATATAATTTTCCTGGAACTCAGCTGATGCACACAAGATTTGCTATGACTAATAGGATTGCAACAAAACAGAATACTGACATTTTTCTTGTAATTTAGTGAGGCATCTTTTGATCCATGATCATCCCTGAGCTGAGGGCTCACTGTGCAAGGCTGAAAGTGAAAGACATGCTCTGAAAAGATTTTGGTCTTTGTGACTTATGGAAGGCGGATAGAATATAATTCCATTGCTCATTGAGGCTGCATATTTTAGTTTTATCTCACTCCTGTGTTTCTAGGCAGTATTAAAAAGGTGTTATTTCCCTCAAGTTTGATGGCAGCAGGGACTCAACTGATTAGTATGGATCTGTGTAAGAGTTGTAAAAAAAAAAAAAAAAAAAAAAAAAAAAAAAAATTGAAAATAATTGTCTGACAACCTTTTAGGCAACCCGATAAGCAATCTTAACAGAAAAGGAAGAAACTAAACTTCCGTCTTAATATCATAGAATCATAGAATAGTTTGGGTTGGAATAAAGGCCATCAGGTCCAACCCCAGTGCAACGAGCAGGGACATCTTCACCTCTCTGGGCAACCTGGGACAGTGTCTCACCACCCTCGTGGTAAAATGTTTCTTCCTTATATCTAGTCTAAATCTACTCTCTCAGTTTAAAACTATTATCTGTTGTCCTACCGCAACAAGCCCTACTAGAAAGTTTGTCCCCATCTTTCTTAAGCTTATTTCAGAGACGATTCCTCCAGAATAACGATATGGCACAATATTGGATAAGGTAAACCATGGAAGCCTCTTGGGCTGTCTCACAACTTCTGAGGATAAAAAGGCAAGCAGGTTCAAGACTACTGCATTACACTCAAGGTCTTACTAAGGGGAACGGGAAAACACTATATACGAAGTTTTTCCGTACTGGGTACTTACCCAACACACCTCATTCTGATCCTTACCACCGACTGCGTCAAGTTACTTACCTTCTGCTGCACGCTTTTGCTTTCTTGTCAGATGGAATCACTGCAACAGAGAATTTAGGCAAAAGATGGTCTTAGTTTACTTCATTATAATTTTTTGCAAATTTTTTGGATCTACTTTACGCTTTTATCTTTGGCTGAATAGTAGCACTGGAATGTATCGAAGGTAGTGAATCTAGATGGAAATGCTGTACTGCACAGAAGCTAAATATTTTTAGAAAAACAGTCATCGCCGCCCTTCTATGGAAAAAAAATTAAATTGAGCCCGTGAAAGAATATGCCTGATTGTGCTAATTGGTACCTGTTGCTTGTAATGCTTAGTAACTCCAGTTTTTATTTTTATTTTCAAAACTGAAAGAACACTTGGCTGCCTAATGTGGTCATGCAATTACTGCAAGCTCACGTTGCCCTGCTGGGAGATGCAGAAATGACCAGTTCAACATTTAACTCTCCATTTACGCATGTGATTGTTACAACCTGTTGTTAATGGCGATGTCAGTTTGGCACGAGTGTACATCTATTTCAAAAAATAGTTAGCAGATTTGTTAATGTTTTCAGAACACTTACTTTTGCTGGGTGTGATTTTGAAAGCTTTCATGAAATCTAATGAGGAGCTACCTTTTATGGGAGAGAATTTCTTTCACTGAAAAGGGAGAGGCTTAGTGTTTCTCTCGCACACAAGGACGTTCTCTTTGGACGAATTTCATGATCTCTGAATTGGTCCTTTAACACAACCACATTCATTCTGATAAATTCATTGTTTCTATATCCGTCAGGTAGATTATGAACCCTGGGGTTTTTTGATTTTCCTGGAGTAGAAGCACAATTTACCCCTGCCAGAGAGGTTACAGCAGAACAGAACCATGACTTTTGTGCCCTATACAAGGAGAGGAAAATATTTAACAGCTCACATCCCATTTTCTTATGCGGACTAAAACAACCTTGTCTCATCACAATAGCAGATGTTTTCTTCATCAAAGTCCCATAAGTGAGAAGACAAAGCCTCTTCTTTCCATGCTTGGTAAGTAGCAAGGTCAGCATTTGCTTTTTCACCATTGGTTTAGCAAAACATTGCTTATGATTAGCAGGTGCCTACCTCATGCTCCAGTTACGGTTTATCTGTTGCTGTTGCTACCCTGTTGAACAGAAGGAGCACTTCAGTGTCTGTCTTGTCTTTTCCAGAATTATTACCAGCATCTATGAGCTTTGACTAATTCTTATGATATATTTCAGTCGTCTGAAAGGTGTTGCATTTGTTGATAACATAAAGCAACCATAAAGTTATTGTTCAGCCCCCGTTGTATATCTTTTAGAAAGCCAAGCAGTCAGGCTTGTTAATGTTGTGTAAGAGGTAGCAGTAAACCACAGCTCTGATTTTTAATTCCCTAAAATTTTATTTGTTTGTTTATTTATTTAAGAAAATTACCTACGTCCATTCTTGTAACTGGGGGCGTTGCTTTTTCAGTAGGTGAAGAGATATATTTTAAGACGTTTATCCACATAGAGTGTAGTTAATTATTATTAAGTTTTCAGTGTATTTGTTTTGTTTTTTTTCTCTCTGATTCCAGAATCCAAGTAACCAATATGATTAGAAATCACTGACTGTGTCAGTTATTTGTATGATTCAATATTGAACCAAGTAACAAGATCATGTTTCCTTGGTCCTCCACTTCCTAATTATGAGTCTGTAATTCCTTTAGTGAACTTTAGCCAGGCAAGCAGAGCTGGCTTACTGGGACTAACATCTTCTCACCCTTTACATTTGTTACCTTCTGTGAAACTGGAATAAGCACTGTGGTAACTCCAGTCTGCTTTAGGCCTCTCTTAATTGATTTCCTGTGAATCTTAATGACAAAGCTTCTCAGATTGCTGGTCTTAGTTGTAAATGGATCTGGGATGATCAGTCATGATGCATTCTTTCCTAACATGATACTGTCCCCAGTGGACCTGCTTGACTTAACACAGTGACTTCAATTTCCCATTAGTTGCTGACAGCTTCATGTTAAAAAGTCCTCTTCAATTGGGACCAAAGGTAGCAGACACAAAGCACAAAAGATGATTCTCATTCCAAACTCCAAGAAAAATACTATTAGCATAGAGGAAAAAAGATCTTGTCTCAAACTGAGCCAGAAAAGTTTAGCATCTAGCCCTAGTTGGGGGTTCTAGTTATTTGAAGTGCTGTGTGCCTCTGGAATAGTCCAAACAGCCCTTCCTTGCTTCAGTACATCATGTGAGTTTCAGTGGGATTCTGCTGGTGCAAAACACTCATTATAAATCCTTGCCTGGGAGAGGCAGTGAATGACCAGGCTCTCCAGAGGCCGGAGTTACTAGGTCACGGTGGTACTTGGCTCTTTTCCCTGGAGTTGCACTGGAATCACTCAGTCCCCTGTTTATCACAGTCCCCAGATTATGGAGTACCCCTCAACTTGCTCTTCTCCTGGCTGGCATCCTGAGATGTGTCATGTAGAGTCAGAGAGGCTGGTTGTTCATCTCACCACTAGAACCCTTACGCTTTAGCAGGCCTAAGAAAACAATACCTTTTTTCCTTCCTCCCTGGCTTTCAAAACAGTTTTCCAGCTGGTTGCCGGTAAAACTCCTGCCATCCTGGGCATCTGGCTTTGTATGTGTTTATATCTAGTTGGTGTAAAACATCAGGAGGCATTCCAGCTACAACATGGCTGGATGGCTGGAAAACAAGACCATAAGAGATTTATAAATAAGTCTTGTGCAGCTGGCTGCCAGCCTTATTTTCAAGCATTTTCTTTCCCTCTGCATGTGTTACGGAAGTCAAGATACCCATTAGGAAAAGTTGCCTTTTAAAAAACCCCTTGCCAAAAAAAAAAAACCCCTAACCCAACAAAATCCTGAAAGCCCCAAACCAGGATATTCTGAAAATGTGGTGGTCTTGTTTCTTTGTTATAACCAGACTGTATTTAGCATGAATTTAGATATGTTTTATCTGAGGATCGACGGATGAAAAAAATGTAAAATCTGAATGCATAAAAGGCGGCGGCACAGGAAAATCTAATTATCTTCCCTTCCAGCTCACAATCCCCAACTAATTGGTGTATAAAGCTGGATTGGCACAAAGAAAGAAATTTCAGAACATATCAGTTTCCTGATGTTGAAGAAGAGGGGGGACACCCACCCCCCTTTTTATTTCTACGTATTACATTTCCCATGAAGAAAGAGTTTTAATTCCGAGGAGCAAACTGTATTTTGCCCTCAAATACTTGCAGCGTGAAATTTTTTCTTAGGACACAGCTCCATGCAGGTTTCATTGTTTATTTATAACTGCCGAAGGTGTTCAGTTCCTTAATACTGGCCCCCCGCTTGTTTGAAGTTTACAGTAAAGCTTCCCTTTTGAACAGAATGGCTGTTCAAAAGCTAAACAGAACAGTAAAATTTCTGTTAAAGGCATGAGGGAGAAAAAGAGGTTTTTTTTTTTTTTTTGGACCAAATGCTACATCTTAGAAGCATTCTCCATCTCCCATCCACTTCTCCCCACTTCTCTCTCTCTCCAGCTCTTTTCACTGTAAACTGCTGAGTCCTTCTGGTTCTTTCCAACAGTTTGAGGGTATTTTTAAAAACTTTTTAAGGCAGTCTGTAGTGTTTTTGCAGGACAGAAATGAAACTGATGGTAATTTGCATTATTTGCTAGTGTTTTCAGTCTGCACCTAAACCAGTGTCCGGTGTTTGGGTCAGATTGTTTTCAAGCAGTTAACTGCCTTAACTGACTGAATGCTCAAGTGTAATCAGGCTGATTATGTTCAAGCAGTGGAAAGTTCAAGGCACAATGAGAATCAGGATAGCAATTATCTTCTGAATTCCTTTACATATGAACCACAGGAGGTGCCTGTGCTCAGGACTGGCATTCTGGATAATTTGTATCATCAGCCTGGTTCTAGTTTTAGTTTCTTAACGTGTTTTGGAAAAAATTCAGCCTGTAAACGATTGACGTAAGTTTTTCTGTTAATCCTCAGCCTGCTAGGAGTAGGAGATGCGTGTGATTTCAGATTTGCAAAGGAAATAAAAGTCAAGTAGTTAAAATTCTGAGCTCTGAAAATGCAAGACAAAAGCTTATCCCAGGTATTCCCTTAAACCAGGTTCTGGTGTATCCCAAGGAATAGAAATGAATCTTGGCAAAGAGAATTAATTTGCAGGTAAGACACAGAAAGAAAGGGTAGTGGCTGTAGTAGTGTTGTCTTCTTTGGTCATTAGGGTGCACTGAACTCTTGCCTTTCCTGTAGCACACCATACTCCTGTCCCACCTCTTACTAAATTTCAACAGTGTTGCCATCCGAAAAATGTTTTACATGGCATGGTGGGGAAATGGGGAAATACAGGACTATTGTATCGAAACTGAGAGCTTGGGAAAGAGGCAGCTTGTGAATTCTAATTGGTAACAGTACAAAAGGCTTGGAACGTACCTGAATATTTAAAGTACGGGATTACATTAAGCTTTTTAAACACTTCGTTTTATTGGCCTTTGAATATATGTGGTATTTCCATATGTGTTACAGTATCTTCTTAATCCTTAGTCTTTTATCTTTAAAACATATGTTCTTAAGAAGGCTAGTTTGTAACGGTACGTATGTATTTGTTGCAGGGAATGTGCTATCAAAATGGGTAATTTGACATTTTAAAATCATTATCTTTGTTTTCTAGAAAATGTGTGCAGGCAGAAGAGGTAAAATCTTGCAGGCCTTATCAGGCAAAACTGTTTGTGTTAGCAGAAAAATGGCTTGAGTAAGGACTGAAGGAAAGAACTAACTAATCGTTATTAAATTCACAGAGGTGATGACAGAAGTGCAAATTTGTTTGTTTTTTCTTTTCTGCTGTTTGGCTTCTAGGTGGAGAATTGTTTGTCCAGTGTTTATTCAAGTTTTTATGCAAAATAGAGGACCACCAATAACAGTGCGCTTTTTTTCAGAACACTGTCTAGCTTGGCTGTTGTTAGAAATAGATTAGATAAATTGGGACGTTCTTACTTCAGATGCTCCCCATCTGGAGGGAATATGTCTGTCTTCACCTTGGCGGTGGGCAGTAAAGTGATTTACTAAACACCTGAGACTACTGTGTGGGGGTGTCATAGGCTGGATGTCCCATGGATTCCTCTGAGCAGTGCTGAGAATAAGAAAAGGAAAGGATTTTTTTTATCATCTTGAGACTAGACTTAAAGGAAGTACACAAATTAACCGTATCTGAAATACAAAATCAATTTATGCTTAATCAGCTTAACAAAGGGTGAATGTATGAAAAAAATAATACAGGTGTAAATGTTGTTTATTTTTTTTACTCAGTTTCATTTTTCCTTTTCCAGCAGAAGATCTAAACCAGTTGTTTTAATGTAGTTAAAATGTGATCTTTTTCCAGTCGGAACTCCAAAAGGGTATAACTTTTACAGTTTTATTGCAGAGAAATATTCTTTTCATAAAGGTCACACGCAAATGCTATGAAGCACTGAAGTCCCAAATGCATTTGAATGAGTACACTGACATTCGCATTGTGTGTGTGGATTACATTATAGCCATGTCTTCTGGTTTTTCTTTTAGTTTTTGTTTTACTAAAAAGGAAAAAAACCTGCTGTTCAAGTTAGATGTGTTAGAAACCACAGTAGATGCTGTTGCTGAGGTTTTTTGCGAAGTTTGTTTTAAAGCTAGGTGTTTTGGCTGGGTATTAGCTTAGAAAGTTTACCGTATCATTACATGGTTTGAACCCCTTGGACTTGGTTCACTTAGAATCTGATGAAATTCAATCTTGACACAAAGCTTAGATAACTTTAAAAGGAAGAAAAAAACCAAAAGAAAATCCTAACTCTGCTTTTTGTCAATACGTCTTTATGATCTGTCCTCTACAAGGAGCACGTGCTCCTTTTATAATGTGGGGTTATAGACAATGGGAGAATTGTTCTGTTCTCTGGCTGACCATACGAACAGCAAGAGATTAATGAAGGCATGTGACAAATCGAACAAGTTTAAGACAGTGATTTTTATTTCACAGTACTTTCAAGGTAGCACTTCAGAAAGACTCTGAAGTCTTGCTCCAAAGCTGCCTCATGCTGAAAAAGTAGATTCAGTGAGAGGCTTGAACCAAGCCCTAATTCTCCGTTTTCTAGATGGTTCTACACATGTTTTTCTCATCCTCCCTGTTGATGGAAAGTTGCTCGGTAACAGTAGATGATGATTGGTAGTATGGAAATTTTGCTGGAAATATGTAATTTAAACATTATCTATTAGTAGACACAGACTTTCGCCGGTAAATATTAGTTCAAAGTAGAGATCTGTCTAAGTACAGGAAAGAGTTAATCACGATTAACAGCATGCAGTGATGCCTTCTGTAAATTGTCATTGATTACACTGGGGATTATGTGCTCTGCTGCCTAATGATCCCTAATGCAAATATGAGAAGTGAAGTGCCTATGTATTATTTCTTGTGTAAATACATTTTCAAGTAAATGATAGGCAAATTCTCACCCAATCAATTATATTTTCTGAACAATTACATTTGAAGACATTTGTCCAGAATGCTTCCCTATGAACTTCAAGAGCATTAACTATTTTTTGGTTTTAGTTCTCTAAAATACCTGGTATTCAACATCCAGCTAAAGACCAAAACATCTGATATCCTATAATATAATAAAGTCAGCTTTCACAGAGAAGATGTCATAATGAGAAGTGTTCCCTCTCAGTAACTATCAGTGACCCTTTTTGTAGTTGGTTGTGGTTAATATTTGTGAATCTGTAGATGAGGTTAGGAGTGCATAAATCTGTATTTTGAATGAGCTGAAGATTTCCGAAGGTATACCAGAAAAGGACCTGATTTAATGTTGTCCAAAAAAACCAGTCACCTTAGAACAGTTTTTATGTGTTTTTTTGGCTCATACCTATCGTCAGCCACAAGTTTCACTTGTTTTAATGGGGCGTTCTGCTGCAGTTTTGCATTATCTTAAGTTCACCTTCCTCACCTACTTGTATTTCGTATGGGTCACTTCTCTTACTAAAAATTCATTTCCCACGGTCCGCTTTCGTTATTTCTTAAACATTATTTCTCTCTCCTAAGCACCAATGACTACTTTGACGTCGGGATGCCCATCTATTCCAAAGCTTTTTGGTTTTGCATTCAGTGCAAGTTTTATTTACTAAGGAGCAAGCGCCTTCTCAGAATCATTCAACAGGTACCCCAAGATCTATAGAAAGGGCACTCCACTGCTCAACTTGGAAAAAACCTCCCCTCTTTCCAAGAAAATAACCATCTGAAATTGTTTCCCTGCACAAAGCTTGTCGATATGTTCTCCATCTTGCTTGACAGCTTCCAGCACTCTTGGTGGGTAACACAAATGTGGTGAGAATACAAAGTACCCCGTGTTCTCAGGCAAAAAGACACTGTCAAAGACTAAATTGTCAAAAGAAAAATTGTTAAAACATGTTGATAAGTAAACCAGCAACAATCCCAACGACCAGATGGTGCTCATAGAAAACTTGAAAGAATTAATCATTTTGTTCTGTAGGCTGGTAGCAAAAATATGTTTGCTATATTTAAATGAAGATACTTTACTGAAGAGTTTCAGAGTAATTGGAATTTTCTTTAAACTCTTTGTCAAAATGGTATTGAAAGAACCAGGTAACTGGGTTCAAGCATTAGGTGATGGTAATTTAGAGAGCCAGTTGGAATAGAGGGAGAAGAGAACCCAAGCTTAGCTGGGGAAACAGTCACTGCAGCTCCATGAGTTTTTGGTAGGGTTTGGTTTGGGGTGTTTGTTTGTTTGTTCGTTTGTGGGTTTTTTTTGATAGTTCAGTCCAAACCTTCCTCCCTTCCTTGTCTTTCCTGTTGAATATTTTAGCATTGTGGCATCAGCTGGTGAAGTGTTTGATAGAAGACTTTAAGTATGAAAGAAAAGAATTAAACAAGACTGTGCAGTTTGTGCAGTTTGTGGGAAGCTAAAGTATCTTAGTATTTTATAAATTATTGTCACAAACCCTGATCTCAGTGATAGCCCCAGTGGTTTCAGTAGAGCTGTGTTTCTTAGCTTTAAGGATCCTAACTATTTATTCACTGTTCCTTTAAGTATCAGGTTACATTTTAGATGGCTGTGAAAAACGTTTTCGTGCATTTTCATGCTTTCTGTGTTTTCAACTTTAAAATATATTTAAAAACTCATGAAACAATTGCTTCAGAGTTCTCCTACAATAGTTTGGATGCTTACTTGTTAAAGTTTGTCTTTTCCTGATCTAAAGATAAGGATAAATCCTGTGTGCTGTTATATTTTCTAGAGCTTAGACGGAGGCTTTTGTTGGCTTGCACTCTTCTGCTGTTGATTGATTTTATTTACTGCAATTAAAAAAAAAAAAAAAAAAAAAAAGGAGGAGGGGAACCAAAATGAGAATATTGTGTTCACACGGTCTGGCTAAATGACGTGGTGCATCTTCCCTTCTTGCCAGTGCTATCGCTTAACCTACTAACAATGAGAGACACTTGTTGTAAATACTTATTTTAGGATTTTGTCACAGAGCCATTGCTATTACTTTCATTTTTTATTTTATTTTTAAAACCTTCATATTTCTGGTCCCTGTTTGATGGAGAAATGTATATTCTTATATTCGGAAGTTAGAACAAATCCATGCTGTTCCTTAGCACGGGAGTAGGAATGCTCCAGTGATCTCCTCTGGATTTTCCTCCTCGTTCTGGATGAGTTCTGCCTAGAACACGTAAGATGTGCTCATTGCAATCTGGTACTTCTCCTTGCTGTGAACTCTCTGTTCACAGCTGTGATTCGCTGATTCTCCAGTTGTAAATTCATCTTTTTCAGTATCGCGTTGCCTGCTAGAGCCAAAGTAAACAAAAGATAAGATTTTCTACCATTCTGGGCAGGCAGCTCTCTTCATTTTCTGCTGTCCTTAAACTGAGATGGTTCTACTGTAAAGCTTTTCCAGAGAGAACATTTTGTCGATGCATACGCATAGTTACATAAATAGAGTTGGTCTCCAAAGAGAACACAGCATTGCAAGCTGTGTGCCTGGGGTGCTCTGAGAGAGCGTTATTTTCATCTTGAAATGTGTGTGAGAGCGGTTAAGTTTATTAATAGTGTGAGAAGAAATATTATTAAGGAGCTTATTAAAAAAGACAAGTATTAACAAAAGTTTGTTGTGATTGTTACCCTCTAGTCAGGGTAACGTTTTCAAAGATGTTTTGGGTAATGAAGCCCCTCGTGCTTGTCAACAGTAATAGAGATTTTAATGACTGTTCAGCCCCTAAAGATCATTTTGTCTGTCCGTTGTATAATTATGGGAATAAAATTATCCCTACCCTTACTTATTTGTGGATTTAGGAAGCAATGTGTGCTTTATGCTCACTACTCTTCAGTGTCAGCAACGTAGTATTAAAGGCAATGGAGAATAAAGCCCAATTAAGACCAAAGAAAACACAAACAAATAAAAATGGTAGTATGTCATTTGTCTGTTTGATTGCAGTTATACTGAAGTATAGATTTATACAACCAGTGAGAATAGATCAGCATAAAATTAGGCCAAAAGAATCAGCTTAAGGAGAAAGGGAAGCTTTTTTTTTTCCCCCCTTATATTTAGCATTCGTTGCTCTTCCAGTTTCTCTTTTTGCTTTTCCCACGTTTCCTCCTTTTTTTTGTTTTTCCTTCGTTCTTCCATTGTCACATTTTCGACTGAAATCAGCGAACTCTGCAATGTAACTGAAGATACTGTTACATTTTTCTCAATTAAAACAATAAAAACAACCAACAAAACACCAAAACCAACTTCAGCCGTGTGACACTTACCTTCCTTTCAGTAGCGAACGCCTGTGTCTCTGATTCAGTCTTGCACTGATTGCTGTGGGGGGAAGAAAAGAAAAGGCATTGGTTGATCTTCCTTCCTTCTTCCTTTTTCTCAAAGGAGAGAACAGCAATGTTTCTGATAGGTTTACCCTTGGAAGACAAATGAGAGACCATCCAAAGCTTTCTGGATTGGAAATCAATGTGCGTAAAGCAAGAAGAATGGGCACTGTTATCAAGCGAATAGTTTGCACAGTCAGTGAACTCCAGAAAAAACGGGCCGTTTTCCTGTCCCTAGTTAAGCTGGCAAACTCCAGCATAATCAATTCCAACTATGATTCCCAGCCTCCCTTTTAAAGCGTCCCCCTTTCTGCCACAGCACATGGTGTTTGTGCTTGCCTTACAGTGGTCCCAGCTGTGTACTGATTAGATTTAGTGCAGGTTTTGGTACTATCTAATTATTTTTTCAAAAAGATGGTCGGCAGTAATATTTTTCCTGTGTATTTGAAATGGTTAACCTACACCTCGTGTGCCAAATTATTAATCTTTCTTTTTTAAAATTTACCCTGAAATTCCCTTGCTTTGCTACAGTGAAGTTCCATATTGGGAAATGTTTAGGGAAAATATTTGTAGCTAAATGGATTCAACTAAATCCAGTCGAGCTCTTTGGTGATGAGTAAGTCCAACCAATTTTAGAACAGAGCATTAGCTGTTCTTTTGCATCAGGGAACGTGACTTTTGCATCAGTAATGCTTTGTACCAATTGATGGTGCTTTTTAAGTATGAAGGTGGCTATTCTAATTCTTAACTAGTCTGTCCTGGCATTTCCCATGTGTAGAATGTAATTACGTTTATTTGGAGGACTCTGCATAATGTCTGGTAGGTGAAAATGGGTAGGTGGAATCTTGGCCCTATTAAAATAGATGAAAAGTTTCCATTGCCTGGAATGAAGTTAAGGTTTCTAACTGTGGTTTTGTACAAAATAAGCGAAGAAGAAGCTGGCAAAGTTCATCAGGTGTGGATATTTCTTATCTCAGATGTAAGTTGTCATAAGAAACTACACCTAGATTTCTCAGTTTCCATGGCTTAAAATCTTCTGACCCTGACACCATCGTCAGTTCTCAGACTAGCAAATAAGATACCATTTGAGTCAATGAAAAATCTGGAGAGTTGTAGAAAAAATCAAGTGTAAATCTGTAGAAGATATTTCTTTCAGTCAAATTGAACTGGATTTCTTGGCGCTGAAGCTCTTGTTCTGTATTGGAAAATGTATTTCTTTATTTATGAGAGCTAAGAATTTAATGAAAAGAGCTGCCTTGGAGAGGAAGCACTTTCATTAGTGCAGAAGTAACTCTAGGTTAATGTTAAAGGTCTTTTGCAGTCAAGTTATTTTAATCTGCCAGAAAATTTTCCTGCATCCATACAAAGATATTACCTATTCACACTCATTTAAGTAATAGAAAGTCACACTCTTTTCTTACTTAATCTGTGGAGCAACGTTAGGTTTAAATTCCTAAAAGTATACCGCTGGCTTTACTTTTGTACATCATACGGGAAATTATAGCTACCACAGAGGAAAGTTTTGGACTGTTCTCCGTGAACAACAGACTGTTCTCCGTTGGTCATTCTCTGTGGGACAGAGAAGATTTTTGAAGCTAAAAACAAGCTCTGCCGTTTCTCAGTAGTTTTTCTTGAAGTCACTATCCCGATTAGCTTGAAAAATTTATGGGGTAGTATATAGATAACTAGTTAACCTTATTCCTTTGCTTGTAAATAATGCCACAATCAACTTCACAAATTGAGCTCCGTTCTCAGCTTATCTTCTGTTGCCAAAAGGATTTAAAATCTGCCAAATTGAAAACAACCCAGGAAAGCACACTTGGCTTATTTTTCTTGAGTATCTAATAACTTTCCCCAGTCTGCTGGCCATGCCGTTCTGAAATAAATTATGCTTGTTTTTGCAATATAGGACAATACCGGTTGGTAGTGTACCATCTTGTCATCCATTTCAAAAACATTTGTGACTACTGAGAGCTCGAGAGTCTTGAATTTTGAAATTACGGCTTACTACGTCTCTAAAATGTTCCATTACATTCCTTTAATCACTTTCACCGATTAAAGATAAAAATGGGAATCAAGCATTCAGGGTTATTAGGAAAGGAACAGAGAATATGAAAATTCATGCCCACATCTAGAATGATGTGTGCAGTTTTGGTATTTTTATCTCAAGAAGTGCATCAGAAGTGTGGACCAGCTTCTCCTATGTATGTAGGACATGTCTACGTGCCTAAGTGAAGAGACTTCTGCTGATACGGACGGGGAACAGGGGATGAGAAACGGAGCGAAGAACAGAACTTGAGGGCCAGTCGGACGGAGTATTAGAATAGGGCTAGTAATGTGCTGAGTCCAGAAATTGGGAGGTCATTATGTCGTTCAGTATGTCATTAAGCAAGGTCACGAATTTGTCTCCCAAGGGACAGTTGAGCAAGAAGTGAGCTAACTTTTGTAGCTTTCTGCGACTCAATGAAAACAGGATTTCATCAAAGCATGCACATTCCTTAATGAGCCTGAGGTTCTAGCACGTCGCTCGTTTCTTCGTATTTGCTTCTTTGGTCTGTTTGTTTATTTTGTTCAGTAACGTCTCAAGACGTAAATAATCAATAGAGATGAATAATGCAGAGATGGCGATTATACCAGGCAGTTTGTAACAGAGCTGATAGACAACACATAGGAATGAATAAGGAGCTGAGTAATGATGAGGAGACAACTAAATAATGAGGGAGAAAAACATATTTTCCCAAACTAGTACACACAGTTCAAACCCTTGGATACATCAAGGAGGAAAGTGAATCTTTGGATATTTTCCAGCTGTTGCTGTTCTAATTTCAGAGATGCATTTGACTCTCTTCACCCACTGTCCACATGAAAATACTGCGTCTAGCATGAGCAGAAACTTTCCTTGCTTATGTTAAACACTTGCGTAAAAATAGTCTATATTTTATCTGGATTGTCTTGTAGCAATTCTTTCAAATGGTATTTCTGTTGTTCTTAAAGGGGAAGAGTGAGGTATTAATGAGTAATCAAACCAGACTCTATCATCATCATCGCTAAGGAAGAAATCAGTGTTAAGTTCAATTTACTGGTGAAGGAACCTAGCAACGTTATTTTCTGTGATAATGGAATAATTACATAAAGAGATCAGTGTTTTCAGAGGAAAGGCTGTTGGAATTGTCTTACTGTAGTGCAATTTTGCTATGTTGCTGATGACTTTTCTCTTCTCACTGGCTTTCCAAATTCTAGTGAAAACCAAATCATTTTTTTTTTTCACGGATAAAGCAATTTTCAACTGTAAACTTTCATATTTTGCATTAATTTTATTTCTGTTTTCTCTTTATAGTGTGTGTCTTATTGCAAGAGCTAAATGGAGTTAGCTTTTTAAAAATAGCAATATTGTTGATTATTATTACTATTTTGGGTAATTTCAATAAGAAACGTCTAGTGTTTCTGCAAATGCACGTATACATGGAGAAAGCTTAATTTAGCTGTTGAAGAACCACTGTCTATCCTAAATACTGTTGCCAGTACTGCAGGGTTAGGGCTAATTATTATCTTGTGGGTGTTGCATAGTAGGTACGTATTTATTGTGCAGTTAAGAGTAGCTGAAGCTGTGTCTGTCCTTTTATTCCCAGATGAAATGGTTTGAAAATGCAGCATCCTGGAGTTTGTTGGTTTATTTGTAAATGTGACTTTGAACTGTGACTTTTGCTTAATCAATGTATTCATGAGCCTCAGGCCTCTGTGGTCTTGCACGTGGCCCCACGTCACTATTTCTGTGACTGGATGTCAGCTTTGAGAAATGACCCGTCCTTGCATATGGACTGTGGGGTATGTGCCATGTTTGGGATGACTTTCATCACATTCTCTCTGCCGTGTGGATTGTCGGAAAACTGACGTATATTACAAAGTGGAAAAATAGCAGTAGAACCTTTAGCAGCTCGCAACGACTTAGCTTCGTTGTAGACATAACAAAAAGGATCTTGCAACTTCAAAAATTCTGATAAATCGTTATGAGGGTACTAATTCTTTTATTTATAAAACAATTCTCTTACCTGATCCATTTTCTGCTTGTAGGTATAACCTTAACTGTCAAAGTAAGGTTGCAAAAAGCTGTTGCAATAACCAGGGATTTGGGATATTCAACGATTCAGACGCAGTCATGGTAAGAGACTTCGCTCTTGGAGGATTTTCTTTCTGGAGACAGACTTGCCAAAGGGTACTCTGTGGAATCCTGGGAGGCTTGTCAGGAATGTTTAGGATATAAAGGCTGGTGACTGAGAAAGGCTTTTATTAATTTCTTTATCAGTTTGTAAAGGAAAAATTATCAAATGAATTTATGACAATAGATAATAAAATGTTACTGGATAGGAGAAAGAGCAACGTGGAAACAGCACCTCTTATTAACAATGGCAACGGTGGTCAGATAAATAGCGGAGCGAGTGGAAAACAGCTGGAGCTAGTCCCAGCAGTGTCATTGGGAAAAGCGTGCTTTTTAATTCAAGGACCCTGTGGGACAAAATGGAGGCACTTTGCAAATTTATTAAGAATATATAGCATTATACTACTGAAAAAACCAACATGCTCGAATAACATCCGTAACAGATACGTTGAAGGTTTTGCATAGTTCAGGGAAGGAAAATAGAAGAGAGAAAAGCATGCGAAATCTAGATTAGGTATGAGTTGATTCATTCTAAGTGAGAAGAATTATAGGCAAAAGCATAGCTGTGATTAAAGTTGTCAGTTTTAATAGGACATAGTTTGATTCACAGGAGCTCTTAGCGTTAAGTCAATTGGGTGCATATGAGAGACTGAAATTTCTTTGAGTCAAAAGAGGAAAATCTATTACAAATGTATATAAAAAGTGTGGGAAAGGGTTGGGAAAATGTTCAAAGAGTTCTAAAAATAATGAGAAAAAGATCATTTCCAGAAGAATGTAGGATTTAAGAAAAAGAGCCTCCAAAGAGGCTTGATGGATTGATGGAAAAAAACCCAATCATATTTTGGAGATCAAGAAATCAGATTTAATAAAAGTTAAACAAAGTTATATTTTACAAAAATTATTAAAACCAATTTTCAAGTATATTTTAATCTATATAAATAAAAAGAGAGTAAAATCCGGGACATTGTCGATCAAATAGAAATTGGGGTATCATACAGAGTGAACTGAATTATCTTCAAGTCTAAAGTAATGGGATTTATAAAACTGTGCAATATTTTCTTGGTGACAGGTAACAAGAATTTACATTAAAAACTGGGTAGGTGATCTGGAGGAAATGGACCTGCTATAAATGTCAGAATGGCTGTGAGTGACCAACAAGCCACAACAGTGAAGAAAAGGCAGATGTGATTGTAGAATGTGTCCAGCAAGGTATTTCCAACAGAAAAATATTCATCCTATTGCCCAGGGTTGGTGAGATCTCACTTGGGAAGCCATATACAATCTGAGTCACCCATTCAAGAAAGATGGGGGCTGGAGAGATGCAGAGGGCCTAGAAGGGAATGAAGAATGTGTAGAAGAAGAAGAAAAGTAGAAATGTGTAGTAGAAGAAAAGAGAGGCGTAGACACAGGGGAGACCGACAGACAATATTATATACATATCAAAAATGTTTCAGAAGTGTGAATACTAGAGAGGTTGAAAACATACACAAATATGTTTCAGCTAGCCATAGATAGATCTACTCTGAAAATTGGAAGTGGATTTCCAGCCATTGAACATGGCAAAGTTTGCAACAGTCTGCAAAACAGAGGGTGAAATAATTGCAAAAATTGTCCAAGTGTGAAGTTACACAGCAGCTGAAAGATTTTATAGTTTGCTAAGTAATTGTCAGTTTCTTGGCTTAGGTTTTCTTACTATATATATTTAACCTTTTATGAGCATTGACTTAAAAATTAAGCTTTTCATGTTTTGAGACTTGCTTTCAGGCCCTCGAGACAGGCATTTATTCATTAGACTCCAGTGCATTAGAGCTACTTGTCTGCTCTTGGATACTACGAACACAAGCGTTCATGATCCTGTTGTTTACGGTGTCAGCCCTGAACAGACGTACATGAATTACCAGGTGGTTACTTTGTTTTAGGTGTGACAGGTCTATGGCATGGAATTCTGTTTTATTATCTGTTTATTTTAAAACACTTAATTTAGTGCTGGGGGAGCAGACTCCTCAGAAGCAATAAACATCTGTTAGCTATTGTTAGTCTGAGCATTTTCAATCCATAATGGTCTTGTCCCCTCTTGTATTAGAAGAAAAAGAGGGAGCATCGCGTGAGTGTCGGTGTGTGGGGACCTGGTGGGGAGAGGGCCACATGTGTCTACAGCATTAGGTGATGAGTTTCTTTTGCCAGATCTGAAAACATCTTTTCCATGTTAGTTCATACATAAATAATACAAAAATCAGAATTGAAATGATAGTCTAGTGTCAAAAAAAAGTAGGATTTCAAAATGGATATATTAGTCTTGCATCCATATATTTCCAAAAAAAAACCCTCCCCAAAAACCAGTAGTGAATATGGCTACCTTTGGGTCAGTGTTTCTAAACCCAAAGTTAGATTTCCGCTCAGTTTAGACCACCTCCTTTCAGCATTTAAGTTTGAAAAGATTGTAAGTGGTTATATTTACCTCAGGTAATTGGTATTTTACAGATAGGAAAGGTGGACTTGATAGTGCTTCTTATTGTCACAGTTCTCCATCACTTTTTACAGAAAGACCTTATTTTCAGGGACTTTGGTAGCTTTAAAATGCATGTGACCTTCCCTCCTTCCCCTCACCACATACAGAGCGTCTCTTTTAGATATCGTTTTCCTGCTATTTCAGCTAAAATACCTCAGCCATTTTCTGAAACTAAATTAAGGCAAAATTCTTATAACCCATGCTAATAAAATCATATAACCGTTTAATCCAAATTATCTCATATCCTGTGTATGGTGGAACAGAGGCATGAGATCAGAAGAAGTATCTTTTGCCTGGGATGAGTTTTTTCCATCTTTATGAAATTTGCCTATCAAGTCACTAGTCTCTGAAAAATCTCATTTTACAGACATTTACTGGAAACATATGAAATTTGGTAGCTGAAGTCTCTGAAAATGCCCTCGGCACTAAACCTTCTCCAGAAATACAGCTTCTGAGTGAACTGTTGCTGTTATCACTCCTCCCCGCTGCAATTAGTTTTCCTGCTGGGTTTCAGACCGCAGAGACCTCACAGCCTGAATTCCTCGCTAGCTCTCTGACTTAATAGCGCCTGCAAACGGTACCCATGGTCCCACAAGAGAAGAGTCCTTTCCAGCCTGACCAGAGCGACTGACCTTGGTGGTTCCTGCTATTGCTATTACCCGTTCTTGACTACGCGGCATGCGGGGACAGTAAAACGTACGAAGCGCTTAGGACACCGCGCTAACAGAGAAAACTGAAGTGTACTCTTGAATATGGACTACGCAGAACGCAACAGAGACACACTGAACTAATTTGCCTTATAATGTTTAATTAAACTCAAGATTTCAAGTCTGTGTACTCAGAAGTACTTTTCTGACTTTACGAAAACTGAATTTAGGAAGGCTTTCCAGATGGGTGCCTGGCAAGATGAAACATTCAGGGTCTAATTTTACTACTGTTGGATTCCTTTCTTGTTTTTTTTTTTTTTTTTAATTTTATTTTTCTTCTGCAAAATGTTTCTAGGGAAAGGAAGGAGGAGAAAAAAAGGAAGAGTTCTGGCTTTATTTTTTTTTTTTTTTTGAAGGGAATTAATTTTCTGTAAAATTTTAATCGTAGTGTTGAATGTTATACAAGAACTTGGAATTACTAGAAGAGAAATTGTGCCCTCTCAGGAAATGAAAGGCCTTTTACTCACCACTGTGTTTAGATATATAGTGAGGATGGGTAATTAAATAGTGAATAGATGCTGACTTACCAACCATAGAACATGCAGATCTTGCCACAGCATGCACGTGAAAATACTCATGCATTCAGCTTGCCTTTAGTACATACCTCCTCAAATTCCGTACTTATGACATCTTTATATGATGTTGTGTCATAACAACTGGGAAGATAACCTCACTTTTCTGCCCGTTCATCTGTCTTTTCTTCACTCAAATTATTAAACAGAAAGTGATAAACACAGCAGTTTTAGTCTCGGAGGAAACGGCCATTTTTTTGACTACATCTTTCTTTAAGGGACATTTCTTAAGCTCCATTTTCTTTATACACCTGAAAAGAACGCAAAACATAAACCCTTCTGAATCACATTTTCAAAGCCATTTTTGTCATCTTTGTTATTCTCATCTGCTTGGTTTTCGGTTTGTCTTTTTAAAGTGTCATGTCCCAAACTGAATCCAAACAGTCCTGCTGTTGAAGCTTGAGCATTGCTGAGGAGAGGAGGAGGATTATTGTACTGCTTTGACACGTGCCGTTACTGTTAATGTAATCAAGTGTAACATCAGTCCTTTTTCAGTATAAGCATCTTATATTTGATTCTCAAGCAATTCATGATTTAACGTATAGTAACCATATCTGTCTTTGTAGGAATGTTCGTTGGCCCACGTTTCCCGTAAATATTGGTTCAATATTCACTACCATTGCAGTTTTTTGGACTGTAAAAAAAAAAATATGTGTTTTGAAATATATATAAAATGCATTAGGCAGTGGAAAACTAAGGCAAAATGAGTCTTTGTGGCAGGGAATTTGCAGAGAATATGTTACAGATTAAAACAAAGTTTTAGAAAATGGTAAATAAAATACATCTGAAGGGCTTAATTCAGATGTGATTTAAAGGTCCCCAGCAGAGAGAGCTGTTTAGCTGAAGTACCAGAAGCAGTTTGGAATTCCGAAGTTGTAAGTAGATGCAGAAAACTGAAGAGCAGAGGATCAGATAAAAGACTCCAGGAAAAAAGGCACAACTGGGTTAGGTGATGTAATAGACAAGTTGCCAGACAGTTAAGTTCAGGTGAAATGTCACTCCACAGAAATAAGCTTAGCAAGCGCTCTCGACTGAAAAGAGAGCTCTGCCCAGGAGAGCTGTGGCCTGGCGCTGGGGAAGGCATCCTTTTTCCACTTCCGTGGGTAAAGTGCATGGTGGTTGAGACCCGGCTGCAAAACGCACTGAGCAGCCCCAGTCCCCGCTGCGTGCAGAGTTCTTATGCTTGTTTTTTCAGAATAATCCAGAATGGCGCTTCTACAGTTAGCTCCCCTTTGGGCACTCTAGTTCCACACTAGGAATATTTTTATATGGACTTAACGTGGCCATTTGCGGTGGGGGGGTTAGTAGAGAACAGCTATTAGACTTGAAATTTACTCCCTAATTTATCTCAGAGTGGCTTCTGTCGGCAAACGAGCCCGTATCATTCCTTATTCCTCGTTTGTGCAAACTCCTCCTGCAAGAGAGATCAAGAGAAGTTTGCTTGAATAAGAACAGGTTAGAATCTCAGAATGCAGGTGATGTCTCTGAGAGTTGTGGGCGCTTAGCACCTCGCAGGATTGCGCCTATAGGCACTTGTATTTTCTTCACATTTGGGCGAGTTTTCAGTTCCTGAAATACCATCTAAAAATGAATGCTCAGTATTTCTCTTGCTGTAATTCTATTAAGAGAAAGTGGCTGGTGCATGAGGAAAGCCAAATGTTACATTGACACATTAACTAGTCCTAGCACTATCAAACTTCCCTTACTTTTCATTATAAAAGTAGCGAAGTCAGCTTTTTATGGCAGTTATCAGCATTATGGAATGAGCGATAAAGCATCTACTGAATTCTCTACTGGACCATTTTCTGTAGGTGAAATTTAGCATGATGATTTCAGCACAGGAAAAGAACTCTTGAGAGCAAAACCTCCTCATAGCAGTGTCTTCAGCTTGATTTTAGTGGGGAAGAAAGTGGATGTGGACTAGGAAAATGGGCAAGCACAGAGGATCTGAGAGCTGCCTTTTGTTCTGTTGTGCGCCGACGTGTGGCACAGTGGAGTTTTGATCCCTGAGGTGGCCTTCACCGCAGTGGTGCGGATTAGAGTAAAAGCACTGAAAGTACTGAATTATAAAAATGCTCATTTCGTGCCTAGATGGTACCTCCCTGGTGAAGAAGCCTGCTCGTGGGCAGGGACAGCTTTGTTTCTCTCCACAGTCTTTCTTTGAAGCTGTTACCCTGAAGAAGACCAAAGGAGAGAGGAGGGACCCCCACTCCTTACGCTTCGGTCTGTACTAAGCTTCTCACAGAGCATGTGGAGGTGCCGTTCCTTAGATTGGCTTTGTATGTTGTCGTATTCCTTCTATTTCGTAGCATTTGCCAAGGTGGGCTCTTGATGTGCTTCTCTGAGTCAGTGCTTCCATGCGCTAAGAATCCTGCAAAAATTACTGCATTATTCACAGAACCAGACAAAAGCAAGTTTGTCCCATAAGCCTAATCAAAATCTGTAGTTCTGCCTCATCTTTTAAGCCTTTGCCCTGTGGAAAATCTTTCTGAGGAAAAGCTAACAGCGAGTCAAGGCTCCTCCGGCTCCCGTGCTGCAAGCAAGGGATTTGCATCTGAAGAGGTCCATTTCACAAAGAGATTCCCAGGAGAAAGTCAAGCACTCTGCTATGGCAAGAGGCACCTGGGGTAATCATGCCAAGTCAGGTGAATTATTCTGATGTATATGCAAAAAAAATTATTGTCCTAACCTACGAAAAATCCAGGCAAATCTGTGCTGTAAACCCAGCCACTGGATTACACATGGCAATGTCAGTGGTCAGTGATGAGCAATTAAACACTGTTGTGGGTGAAGGAGAAATAAATTTCCATATGAATTGATTACAGTTTTACTGTATACAAAGGCCTAAATTAAGTTTTTTATAATTTTAGGTTTTGTATGCCCAATCAAAACTGAGGCTACCTGCATTTTGCTCGCAGAGGCAAAAGCTGATGCTTTCACATGTACTCTTTGAAAATACGTATGTAGTTATGTATTATATTTTAAGTCCTGCTTATATTGGACATTATTATAAGTCTTCGCCTGCGGAATACTCCCTGTACACCTATTAAAATGAGGATATCGTGAAATACGCTACAAAAAATATTTTTTCTGTCAGCAAAACTTAAGTTGCATATAGTGTCGATTTGGGTTATAAACTAGGAGTTGAAATTTTTTTTAGTTTGTGATTTGAATGAATCTTTCGCCTTTAAATTCAGTGAACTTTGAGGACAATTGATAAAGAAATGGGATAGAGTTAGAAGATAGAAATTGATAAAAGACTGGTTGGTCCTTGGGAGTCCTGTGCAAGGAGCTAAAAAAGTCTTTGGAACAGAACTAATCTTTCTGTGAAAGCTTTATTGATTACACAGAGAAAAGTCCATTTTAAACACTTTCATAGCACTGTGTTGCCTGAGGAAGCAAAATCTATTACACTTAGATTATGAACTTTTTGTTTATGAACTCAGCTGTCTTAGTGGACAGCTGGAAGAAACTAGCATTATTATTTCTTCTGTCTATAAAGCAGAGCTATTAAAAAGCACCCATTTTCCCCATGTGTGTACTGCTGCTCTTTTCAAAAACATATGTAGCATGGGGTGGTTTGCTGTGTGCTCCAGCTGGACCCAGTGCCTGCTGCTGGCTCCTGGAATGGCTTTCTGGGACAGACAGCTTCTGCGGTCCGGGCCCTTGGGGCAATGTGTGCACCGCACACCTCCAGTAGGTAAGATCTGGGCTGCCGTCCCTGATTAGTATTCTTGTAATTACTCCCGTTGCTTCAGGCATTTATCTAGCTGTAGGTGATTTAGTTGTGTTAGGAGAATGGCTCGAATAGATCTATGGTGAAATAAGCTGTGAAATAAGCTACCCAAACAACTATCACTCATCAGTGGGAATGTTGCTTTATACAAAGAATTTTTGCTTCTCTTTGATGTAAGGAGAGGTCTAAACAAGAAAGATGAGGGAGAAGAGAGCAAATACCTCTCCTTTCCTTTACTGAAGATGGGTGAATGTCAGGCTGCAGTGGAGGACAGTCTGAATTTGGAAGGCGCCTTCCCTTGCAAGAGAAGGCTGCAAGAAGTCTTCACCCCATGGGGAGAATAACAGATGCTGGTGCTTGGTGGGGGAATAGGGGAAGAGTAGGGAAGGGCACAGTGAGGCTCAGGGAGAGCCCAGTGTCTGAGGTGAAACCAGCAATGGCTGTGAAACTTGTGGGCAGTGCAGGTCATCTCGGCACGTGGTGCGTGAGATTGGAGTCACTCAACTAATTCTTGTAGAGCGGGAAAGGTGAACTGCGTGTATACTGTGTGTTCACATATTTCTTCTTGTCTCCAGTGATGGGCCTGACCTTTGGCAGCTCATTGAGGGAGAAATGATGTGACCTGCTTGTTCTAGCGCTGGCGCTTTTTTCAGTTTGGGCTCATATGATCAATCCAGCTGAAGTTGGTACCTGTAAGTTCTTTAACTCCCAGGAACTGTGGTGTTGATTAAATTGACTCGGAAACAGCATCTTCAAACACTTCTTTTTTTTTTTTTTTTTTTCTTTCTTCTCCCAAAGGCTCAAAGCATGTGGAGAGAAGGGTGAAAATGATAAAAAGCCTTACTTACTTTCACCTAAATCTTTCCTTGGAGCTTACAGTTCTTTTCACTCCAACTGACCCTCATTTCTGACTGTGAGAAACAGACTGTGCTGTGCACAGCGTGTTTTCTCTGCCCTCTTGTAATGCCTTGCCAGCCTGACAAGTGTTAATGACTCTTTGGAAATTTTTTTTTTGCCAGAAAATAGAAAGGATGTGAGAAAGGTTTCCTGCCTGCAATATCAAAAGTTAGAGTATGCTCATTTGTACAGTAGTGCTAGATAGTTACTCTTCTGCCGGAGATTTAAGTCTCATGTAAGTTGCGGACAAACACATAGAAAGGGTGAGAAGATGCCTCAAAGCGCTCACAGTTCTGTTCTCTTTTACTCAGCCACTATTTTCAATATAACTGAATAGTAACTTTAATAGTAGAATTCTGGCAGATTATCACGCATTCAAATAGATTAAAGTTTTTTCTTAGGAAGCTTGCGGTTTTTGTTTTTGAGGTTTTTTTTCTGAAACAGAAGAAGATTGTAGGAGAGATTTACTGGGGAGTTAAATAACAATGCAATGAAATGGTATAATAGTTACAAAATTAACTAGCTCCCTACATTTTAGATCTAGGCATTACAACTTTAATCAGACTCGTTAGCTGTGAACTTGCATTTTCTATGATAGTCTTACAGAACTATTTTTAAAATAAACACCTAAAACGTTCCCAAAATAGTGTGTTAGGATTATTGAGCACTTTTCTCTGTACAAGTGTTAGTCAGAATTAATCCAAATGTTTGCTCTTGTTTGTAAAAATTGCTGCACGTGTAGCAAATTGTACGATTGGATGAGTGGGGACTGTTTTTTCCTCAAAATGGCTTTATTTCTATGGGTTTCTTACCAGCAGAAGCTCAGTGATGAATGTGCACTGGTATCATCGTAAAGCAGTAGCCACACTTAAAGGTTCTGGAGAATTTCCAGAACCTCTGTAGCGGGCAATGCGGGAATCACTGATTTTAGGGAAAGATTACTCCTGATTTCAATTAACTAGCATTTTGAATGATAAAAAAAAAAAATACAATTCTGTCTCACCCAGTGGACTGTTTGTGTTTGCTTTCTGGTATAGGTGGATATGGGGAAACCGCTAATTTTATTAAGCGCTACGGCACAGAACCCGCAGCTCACAAGAGCGGGCTGACTCAGGGCTTTTGAACCTGTCTTTGCAGCCTTCTGGTTTTGCTTTGCTCGTAGTCGTGCATCACCCCTCGCTGTAATTCCCATAGCTGCCTTTACAGGAGCACTGTGGTTGCATCGGTGTGAGACGACTCCTAGAGAGAGGCGCTCCAGATAGACCCTGGATGCTGCTGTCCTTACAAGATGTATTCCATATGAGACAGCCCCTCAAGACTGACTGCCTTCTTTCCATAGGAGGGTAATTCTCAGATGTGTTTTACTACTTTGAAAGAAAGAACTGAAACATAATAGGTAATAGTATGTTTGAGTCCCTTCTGGAATCTAGCCCAGCTGCTAGGCAGTGAGATAATTATCACAATGGGCTTCGCAGCTTAAGTTTGGAAAAAAATTATGTGAACCAGCTCTCTTTCTCTTTATTCTGTGAAAAAAGGTCCCAGATTCACTTCTTAGCAGAGCTGCTTCTTTAAGATTCCTCTCTTGTGTGGGTTCTTTTTTCATTTTTTCTTAAAGACCACTGAAGCAGTATTCTCCTCTTGATCTAAAGGCCCCTGAAGTTAACGGAAAAGCACTCTCTGACTTTGGGTTTTGATTTGCACCCTTTATATGAAGCCATTTCTGAAAGCCTTCTCAGCAGTGCTAGCTGGTAATCTGGGAGCAGTCCTATGTAGGAATACAGTCCGTTCAGTTTGGAAATACCTAAATGCTCATATATTTTAAGCGTTGCCATTTCTTTAACTTTCATTCGGAATAAGGAAACACTGCAGTGTCGCATTTGTGGGAGCCACCTGTAAATTCTGCTTTTTTTGCCTTTTTTACCATTAACTGTATCAGCTTCTGCTACCTAATGTCATTTTGCAAAGCAGTCTAAGCTCCAGGAAATCCATATTTCCTGTAAAGGTGTTTTTACTTCAATCTAGAACTTGCCAAATACTTTATATCTGCTGAAATAGTGTTCTGTGAGTAAATATGGGCCTTTAAAATGAAATAAACGTTTGTGATCTTTAAAAAAATTTACCTTAATTCAAGGTTTCTGGGCGACAACGCTTGATTTATTTGTGTTGTCTACATCTGCATACCTGAAAGGATGAATGGTATTGACAAGCTTTAAATTGGGCTGTTTAGTTTTACTGAATTTTAATTAAAAAAAGGATTGGAGTTCCCTAAAATAGTCACTGGGAAGGAAGATTATATTAGTGCAAAGTCGTGTGGGTAGTTTACAAATATGCCTACGAATACCAGCCAGATATTTTCAGTGCAAACTGGACTCTGCAGGCTCGGTTAGTTTAATTGAACTTAATTGACCTTCGCCTGTCTTTTTGCATAACGTTAATCTTCTTCTTAGGCTTTCCTAGACTTTAAGAAGCAGACCAGAAAATCAGTGTTTCTGCACATAGGTGTATGTACGGTTGCTACGGGCTCGCTGCAGCTCTGAAAATGAGGTGTGCGCTGGCAGGAACTGATGATGGCTCACGTTCTTCCTCTGAGCCTTGCCAGTTTTGAAAAAGAAGCATCCCAACGCCTCGGATGTGGGAAATGGGCAAAAAGGGGTTTTTACCTGTTGTCACCTACTTTCTGCCTCTTGTAATTCAGTCGGCTCGTTCACAGAACTGCAGGCACTAACTACATGTTCTTGTCCCAAAAGTTTGGGAGCATAACGCAGCAGCCCCTCCAGCCACTCAGTGCAGCAGAACCGATTCAACTTGATATTCTGCACAGATATGAGCCTGAAAGTTCGGTGATCTAAGAACCACTGTCTTTAAGATTTTCTGTCTTCTCTATATCATTTTTTTATCAAGAAATGCTCCGAAGTATTTATTTTCAGATAGTACTTTTTGTTCTACTTGTAATATTACAACTTCAGGTTAGATTTTGGTTTAGTACCTTTAAATAAGCCATGACACGCATGCTGTGATTTAAAAAAAAACAGATTGAAGAGATGAAGGGCAGTAATGTAAATAGTAAGCTAAAAGAAAAAAAAAAAAGAGGTTGTTGGTTTCTCTCTGGAAGTTTACTTTATGTCTAGGCAGACTTTTGATAGATTTTAACCATGTAACTGTAAAAGTACTTTTATCTGGATGTCTTATTAGCAACGTGGTGGTAAAAGCTTGCTTGCCCTCCTCACCTGCCATATCACTATGCTAAATTATTTTCGACATACAGCAGCCTAGATCTTCCAACTGAGTATAAATTTTATGTAGCCATGCCAATTTATGCAAACTCTTAAAAATAATTTCAAAATTAAGTACATGCCTCATTAGTCTGATTTGCAGGAAATGGAGAACTAACAATTATAAATAGAATGCTTTAAATACAGCTTAATTAATTCCACGCGTGAATGCATTAGCTAAATATGGATCTGCTATCATAAAAATAATGCTTTGGATAAGCTAACTTTCAGCTTCCCTTTTAAATCACTATCCTTTTACCTCATCTCTGATATCTTTGAAGCCGACCTTCTCTCGGCATCTTCATTCATAGTGTCATTTCCCTGCTGCTGGGTGTAAGGTAGTCTTTTGAAAATGGAGCTCACGGTTTTTAATTGTACACTCGGGGGCACATTTTCTCTCTTTTCTCTTGCAGGGAATTGGACTAGGTGGCCTTTAAAGGTCCTTTCCAACCCAGACCATTCTATGATTCTAACATCTAAAGGGAAGTGGCAGAATTCTGAAAGTATTTCAAGTGAAAAAACGTTCATTTTACATAAGAAAAGGATGGTACGGAAATCAGGAACAAAGATCATGAGAGTTTTGACAGTTTTAGTGAAGGTGGCGTATTAGCAATATACACTCAAAAATAATTGAGAAATAAGATCTCTGCTAATTTTGCAACGATAGCGAGTCACCCATGTGCAGAAGCCAAAGATAGAGAAAATTATTTGGAGACCTCTGTGGTTCAGAGGTAAATCTGGAGGTCCTGCTGTAGAGATGTCAGGTGAATTTAGGTTGGCAGATAAGATGATCCAAGCATAAGGTGTGAAGAAGAGAAAAGAAGTGCTCAATCAAAGACTGAGCCTAATGAGATGCCTTACTGAAAGCTGGAGGGGCAATGAGACGGGTTCTGCAAAGGGTGAGTTAAAAGAGCGGTCAGGGCCATCAACAGAAAATAAGCAAAAGGTGGGGTGAGAGAAGTCAGGCTAGTAAAAAAAAAAAAAAAAAGAATGAAAAGAAGTATAAATAAGGTAGAAAAATGTTAAGGGTGACTGCCAGGTCAGAGGGAATGAAAATCTAGGAATGGATCGGAGACTGGAAAAGAGAAGGTCACTGCAGATTGTCAAGAGGAGTTTCTATTAACAGCTGGATTTTGGTTGGTGTTGAGGGAAAGGGACCTCAGGCAGCTTCTGTAAACAATGAGCGTGGAGGTGAGAGGGAGAAGAGTGATATTTAGTCCATGAAGCGAGGTTGAGGTTGGGACATCAGTATTGCTGTCCAAAAAAGCCAGGTAAATCATACAGTGTCAGTGAGGAGGCTCAGATTTTAGGAGAAAAACTGATTCTAGTGTACTTGTTCATCTTCAAATTGCATTTTAACCCAAACAGAATAAGGAGTTGATAGCAAGGTTATGAAATATGGCTGGAGGAGTGTAGAGGTGGGGTGCTGTCGCTAATTTGCTTTAGTATTCGTGAGACTTTGCCACGTTATCAGCTTTACTCCAGTACAAAACGTAAGGGAAGATGATGCATAGAACTTGTTTATTTCAAAGGAAGAGTTTGAGTCTAAACGTGTCAAGTCCTGTAATCTATGGCCATACATTGTATGTAACTGTTATGAATATATTAAATACGTTTAACAACTCTAATGATCTGACTCTAAAGGAATCGCTAGGATAACACGCCAATGTTTCTGTGCGAAACATGTTTGTATCTTTCAAATTAATGCCCGAGCTACCGTGAAAACAATTTTTTTTGTTTGTTTGAAAAATCTCTGTAGCCAGTCTGATGTTTCGGTTTAGTCATATATGCTAGCTATTGAAATAATACAAGTAAAGCGTGCAAATTATTGATTTTGATGTTTTCATATTTTACTATGGAAAGTTTCCATTCCCATTGGGAGTCTGAAAGTAGAACAGAAAAGTTCCCGGTGAAGTACTGTGTGACGTGGAGCTAAGAATGTAAATGCTCTGTTGTTCGGTTTATCCATACGTACGTGTGATTTGAGCAGTATTTAGTGTAAGTCATTAAGAAGCTGGTAAATTTGCATCCTCAGAATTTATTGTGATAACAACTGTTGTCAAAACTCTGAAATTAATTTCTTCTTTGCCCTTCTTTCTTAGTGATTATTTTTTTTTCTTGTAGAGTTGTCAGATATCTAACTAGACTTATGGAGAACTATCATTATTCTCCTTCATTATCTTGATTTTTCAATTAAGGTAGTGGGTGGTAAGGACGCTCTATTGTATCTGCACAATCATTCTCTATTAGCCAGATCACGTTAATCTCTCAAGTTTTCTTTGTATAATTTAGTAACATATGAATAGAGAAGTAAAATGCCAGACCTGTATTTGAACTTTTAGAAGATACTAAATATTAAAAGAAAGCCCTCCTGTTAAATGAATTTTTATAATGTAAGCTGGGCATGAATCCAAAAACACTATTACACTTGGAACATAAATGTGTTAGACTGAAATAACAAAATTAGAGTGGACGATAAATAAAACTCCGGGGGTGCGCTTTTTCTGCCTTAGCGAAATGAATTCCTTATAGTCATGGAAATTATCACAATATCACTAATGGAAGAATTTTTCTGGGAAACAGACCAGGCTATCTATCTCATTCCAGCAAATTGGGGCATTATCCGTTGGAGTTCAGTGAGTGCCATTCTTTTATCTGTTGCAAATTGCCACATACAGTTGTTGTGAAGAAAGCATTCGATAACAATAGCAAACCCCAAAAAGACGCCTCCAGAGCAAATCCTTCTCAGTTTATTCATGCCACTGAAGAATGGCGCCACTCTTGAACAGATGGGTAGGATTTAATGTTGAAGTACAACAAAAAAATCCCTATTCAAAGAACAGTACATTAAAAGAATTAGAAGAGGATTAATATTGGTCGCTTAATGCATAGTAGCAGCTTTTTTTATTGCATTACATTGAAACAAATTTGGCCTTTCTGCACACTTCAGCGTCCGATTTAGAAGAATGAAATTGTAGTTGAGTACAGGACAAGAACAAGAGAGGTAGTAGTTAAAGAACTGATATGAATAGAGATCCAAGCAGTTTCCTGATCAGTCTAAGGTCTGGGTCTATTGAAGTTGTGTTTGATAGTTAATTTTAGAGCTCTTAGTTAAAAGGATTCTCCCATATCTTTAAACACTTCTGTTTGCAAAAGGGGATGCTTAAAACTAACTTGATTCTATTTGAAACCAGCAGAGCTTTGTGATACCAGGAGGGTAATTTGCTACATTTGCTATTGTATATTGTTGCAAAAGCAGAGTCTAATTGAATCCAAATTTTAGACAAGTCTGTTTGTATCCAAATTTTAGGAAGGTCTATCTGAGAAATGACCAAGGCATTGGAATATGCATTTAAGTCTCTTACATCTGAACAATTGGTTTGTGGGCATAGTTTAATGAGGTACATTTCCACTAAATTCCTGGCACTTATTCTGAGTTTCTGTAATGTTCCTGGTAAATCAAGTCAGGTAAAAAACTTCCTGAAATTATTTATCTTGTTTCAGCGCTAATCTGTTCCTTGTCGGTGTTTTACTATTGAAGTAAAATGGTACTCTGTTTTTAGATCCTGTATCCAAACATCTGTTATTTCTTTTTTCAGGAGTTGGATGCTAATGGCAAAACATTAGAAACTGCAGTCCTTAAAAATGAATTTATTCTCTTTTTTTGTTTTGCTTATGACTTTTATACTACATTATTTAAAATGGGGGTGGGTGGGTGGGTGTGAAGTCCTCTTCTGTTGTCTGTATTTCGAAACAGCTTTGATTTGGAGTGTGCGGTAAAGTGCTAGGTATTTGAACTTTTTTATGGAGTATATGAACCCCAGTGCTTGTTTCTAATGCTTTTCAAATCTACAGAGCATGCCTCATATGTGATCAATTCACGCCTGCATTAGTATTAAAGCTATGTTATAGTTCAACATGTTATCTCACAGATCTGTCAAAGCGTGCTCGCAGAAATTATGTATTGATGATGATTGTAGTATGTGCAGTTCAAAGAACTCTGGAAAAAAAAGTAACGTGCTAAGTTTCCTTAGATGCTGTCTCTGCTCAGAATTGCTTCTTGGTAGCCAAAAGCCATACAGGTATGTCTGGAATGGCCTCGCTTCAAACATTTGGAGGAATCGCTGTTTCTGTGAGGCAAGACGTTATTAAGTCTCAGTACTGTTGCTTCCTTTTAGAAGCTAGTCTTTTTAATTACTGACCACAGCGTTTAGACAATTGGTACTTAAATGCAGCAGTTTGGTTTGGACAATTTTGGTTTTGGTTTTCAATGTGAAAGAGAAGTGCATTTTAAGCTTTCCCGTAATTGGCCTTATCTGAGTTAGCCACGGCCAGATCGTTTCTTGAAATTTCCCTGGAGAACACCCATACAAAGCTTCTTGTAAAATTTAATTTTAATAGCTGTATAATCCTAATAATATTGGTCAAGAGAAATGTTGTGTAATGTCCCACAGAGAACCTTTTCGTAAATTGTTTAAGAATTATTGTAAACATACACACAACTAATTAACCATGCCTGTTTGAACTGCAGGAAATAGATTACGATGTATGTGTCTGATTGCTTCCCATCCCTTTCCCTTGTTTTCAGAAATAACAGGCAAAATACTGTTGGTGATGTCCACTGGTATTAAATTGCTATATTTTGCAGCTAAAAATGGAAAATTGGGGAACTAATTTCTGTTGCTGTATTTCCTGTATTATTCACTCTGTAGGGCTCCTTGCATCTGTGTCTTAATTGTGAGGACTCGTTGATAATGACTGTGCTAGCAGGGTTTCCGTAGCAGGTCTCCCTCCGTGTTGGTATCTCTGAGCTCTCAAATACATAAAAAACCACCACCACCACCAAAAAAACCCCAAACAACAAACCCAGAAAAAAGCCCAATAACTACAAATAATCTGTAATTCTGTTCATTCCTCTCTGATGATCGTTAATTTCATGATCTGGTCTGTGTAAAATCTCTTAGACTGGAATAAAGTTCTGAAGTCCTGTCAAGGTGCTAGGAACGAACCCTACTTTGCAGAATCTGATTTCTGGCTCAGTCTTCTCTGTTGGGGTACAGTTTGCACTAGAATCGTGTCTAGTTGCATGTGTTGCCAGTGGGCTTTATTTTTATCACCTGCTTTATCCAGGATTGGGATGGTCAGGAATTGATAAACAGCCTATGCAGTATATCATCTTTTGAGTCTGTGTGAAGTTATCCCCACCAGCTACGTTCTAGGGTGTGAGCTGGTATCGTTAGAATCTATTTGAAATTAAGACCCTCCAACTAATCTGTAATCCTACCAAAAGTAATCGCCAACTCAGCTGAAATAAGCTGCATAACTGTCCGGGGGCAACCGACATACCTGTGCTACTCCAAAAATTACAACTCTTACATGCAGCTGCTTAAAAAGCATGAAATGTGCTGGTTTTGACTTTAGAAGGGTTTAAAGTTAAGCACGTTTCATGACAAACAAATACAAAGAACCTTGATGAGGGGAAACTACCATTTGAAATTTTGGCAGAAGCCCAGGCTGAAGATGCTACTTAAGATTCGTATGTTTCAAATAAGTTCCAGTTTCAAAGCAGCCGATTTTGTTACATGTGCCGCCTTGACCCAGGGTTGGCTTTTTTGTCGGGAGAGCTTGAAATCTTAATAACGCATCTATTGCTTAAAATAGCTTTCTGAAAACAAAGTCAGTAAAGCACAAATTGCTTTACTTGACCTGTGGTAGAAGAGGCCTTTCTAACAGTGTATTAGTTATGGCATCTCTGCAGCCTTAGGAGCTGAACTTGCAGTCTACAGCTGTACTTCTTAAAAAAAAAAAAAAAAAAAAATGAATTCAGGCTATTTTGCCCCCAGAAGCCAAAAGGCATGATATCACACAAGTTCATGGAGCTGAGCTCTCTTAACCTCTCGAACAGGATGGCTGCGTTGAGGCTGCCGAAGGGGAACAGTCCCTGGGCTGTGCTGATGCCTGACTTGTGCTCAGGAACTGTTTTGGAAAGCGCTAATTGGTAAGGGCCAAAATCAGGCCGTGGCCGTTGTGCCAGTGTAACAGAAGAGGTGATTGTGTGCCACGGTCTCTGCCCAAGGCCCTGCCCAGGCAGTGTTTAGTTTCCAGCACGGGCACAGCTATAGTGTTAAGAAGAAGGGAAAATGTTCCTGCTTGGGTTGTAACTCTAAAGCTTTATTTTCCCCTGACCATAATGATGTCTCCCACCATTAAATGAACTACTTCTCATGCATTTTCTCACTCCAGAGTTGCTGTTGCGGGGGGGGGGGGGGGGGGGGGGGAAAGGTGCTTGTGATGTTTATTCTTTCTTCTGTGAAACAGAAAACACCACCACCCGGCTGCCTTCTAGCGGTTCATTAAGCCATACAACTAAGCACTTTTCACAAGGGAAGGATGAATCTTGATATTTGTGTTTTGACAGACTTTTTCGCGTGGTTTCCTAGCAAAACTAGACCTTTGCCATCACATGGGAAACGGCAGAGGAGATGGAGGAAGGGAAGGAGCCTGGCTGTCGGTGTGACCCTGTTGTTGTGACACTGGCTCTTCTTTCCCCCCGTCAGCTGGTAGCTTTGGAAACTCTTAGCTGCTTTCAGGCAGATTGATAAAGGATAAAATGACTGTTGAGTAGAGGAGAGTCCTTGTTCCCACTCAGAAATGCCCTAGCTGAAAGAGAAATTGCAGCTCATGCCTTTTGGGATTAAACCACCACCACCACCACCCACTTCTGAGAAAGACGCCTTTTTGTTCTCTAAGAGTTGGAAAGACGTTAGCCAGACCTCCTTTGACACAAGCAATCAGCAGACTAAACTCGTAAGAAAGCGGCCTTCGTTAATTCATGTGTTAGCACAACTACCTCCTTTGCTCTTTTATATTTTTTCCATAGGAACTTCAAGTAAACCTATGTGAACATGAAAAAAAAAATCAGCTTTGCTGAAACAGCTTTCTCAAATGAAAAACCTTCAACTATTATTAGCTGATCTTTAAGGTCCCTTCCAGCCTAAACTGTTCGATGATTCTGTGATTAAGCTATACACAGACGTACACGTGTGCACACAGACATGCAGTTTTTTGCTGTGAAACATATACACGTACATACACACAACAGCTTTCTTTTTCCTTGAAGAAACCATCCTAATTTAAAATCACATAATAATCCCATTATTTTCTTGCTGGAGTTTTCTTTCTCTGTCTGGTAGATTGGCATTTTACAAAGCGGTTAAAATAGCCTAGCTTTTAAAAACATGTTGATTTGTCGGGTCTGATAGACTTCAGATGAAGGTGAAATTATTTTTGTGATAATCAGTCGTTGTGCTGAGGCACAGCTGCAATTCAGTCCAAATGTCTGAAAGTCCAAGTCACTATAGACCATCGTGTTGATTATAAACACATCACATTCAGAACACCTTTTTTTTTCTCATAAATCTACATGCTTTTATAAACGAAGGAAGAGAAAAATGACCAATTTTAGAAGTGATAGTGTTGGAAACTGACTTCTCCCCAAACTAGATCCAAATTCAGTCATGTAGATGGCACTTCTTGAAAATGTATAGTGTCCGCTTGCAATACCATATACCACAGCTACACTGCTGTACTTTTTTTTTAAACACTACACAGATAATGTATAGGAAATGTTGTTTCAATTACAAAGATAATATGTAGCAATGGAAAAGGAAGGTAAACTTCACAGCCTATGAGTCTCTGTTCTGTCCTTGCTAAGAAGAAAAATAGAATAACATATGAATCTCGTATATGAGGAAATCTATTTTGTTTCTAAGTAGTAGTCTGAAAATACGTTATTTCTGTTAGAAAAAAAGTTAAATTAATATCGTTTTCTTTACCCTCTGCAGTTATCACAATAGTAGGAGTAGAAGTAGAAAATATTTTTGTAAAATAGCTTTGAATAAGTCATGAACCTCTGATAGAATGAAGAATGACAAGCATTAGTTACATTAGCTGTGTAGGTGCCTGGGTGGATGGATCTGCATACATACCAACTACAGTTCCTAACGCAGCAAAGATGCTGCGCGTGCTTCCCTGGCTCTTGGGTAGCACCGAAGCGATGTCTCAAATTGGACATAAAACCAAGAGCATTTGAAGGAGAAAAATAAAAATATCGGAGCAATCACAAACAGCTATTAAATCTAGTTTGTGATACAAATTACGCCTATTTATTTGAATTCGTACGTGCTCTGTGTCATTTCATTTTGCACCACTGTAAAGAGGGATGGTGGGGAAAACACTAAAATGTAAGTCTATGAAATTTTGGAATAGCAGAATTGTGTGGATTTTAGGACCCACGTGTGTATCGGTGAGTAATATGCAGTTGGATAGATCCCTCATACTAGAGTTACCAACGAAACAGAATGAGCAAGAAGTCCCTCTCTTACAGACAGAAGACATAGTAACTTCTTTGTTATGTACTAAAGTAGGAGGAAATCTCTTGAAGCAACGGAGTTGACAGTAGAGATTCCCGTTTTCAAAACAATAAGCTAAAACTAGGAGGGACACTTGCGTGGGTTTCTTCCCAGATGTCGGTATGCAATTCCTTGTTCGTTTAAATGAATAAATGTACATGAATCACTCTGACATTTAGAATCCATATTCAGAGCAGAATAATGCTTAGCAAAGGAAGCCTGAGGCCACGCATTAAACAAAGGGAAGAAAACTGGCTGCCCATTTATCTGAGCATTGGCCACTGTGTGGAGAGTTAAGCAGAAGTCCTCTTCAGAGAGTTTCTCCTCAGGCAGTTAAATTTGTATTTAGAGCAGATGCACATGGGTAGCACAGTCTGCCTACATTTTGCATTGCTCGGTGTTTTAGTGCTTGTGTTTGCTTCGTGTTAATTAATGCGTGTTGGAGGAAAAAGGGATGGGAACTTGCTTGTGATACTTCATCGCGGTCTATTGTTAATTGTGTACTTCAAAAGAATTAGACTTTACCATCACAAGAGAAAAGGACACAGTGCACCTCTGTCTTGCAAGAGACGTCTTTGGAAGGAGAGGTTTAGCTGAAGGTAAGGCGCAAGGGCAAATTCGCTGGCAATGTGAAAGACGGTGAGCCTTCTCCTGCTAGCCCCTGCCGTGCTGACACCCATAGTACCTCTGTGGCGTATAGGGTAGACGAGGCCTTAATTTATTGATTTTCCTCAAGACTCTAAATTTCTCTGACATGTTGACAAACATAACAAGAGAATGATGATGTTGGTATCTGTCACTTTCAGATGCAAGGCTTCCCAAATGCTGTAAGGATACAAGACCTGATGGTATACGAACTGCCTGGCACCGTGGCTGAGATGTTGGCAGATCATCCGTAAGTCACGGAGGAACGTTCTTCAGGGTTTTCTTAGTGCTGCCAGGTAACTCTGCTCTTTGTGGGGCTCAAACCTAAAAGTTGGGGTACACATAGTAATATGCAGAGATCACGATTATCTGTTGAATGCGTGGAATAAAGAGCCTGTGCCATTTTGGGATGCAAAGTTATTTGGAGTACATCGTTCTACTGTTAAAATACAGTGCATTGAGATAATCTCTCACCTGGCTAGTAAGATATACCTGCGTATCACGGTCTAATCACACTTGCAGGCACCTAAGAATGATGCTAACATTACTTTAACAGCAGACCGATGATTTTTATTTTTTTTTTTTTTAAGTTTTCTGCGGTTTTCCATCTTCTTTCTTATTCATGTCACAGCATGATTTATAAGAATTGGTATGTCTACTAGTGATATGTAGTAACATGCTATTCAGCAAGGAGAAAGAAGTTTCATCTTGTTAATATTCCATCTTTCATTTGGTTGGCTCAGTGAACCTTTACATATGTATTCATGAGGCTGTGCCTGTAGATGAATGTGGAGGTGGAATTACCAACGAAACCAAATGCAGAATGTTAAAAATGATCTGTAAGAGGTTTCAAATTCTTCATTTCTGTGACAAGAATTATAATTAGAACTGACAAGAATTATAACTAGAGTGGAAAATGGCACCAGGTAAATTAATTGTAATGACACTGACTGCAACAATGGAGAAGAAAGGTAGAAATCCTAGTTGTTATTTTGAGAACTTCAAGGTCATCATATTTTAGTCACTCTCAGCTGTTGCAGCATGGAGAATTAAATAATTGTACCAGAACTACATACACATTAGTTAGTTTTATATGATTTTTCCATTAAGATTTTAATTCTCATTATTAGAATTGCACTTTTAAAATATATTTTTCTATTAATTTCCTTTTTAAGACTATTATGCAAACAGTTTACTTTGAACAGTAAGAATTGATTTTCATTCTTTGCTCTGTCTTCATTTGAATGTCAAAAATCATAAACAAAGTAGAAAATAGTCCAGATGTAATCCATTCTTTTATATTTGTGATATAAGAAAAAAGTAAAGCAACAATGTATATTTTTGACATGCCTAAATTACTCATAAGTGTTACTACCTTTTTTTCCTCTGTCAAATTCTCGATTGAATCTCACAGTGGTTTAAAAGAAGCTCATGTACAAAACATTGTAGCAGGCATACAAGATGGTATCTAATTATTCCATTCAGGGAAGTTTCAGAGCTGTGAATTTTAGGACTTCAAATACGCCACATGTTATGGTCTGGCTGCAGGGTACATCAAAAATTTTGAAGATTGTAATTTTATAAGTCCAGGCTTTCCAACACAAAAATGTTGCAGGATACATGGAGCAAAATGCTGCTAATCATACGGGACTTAACACACATAGAGGTGGAGATGTTTTACCATGTGCCAGTTAGAAACAGGAGATTTATCAAACCACTACTCTAGCTTGAGTTAAAGTAGCATAGAATACATATTTTAAACAACTTTATATTAAAACGTTCACATCCTTCACCGCAAACTGCAGAAAGCATCTGTTAGGTTTATCTTGAACTATGTCATTGCAGTCAGTTTGACATCACTCGGTTTTACGTGTTTTAACTGCTAGCTGCACAGCATACCTAATTATTACAACATGGCAATCTTATCTACATTAGGGGATGTTTTCTGGGGGATGTCCTTGTAGGAAAAAACAAAACCCAGAAATTTCAACACTATCTCGCACAGGTTTGTAAGCTTAATGTAGGCAAAAGTTATGCCAACAGTGATGAGGATGCTTTCTCTGCTACTTGGTACAGGACAAGTTGTTGTGATGCTGGATAAGCCTACCCAGAAAAAAAGTGGATGTGAGTACAGCCTGTTTTGACATGCTGAGTACAAGAGCAGGAATCCTGCAGCGCCCTGAGAGCTCATACTTAGGTAAGCCAGCAGGATCCTGCTACCGTGAACACGCCAACACGTGCTACCTAGATCTGCGTTCTAGTGTATGTGTACGCAAGCCAAAGACGGTCGTCTTTTCTGATGCTTTGTCTGGAATCAGTGGTAGAAGCAGTGGCCGCTGCAGCTGGGCCCAGGCGTGGCTGGGGACAGTGTCTCTAACCTTCCTATCCACGGATAACCCAGTGTGCAAAGAGGAGGGCTCGCAGGAGAAAGGGTCCCGCTGTTGTCATAATGGAAAAAAAGGGAGCAGATTCTGTATGCATTGCTCACTCACTTAACCTTAGTGCTTCTCATACAGTCTGAAATATTCTTGTTTACTGATTTGGAAAACTCCGACTGCTAGAGCTATTGTATTTCTCTTAGTCTCATAGAGGAAGCTGTTATCTAGCGTTTATTTTCTCGCTGTTGGATTGTCCTCTGCGGTTACAGTGCAGCACGCCAGGTAGGGCTTCTCTTGCCTGCCGCTTTTGTTCAACGGGTGATGCGTATGAATGCTGAACTGGATTGCTTCAGATGTGTTGCACATGAACAATGATTGTCAGTGTGCCTTTTCTTAAAGTATTTGTTAGCTTCCTAACAGCTAAAGTTGCAGCTGATTTAATGTGTAATGTATAACATTTGAGGTCAAGTTTCTCAGAGTTCTTCAGCTTGTCACCACCTTGAAAATTGTTCATTTTCTTCCAGCCTGAAAATATCTCCTTAATCTGTTGCATAAATCCAGTGCCATGTGATATTAGCAAGCTAACGCAACTAAGAGAAATAAAGAAATAAAGGAGTGCTGTTATATTTTGTTCAACGCTTCAGACTGGAAGAATGTAAGATAATACCTGGTGTCCAAATAATGCCAAGTGCTGGCAGTCCTAGCTGTAAAATGTGAAGGAAATGTTGGGTTTCCACACTCATCAACCAGCCAAGAAGTTGCTACAGTGGCATTAAGAAAAGGGATGAAATCCTGGCTTCGTAAATTTGATAAGAATTATGCTTCGGAGTTCAGTGGAGGCAGAGTTTCCCTATTTTGCCTTGTACCTCTTTAATCCTAGTTTCTCCAGGAGAACTATTTTTAGTGCAGCCTTTTTTGGATTTTCAGTAAAATGCAGAAGGTATGGATCCTAGCCATTTTTAGGTCAATTAAATCCTAAAAACGCTATCGAAGATAGCAGAGAGAGAGAGCAGAATTGTGAAACCAGGCTTTGGTCGTTCGTGTCACGTCAGAAATGCCATCAGTAATCAGGAGGTGGAGAGCACTTGCTAAAATACATAGGCGATGAGAAGGGAGAGTAGTCTTACTTCTGGAATCTATTTTTATGTTTCAGTGCTTCATCTCAAACTATGATTCTGACTTTATATGGTATAAAAATGGTATGTGCTTGCATATACGTTGCTCCCAGTCACTTTGTATTAAGTATGTTTAATTGTCAGAAACAAAAGAAAAGGGAAGAAAAGATGTTACCAAGTCTTTGGAAGCTTTGTCTGTAGTCCCAAAGCCAAAGCCATGCCTTTTCTGGCTTATGCCTCATCAGTCATGAAGATGTTGCAATGAGAGCTCAGCTCATGCCAGTGCTGGTAAGCCAAAATTGAAACCAGCTCACTTTTCTAGGACTCGCTTAGCTTTGCAGCGCTAGCAGGACTTAAAATGAAAAACCGTTTATTTTAGTTACCAGGGAAATCAACCATGTCTGTGAATTTACACAGGTAGTAGCTCAGTTAAATAAAAAGGTATTCCATTTAGAGTCGAATTGCGCTTTCCTGTTGAATGACTGATACTCCGGGGTTGTTGGCTCTTGCCTCTCTGTTTCTGTACATACGTATATCCATCGTAGAGACAGGATGGACTGTGGGGCTCCTTCCCTTCATGTGATACAGCATTTGGCAGTGCATCGATTGTTGCTTAACTTGGAAATGTATGCCTAGTGGTACCTACTAGCAGTATTTACAAAGTTTCCATTGCCAAAATGTTTCTTCTCATACTTACTTAAATTACGTTATTTGAAACGTCTGCTTTGCAGCCATGGGAAACAGTAAATTAACAATTGTGGTTTTAATCAAAAATATCTTGAACTAATTCAGTTTCTCCAATGTATATAGTCTGTTGTTCATATTACAAGCAACTATTTGAGGATGTCTAAATTACAGTGTGTAATATTTAGTCAGAGTTATTAAGAAAATAATATTAAATTAGAAATGTGCTGCTCCAATATTAAACTGTTCTTATGTCAGTGAGTTTTTTCAATAATTGCTGTAGGTGTCATCCATTACCTTCCTGTCCTGTATGTACATTACAAGATTGCATTTTAATACAACAGGCTTATTAATTCCTTCCTGAGAGAAATCCACGATTCGTTCTTTCTGATATACATGCTTGAATTTTGGTATCTTCTCAAAAACTCATTTTATGATCACAATATTCTTAGTTCATAATAGACGTAATTTCAGCAACTGTACAGGGCAGGGGAAATCTGTGAAGAGGTCCTAATTCCTGAAAGCTTTTTTTTTCGCCCCTCAATTACACTATAAATAGGCCCCTCCCTTCCCCCAATCTTCAACATCAGTCAGAGAAGTATGAGCTGTATCAAATTATACAGTTCTGTTAATCTACTGAAAGAATGAAAAGGATTGCTTGTCCACACTCTTATTTTATTTGCAGTACGAAGTACTGATTGCTATTGTAATAAATATTGCAATACTGTTGTATAGTTCAAAGTGAAAACTAGTCAGATAACTTAATTATTTTTCCTTATAGTTTAAATCCTTATTACTCATCTTCTATAGTAAAAGTTAAATAAGCTAAACTAGAGTAAGTCTGAATGTATCGAAGATACATCTTGAGCTGGTGAAAATTTTAATAACTAATAGAGATACAATTTTTACCAGGGATTTATCTATTAAATCTTCTGGGAATCAGCTAGCAGTTTATTCTGCAGTTCCACTTTTGAAATTTGAATACTGCTAGAGTTATACCCCATTGATATTTTAAAGTACTAACTCTAGCTGCACGCATATTTGTTTGATGACAGACCCTTCTTCTTATGGCAAATAGAGGGTATATTTTTAAAGCTAACAGAGGGGCAGTGTTTTAAAAGCTAAGCAGAAGAGGCAGTGCGCGGGAAGGCAGATTGCTTGGTGGCAAAACAGGTTGAAAGATGGGCAGCCAGTCCCTCTGGCTGTGCTGGAGGGGCCTCCAGTCTCCTGTGCCAGCTAGCATCTCCCCCGAAAGTGGGAAGGAGGAGGAGGGAAACGTCTTACTTCTGCTTACCTGAATAGAGTAACATTCCTCTGAGCTTGTCCCTGCAGGGGATGGAAACGAAGCAAGAGTGTCTACGATCCTTAGTGCTGTTGGCCGCTCGCTGGCTGAGGCTGGAAGGGAAAAGCAAAGCACGGGGTTTGTGGAACCTTGGCAGAAGGGGCAGATTCCCCATGGGATGGACCAGCGTGTCAGCCTGCTCCGAGAAATTATTGGCTTGGCAACATGTAGACTGTTAGGAACTCCAGACAATATTGAACGCTTGTGCTTAACCCCACAAACACGTTTGGAATGGTGTTGCAGATCCAAACCTTCTGGGCTTCACTCAAACCATTGTTAAATATCCCTTTAGGTTAGGTTGAAGTCCCTCTGAAATTTCTAGCTTGACGGGTTTTTGAGTTTTATCTCCTCAGGTAAGCAGAATTTTGCTTCCATTCGGCACACTGATGAGTTTTGTCTTGGTTTGTCACAGGGAAGCAAGGCTTGGATCCAGCCCATTCTTACTCGGCACACACACGTAGCTAACGCACAGCTCTTTATAAGGCGGCAGCAGCACCATCAACTGACAGTGCCTTTCATTTTACAGATGGGGAACCTGAGGAGGAGATGCTACCAGACAGAAAGACGCAAGAATTCAAGCAAGATCCACAAGAGAAAGGTAATTGGAAAAGACTGTAGTGACATCTCTCAAAATACTTGGTGGTGTTTAGTTCCAGACCTCTGAGACCTGGTTTAGGGAGGTGGAAGGAGAACACGTCCTCAAGAACCGGTGTCAGAGTGTACATGTACAAGCATAGCTTGTTCAGACCTACTCCGTCAGCAGGCTGTCTGGGTAAAATTACTGTCCGTTTTTATGCAAGTGCATGTTCATTATTTGCCTGTATTGCAATTGTTTTCACGTAACTAACAAGAACAAATTCATTGCGGCATTACAGTGACATGAGAGGAGGTTCCAGCGTTACTGTAAAACAGCAGTCATGTTGCAGTCATCTTAAATTGATACTTCTGTCCAGGTACATTAGGACCCCTTTTGGAGCCGCATTGCTGCTGTACCTAGTGCTACTGTACTTGCTGAATCTGTCTGTATCTACCTAAACTAATAAACAAAAGCCAGTGTGTCCTTGCATGTGCTGTTACGCAGAGAAAGTGTCAGTAGTTTAAGTATTCAGATATCACAGCTAATGGTAACTGTATGAAAATTCAACTCAGTAACATACAGTGCCAAAACAGATACTAAATCTAAGTTACATCTGAAGAGTATGCATGTTTCTCACAATAAAATATGTATTTTTATGTTTTATAGCATCACATTTACTGCCTGAATTTGGATCATCTATTATACCATTATACGTATAACAGCAGGGCTCAAACTATTTTTATATCTGAATAAGTTAAATGTCTTCCATAATAAACATTAAATATACACTGCTCTATTTAATTTCTGGAGAAAATGAAAGGCGAGGAAGTAGAGAAATAGTTACAATAGGTTGTTTAAAACTGCTCCTGCTATGCAGAATTGGACAGCAAACAAATGAAGTTTTATGGAAGATCCGTTAATATTCAGTGATTCAAAATTTGGCTTTGCCAGGGACACATAAGCCAGACTCATTAGTAGCAAAATATTCATCACTCAAAAATATTCTGCAATGTGTTTGTTTAATTATTGCATGAGGAAATAATATGGCAGCTTGTAAACTATATAGACGCACAGCATCCGAGCTTGCTATTCAGGCTTATGAAGTGGAATCTTTCAGACACAAGGACTGAACGTTATGCCGTATTGAATACGCAGAACATCATCCCAAATGTCGACTCGGGTTTCAAATGAGCTACGTAGGCTCGTTTAGACATTTACAGTCTTAGGAAAGCCAGAAGTGCAGCGCTCTCCTGGAGGAGGCAGAGGGGCAGGGGACTCGGGAGGGTTCCTTGTTTGATACAGCTCACTGATTGCCGCTTCAAACTTGCTTAGCTTACAAGTACAAATATGTTTTGGTTTTTTTTCTTTCTTTGTTTTCCTTCTTCCATTTTTTCCTGTGGCAGGCTGCTCAGCACGTTCACCCCAGGCTCTTGACAGTCAACCTGGGTTCTTTCCATTTCATGTCTCATCGCTGGTAATAGAGTCTCTGCAGGCTTTATTATGCCTCCAACACATCTCTGTATGGTTGTCTTCGGATTATGCCATCAGTGACACCTGTGCAACCCTATTAATCTTCAATGGTGTGCTCAGAGTGTTGCGAAAGGCATAACGAAAAGACGGTTGTAGTTTCTTTGTATAGAGGAGAGCAAAACAGAGTCCTCGGAGCATTTGCTGCTGGCAATGTGGGCTGACTGACTTAACATATGAAGTGGGAAACAAGTGAGCCAGTTTCAGCTTGTGAAGTCGGATCTTGCAAGAAAACAGAGCAAACATTTACTTCAAAACTAAGAAATGTTAAATAGAAATCTATAACTTGGTGTTGTCACTACATAGAAATCAATGCCAGGATTAATTACCTGATAAGTCCTGAGACTGTTAGTTACTTTCCACGTGTGAAGCATTTTGTGTTTTATTTATTTATTTATGAAAATCCGGACCACTGTCTGGGGGTTTTCCAGAGCTGCCTGAGATGAAGAGCAACTGTGAGGCTGCTCTTGTGATACGCTGGGGTCAGTTCGTGCTGCCCGGCCTAAAGTTCAGGGCAACGGAAAGAGGTTCACAGGCTCTTTCCTGTCCGCTCCAGCAAGAGCCTCTTCACAGCAGGAAGCCTGACCGGGTAGGTTATGTATTGGGCTGACCCTTTCTCAGAGAACAGGAGACAGGTTTTGAGCTTCAAGGGAATGAAAACAAAAAGAATTGGATCAAAGGGCAATAAATGCTGAAGCAACTTCTCTGAAAATGACAGCACCGTGCCAGTTCTTGAGTGCCCGTGTGGAGTTAAATAAAGCAACAAACAGCATTACTCCATGATGCCTTCTGCCTTGTGCATGACTTGTCTCTCTTTCTAAATTAATTCTTCATTGACTCGCTCAAGCTCCGATAGCTCTAACGAGGTGACCCTAGGTGAGAGCAGAACACAGAACCGGCCGAGAGCTGACAGTTTGGTGTCTTTGGGGCTGTGTTCAGCTCCAGTGTCATGAGCTGTGGCAGCAGCACAGCAGCCTTGGTGAGAAAGCTGCTAGAGCACAAGCTGTTTTCCTAACCCAACGAGTAAAGTGTTTGCAGATGCAGATAGAGAGAGGAGGACACGAAATTTGCATAGCCTGCAGATGATTTTTCTCCATTCAGAAATGCAAAGATTATTGAATAATATAACAGAGAAACTGAAAAATTGTCCAGGGGGACATGTTAGCCTCTTTTTTTCCCCTATTACATTAGATGGCAAAAAACTAGCAGAACTGGAAGAAAGAAAGCAGAAATGGAAGAAGACAAAGAATCCCCTTGCAGGCTTTTGTCACCCAAACTTCCCAAAATTGTCCTGGCTTCTGGAAGGGACAAATGGGTTGTGAGCACTGGAGGCTGAGCGTTCCCAGAGACCCTGGAGCGAATGTACAGTCACAGCTCCTGCTTTGCTGAGTGTACCTCCACAGGAGACTCTCCAAGCAATAGCCGTTAAGTGAATTATCTTCTCTGGTTTTCCTACGTGGAAATCTAGCCACAGGGAAAGGTAACCCTTCCAGCCAGTCAGGCCCCAAACACTTCTGAAACTCTGAGAATCTCTTTCTGTCTGGAGCTACTGCTGAACAGCATCTGCTCCTCAGACGGTGTTGTGACAGCTTCATTAATCCCTCCTGTTGTAAAGGCAGCAGCTACGCTTCCTTGAGATACATACATCAGATTGAGATCAAAAAAAGACCTTTGAAATAGGGATGATAAACCACAGGTATGTTTTCAGTATATTGCAGATTGCTTTCTGCAGGGTGCTATCCCTCCTGTTGTAACCAATTTTTCTAGGGGAGGAAAAACTCTATGCCTCTTTTGCTTCTGCCCTTTTTTTTTTTTTTTTTTTTTTTAATCCCCATAGAGTCAGACGTGGCAACCTGTTCCTAGGTTTTTTTTGTCGGGTCAGATTTGTTATCAGTAACTTGCTTACTGATAATCTGCTAATGATTTCTTGGAAGGTTTCTCAATGTGTCATGCAAGAGGCAAAATCAGCTTCCGTATCTGCATGTTTTTTGTGTGTTTTCCAATTTTTGAATAGTTCTTCGTTTTTTGCCCTGTTGCTTTATTTTCCGTGAATAACTCCACGTATATTTGCATTGAATCACAGCTGATGCACTGAAAATGCATCTATTCGTTAAGTACTTGACAGTTTACCACTTCATAAGCCCATTATCTAGATAATTCAGAAATTTCCAAACAATGAATAATTCTTCAACCTTCAGACACTTGCAGAAATAGCTTGGGATTTTAAAAATTATTCTGAATTTCCTGTAAAAATCAGTGGGGTTTTGAATGTACACATCCACAATACAGGAAGGCAATTAAAACTTTGACATTTTTTCCTCTTATTCCACCCAATATAGTATAGTATGTGTATACGTGTATTTTCTATCTGCCTTCCTCTCTCTAGCTTTCTCCATTTCTTCCTCTATGAATACTGGTATCCTTATCTATATTCAGGATATTTAAAAATGCAAAAGGAATGGAATTATTATGTATGTTCTTTGGAAATGTTACCATGTATTTTGCTTGGAGACTAGCATAATACTTCTGATCCATTGAAAGTAACAATTATGTATTTATAACATTCTATTGATCCTTTTTTAAAGCCAAGAAGATGCATTTTTCGATAGGATTTGCTAGCATTTCTATTCTTACTGTTATTTTTAAAGCAGAGTTTCAGCAACTGTCCCTATTATTGCTAGGCTGGTCCTAACGAAATGCACGTACTACGAAACAATTCAATAGGACCGTGCTCAGTTGGGGGGGGCGGGGGGGGGAATAGTGAAAGATAAAAGTAACTTTTTTGTGTGGAATCTTTTTTTTTCCTTCACCCCTCTTTCCAAGAGCCAACCAGGTAACCTTTTATTTGCTTTCTAATGTTTTCTTGATGGGATCCAGCTGAGTATTGGTGAGAGGACTGAAAATTTGACTAGAAACAGAAGCTTGTAGGAGCCCATTACTTCGCTAATCACTGTCCACAACCTTCCCGGTGCTTACGTCTGTTTAAGACATACATAGATACTAAGGGTCATGTCTGTATTCTAGTGGTGTTTCTTCTATAGATGGGAAATGTGCTGGGAGGAAAGGAGATGTTTGTTGTCAGTCCTTAAATATGTCACCTGTTCTTTATTTTTTCATGTTTCTACAGCTATGTTTGTCATGTACCTAGTATATGTATTCGTTTATGATATAGTAGAATTAAGGAATGTATAAATGCTATTTTAAAATGGGATTATTTTTCCCCCCCCACTGGTAAATTAGGTGTTGTCACGTGTTGAAGCGAATTTGCATTTACAGGTGCACAGTTTCCACAGACACCTTTCTGAAAACACAGTTCAGAAGTATGAGTAGAAATGAGACAAATGACATTTTCTATGACTGAATGTATCTTGAAATTAATATAGCAAAGCTTAACCCTCCTGCCAAAGCATGCCTGCAGAGTGGAAAGTAACTGAAATAAGCATGAGAGTAACTCAGGTTACTTGAGTAGCCTAGTCAGTTTTGGCTGTCTGATCAAACATGCTACTCCGTGAAAAAAAGAGTGACTTTTTTATGGTTTAAAAGCAAAGAGGGAGCTTGTTAAGATTAGTTGCAGAAGTCTGAACTTGAGTAGTCTTGAATGATAGGCTCAAAGAAACGGTAAATGCTTTGGAATCTGGAGTTATTCGTTAGTTGGAAGAATGGAAGTTGGAAGCATGTTACAACTATCAGGGGGAACTGAGAGGAAGAAAAAATTTCAAAAAACTAGTTCAGGCATATTTCAAAAAAAGTGCCAACAGTTTAATGTATAGGTGTTCAGGTCTACAAATTGTATAAAGCTTGAATGTGACAAAGAATTTATTTCAAAAAGATTTTAATGGAAACCTACCTTCGCCAATGATGTATCAATTTCCTCTTTATTTTGAGGATCAGGATATCATTAGCTGATTTAACATAGATTCAGTTCGGGTCACAACTTGCCTTTCTATTCAGTAAATGCAGTCATCCTCCCAAGACTCAACTCTTTCAATGAAAGCATAAATCCAGAATAGTATGGAAGTCCAATTCAGCTAATAACGTCTATTAAACAAAGGGTAAGAAAAATATCTGGCGTTGTGGAAAATAGCTAGCGTCTGCCTGAATAAATGTTTCTCTCTTTGCACTTCATTTAATCATTTGCTGTCTTGGTTTTAGTTTTGCCTTTTAGGATGACAGATAGAGGTGTTTCAGAGGAAGTCTCTGTCATTGTGTTTCTGATGGGAAAATTAGCACTTTTTTCTTCCTGCGGATTGTGATGTGCTGTTAGTGGCAAAGCATTATCTGTTCTGTCAGCTAGCTCACTATGGACTGCTTGGTCTGATAAGTGGGAGCTGGTTGGAGTCTCTCCAAAAGCACTGATGGGTTAGGAGGTGTGGCTTGATGCAAGGCCACAGGTCACTAAGAGACAAATCATTGTATACGTAATTAGGTAGATCGGTAGTTCCAGGTCCTAGCACAGGTTAACTCGTTTGTTAAGTGAACATTCTACCACACTCTGTCCAACAATGTCTAGACGTATGTATGACCCCACAACACACAGAACCGTAATTACAAAACCAGTGTAAAGCTCCTGAGTAAATGGATATTAACTTGACAAATTAATATTTTTCCCCCAATCATAGATATAAGCCCAGTTCTAATTATTTTTTTATTTTTAATAAGATTCTGACATGGATGGTATTTACTGCTAAAGACTTCATTATAATATATGACCATTCACACACGCATAGAAAATCTGAATTAATAGAAGCCATAGAGATGAGTCAGCATTGCAGATTTATGTCCGTTTTACTATAGTGAGAAGGATCCTTTGAGAAGACAGAAAAAAAATGATTTGTATTCCCATCATTTAAGAAGCGAAGCTCGTCTTAGCAGCACCTGAGCGGCTTTAAGGATATACAGGAGGACTTTTCATAAATTACCTGGTGCATTTAAAATAAAGGTTATTCAGAGTAATTATGTAGGACAGCCCAATATAGTAGGCCGGGAAATTACCTGAGTCCATTAATTTAATTTGCGTCCTGTCAAGGAAAAATCAATTGGAGGTATAGATCAGGGGATTGCACTTTCTCCAGCAAAGGTAGAGCATGGATCAGATAGCCTCATGTGTATAGAAGTTCCCCCAGATCACTCTATAACTGCGCTAACCCCAGCAGCTGTCGCCAGACGTGATAATCAGTAGGGCTTATATCACTCCATTGAGATATTATGTGAGTTCCTTACAGACTTCAATGCCTTTACATGCAAAACAAATCAGAGGCAGGGGAATGTTAATATCCCCTTCATAAAGGAGGAGCCGAGACACAGGGAGACTAATGTATGTATGTGACTTGGATGGACTTTCAGGGTAGGATTCGTGTGGCCTTCTGCCATCTAAACTGGTACAATTCTGTTCAAAGCACTGTTTTATTTTACACAGAAACAAAGGAAGGGAAGGGGGATAGAAACATCCTTCCTTTTATTCTTCCGTAGCTTCATCATGTAATACTGGCATGGTCTGGGGAGTCTAAGGTTTCTGTCCTTTCACAATGCAAGTTTCCAGCAGTTGCATCTTGTCCACAGCTAACGTCATGCCAGCAGAGTGCCCTAGCTGTATTACTACACATTAGCTTGGACTGTAAAAAAAAAAACAAACCCATTTCACCCTTTGAATCTGTGCCATTCAAATAGATCGTTAAAGATTTCCTGACCCAGAGGAAGAATAACAGTATAACTTGCACAGTACCCTACGTGGGACAGAAGAGATATGGGGTCAGTTCCTCCCCAAGGACAACTAAGATATGTTCTTTAGATTAAAGAATGAACAGATGAACCCACAGCATGCCTTTCCTTGTGAATGCTAGGCTCAAAAGCAGCCGTATAAAAGGGGAGCGCCATGACTTTATTCCTTAAATTCCTCTCATGTTTTTCAAAAAAAGACGGTGAATGCGTTTGTGTTTGTCTGGAAGCCTGTCCTGGAGTTGTCTATATTGGACACAAAAAACAGGTGGAGAAATGCCTTTAAGACTGAGAGGTGTTTGTGCAGATGGAGAAATGGAGAAATGTAGGAATCTGTGGCGTTATAACTAGCTGAGTTTGGGCATTTTGAGGATTGTAATTTTGGTTCTAAACATCAGTTACAAATCAGTTTATGTATGTAAAACTTATTGTGGATTTCATCCTAAATGGACTAGTATTAAAAACTACATAAGGAGTCTGTGGAAAAAACAGGGCTTACCCTTACTAGGAGATCTACAGGTCATGTTAAGGGAACAAGCAAAATGTCTCGCTCCTTTCTACATCTTCCTCACCACTCCCAACCTTTTCAAATCTATCTACAAATTCTTTTGGAAGAATCATAGAATTATTAGGGTTGGAAGGGACCTTAAAGATCACCTAGTTCCAACCCCCCTGCCGTGGGCAGGGACACCTCCCACTAGATCAGGTTGCTCAGAGCCCCGTCCAGCCTGGCCTTAAAAACTTCCAGGGATGGGGCTTCCTCTCTGGGCAACCTGTTCCAGTGTCTCACCACCCTCATGGTGAAGAACTTCTTCCTAACGTCCAATCTGAATTGTCCCATCTCTAGTTTTAATCCATTCCCTCTAGTCCTACCATTACCCGACATCCTAAAAAGTCCCTCACCAGCTTTCAATCTTCTCTGTAAAAACATCTCTGAAAATCTAAGTAAATAAGAAACCGTTCATGGATCTTCAGATCACGTAATAACAAAACCAAAAAGGAAAATAGAGTCAAAAAATGTCTATTACGTATTGCATGCCCTAGGTTGGGCCATAAAGAAATGTGGGAGGATTTGATGGCGCATTGCCTACTAGCGCAGTGTTGCAAGAGGTACAGGGAACTGAGCTTTGTGAAGCTTCTTTCATACAACCGCTTGGGAATTCTTCCTGGAACCGACCCCAGAGAGGTGCCAGGTTTTCTTTTAGAGGTAGTTGGAGTGGCCCACCAGACATGTGTTCCCCTTGCATTTCTGTGACTTAATGCAGGAAAAAGTTGTGCAACGTTTTAGAGACAGGAGTCGGAGCTCACTGTGAGACTTCACAGGAGGAGAAGGTGATAATAATTTCAAAACTGATTTAATTTACCTGTAGTCACACTGTCATACCCACACACTGTCCTCTACGAGGACAGGCTGAGAGAGTTGGGGAGGTTCAGCCTGGAGAAGAGAAGGCTCCGGGGAGACCTTACAGCCCCTTCCAGTCCCTAAAGGGGAATCAGCTCCAACATTTCTATTACAGTTGAATATTTGTGGACAGTCAGGGATGTCTAGTCCTTTTGTTTGCTTCATTGCCCACAGTTACGTATCACCCTATATGTACCCAGAGTGGGGTGGTTTTTTTCCTTTCTCGGGTTCGTTTGAAATGCTAAAATCTTGGAGGTGTTTGTAAGCTAATAATTGAGAAAAGTTTTGGGTGTTACGTCAACTGTGAAATTTCATTTTGATGCTGACCTTTCTGAAAATACTATTCCAAAAATACTATTATTAATTTACATCTCTAAGCAAAAAGTAATCTCAAGATAAAATTTGGAACCTGTCATTTAGAAAATGTCGACATGGGTTGTTGTGACAACCGTGAAACTTCTTTTCCATTTAAACGAAAAAACCATCAAAATCAGCCCTTTCCTTCTGAACAGCTTTTTGTTTTCAGCAGATCAGCAACAGTACAAGCTCAAGCAAAAGGTGCCCAGGAAGCTCTGAAAGTGATGCCTGCTGCCTTCTGTGGTACCTAGTCCTGAATTCTGTGGCGTCCTGAAGTGAAGCCTCTGTGTTTGCAGAAGGGAGGAGCACAGAAGGCTGGCACACCTCCGGAGTCTTCACTTCTCTGAAGTGTGGTGAAGCAGGTGAAGGTCTGTAAATGAGGTTGATATCCTACTTTTGTTTAAACAATGAGTACTTGCTAATAGTTTTCTATAATTCAGATATATGGAAATTTTGAATGTTATGGTTTTGATCTTCCCGGGGATAGGTTCTTTGCACAAACGTGCGGGGTTTCCACTTGATGAGACTCCAGGTTGTTAATTGAAGACCACATGGTCTTAAATGGTTCACTAGGTAATATGCTGCAACTGCATAGGAGGTGTTTAAGGTATTGGTAGCTCAAAAGATTGCTCCTTGATAGAACCATTTTGTTCCATCCACAGCAAAGAGGAAGCTTCTCTGCTTTGGTGCAGGCCAAGTGTTTGGATAGCAAAATAAACCTGCCAGAGAATCAAATACTTGGTTGTGCAATCCTTAGCGTGGTTAATTTTGTGTTGACTCATTGCTGAGTAAAATGACTTCCACACCAAAAGTTAATTTAGTTGAAAGTCAGAATAACAGTTATTTCAGATAAGCATCTCTTGTCAAGACTGTTCGAGTTTGGGGGTTTTATTGGTGTTCCAGGGGCAGTAACAAAAAACCATGTGGTTTGGTAGTTGTTGTGGCGGGTCACATTGAAATCTTCAAAGGCATGGGTTTTGTCGTGGGGATTTTCTCATAGTTACGTCGCTTTGCTAGTGCTTAGTTGGATAATCTGATCGTTTTTACTGTGATGTCTGTGTGAACATTTGAGTTGGCTTGCATCAGTTCAGCATGTTACGCTTAATTTTGCAAGGTAATATTTTCCGTTAAGTTTTTCTACTGTCTAATAGACAATTTTCTATTCTTCAACCTCTTTTTTTTCAGTACACTAGCTTGTATCTTGTTTAAGCTTCATGAAGCCTGCGAAGTACTTCTACCAGTTTTCTTATCTAGTAGTATTCCCGTAAGGCTCCATATAGTCCTGCTATAGATACAGTTCCTGCACAGTGATCTAGACGAGTTCTTATCCAAATACAAAATGAGTGATTAAATCCACAGGCTTTTTTTGACTCTGTTTTCTTCTTCAGTTTGATCAGTGGCAGCTACCGTGCTAACAAATAGATGGTGACATAGCAAGGAGCATCACCACACCTTAAAGCCGCATTTTAATTTGCCTTGCAAGTCTCTCTCCCGTTTTAGCGGCAGAATTTTTATCTTCATTACAAAGAAAAAAAAAAACTAGTGTATTTTTAAAGTTTCATTTACATATTCTTGAGGAAAGCAGAATGAAAGAAAAAGCGTTTAGGAATTACTGAAGCATCTGATTGATTGCAGGCCTTTTTCTCAGTTACTTGTGCATTAATCTTGCATTGCTACCTCACTCTTTCTGGTGACTGAAAGCTCTCCATTATTCAGGGGACATTTCCAGCTGTCTGTGTTGGTAGCAGCAAATGACACTCATAGGTCTCTGCTAAGCAGCTGCCTAAATCTGAAAACAAACAGCGCAGCAGCACTATGACAGAGCCAGAACATCCTTTGGGGCTGCCTAATCCATCACTTGACTGTGAGAGGAATACAATATTTTCCCGAATTTGTTTCCAACAATATGAATTTGTGTGTAAAACCCCAGTGGGAGAAATTTTGTTGTAACTCGCAGTACTGGTGGGACTCGACTCTACAGTTACTGCTGGTTTACCCTGTTGTAAATAGGATGGGAATATGACTTAATGTCTTGGTATAGCAACGCCTAACATTATCTGTATTATCTGCAGACATAGATTAAATGGCGATCATCTGAAAGAAAGTCCCCCCCTCTTTGTCTTTCCCCAGTAATCTAGTTTTTATTAAACTGTCTTTTTTTTTTCTATTTAGCTATCCTAGATAGTTATATCTAGCTATTGACAGAACTATAAATACATGACGCATGCCCAAGTCTTTATAAGCTTAAATTTGTAGAAGGAGGAGCTAGGTTTGTCTCTCTTTCTAGTTAGTGCTTTTCCGTACTCTCAAGACGTACATCGGTAGATATGGTCTGAACGAGTCAACTGTCTTTGCCTGAGCTGCATGCACATAGAGGAAGGGAGCAAGAAGTCTGAAGTACAAAAAAGGGAGAGAGGATGGAAATTACCCCCAGCTCCTCCAGCATGGGGCAGCTGCTATAGGACAGAGTTGGTGTTTCCCCGTCAGTTGTAATTGTGGGGGCAGGGTGAGAAGCTGCATTGCAAATCCTGCTCAATAAGATCTTTATGCTTGTTGAAGCCTGACCTATGTTTACCTAGCTAAATCTAAACTTAAAAGCGGTGTACTTCTTTGTGATTATTTTGTTCCATATATACCAGTAAATTATTGGAAAACATAGTGTTAAATATAATTCTTTATCCTTATTATCAGCAGCATAAATTTAATGAGTTAGACCTGCTTCCAGTGAAATCAGCTGAAATTTCGTTTCTGATTTCACTGAGATCAGGATTGAAGCAGTCCGTGTTGATGTGGGAAATGAAGGTAGCCAAATTTTTGAATGTGATTGAACATGTGTAATAAAACATAATGCAATCATTCATCTTAATAGGCACAACAACAAAAAAAACCTGTTTTCATACAGCCTACAAGTAATACAAATGGATTAGTCATTTAATTGCAAAATATTTCAAAAATCATGATGATAACTTAAAAATAACTGCCATGCGAAATTTTAATAATGTAATGACAGCTTCATTAGCTTTTAAAATGTGCATAATTTACAGGAATGTTGTATTAGCATTGAGGTGACATTTTCTATTTTACTCAGCTGAAAATTGTGTAAATAGGCCATTTGAAATGCTGACATTGTGTATTAAAATTAACTATTCAGGAATTAATTCTTCAGCTTCTCATGAGAGTTACCCTTATTCGCACAAGAAGTCCCGCTGACTAATGGCATTTCTCAGGCATAATCAGATGACAATGGGACAAGTATAAGAATTACTCATGTGAAAAATACCAACTTCATCATTCTTTGTTAAAATGTTTGCTCATAATAGTCCTTCTCATGCAACTAACTATTTCAATCTTCAGTGCTGTACAGTAGACAGAGGGAAATTCTTTCGTGATCTCTGTTGGGTGATCAGTTTCTTCCCTGACACAACAGGAATTGAACAAAACGCTGCAGAGACAGCGTGAAGGTGTGCTGGTGGTAGGGGAATGGCACGCTTGTTTCTTCCTAGTTCAATCAACATAAGCCTTTTAAGATCATGCATCAGGCATGTTTGTGAGTCTAGACTAGTAAAAGGCCTTCTCCAACCTTACAACCTTGGTTTTTAAGGCATATGCTCTTGGGAAGGTGGATAATTTTAAGGAAGGTACCAGTTTAACTGCTGAGACTTACTCAGCTCCTTCAGTGCCATGCAACACCACACAGCATCTTCTCCGTACAGCCTTGCCCATTAAGGTAGAGTTTCATTTTGGGGTTCTTTGGAGACATCCCTTGGTATTTTTCTTGGAGGTATAGGACTGTTTACAGTCATTTTTAAGATCTCAACTAGATTAGAAATTTAAGAGTGAATTATGTGCTTTTCTGGCCTCAACTCAGGACAACAGTAGAAACTCAAGAGTAGATGTCTGTCTAAATGGTTGGCCTAAAATTCACCTTTGTGGTGTAAATGCTGTCATGATGTTAGTTCTGGAAAAGTACAGGTCATCAATACCTCAGATAAGTAAGGAACTGGCAAATTTAGTAATTTGTAACCTATTTTCATTGCAGATCCCTAAAAACATCTAATTTGCTTGCAGAGTTCTGTGTAGCAGGTTTTAGTCCCTTCACAAATACGCTTGCGTTCTATAAGCAGAGTCTTTCATTGGTGTCCAGAATCGATCCATGGACATCAAAGAGCCTGTGGACCACAGAGTGGAAAATACTGGTTTGACTGATGCATTATACCAGTTAACTTCAGTACACCTTGCATTCCTAAATCCCATGGCAACATTTTGATAAACTTATTGATGACCTGAGTATGGATACAGAGCCCTAGCTTTTATTACGTATTTCTAATGTTGTCTAGTTTTTCTAGCCGTGCTTTCTTGCAGCTGTGGCTCTGTGAACCTCTCTTCATCGTGCCTAGTATCCTACTTGTGTCACTGTTTTCTGTGACTCATTAAAAGATACATATGTTTGAAATGAAAGTTCTCTTGAGCATTTAAAAATCCTCATCCGGTAGAATATTGAAAAGGATTCCTTGGGATTTACAAGAATAATTGCTATAATATGTCAGCTACTCGTCCTGTAATTTATAAACAGATAATCCTCATCAACAGGAGAGATGGAAATGTTTCCTAAAGCAATCTTGTTGCCTTTGTAATAGATCAGATTTGTGCCATATGGTACATAATTCAAAAGAATATTTGAAGAGTAAAGCCATAGATCCTCTTAAAGGACTGTTTCTCCTCCGTAAGTCTGGATTGAAGACTACTATCTCCTCTCCTAATATACTGATATCCAGAATACATTAAAATATAATTTCTTTTTAAGAGCAGCTTGCTGACTAATCCTATTTGCTCAGTCTTCGTAGTTGATCATGAAAAAAATTGATTGTGTTTTATTATTTGCTTTTTATCAAAACGACTTATTTCTTTGTACTCCGCTGCCTTTACTTTTGTTTGCAGCAAGCTTTTAAAAAAAAAAAAAGTAAAGTATTGGCAGCTGTTACAACCTTTGGCTGCTGGATCCAGCAGCTGATAGCAAGAAATTTGAAAAGTAGTCTTCAGAAATTAAAATATTCTAGCATAATTGTGTAGCCACCTTTGTGTACTCAGCTGCTTAAATAGCACAATCTTTCATTCACCACAAAAAAAAAACCCAAAATAATCAACATTTGGGTTGAGTTATTCCATTGAAGGGCAGTAACTGTTAATTAATTGGAAGTTTGTTTATATTCACAGTCTTATGTGAAGTGTTTGCAAGAAGCCAGCACTTTTTCAGCAGCTGAGGAGGTAAGACTTTCAGAGAATTCCTAAGGAGTGAATGCGTTCTTTTAAAAGGCATTTTTGACGATATCCCTTCGAGCAGGAAAAGAGGGCTGGTTGTAATAAGATGAAAAGGGCATTGTGGGTCTGTGTGAAGAAATATCAAAGTCATAATATAGAGCCTTGTAAGCAGGCCAGAACTTTTTATTAATACATGAAATTTTTAAAAACAGGATGGAATATCTCTGACGAGAGATGGAATCAGTTTTGTCACCTAAATTAATTTGCCCCTGTGTCTTGTAAATCATTTCATGCCACAAATAATTGATCATAGGCTGAAGAAGAAATGAACAATTCAGGCTGTGATTTAAAGAGAATTAATTCTTAATTAAGTTGGCTTACTTTGGATTTTCATCTTTAGGGAGAATAGGCTGCTAAGCATTCAAATTCCGTCACTTAGTTTAATATGAGGAAAAGCCTTCATAAGAGATTAAGGCACTCTTCACATTTAAGGAGATCAGAATGAAGTACCTGAATTTAAGACTAAGAAACAGAACTCGTATCAGTATACAGGGATCCGGTGTCATCTACTGAGTGAGCGTCAGATTATCCCCAGAAGTGAGGTGAAGCGGCAAGTTCAGAGTCTGGTGTTTGCAAAGGAAGGAGGCAGTTAATCCAGAAGCCTTTGCGCGATGATCCTCCCTGCGGTGCATTTCTCTGATACAGCTTCTATCAAGAATTTCCAGTAAGAACAATACGCTCCCTTCTTTGTCATCTAATTGGGGTATCTTATGGGTGCTTATGTATAAGAATACTGAATCTTATTTCTGAGCGTTTCTAGACCTGTATATATTGTTTCAAAAGTTCTGCTTCCTTACATCTTGTGGTCCTTCTATGCTAATTGTTATTTATACTGTCCTTCGTCTGCGTTATTTGTTTGCAAATGGATATGTGGTTTCACCTTGCTTTAACATAGTTTGGAAACTACTTTAGTCTAACTGATTAGTATGAGAGGAAACTTCATTATTTATTTCTAGGGACTGAATCGTTAATAACAGTCATTCTCTATAAGTGAAACAGGTGCTGAAAAAATACATTTAGGTAGTAAACATATATTCAAAAAACGATTTGAATCATGCAAGTCAAAATATTTTGTCAGAGTTACTTAGATTGTGACAGACCATTATGAAGAAGCTATTTCAAGGTTTTTCAGAGACCTAAATGTTGAGACGGCTTCAAAGAGGTTCTTCAGAAATGTGTAGCTGTTTAACTTCCACTGTTTGGAAGATTCTTAATTTCTCATCGGTACAAAAATCGAGTTTTGCTTGCATTTTATTAAAAGCAAATAGACTTACAAGTTGAGATGATTGTAAGCTATGTCTTCAATTTAAAAAGACATGTAAGCAATGTCTTCAATTTAAAAAATGTTTGGTGTTTCTTTTTTTCCTGAAAAAGCAATCTCAAATTTAGTTCACCCCAAAATTTCTCTGTGAGTGAAAAGGATATCATAGTAAGTCATCAAGGAGCACCGTGGTTTAGAACGCTGAACTGTAGCTTTTCTCTTCTGTGATTCTGAAGAGAGGGGTTAAATTTGTTAGTTATTTTAAAAGTGCCTTAGGTACTGATTAGAAACAGCTTCAAATGGGGTAGAAAGAGAAGAGGAGATGTTGTGGCACCATTTGGCATTGGATACCTGTATCTGTGCCTTTGATGCATTTGAAATCCTTTGCAGGATTCCTTTAAAGGATTTGGGCTAAACTACATGTAAGATACACTGCATAGGAAATGGCATTAAACAAGTAGATGGGAAACACAAATGTAGAAATACTGGTGGAAAGACTAGATATGAATACCTCACAACACGCATCGTGGTGACAACTCATGTATTTTGGCATGAAAATGCGTTTGCTAAGAAGACAAAACTGATTGCATGCCTAAGGATGTAGAAGGCATCCTTGGTAATAGCACTGTTTCAAATTAAGTCAAAGTAGGTAATTTAAGAAGGTAAATTGCTAGGTAGCAGCAGCTCAGTTTCAGTGGAAAGAATTTACAATTTAATTAATTTCGAAGGATGATAAATCTGACATGAATCCCCCCTTTTATAAGGCCTGACTTCTGGGGGTTGTGTGAATTCTTATGGTATATTGTATCATCTGCCCTACTAAATGGGCTGTGACTTGGAAGCCACCAGAAACCACAGCAAAAGTATCCAGGTTAACTAGTTTGGCAGGTGTGTGCAAAGGTAGCACACAACATTTATTTGGGATATGCAGATGTTCCACATTTGGGACACTTGTGCTTTGCTCACTCAGATTGAGCCAATGTGGTCTTTCTGTAATACTAAAATTTTAATTAGGTTTAAGCAGAAGTGTGCCAGCACATCTTTATTTAAGTGGTGCGACGATTTACTGATCCTGAAGACTTATTTCTCCGATGGTTAATAACTAATAGTTAGAAATAGTGATGGGGTAGAAGTTAAAAGTGTGGGTAATGATTTTGCTAATTTCTTGTTCCTGATGGTAATTGATATAAAATAGCAAGTCTTAAATAAAAGAATTCAGGCTCTTAAGGTGTTGTAATACCTCCTTATTCCCATCAAGAACCAGAAAATGGTGAGGTGTATCCAAGAGACACCTTGGCTCATCTATCTGAATGGCATTTCCAGCTGATTTATGTTTCAGACTTCCTTATCTTGCCAAAGGTGACAAGAAACTGTAAGTCATGCAGCATGTGCTGGGAGCCTGTGGATTTGGCACGTTGTGGATCAGGCTGCACGCTGAACATCCAACCATAGAATAATTCCAAACAGGTTTGGGGTTTTTTTTCCCTTTACACTTGTTTCAGATTTGGAGATAATCACATTTTATTTATATATTCTTTTATGAGGTCTTTTTCAAAAACAGAATCTCTGTTTCTACCTCCGGAACGTTGTAAAATCTATTGCCATTGTATGTGCGTTGACAGTATTATTGGGACGCTGTTCCTTTTCCAGTATATTTCAAAATTACTCACCGTTTCTACCTGACAACTTGATGTATTTTAGTATGTTACTTGATTAATTGCTTAAAGTGCTTGCAGAAGTCAGGAAATGAAGCGTTGTGGTCAGCGCTCAGGATTTGATTGCGATGGTTGTGAAGCCAGGTAATTGGATGAATTTCTGCGGTTGTGTTTGTAGCCCTTGCACTAGGGAGAAAAGGCAGGAAATGTGATTCAGAAGACTGACAGGAATAGAAGGCATCAGAAGACTCAAAACACACACACCCCTCACAATTTTAAGACAGTCTTATCATTCCTTAGGGTCTAGCATATAATTTGTCAGTCTGAGGGTAGCACCGTTGCTGGAGATACAAAATCAAGTCTGACGCAGGAGGTGGTTTGGTTCTTCATGTGCATTAGCGTTGGTGTTACCACATACATTTCTCTAATGGAGCGGTAGTGTCTTAAATGATTTAGTAAAAGTAACGGTTTCAGAATTTTTGGAAAACAAACTCCACTTGTGGCTAGTTTTTAAAGATTAGTTTGTCAGGAGGCAGAAAAAAGAAAAGGAGAAAGTTAAGAGAAAAACCCAGGAAGCAGAGAAGACCCTGCCCTTGAAAATAAGAAAGTGAGCTGTTTTATCTTTTGGTGTTATTCTTCTTGCAATACATGCATGTTGTCCTCTTGACTGACAAAGTTCTTGTGCTTCCCTTGGAGTGTGTCCATTCATTAGTGTCTCCAGAAAGAGGTAGTTTAGCTTTTAATTAAAATACAACTTTCGGGTTTTTTAGTGTGTTAATGAGACAGCAAAAATGAATTCATTGAAAGAGGAACAGATATCTAGGCCTTACAGCAGTGAAAGTTAGAGCCTCATTAGTAGCTAATTATGCAGAACATAGTATATAAATAGAGCTGTTATGGCATTAAAAAAGCCTCAGTGCATTACCTAATGACATAAAATGTTTACAGTCTGTTCTGAGTATGGTATAATGTCTTGCCGAAGTAATTAATGGCATATTTAACAGTGACACAACTGGAATCACAATTGCTTTGCAGGTACAAGTTGAGGGCAAGGGAACATATAAAAGTCTTTGAGGAACAGATGATTTGTCCGCTAATAAATATGGGAGCATGAGCAGACAAAGGAGGAACACATGATTTATGCATTAGGTGGGATAATGTCTCCGTCTGACAAGGACGGAGTACAGTGGACTTTGTTTTCAGGTTTTCCAAAAGTGACAAGTGAGATGCCAGAAGCCCAAACTGATGCTTCCAAAAAGGGCTGGTTCCCTGAGCAAACCAAGGCCCATCTTCTGAAAACTAATAAGGTGGAAAATATTTTGGAAATCTTGATGTGTAAATGGCAACCAAGACCAATAATTCACACAAGGTGAAAAAGGAAGTTTTTGTTTGACTATAAGGGCCCACGTAATTAGACAGAAATACTCAAAATAATACTTTAATAGCAAGTTAAATAATGGTTTTAATAAACGGTAGCATAAAGGTGATTTTTGCTCTGCCTAACAAGAACTGCACATGTAGCTTAACAACTAATTACTATTATTAATAATACTAAACAGCGTTATGCTTCCATAAGGTGATGCTTCATGCTAAGAGTGAAGCTGTAAATGGCAGTAACTACGCATAGCTGCTTAGGTGCAGTATGGTGAAAAACCGTCTCGGTGCCCCAGCCGTAGCGGTAGAGGAATGGCTAAAGGAGACTATTACATTTGGGGAAGCATACTGGCTATGGAGCCTGTCTAGCACATCCGAGGTAATTCGGACAGAAGTAGAAAAAATATTGTGAAAAGCTGGAGAGGGTGAGAAGGCAGATGAGGAGATGTTTATGCAAATAAGAAAGGCCTGTAAAATGATCTGCGCATTAGTCATGATGATTCCAATTACTGTTGTATTGACTAGGAACCACAGAGCTACAGAATCAATTAGATGTTTAAAAATACAAAAAGCTATTTCCTTGCTCAATTTGTTCAGCAGTCAACAAGTTTAAAGTTTGTTCTGGGAAATTATTTTGGTATGAAGACCAAGTTAGAGTCTGATTAGTGTTTAGCCGGGGGTAAGTGAATTGAAATGATTTTGCTATGAATTCAAGGCTTTATTTTTTATCTGTGATGCTTAGTGAAATAACATAGAATGATGGAAAACACATTCTTCTGTGCTTCTGCGTTAGTACCGTTGCGTGTATTAACGACATTACCAGCTCTAGTTGGAAGAGTTGATGACCAGCAAGTTTGTGTTATGGCAGGTAGGAAAAGAGACTTACTAGTTGTGGCGGGGTTTTTTTTTTAGCTCGTTAGTGAAAATAATTTTGAACACCTGAGAAATCTGTTACACATACAATGGATATGGTTAAATAAATGTCAGTGCCAGCATTGCCAAGAACCCACCAATTTGCCAGATTCCTAACTGAAAAGACACGTGTGTGTGTGTGTACGTGCGTGCATTGATCATTTTTGCCGATCACCGAGTCCGAATTTTTTTATGACTGTGGTCAGTATGTATGCCAAGTTCCAGTTATATTAATGTCTGGATGCACCATCTTTAGCCGAGCAAAACAGTAGATAGCCCTTGATTCAGATTCCTTGTAAATTCCTCAGATTTGCTGTGTTTAAAAATTGAAATTTCTACATGGCTGTCCTTCAGTAGAAAACTGTAAGCCTTGTCACCAGCTCGGTTCAAAGTCACCAGCATACAGCAATGCACAGTTTGGCTGGAAATTCAGCAGTTCATTACTAGTTGCAGCTAAGCATCTTCAAATACTGTGCGTTAAGGTGTGCTCTATTATTATGCAGATACCTCCCTGTCTCTGCCTGATACAGGAGGAAAGCAGCAAGGCCGATGCCAAAGATACTTTCCGGTTCTGCTTTGCCTATCTCCTGGAGCAAGGCCAGAGGAGGCCACCGAGATGCTGGGAGGGCTGGAGCCCCTCTGCTGTGGGGACAGGCTGAGAGAGCTGGGGGGGTTCAGCCTGGAGAAGAGAAGGCTCTGGGGAGACCTTCCAGCCCCTTCCAGTCCCTAAAGGGGGCCTGCAGGAATGGTGGGGAAGGGACTCGTTATCAGGGAGTGAGTTTATATTTCATATTAACAATCAGGAGGGCAGGGAAGTGACTCAGAAACTCTACAGATGGAAAATTTTTTCTTACAGTGTTACAGATGGTTTCTTAATTTTTAGAAACCTGGGATCATATTTGTACTGTATAAACACGATTTGATAGATGTTATTAGAAAAGGAGCTATTAAATTCGGGGAATAGCAAATGCAGCGGAATTTAAGATATGGGTAAGAGCTTTGTATGATTTTTAGGTTACTAACTGACTGTGCAGCACAATATACGGGAAAGAAGAATTGAAATGTTCTGTCTGTTTTGTGGAGAAAGAAGATGAGGGATGGAACATGTAATGTTCTTAAAATAGAATATGAAGTAAAAGTGTGCCCAGTGGAGAATTTTGCAACAAAGAACAGAGGAGAGCGCTGTATGGATAGATACAAGTCAAGTGGAAATAAAGAAACTAAGAGTAGTGGATACAAGGGGCCCAGGGGTCCCTCTGTTACTAGGATATCTGTAATCCCTATCAAATTCTGTGCGCAGAACTTCTTAGATAATAAAATACAACTTCAAAGCTCCACAACACAAGCCTTCACATTAGATCTCATCAGAGGGACATGTGAAAACAGATGTTCTTTGGTTAAATTAATCCTTAGAATGTTAATTGGTTCATTCTCTTTTTACTTTTTTTAAAATCTTGTGCTTTATTTCCTTCCTTTATCTTATTTTCCCAACTGGATCCACTGCTTTCATGCTGTATTTTTATTTCTTTTTTTTTAATTGCACCCGGCAATTAGATTTTAATAGAGAGCAGGCACATGGTCCGTGAAGTAGGGAGAGTGAGCGGTGGGAAATCACATGGTTTGGGACAGACTGACCCTGTAAGAGAAGCTGTGCACAGGAAAAATATTCAGCAAGTGTGAAAAGATGAAGTAACATCCTCCACATGATGGCAGTACAGACTCTGTATGTTGGGCACCTCCAGAAAAGACCAGATTCTCCCAAGATGTTTGGGAACCGGAGTCTCTAGGGTGTTAGAAGAGCCAATCTCATTAAAAAAGACTTTGCTCACGGTCTAGTACTCCTTTCTCAAGGAGATGGTGCTCAAGGACTGTGCTTTTGCTAGTTTGTTTGTACTGGAGACCCTTCCTCTCCCTCCATCCCTTTAACTTGCAAGATAATTTTAAGCAAGTTAGGAGAAGATAGCTATCCTATGCATCTCCCGAAAATCAGTGACTGAGAAGGGAAAACCAGAATAACACTCTGGCTGAGAGGAACCGCAGTACATTTCAAAGCCTGTCCGTTCCGAGGGGCGCTCGCCAGCCCCATCAGCCAGCGCTTCTCTGCTGCCTCTGGTCCCCCAAACCAAGGATGTGGAAGGTCAGCTGGAGGTAACTGGAGACGGGAAGGAGGCGTGGAGGTTTCTCCCTCACCATGGGGTGATGTGTGGAGATGGAGAATTAGGGAAGATCGCAGAGGGGAAAAAAATGCCCCAGGGCAAACAGGGCAGGTGAAACTTGTGCTGCTGGGGAGTATTACGTATGGGGTTCATGATCTGGATAGCTGTGCTACATCAAATGGTAGACTAAATGATCAAATGATGAGTTTTGCTCTTAAAATTTGTGTGTTTTCCTCTCCTGCGCCAAACAGACTGTTCTTTTGAAATCAATTTCCTGGTTTGCTGTACGTATGACAAACTCTACGTTACCGTAGGTATGGCTGTGCTATACTGCAGGCAGACGGAGGAGCAGAGCTATGTATGTAAGAAGTAGCAATGCCCAAATGTGTTCCTTATTTCTGCCTTTTTTCATTAGGGCTTCTTGTTGCCTGGACATGAGGCAGGGCCTCGGGATTAGAGCGAGCCGGAAAATTTCACTCAATCATATATCCCAGGAACTGCTGCTGAGCACAAACAGCAATATTTTCTTGAAAACATTCGGTTTTGTTAACTTCTAATTGAAAATCTCTTCCCCCTGAGATTTTTGAAACCTGTCTGCTTTCTTGTTTACTGGCCCATTCAGCCTCTGCCTTTCCTCTGAGCCAAAACCCTTTGAACTTGGGAGCCAGAGGTACAATCCTGAGCGACACCGAAAGAACTCAAGTCCCTCTCGTTAGTGTCCCACAATGTAGTGTGTGCAGTCTGTGTAGGGTGTATTAATCTTTGAAACTGAATTGTGATAGTTCCAGTGTTTTCATTAGTAGCAACGAAGCAATAATGGTAATAACAGTATAATAATTAGCAATAAAACATGCTATTGAATAATTAATGGCAATGAAACACACAGAAATTGTATCTAGTTCAGTCAGTGTGTTCCAAGGGCTTCCGCAGTCCCTCATTCCACCTGAAACAGGGTTTCCTTGTCAGCACTACAGTTTTATGACATAAAAAGTGAGCAGAGGAAGCTGATGGCATCTGCTGTTTCCCCCCCCCCCCCAAGCCACTTAATAGAAGTATCCTCACAATTCCTAATTATGTAGAGGGTGAAAAGAACATTTTATAATTATATTTCCTAGTCCTGGCTTGCCTTACAGAGTATTTGAATCCCTCTGAAGCCATTAGGTTTGTATTACCAAATACGTACTGTTAAACTATTTCACAGCTATTTAAATTTGATGCTTTAGAAACCCTTTAATATCAATTTCTGCTGAGGTTTTGATATTTTTTTCTGCTTTCATTATAAAATAAATAATCTGTATAATATTGTGGTTATTAATGTAAATTACTTCATGTATCGGATCAATGATGGAATCAGCTAGTGGAAAAAAGCTCCGGTAGATTAATCTTGATTATAAAATTTATGGATCAGAATGGTTTGAGATATTGTAATGTAGTGGGGTAAATCTTGTCTTTATAGCTACTTTTTAATTGAAAATCCTACCTAAGTTGTAATTCTGAGACTTCTTTTTTTCTATTTCTTTATTAATTCATATATTTATTAAGAAAAATATGCTTCTGTTATATATGGCTATGGAAAGTGTTGAATTCTAACCGAATCTTTTAGTAAAGATGAAGAAATAGGATTCTGGGAGAAGGGTTTGCAGTTTAGCTTGGTGTGTTTCTTTTAAATGGTTCCTGATGAAGGAACCAAACCGGATATTCTTGCAAAACCAGATACAGGCAATGAGCTTTCTTCAGCAGTATGCATGGAATAGCTCCTATTTATTTCTGATTCGAAAAACAGTCCCGTGAATCAGATTGACAAGAAGCGTTAACTAGTACAAAGTACCTCAGCACCCTTAGTATCAGGGATTATTTCTGTGTTTTCATTTACTATTCATATAGGAAACCTTCAGCTCTGTAAAAAACAGGCGTTTCTTACAGAATAATACAAAGAAGCCGTTGGGAAGCCTTCATATGCGTGGAAAATTGCCTAAAAAATGTGATATAAAACAATTCTTTCTTTTCAGTTTTCCCTGCTGCCTCAGAGGCTTTGTGCCTCGTTTTGATTTCAGTGAGGAGATATCTAAATCTGTTCCACTGGTGAGTCATGTAGAACAACTGGCCCCAATAATTAAGAACTTCCAAACACTTCCTTCTGAACTGGAGAGAATATTTTGGAAGGTGAAAACATAAAGTAGAAGTTAGCTCGCTGGGTGGTGCTTGCGGAAAAGGGTGATGTCTCAGTTATGCTGTGAGAACAGACGGGGTTACCACGCAAAAGCACCGGCTCTGTGCCAACAGCCAGCGTTTTCTGCTGAATGCCATTGGCTGCGCTGGTGCTGTTTGAGGTGAGCGTTGTATTCTGAGCGCAGCGTTGGGTTCGTAAGGACCAGTTGTTTCTCGTGGAGGTGAACTAGCATCATTTGCTTTCGGTGAGGCTGCTGCTTCCACCCCTGTTGAGTTCACAGCAAACACGGTGGTTAAGGCTGGTTTGGAAACATCTGGCCTCTGCCTCGCAAAGAAAAGGCTTTCACAGCTCAGCTGGTTGAAAGGAACTTTCTGCAGTGCAAGTAAGTGGGGCGAAGCCTGCCGGGAACCAGGGCGGCCCTGGGTTTGATTACCCGAGTAGCTGATTTCTTCCTCCCCTGTGCACGCAGGGCCCCCTCCACCGCCAGGGGAGGCGGGGAGCAGAGAACTGGCCTCCCCAGCTCTGCCGAAGCCAGACCGGTGTCCATCCCTCTGCTTATGGAGTACACGAGAAATGCACTTCATCCAGTTGAGGACAGTCATCCACGTCAAACATTTCAGAAGAAAGGAAATATATATTTCTCTAGTCCCGGATCTGTTAGGCAAAATGCTGCGGAGTGTGAGGAAAGACGACTGCAGTTGCCTTCCCACCCCAGCAAATAATGAGTTAGAGCCTTGACACATAAAGATTGAGATTGCTTGCAACTGTCTCGCTTGCCCACTGGAGCACAAGCTGGTATTTTCATTCCCTAAATGTCTGCCTCTTTTGGAAGTGTTGCTAAGCGTTGCTAATAATTGCCTGAAGACACAAAACACTGTGGAAAACAAACATTCTGTTGAATTTGCATTACTTCACGTAGTTCACCTTTTGAAATGTCCTTATCCTCTCCCAGTTGGTTGTTCCTCTGCCAGTCTTTTGCAGATCTGTCCTAATCAGTTTATTCCCCATCTCTGTATCTTTTCTGTTTTGGCAACTATATGCCCGTAGCCTGCTGTAGCATAACTGAAGTAGAAGAAGCTCAGACAGACGTGGAAAATAAGATTATGTTCCTAATGCGACGGACAAAACTGGATTCAGTTATCATCCTGAGCAGTCACAATTAATTTATAATTTCTTTTTTGTCATTGATACCAACAAACATGCTCTTAGCTCATGACCAATGCTCTGAGCAAGTGATTTTTAGCCGTTGATGATTCAGACATTAAAAGTCTGTATGAAAAGTTTACCCTGCTTTTCTTTTCCTTTATGAATTCATTTGGCGTCTTTTCCAGGTGGACCTTTTCTTTAAAAAAAAAAAAAAAAAAAAAAAAAAAAAAAAAGAAAAAAAAAAAGAAATATCTTTTTTTCTTAAATTTTTCAGAGCCCTGAAGTTTTTACTAGCCTGACTAATGTCTCTGGGGCATTCATTGCGTCATTACTGAGAATGTCTTTCAGATTGTTCATGCATAGATCAAACAATCTTCACCACTGTGCTAAACTTCATGAACGATCATAACATTACTTCCAACAGATCTTAAATTTTTGTGTGTGTCCCTTTTTTTTCCCCTTGTTTTGTTGTTAAATCTATGAAAATATTTCTCTCTCTTCGTGGTGGCTCAGGGACACCAGCGGAGCTGTGACAATTGCATATCTCAGCGGCGTTCAGGGATCGGCTTCTATATAGATCTAAGTGAGTCACTTCAGACAAACGAGCGTTTTTTACAGACTTGGCTTTGACAGTAATGCAGAGCTGAATTGCTCCTTTGAGGTGAAGGTTATCACAGAGAAGTCAGATGTGTCACAGCTTCCTGCACCAGTATAAATGTAGTCCATTTGCTGCACTTTTTGGCTAGAATGTAGTTAGGATTGCCAGCATCCGCTTTCTCTCCACTGTCCCTGAGTTAATTGCACAAAAAAATACTGTGGGAGACTAATATAAAACCAAGCGCCCGTGTTGTAGTCACAGTTAGACGTGGGTAAATTCCATTAACTCAATGGAGAGTTCTTTTGCCGCTGTGAGAGTATTTGGGTGATATTTAAAAAAATGAATCCCAATTAGACTCTCATAGCTGGCTTTTCAAATCCTCATCCAAAGAGCAGAATGGTATTTGTTAGACCATTAGTTAAACATAGTGATGATGATTATTTAGATAACGTTGATGAAATAAATTAGAAACAGCTAAAAGACAGCCCAAGAGGTTTTTTTTTGGGGGTTTTTTTAAAAAAAAAAAAAAGCTGTGACAGCTTAAATTCATGTATCAATACAAAGGTAAGCATGTTGACTTTGGGAATTATAGGACGTGTTTCATGCTTTCAAAACTACAGAACAGTAAGCCCTAACAATACATCACCTTTTGGAAATTCTTTTGAAAATCCAATCCCTCTTAATTCTGGTCAAAAATTTACTCCTCCAAATTTCTCTCTTTATTGTTAAAATAAAATACATATATCTTTTTAAATCTCAGAATACTCTTACTGCTGTCACTTTCCCCCTCCTCTGTGAAATAAACATACAATGTAACTGCAGGTGAAGCAAAGAATATCGTGAGGTTTGTATTATGTTTTGCTGTTTCTAGGGCAGAAAGGATGAAAGTTAAAGCGAATGACAGTGTGGTGCTCTGACTGGGAAAGCCAAGTATTTTTCTGGTCCTGCCTAGGTAGAAGTCATAGAGGTGTCTAACTGAAATGTGCAATGACTTCTCTGCCTTGTAGAAATTTTGGTGCCGTTCATGCTGACTTTGTTGCTGATTTGCAGGCCCTGAGGAGGAAGATGAAGACAATAACCTGTTGCTGAAGTCGGCGGAGAGCTTCTGTTGGTTTCCCCATGTGGGGAGTCACCTTCAGCCTCGTCCACAATGAGTCATCCCTGGTGGAGCAGATGATCCTCAGCACAGAATTCGATAGAGTGAGTCTCTCGGTTTTAATATTGTTTCTATTGCAGCATGGTTATAACATTATTTATTTCAGGGTGATACTGCAGTTTTCACGTAAGTCGCGTATGTGATGTGATATGATTTGGCTCCAAAATCTGTGTGTTGGGTCAATGGAGGTTTTTTTTTCCTTTCCAGTTTTCCTGAAATTGCAGTCATGTATGATCTTAAGTGAAGATCATGCCTCCCAATTAAGGCCATGAATAGGATGTGAGAGTTAGTCAGGAAAGATTACAGAACATGTGAAAAAAACCCAAACCCGATCTCAGAGTGATCGATGATTCAAAACAGCTGATAAACTTTCATGCCTTTCCCTTCAGTGCAGTAGGATCACATCTGCTGATTGCAGTGCACATTTTTTTCCAGGTCCTTGTTTATATTATTTTTCCTGCAATTCATAAAAAACCAGTTCATTTTGGAAAAGGGTCCATATTTCAGGTGGGCCTTAGCTGTCACTGTGGTGTGAAAAAAACATCAGTGAAATACTTTGGTAAAGAATCTAACATTGGTTTGAATTTATTTGAGGCAGTAAGCGGAAATATATTTTTACCTCTATCTGCAGATAATTCTGAAACCTGGTGGTTCTGTTTATCGTGTACCTTGTTGATGATTCTGATAAAATGGAATAGTATCTCCGAGAGAGTTTTCTTACCCTACTTAACTTCTTCAGTAGAACAAGATTTATACAGAAGAGATAAAAAAGACTGGACAGCTTGAAAGATTTAAACTATTCTCTTTACATAGGTACAACAATATGAAGACAATCCTCATATTTTGATTGTGAACGCTAACATTTTTATATAAGCAATAAAGATATCAAAGCAATAATAAAGAATTCATGCTCAGGGATGCTGTTTTAGTTATTGAGAACTACTTTCTAGAACACAAGTGGATCAATTGTTCTCCTTTTTACCAATGAAAAGAAGAGTAAGTCCCTTGGCATTAATGAATGTGTAACAGTAAAAACATGAAGTGAATGAAAGCGAACTCAGCTTACAGATGCTGGAAATTACGGACAGTTACAGCACCTATAATATGAGTGCAAAGAAGGTTTTGCACATCTTAGTAACAGGAATTGCTTACCTGGCAAGAACTGGGATTGTAAAATATCCTACTCTAATTCTTGTAGTGAATGATTAGTATTCTTGTTCAATACACGTTAGTAAAATCCTTCCCATTCAAACTTGTGTTACTAATGGCCGTGTTAGTTGACTAAACATTGACCGGTTTGGTGTTTAGGAAGACACGATAAGTCCAGCTGGTTAATCTGGGTGGTTTCAGACGAAAGCTGAACTTGCTTCCTCCTGAAGGGACTCCCTGGGAAATGCTAACACCCGTGCAGTGCCTCTTCCATGCCAGGTTGAGTCATGTCCCTGGTGTAACTTGTCCGCTGGACACATGGTGAAGCCCTCTGCTCCTCCGGTGGTGAACCTAGCCTGAGCATAGGTAACTGGGCAACTCCTTGTGGTGGACGTGCAATCTGGACCACCCATTTAAAAATAAAACCTGCTGGTTCCTGAGAGTGTTAGAAATTATGTCTCTAGACGGAGCTGGGCCTATATTTATGTGTTTGTGAATTGTTATTGCTGCTGTCTTCACAGCTGCTCCCCTGACGAACCCATGGCTGTCTCACATGTGCTGTGTCCTCCAAAGGTCGTCCTGCTGGTCAGAAGAACTAGAGGAAAGCATTTGGATTGGGGAGCTTTTCTTTGTCACCCTTCTGAACACAGTAAGTATTTCGAATGTATCCCCTTATACTAGCAATAAATAAGAGTGTATCACGTATGAGAAGAGGTACTAGGCAGTAATAGCAAACCTAATAGATAATGGATCTCTGTATCTATCTCAGAGAGTTTCCGTTTTCAAAATGGAAATGACAGAACTTTATGTGACAAGCTACAGTGATTTTCCTTAATCTGTAAGGAAGATAAAATTCCAGGAAACTTGCTTTTCAAGAGTAGCAAAATATTTTAGGAGCATTTTTTTTGGAAAGTAGAGAATGCTTAGTGGCATTATTTAACAAGGTACTAAGGGGAAGCTTGCAATTACTTGAGGACTGTCAGGTGAGATAACGAGATCTGCTGGACGCTGCAGAAACACAGGTGGAATGGCGTAGAGTCCAGACTGGAGAATAGTGCAGAATTTAAAGTGGAGGGACAAGAAGAGAATAAATAAGAGGTCATGTACTTTTAGTAAAAAGAAATATGACTAGAAGCAAAGTAACTGTAAAAAAAAAAAGAAAATACGTGTAAGTACATTAATAAACTTGTCAGAGTTTATTCATTTTGTAAATATCTGTTAAGCTTTCCATCTTCAGCTGAGAACGATCTGAAAAACAAAATACGTGATCCCCTGAAGGACAGCAGTGCCAAACCATAATGACAGCCTTGTACAAGCAAGAAATGAAGGGAGCAGAACTGCAACCGTTTTCATTTGCTTTGAAGGAGATTAATCATGCCACCCGAAATATCAAAGATTAAAGCAATAACTAGCATAAGGGATTTATACAGTGCTCATCAAGTGTAATAATGTAAACGAAACGAGCTAATCCGTTGCAGCATTGTAATCATTCCTACGAGTAGCCCCTTACTGCAGCCTCCATGCTGCCACACGCTGCAGCCTCCAACCACGCGCCAGTTGGAAAATGCTTTTGCTCCAAAACAACAGCTTCCATCTCCTGTACAGGGAGCTGTGACGAGAGACTTTGTGACATACATAGAAGAGACTTCATCTGCTTTATGAGCCATAGAAAAATATGATTAAATGTGCTGTCCTCTAAATGGGAGCAGAATCAGGATTCCAGCCAAAGAGTAATAGGATTAATCTCAAGAACTTAAAATGTGGTATTTTAGTGAAATGTGAAACCTCCCTCTCAAACAGTTGTAACAAGTGTGCAGCTTTTGCTTGTTTCCATCATATCAACTTAGGCTAGTCTTGCAAACATTTGATTTATTCCTGTATTTCTAAAATAAATGAGTATATTTATTTCTGCTGGTTGGGTCACCTACAAATAAATTGTCATGGCATACTTTCCAGTGAACTGCTTTAGCAAGCATATCTCTGACTCCAACATTTTGTCAGGATTCTTGACTTTTATAAGCGAAAACAACGATGGGAAAAAGCCCTACAAAATTGCAGTAGTGAGGTAGAAAGCTCCGAGGTAAAAAATAAGTTAATTTCCTATTAAGTCTACCTGGATGTTTTAATTATTAATTGCCATCTTTAGTTATTTAATTCTTGGGTGCCCTAGGAACACAATAAATGCGAGTATGAATGATAAATGGGTTTGTGAGAGAAATTAGATGGAGCCGATTTCTTTTTTCGTTTTCAATAACATACGTCTGGGGAAAGTCCATGAATTCCAAGAAGACTTTGCCCAACTAAGGGAATGGGAATCAGCTTGAAGAATTTAGAAAAATACAAAGACTTTGCATAAAAAGATACTTCATAGTTGGTGTGAGAAGGCTATAAAGACTAATGCTTTGCTTAATAAAAGGATCGCATTTTATGGGACATAGTTTCCAGTTGTAATAAACACACCTTTTTTTTTTTTAATATAAAACAACAGTGCTATTTATCTAATCATCACAGGAGTTAAATGCATTATGATACAGTTAATAGTGTGTTCCCTGTAGTGATACATTATCTGAAGTAGTTTGGTTTTGTCTTTATTACTACTTCTGTCCTTTTTTAAGGGAAAATCGTTCTCCCTGTCCTCCTTTTTGCTTCTGCTAAAATTGTGAGTTGATAATAGTATTTAATGGGTACTCTCAATTACTTCTGTTTCACTTGGAAATAAGGCTTGAAATAATTCATTTTAATGTGTACTATACAGCCTCGTTTGTGTTTAGTTGTATCCAGGTTGTCGCTGAAAACGTACAGCCCTTCCGCTATTCAGCCAGGAAAATTTATTCAAAAGAAACAAATATGTGTACGACAGGTTGGATAACAAAAGCGTTAAAAGCCAGCAATCCTATATCAGCTTTTTCTCCTACATTTAAAATCTGATTTATTGTGTCTGTCTTTTTTTCTGAGTGGTTTACATTAATATGGAATGCTGGCTACATTATAGAGCCCTCCCTCCAGGATTTGTGTTTATATCGTAGGCTTCTTTCAAGCTTGTGTTTATTGTGTTAGATTATATTTTATGCGTCCATAACACAGGAGAACGTGGACTATAATGTGACCCTTCTCCTCAGATACTTTACCACTGTCTGCACAAAATGCACAAACACAGTAGATGGGCATTTATTTCAGCATGTTTTTTTGGAACTTGGGGATACTTTCTTTGGAACAGTGTGGTCGGGATGCTGTACACTGGTATGGGTTAGGATGTCATCAGGCTTTATCACAGAAGGGGTATTAATTTATCCCGGGTGGCATCATTTGAAATTGTGCTTCATGTACACATGCGGATCCATTTTGGAGGCTGGATGGTAGTTTCAGTAGGAAAGGCACGGAGCCGCAATCAGGCCAAGGCAGTGCTTCAGATCAAACCTTTCTTTTGTAAGGAGCTAATTGAAGGGTCCTTCTGCACTGCTGGATACCCTTAATGAAATATGGTATGTGTTTAAACTTTTTAACTTGGGACAGAAGTTCTCTTGTTATATGTAAGATTTATTAAAGTGTTCTACATCTAAAATAGAATTGCAGCCAAACTCAAGACAGCAAAACAGAGGAAACAAACTTGATAGCTTGCATTCCTGGGTGCCTTATTCTGTTGTTGAGTATCCATGTACTCCCCTTATCCATGTAGGGGGAAAAAAAGTAAACATTGACGTTCAGTTCAGAACAATGGTAAACCTTTTAAATAGTTTCCAGCCATAAATCACATCTGCTGCAGCGTTCCCTGCGATGTTGCAGAGAATGGACTGGAGAAATACTGTGTCAGTTAAACGCAGCTGTTGAAAGAGGTTGCTAAAGCACATAACAGTGTAGCCACTGGGATCAATTTTTACCATGCACAGCGATTCAAAGATATTCAATAAGTCATTAACAAGATTAAAGACTTCTAATAAAAAATGCAAGCTCCTATTCCATATTTTATTCAGCTTGCTGTAGCTTAAAATTGAATTTTATGATTTTATTAGACATATTACTTAATTTTTCTCAAATTGGTCATTTTATTTAAGTTAAAACATATTAAATAGATTTATTTTTTTTCCACAGAGAAATAGGATTTAAAAAAAATTGACTTTATATAGTCAAGTACCTTTATAACATAAATAGGTATGTAATCAATAGGCTCAAGTCTGCTCTATGGCAGTAGCATAAGGATTAGAGTGAGGCTTTGAGGCTGGGCCAGTGCATAATTGCACTGCCTTGCAGAAGTGCCTGGAGTAGAAGGAGTGTTACATCCCAATCATGGATCACCTAGTGAAGATTATTTCTTTGGGTGACTTATATGTTGGCGTACCCCTGCTAAGTCTCTATTTAATCGCTCTCAGCCCTCCTGTTCAAGAGGAAAGTATTACCTTTGCTGGAGCTGCTTCATTCGTCGTTCCCTTATGCAGACCTTTAGCAAAAGAGATGTGAAGCTGTTTACTCTGTGGTGAGAAGGGATCGGATGCGAAAGCTGCTGCAGCCATTGAGCTACTCGAGTGCAAAATGTGAGAGACAGCGCAAGCCACAGCAGAATCTGGCTCAGGGGTCTTGTTTTTCTTGTTAATGTCTTAAATAGTAGCCCCTGAGACGGTACTACCATAGAAGCATATTCATAGAAACACAGTTAAGTATGTTCCGCTACGCAGAGAACCAGCTTTCCACTGAAGGCAGAGCAGCTTGAAGGAGACCTTCGCTCCAACTTGTCTAGGTGACGCTGTGTGACATACAGAGGCACACGTGTTGCTCTCGGTAACAGCTGTGAGATTTCTGAATGAATGAACGGGAAGTGACTCAACAGAAGTCAATGACCAATAACAGAAGCGAGTTGTTCTTTGCCAGTGATTAAGAGTGAGACTTACTAACCATCTTCCTGCATCTGTATTATCCCTGGCCTTATTACTTCTTATCTAATCCATTTTTTAGAGTATTTCAGCTGGTCTAAATAATTCAAGCTTTGTGCGGCATCTGAGAAGCTGCCTGTCTTTCATGTCCTACTACTTATTGCTTTTCCACAGCAAAATTTCTCTTAGGGATTTATTGTAGCCCTTCTGCTTTCACATACCTTTGTGGTATGCTGTCTCTGAAGCCTGACATTCTTTTAAAAAACCTTAGAAAGCCAAACAAAAACCAGGGGCTAGTAAGAAAAGTTCAGTGGGCATAGCAGCCATTCTTTCAAAATGTAGTTTTCAATTAGTCAGTGTGCTGGGAGTTTGTGACGCATCCTTTCATGCTCCACTGTGAGCAGATTCGCCTTAGAGAAAGTGGCCAGTGTCAAAATGCAGTTGGTTACCACTTATTTCTTCTTTTGTGCAAGTTTTACTTAATTAATAACTACCTTGAGTCTTCTTTTATAAAGCTTTGCTCTGGAGACCGGATCCAAGATACCGTACTTTTGTGATTTAGAAGTTAATTTAAAGGATATATAGGGTGTTACAGCGTGCAGGAACAAAGCTTATTTTTGATTCATGTAAGTCTTAGGTCCTGGATTGATTGGTTTAATAACGTTTCTTAATAAAGTAAACCAAATGCATCTTATTCCTGTGGGCTTGTGGAATGGAGAGTAGGAAGTTTCAGTCTCTTTATAACTTGTTAGCTTTGATTTCACAAAGGATATTAGAGTGCTATGCTTTGCAATTATTGTTTTGTACGCACAGCCCTTTTTTTGAAAAGACATCTCCACTGCACCCGAAAATGCACATATTTACAGGATATAAGTGAGCTATCACGTGCAATCTGGGTATTTATTTGAACGCTCCATTGACAGCAGTTCTTTTGTACTTGCAGTATTTCGTCTATGGGCTTTGTGGTCCTGAGACGGTACTTCACAGAAGCAATCTTACTAGGAGGAGATGATTGATAGCACGCTTCAGAGATTTCCTCAGTTGTGAGCTAAGTTAAATGTTTGCTTCTTAGTAAAATCTCACCAAAAAAATATTCCTTTTCTTTTCAATGTGCACTTAGATTGTTCACCCCAATTCTAGTCTTCGGTTTTGCCTTACGTGGGAAAAGGGAGACTTGCCGCAATGATTTAAATAATATGATAAGCCATCTGGGGAAGTGCTGACTTGTACCAAGTGTTAATTTATTGTTTTCTTCTCAGAAAACATCTAGAAAAGCTGCTATTTTATAGATTCTGGGAAGGCCTTTAAGAGGTGATAAATGTAGAAAGTGATCTTCAAGCTAGAACTGATTTTTGGATCTTAAACCTCATTCATTTTCAGCAGAATACATGCTTCCAAAAGTAACGAGCTTCTGAAAATCTCCTGTCTACTTGAAGTCTGGTATCCTCTGAAAGGCCTTTGGAGAATTCAGATACAAGCTAAAATATGAGAATTCAAGATGCAGAAACAGACAAGTAAACAGAAAGGTACAAAGCAGAATGAAAACCAAGTTGAAAATGAAGAAATAAAGAAAATGTATGTATTCTTGCTGTTTGAGGTCAAGCCCATTGTATCTGTTGTTTTGCAGAACTTTCCCAAAGAACAGTTCGGTTCTATTAAGATATGTCTCAAAAAATACAGTTACAATCAATGAGGAATAAAAAGGTCTGTGTGTAGAAATGGTCTGGCATTTAGCCGCAGTTTAGTCACCTTACATATGCCGCCTTCTACCAAAGATTTGGAAGCTTTTTAGACTAAAAATAATGTTCCTTCCTCCTTGCTTCTTTCCTGATTTAAGCACACGATGTCTCCCCTCTGCCAGCCTGAAAAAATCCTCCCAGAGGAGATGATCACTTTGCCTTGAGGATGAGCATAATGCTGCCTTCTCATTTCTACTGTGCAAAAAGCTAAATACGCAGGGGCATACACGAACAGCAGAGTCATGCCGCAAGCCTTGGAAGAATGGTTGTTTTGTTCGTAATTTATTCACCAAAAAGGTCAACTCCAGACACAACATCTGTTTTCCACCGTGATCCTGATTTCACCAAATAATTTTGCATGCTGCTGAAGTTTTCAGGACAAAGACAGGATTAATTAGCTCTTTCAGGGGACTTTCAGGAATGTTCTGAAATACTGTTGCAATTATGGGCGCATAGCAAAGTCATTCTGGATGAGATTCAGCTTGGTGTGTTAGAGGCAGAAGCTTGGGAAGAGAGATCATGAGGGGAGAAAACAGCTAGCTGGAAGGGGAGCCGTTGTGGGGTAGGATGTATAGAGTTATTAAGTTGGAGAATTAATCCTTCAGTAAGAGAAGGATACAAAGTGAGTTTACAGCCTAAAAATGTGTTAGTTAATAATGTGCATCCATCTTTCTCTGTTCCTTGGCTGTGTGCTTAGCATTGGTATTGGCTGGTCTCATATCAAGTGAAAATGATTATATGAAGTGATTAATGTCTCTTTGAGACAATGGGAAGGTTATTTTCCTCTCGTACAGTGCTGCTTTGTGTAGGGCATATATGCACAGTACGTGAGGTACTTTACTAACAACACAGATAGATGTTTTATTGATCTCCTCCTGTTCCACTTCACTAACTGGGCCTATTTTCAGCGAGGCATAGCACCACGGTAATCAAGTATGCTTTTAACATTAAGAGTGCCCACAGCTATCTGGAGAAGCTGGGTCTAATGAATTCAAAGACATAGCGGGCTTCAACAACTTACGGTGAAGAGAGGAAGACCGGGGGGGAAAAAATAATATTCTGAGGTAGTGAGGTTAAAATGATCTAAGGCACATTGGAAACCTCAAAATAGGAGTTGTCATTTAAAATGGCAAATGCAAATTGTACTCCAAAATTAAAAGGCACCTAGATGGATTTTTGAAAGTGAGACTTGTATGTTCTAAGCCGTAAATATGCTCTTGAAAACACTTGCCCAAACTGACAGATTTTATGCAATGCAAAAATAAAGCAAGAGGAGAGAATTATTAAGTAGAACGGTGAAAAAGAAAGGGTTTGTGTCTGTGTACATTTCCACGGGTTTTTTTACTGTGACTTTCTATATAAAAATGTAACGACTTGGTAAATATTTAAAAACATAAATGCTTGAGCTGACTGAAAACACCAAAAATGTGATTAGAATCTGATTAATTATTAAATAACAACTTTAGTAATATACTTTCCCTGTAGACATAGTTTATAGTTGGTATAACACATATTAAGATAATTGAGAAAAGCGTGTCTTTATGTACAAGAGTATATCTAAATGGATTCAATTAAACCCATGTCAACAGTCAGTGCCTCAAAAATTAGGAAATAGCTGATATTAGCAGTTCGAGGGCATACTTAATTTATCCCCACTCGTATTTTGCTGGTATCAATTGCATGGCCATATTGTTTTTTCTGTAGAAAATATCAGTGTACAGTAATTTCACAATAAGTTGAAAAGCACAAAGGGGAATGAAAGTACTTAAATGAGCAAAAGAATAAAACAAAAGACAATGATGAATGGTTTACTCAGGAAGTGGACTTGTTCTAGTATCTCAAGATCAGCTGCTAGATTTAGTCTTTCCTTTATATTTTTCATAACAATCTATGAAAAATTAAAGGAAATATTAAATTATTAATTAAATTCACAGCTCATACTGTATTGTGAAGTGCTAAGATGACAGTGTGAAGAGAAATAAATCTGTGAAACTGGACTCAATAAATTAACGATAGTGAAATGAAATGCGTTATAATCCATGATTTCCCTCATTATTGTCACATCATAGAAGCTACTTATGTAAATGTGCCTGAAGCATGCGACCAGTTGACAACATAGCAGTTCCTGGGAAGCATTCTTATCCCCTTTTTACAGAAGGGGTACTTAAGACATGGAGATACAAATTTTTCAGCCTAAAGTCCCACTGGAGCAGAGATGTGAGTCAAGATTTCTGTGTTCCAGTTAGCATTTGGAGCACAGAACTGGAGAAGGGGAGACTTTTAGTATCAATCTGAGGGAAAATGAAGACCCTCCTTGATTGTAAGGGCATTTATCATATTTCTAATTTTCGTTGTACTGTGCCATAGTTTGGAAAATCTTTACGAAAGGTGGTGGTCTTAAAATTACATCTGAAGTATGCTGGGATTTCAATTAATATAATGGTGGAGTAATTACATCCAATAGGGTTGTATTGGCCCTAAAAATAGTTAAGTGCAAGTTCAGCAAGGTGAATTGTTCTGCTTAGGTCAGGTGAACTGCATTTATACTAAAAATAAATGCAGGTTGGGGTGTTAAGAATGAACACTAGGTTCTATAAACATTTTAAGTGTTAGGCCACTTTGGATTACTTGTTTTAATTGTTGGGTTTTTTCAGTGATGTTTATGTAGTTTTTCAGAGGTGAGAAGATAATTAGTGAACGCTGTTACGAACAAATTTATGCATTGTGTTTCCCTTCTAGAGAGCTATGAGGTACCACTGTTGGATTACTGGAGAGGGAGTTTCGTTAATAGCGTGCATATTTTGATAATAATAAGCCAAATTTACTCTAAAACTTACATTCTGATAAAGCCTCTCAGAATAATGTGTGATATTCAGCACCAATTCAGTGCTTCCAAGATTAAAATATGCCACTTTTTTAATTGATACTTTGAGTGTATCCAGGTATCGTATTGGCAGACCCTATTGTTTATGATAGGAATATGGTAAAAAAGGAGCACTAGCTCTCATAGCATTGATTTTGCTCGTTATCTCGAGTGTCAAAACAAAGGAGAAGTAAAAGAAGCAAGGTAAGCGGTGTCAATTAGAGGTTTAACACCTTGTTCTTGTTAATAGTTTAGAGTATTTGGACGAAAGTTTTGATAGAAATAGTTTATGTTCAGACCATAGATTTTCCATCATGCATGTCAGAATAATTATGTTTAAGGAAAAATAGAATAAACTTGTTGTTTCTTGAGACTGACTTGTCTTGTTTTTTGTTTTCAAAAGGTGCTGCTGCTCCATTCTTCAATTGCCGGTAATATCCATGGATCAAGACCCTTTGGAAAACTGCAGGCTTTTTGATGGAGATAACTAATGTAAGGGCATTGGCTGGTAAGAAAATTACTTAAATGTAGCAAATTGATAAATATGGCACCTTTTTGCATCTGCTTTTTTTTTCTTTTGTCTTCATGCCAATGAGACTAATAGTGCTATCTGTCTACATGAAAATGAGAAGGATTGTGCTCTAGCGTAAATAGGTACAAGATGCCATTGAAGATGCTTGTGGCCACATGTTTCTCTACTGTCATCACTATTTGTATTTTCTTTTGTTTTGGGGATGACAAGTCGATAACAGCCTCTGTCAGGAACACTGTTCATATCCCTTCGGTTTCATGTAATTCTTGCCCATTTTGGCAAGAGCACAATTTTTCCCTTATTACTATTGACTTTCTCCAGCGTCTCTGTTTTGAGGAATTGCATGAATAGAAACTGCCGTAGTGAGTCTGGATGCAGAGGTACATGTTTTAGTATAGCATCGGCTATAATGATCGTCATTGCCTTATTTCAGAGGATGTACCAAAAAAAAGTCCAGGAGGACTGTAGTTAATGGTTTAATGTGTTGAAAGAGATGTTTCCCCCGAAACCTTAGTGATTGAACATTAGCTTGTATCTGCTTCAGAACGGCTGCTGTTTCTTTCATACGTACCCTACAGTAATTGAATAATCTTGCCATTTGCTACATAAGTACCCACTCCTCCTTTAAATCCTGCAAGTTCGTACTGGCTGAGATAGCTTTCCTTTCCCATTTAACTCCCACCATTTTGCCATGCCAAATCCTTTATACCCAAGGTTTTAGATTTTCCTGCCATAGCAACCAGGTTATTACGCGTTTTGTCAATACCTTAAATAGCAGGAGCTATTTGTGTCAAAGGCATTGAAAGTCTTTGGTGATATTTACAGGAAAAAGCTGTGCTTAATCACAAAGCTATTATGAAAATTACTTTAAAGGATGTATTCTGCAAGATCCAGTGCCTTTGGTTCTCCACAGAAGGTCATCAAAATGTGCAAATGGAACTAACATATTGAAAATCATGTATTTATGAAAAGTACTAGGTCTAAGAATTACTGAAGTAAACTGGTGTGAGGGGAGAATTTTTGTGTTGAATCAAAACACTGTAAGTCAATATATGAAGGAAAAACATACTAAACTGTATTATAAAATTACAATTAGTGCTGTGCAGTAATGAAGCTGTAAGTAAAACCGCTCCAATAGCAACAGTAATTATTCCATAAATTAAAGAAGAAAATGCACGAGAGAGAATGCTTGTCAGGCGCTTTACACAATCAGGCTACTTTAACTGCATTTTTCTTATCAACTATACAGTCCACGGGTGGTAATGGTTTCTAAGCAGGCGCAGATTTTTTTGAGATATGTGTTCTCTGCATTTTTTTAATGTGTTGTGTAAATACTCAATTTACTAGTTAGTTAATAATGCTAAAAAGGGTGATTAAATAAAGGTGCTGGTTTGGTATAATTAGCACAGCTGTTCGTGGCTCCATTTCAGATACCAATAATGTTTATTTCATGACAAACATATAAGACAGAATGGAGCTGTTGGGATTAGCTTGAAGATTCTGATCACAGGAACTGCTTCACCAGCAGTTTCTTGTCAGAAGTCAGCCAGAGGCCCTAAATAGCAAGGAACAGGCACCCTTCCCTCAGGCTGCCCATCAGCTAGGGGAGCAACGATAGTCAGAATTGTGCAAGCAGGAAGGAGGCGTCCCTTAAAGAAACAAAGCAAATCATTGCAGCATCCACAGGTGCTTCTTCTTAGAAACAACAAGCCTTTGTTTACATATTTGACAAGTGAGGAGGATGAGTGATTCTACAACATTGTGAAAACATTGAGGGTCAGCAGGAGGAAACGGGTTGGTCTCGGTCAGCTATTATCTGAAGACTTGGGTCATTTTTTTCCTCTTTTGCCTTTTTTTTGTGGGTTGGTTTTTTGGTTTGTTCTTTTTTTTTTTTTTTTTGGTCCTGGAGAAGTGGACTAGTTTGTGATTGGAACCCCTAGCTTGAGTTTTGAAGCTTAACAGATCAGACTTGTCTAGTTGCAGTACCCAGCAGATAAAAGGCATCATTCAGCCGCCCCACTCTCCAATAATTAGTACCCGAGCTTCACAAACACCTGATTTTAGCAGTGCTTCTGTGACTATACATGGATGAAGTCATAAGCTACTCTGGGTGTAGACTATAAATGAGCTGGTAATATTAACTGAATGTGATGTAAATCAGGGCTCTTTAGAGCTCATCAGTGAGCAGGAATCAATATTAAGGAAATTGTAAAATTTCAAATATTTTTTGCTCTGATAAATTGATTGATTACTTGACTCTTCTGGGAGGAAGCGTATCATACTAGTTCTACTAGCACTGGAGTGGAAATCTGGATATTTCCTTTTCACCTTACTCTGCTATAAGATAGTGACAATACCAGTAATGTACATTTGCTTGAAGCTTTCTCTATAAACACAGTCCTAGTGGGTTTAGATCCTTACAGTCTAATTTCTGTTCACGTTCATCATTTACATGCACAGACAAATATATCCTGCAGATATATCCTACCTATAATATATAAATATCTATAATTAATAGTTTCAGGATTAGAATTACTCTGCTTTTTAATTCATATTTTTGTCTCTCACTTGTCCAGTTACCTGGGATTTTTCCTCATTCCCGTCAGTGCAACAAGCCATTTCCTCTTTGAGGAGAGTGCCAATTATTTCTATTCTGAGAAAGCTCCCAAATGAGCGCCTTCTCTGGCCCCCAAGGCCAAGATTATCACCATTCGCACGGATCCATCGGATCAGGCGTACTCCTGGTATCAGGTATAATGATGTAGCCTCTTGTTACTGCCATTCATTGTAGTTTTTCCCCTATGTAAAAGTATCAAAAGAGTGCAGTATGACACCTACCGTGCTATATCTGGAACAGTCGCATTTGTTAATGTCACCCACCGAATACATTTAGCATGGATGTGTTACTGTTATGACATTCCAACAATGCATTAGGATTTAAAAACAATTTTCCAGCAGTACCCGGGTGTGCTTGAGGATCCAGTAGCCCTGAAACAAACACACCTTCCCTGAAGTGGTCACAGCGGGACTGCGCATCCCAGGGGAGACAGAGATCCTGCGGAAGGGATGTCTTGAGCCTGGGTGGTACAGTACTCGCATAGGGAGATGCATTCCCCGCTTTCATGTGAGAAATAGAGAGCTACGTCCTGTAAGTTTATTGAAGGTCCAGCTTTCCAAATTCATTGTCTAGGCTGGGCTGCTCTATTTCACATATAGATATAATTACCCACACATAAAATAATTCACGTTAAAAATTTGTGTCCATCTATTATACTTATTCTAGTGCAGACTAGTGGCTTTGTATGAATGCTCGGGTCAGCAATTGAGGCTGCTGCTTCTGTGCTTTCTGAAACCTGGTGACCTTCCTCTCCTTTCGGTGACTAGGAGAGGAAATAAAGGTCCCAAATAAATGGGTGTGCTGTCTTCCTGACATTACACAGCACGTGTGACCATAAGGGATGTGGAAATTAATTCCCAGACTGCAAAGGAGTCTGTCTCTGTCAATTTACTGCAGAAAAGCCTAATGACACTAGCCTCCTAATTTAGGCAGCCATGTTAGACATCTAAGGCTAGGTAGAGCAAATACTCATAATAATGGAATTCGAATAGATGATAAAAAAAACAATGACTAAATAAACTGACATCAGAAGTAGTCTCGTAGTAAAGCCTGCTCTTAGCAAGTCTAATCAATGCACACCACAATTGATATCCTGCATCACCTATGCTAGGGCTCACAATATTTTTCCTATCCAAGTGGCTGAAGTTACAGCGGCATTATTAGGAATTACTGCAAAAAAAAAAAATCAAAGGCAAGGAAAGAGTATTGGGAAAAGAAAAACCTTGTTTGTGATGTTAGAGGCTTTATTATATTTAAGCAACAGCTGAAAGAATTAGCATTTTGTTGGGGTTTATTTTATTCCCCCATCTGTTCTACCCTTTTCTCTACGTACTTTCTTTTTTCATTTTAAATTCAAATTCTGATTATGGTGGAGTTTTCTGAACGGCTTTGGAGAAAACATAGGTGTTGATGAAATGAGGAAACTTGTAAAAATAAAAGTTTTGAAGTAGAAGTGGTTTTTAGTCAGAATGTTTAAAGAAATGCAGAAAAAAAAGAGACAATAAAATAATCCGAAAATACAAAGACTTTGTTGTAAGGGGAATTTTGATTTCTTTAAGAAACTTCTTCAGACTTAGTGATTCCTCCTGAAAACAAGGAAAACCAGATTTTTCTATTCGGTGAAGATATTAGGGCAAATGAATATCCATTCAAATCACTGTTAGGTACCACTTTTAAGATACAAAGACTTTCTCGATTCATTTGTTGAAATTGTGTGTCTTTTTTTTTTCAGGACCTGACCTAATTAAAATCAAAGGTAGAACTCCAGTAGTTGACAAAATATGTTAATCTACTAATTTCTGTTAAAAAGAGTATTGGGAAAAAGCTTTCAGACAAAAGGATGGGAAGAAATTTCAGCTAAGAGGAAATTTTGGAACTTTGTGGTTTAGAAATGCCTGTATGCCAGCACTTCATTATTGCTGGCAATGTTTGCATAGCTTAGAGGTGTGAACCCCTATTTAAATGCATATTCCCTGAAGTGTGGGTTTTGAAGGTCTGTCAGAAAATCAGCCCTCTTAACACAGCATTTAAATTTGTACACAGCTTTCAATATTGCTGAAATCTCAGTGGGACTTAAACTTATGCTTAAATGCTGTCCTTAAGAGAAATTTTCCCAAAGAAGTAATTTTCTGAAACATGTCCTATAAGTGCTCTGAAAAAAAGCAAAATACCTTTGTCTTCCCATTTTACAAAACCCAGATCAATTATAAAAATACCGATGTTTAAAAATTCTTCAGAACGAGCTATTTTTCTGTCATGCGTGTGACACGCGTGTCAGTCACATTTCCAGCCAGCAATTTGAAAACCAAACTGCAAAAGCAGCTACCTTTGTCATAAATTTAACTCGACAGCTTCTCTGCAGGGCTTTCAATTAGGATCATTTTTATAAAAAAAAAAAAAAAAAAAAAAAAACACACAAAACCAAAAAAAACCCCCACACAACAAAACACCTGAAAAAGAATGAAAGTGTCAGTCCAAATGCAATGAGTAAATGCTATTTTACAGGAGACCTACACATACTGTGTTTTTTTCAGACTCCATGGCGATCAGGAACGTGTGATGCCAAGTGTTGGATAAAAAACACTTTAGAAAAACCTCATTATGGTGACATAAAAATACATGCTTTTGCCATTTGAGGAGATGCATGTGTTTGATGCCAGGTGGCACCTGAGGCCTCGCGGGCTCTCCTGAGGGAAGAGGACGGAGGAGGCAGTGGAGTGGATCCGTGATGCTATTTCAGTAATCCCCTCTCTTTCACTTAAAACTTTGCATGCTGGATGGAGGAAGTTTCAAAAAAAAAACCCCAAAAAACTCCAATTTCAGTGTTGGTTGCTGAAAGCTTTGATAAGCAGCGGGAGGGAGCTTGTGTGCCTGAGAACAGGTAAAAAACCCCTCAGGCCCAGTAACAGCTTTCTGTGCCTCAAGTCCAAACTGCTAAGCGGTGCTGAGATAATAATTTGATCGGCTTGTCGTAGCTGCGGTCCCTGGCAGCTCTCTTCCTGCCCAGGAAAACCCCAGCTGGTTTTTAAGTCACCAGGGATCATGACTGACCCTGCATCAAGATGGCTGCTGTGGCCTCCATTTGTTGTGGTAAATAAATGTTACCTCCCGGGCACTGTAACGGAAAGTTTTCTTGTGGAATGTGAAGAAGAAATTTATTATTAAGCTTGAAAAGTGGTAAAACTAACCTTGAAGATGGAGGAATCTTCAAAAAAAAAAAAAAAACCAAAAAAGCTCCAATTTCAGTGTTGATTGCTGAAAGTTTTGATAATGAAGCAGCGCGAAGGAGCTTGTGTGCCTGGAAAGAGGTAAGAAAACCCCTCAGGCCCAGTAAAAGCTTTCTGTGCCTCAAGTCCAAACTGCTAAGCGGTGCTGAGATGATAATTTGATCAGCTTGTTGTAGCTGCGGTCCCTGGCAGCTCTCCTCCCAACTAGAAAAACCCTGACTGGTTTTTAAGTCACCAGGAATCATGACGGACTAAGCGTCAAGATGGCCGCCGCAGCCTCCATTTGTTGTGGTAAATGTTACCTCCCGGGCTCCAGAACTGAAAGTTTTCTTGTGGAATGTGGAGAGAAAACTTATAATTAAGCTTGAGAAGTGGTAAAACTAACTTTGAAGAAGGAGGAAGTTTCAAAAAAAACACACCCAAACCCTACAATTTTAGTGTTGGTCGCTGACGGCTTTGGTTATGAAATGGCAGGAAAGAGCTTGTGTGCCTGGAAAGTACTAAAGAAACCCCTCAGGCCCAGTAACAGCTTTCTGTGCCTCAAGTCCAAACTGCTAAGCGGTGCTGAGATGACAATTTGATCGGCTTGTCGTAGCTGCGGTCCCTGGCAGCTCTCTTCCCGCCCAGGAAAACCCCGGCTGGTTTTTAAGTCACCAGGGATCATGACTGACCCTGCGTGAAGATGGCCGCCACCGCCTCACTCGTTGTGGTAAATATTACCTCCCGGGCTCCAGAACTGAAAGTTTTCTTGTGGAACGTGGAGAGAAAATTTATTATTAAGCTTGAAAGTGGTAAAACTAACCTTGAAGCAGTCATTAAATGTAAATGGATTCGATGATTTCTGCCTGAATCTTCACGTGCTCGGTAGGCGGGAAGGCAGGTGCAGGAGCCCGTGTCTGGCTGAATGGAGGCCCAGTTTCTGAAATCACATTGACTTTATGTTCATTGCTGAAACATGACTGGAAAACTGGTAAAAAAACTGTACGAAGGAGGCCAGATAACATCCCACACTCACACTCTTTGGATATGTATCACACCGTCATTCCTCAGATGTAACTGTGGCAGCTTAACCAGGTATGTGCAAATTTTGTTACAAGTATCCTTTTCCTTTTACAGGTATTAATTATGGATAGGCAGCAACTGAGAAATGATGCAGTTGTAGAAATGGATGAAGTTCAAAAGTTTGTCGGAATTTCTCTGGGTTGTAATTATTCTGATGTCTTTGTGTGATTTATATGATGATTAGTTTGCAGAAAAAAGATCTCTATGAAAATGTTTTCAAACACCATTCGGCATGGGAGAAGTTGAGGGGGGCTGAAGCTGATAGTAAGTTGCAGCCAGCAGATCCTTATGATGGTTGTTCATAAACTCTCAACAACCATTTCTTTAAGCGCAAGGTTTTTTTTCTAATCCATGAATTCTAAACTTCAGGTCCTTCCTGGGTAGCTAGAAAATGTCTGAGGCTGTTAATTGCTAAATTGTCTCCCAGCACTAAATCTCCAGCAAACAACCAGTGTAAACTAAAATGTAAAGGGAACTAGACTAAGAAACAACAAGGAAGATTTTAAATCAAGCTTTATTTTCAAAATTATTTCTCAGCTCTTATTATCTCACTATTTTGAAAATAAAGATACCTGCTGAGAGCCAGTAGGTATAAGCACCATCTTTTGTGTCAAGACTGAGAATTGGAGGCTGGAAGAATATGGGAAATGTCATTCACTTATCAAAATAATTGGTATATGGGTATAGTTCAGAGAACATTATAAGAAGGTAGAAAAAAGGAGAGAGCATTTTCTTCCACAGACTCACAGAGTGAAATCTTACCCTTTTGGAACTGATACCAGAATTAATGTGAAATACAGTGGGGCCAGCCAAATAGTTGGCAAAAAGAGTTGAACATAGGTAAGTAGTCTTATTTTGAAATTAACTAGAATTCTGTCAAAGAATTCAAGCATCATAGGAGGACTTTTAAAAGTAGTAAGGCACCTAATTGTGTAACTGCACATCTTTCAGGTTAGAAATCCACTGGTTTCATGTCCTCAGGAACGTTTTTGTGGACATTTTAATGCACTTGAAAGGAGAGAAAAAAAAAGTCAACAAAAACATTCAGGATTATTTTCTTTTGCTGTTGCATTTCGTGACTTTGTTAGATTTCTGTATAAAAGGTATTTTTACTGGAACCATATATTGAGCTCAGTGATGCTTTTCTGTTTGTAAAACTCTTGAAAAAGTATCAAGTAGTAGAGCTGAGGTTTTCTGAGTGACAGTATTTCAAACTTTTGCTTGTTGACGTACAGGACTTTGTTGCATTTTCTGAAAATGAAGGAGAAGGAGATATTAGGGATGTAGTTCTGGATCTTGTTAACAAAACCTTCAGATATAACCAGATTTACAACTGTCTGTAGATAGAGGAACCAACTTCTGTAGCCCTAAAGTATGTGAATGAGTTAACTTCTAGAAAAGAGAGAAATAAAGGGGCGGGGGACGACAAGAGATTAAAGTGAGATGGAAGGAGGAGTTACTAAGTTGCTTGTAAGGTGGTTCACAGGTAACGGCAGGAGGTGGGAAGGTGGTTTCTAAAAGCGCGGTGGGAGGACAGAGGGCCCTGGGTAGATGCACCGAGCTGGCACAGCAGAGGAATAAAACAATTCTCCTGGTAGGGTAGGTTATTATGGGAATTATGGTTATTATGGTAGGGAGGGTTATTATGGAAATATATTTATAAACTGTCCCCTGCTATACACGTGTAAGGTCTGCTTTGTCCAACCATCGAAGCCATGCTGCCATGTTTTTCCGTTCTGATTAACTTTAGACCTTAAGCCAGTTAAGAATGCCTTAAAAAGCTCCCTTGAATTGCTCCCTGGAACAAAGCCGATTACAAACTCCGTTCAACAGTTTTGACACCCTCAGACTGAGCCCATGTGTGTCTGAAGGCAACAGGAGGAAATGGCTCTATAAGCCTTTCCCACTGTCACTCCCGAGGGAGTTTGTCATGTTCAAGGGTGGAACAGCCCTTCCATTAGTACCTTGCCAGCACTCAAAGGGTTGCTTCACACAGCCTGTAACTCAGCACAATGGAAGCATATTTCATACTTTTAGAAAGTGTTGTTACCTGCTTTGGTGTTAACACCTCGGTCTGTCTTTGCTGTGCTGGTATTGATTTGCTTCTCATGAAAAAATAAATAAATACAGGGCAGTGTATGCCCACAGGTGCCTCCTTCCCCCTAAGTTCGGCAAGATGAAAGCTTTCAGCTAGGCCGTGTGACTTTACTAATAGTACTGTAATTGCATTCTCTCTGATGATATTCCACGGTATAAAAAACAAAAATGAGGCATGAGAAAGAACCATCTGATGAAGTCTGAGGTTCACTGAACAGTGCTTTGTTAAAGCTGGTATCAGTATTTATTGCACATCTATCTGAAAGGCAAAAGTGAGAGAGCACAGTAGCACTACTGTCAGATTGCCACTTTGTATTCAATTAACTTGTGTTGAAGTTTTCCTGCTGTTCCGCACCTCATCTTCAGCTGTTCATCACCCTTTCCCTGAAATTACCAGCCTCTCCGATCTGTCAGTGTGACTGCATGTATAGTCTCTCTGTAAGCCAGTTTTGCTGAACTAAGCTGTGTTAGATAACCCTTATTATTAGAAGTGTTCTAGATGTTGGATTCATTTAGACAGAACTGGGTTAGAAGCAGTTATACATGCCATTAGTTGACAGTTTGGAGAAGTCTGTAACCTCTGGTGGTGATGAAATGGGCGATGGGATCAGCAGGAAGTAGAGTGATCACCTTTTAATCTGGCACAACTGCTGCCCAAATAGCCTTACTTAGCATCGAGGACCCTATGCGGGCAAGTTGCATCCGTTAATACTGAGGAAGTAGTAGTATACCTGAAAGACTGTTGCTGTTCTGCCTGATAATTCTTAGAAGTGGCAGACTCAGACTTGCAGTTGCACTCCTAATTACATTAGGAAAATAATTTTCTATCAACAAGAGATGTTGGCTAACTCTGCAGCAGTCAAGGGCTAAAACCTCAGCAGGCTACCTTCTTGCTCGGTCGGTAAAGAAAACAGTTGTCATAAGCTTTTTACTAAACATTAGAAGTAAGGGAGTCAAACAGAACTAAGTTGAGGTGAGTTACATCAGGTTACAGCATTTTATTTCTGTGAAACTTTCATTGAGTATGTGAGAAATAATGAGATTGGGAGAGGTGTCATAAGGCATGCATTTTTCCCCATTCCTAATAACCTATTAGTATGTGAACTGAAAAGTGTCCATATTTTTATGTATGACATTATTTTCAAAATGTGCAAAAGAGTTTGAAGACCAAAAATAAGTGCATTAACCAGGAGGTAACTTTTAAAAAACTACAGGAGTTTTAAACTTCAGTATTTAGGGCAATGCAGCCAGAGGATAGTGTTATAGGTGCAAATATGATCTAGTATAGTAAAGTCTAGAAAAAGTACAAATTTATTTTAAAAATAAATGTGATTTTCAATGTAAAGTTGTATTTGTACTTTTAACTTAATGAAGTCTTTATGAACAGTTACGTGAAGGTGAATATTTTTCCTAATTGCACTATTTTATTTTTTTAATTTTCTCAGTCCAGATCCTTTTTGTCCAGCTTATCACTGGACTGTCCAACCTGTGTTGCTGCACAGATTGGAGCAACATCTCCCATCCTGACTGAGACAGGAGCAATACAAAGTGAGATGGCGTTGAACATGGGAAGGAAATAAAGTGCTCCTGTCACATGGGAGACTTTCCTACAGCCTAAAAGATAAATATAAACCAAAACGTAATTCATTAGGTGCAGACACTTGGAAGCGTATTAGCATTTTCATGTTTACTTAGACTCATGCCTAATTAGTTTAGTGGCTGTAAACTTCTCTCAAGGGAATAAATTACTGAAAAAAAGTGCTTCCCAAATACTGTAGTTAGTGAGGTAAAACAGCAGATCTTAAAAGAACTGCAGCAATCCAGGAGAAATGGCACGCTCTCATGCGAAGAATTATCCCATTTTTTTATCCTCCAGGAAAGTGGTTCCCTAACAGGAATAAGAGGAGTAAAACTCCAAGAAACAGAGACTGCTTCTGATGTTTTAAATCAGTATTTAAGCATGGAGGTGGTAGGACTTTTGTTTGCCTCTGAAGGTGGCTAAGGGACATATGAAAACCAGGCAAAGATACTGATTTCACATTACAGTTTCTTCTAAGCAACATAATCCCATGTATGTCCCACTGACAATATGCACTCTCTTGCATAGATCTGTATTGATTAAAATGTAATTCCGGGCATTAAGTATGGTACCTTCCAGAAGGGTGAGAATAGTGAAAGATTCTGGGGATCATTTTGGAAAAAATCGTATGTTTCTGGCTGATAATTCTGCCTTGAAGAATGGAGGAAAAAAAAAAAAAAGTTCTAAAAGTCATACACACACCCCCCCCATTTTAAGAAAAGCAATTAAACACAGACCTAGTTTGTGCAGAGCACTTGACGACGTGTTTAAGACCTGGTGACAAAAGCAGCATTTCAGCGTGTTTTTTGAAGTATGTATGCTTTGGTGGGTTCAAGAACTGTTTCTTAGGCAGACAGCAGTGGCAGGAGAAAGGAAAAAGACCTCTCTTGTGAGAGGGCTGAGTTTTCTTTGTACTTCTGTGTATTGCATTTTTTACTTGTGTCTGACTTCTGCGAACAGATGTGTTTTTATAAACCTAAATAAACAACCCAGAGAGCACATAAACACCTGGGATGGCTAGCAGATGAGTGGTCATCTGTTTGAGCCTTCAATTGCATTTTCTCTATAATTAGTTGTCTAATTGCTTGTCCAGAGTTGTAGCTAATGTATTTATACATGTAATTAATTATACGTAAAAAAAAAAAATCAAACAGCCATTTGCAGTTGTTTGTCCTTTTTTCTTCATTTGTGGAATGTCAAAACTATCATGCTACTGAAGTATTATCAGTTCTATTTATGGACTACATTATGACTCCATTCTGGATATGTCCCTAGAAGGACATATGATACCAAATTATTTCTCAGGCTAAATGAGGAAATAATGAATATCAGTTGCAACTTAAGCATTGTGGCCAGTGGTAGGCTGGGCAGGAATACCTCAAGAGTACCTCCAGGGCTGGGGAGAGAGATGGGACATGCTAGCTAGCCGCGATTTATTTTTATTTTTTTTTTAGTTAAGAAATGGGCCCCGTTGACTTGTAACAGTACATTCAACTTTCTGAAAGCTGAATTCGGAGAGGGACTTTAGACTGACTAGTTTTGTGAGACACTTGGCAAACTTCTGGTAGGAGGTAAAATTTTAATACTCACCTGTGAGAGAACTCTGATGCTGCGAGGTGGCCAAAGAACAGCTTTGCACATGTGCCTTTCTCAAAATTAAAAACACTTTATTGGCAGTTCATTGTCCGTTAAGTTTGTAATTTAAGAGACAGATTAAGGACAATTGCAGAGCTTAGCAGGTATATCAAAGGACCAAAGATGGGCTCAGTGATGGAGCTAGGCTACAAGATCACTGGTGACGACTAGAATTAGATGGTTTGGGAAGAGCTACAAAAATTCTGCTGCAGGCAATTACAGATTCACCTTTCAAGAGGATGAATTTCTTTCAAACCCTGGTTACCCAGAGACTCCCCATCTGTAGTATGAGATTTTTATATTCTTTCTAAAGCTGTTTAATGATAGTTAAGAGTTAACTCTGAAGGCTCTTATTATCTATAGATATATCCCATTCATCCTTGAAGCCTGCTAAACCATTAGCTTCAGTAATATGTTGCAGTAGTTAGATGAAAACCGCCTTAAGAATAGAAGCAAAAAGGAGAACCTTTAGGAACTTAAAGAACTTGGGATTGATTTTGGTATGTACTTAACTCACAATGACACCTGCAAATAACATTTCATTAGAGAAAATGTAACTAGGTCTCAGCACCCCCCAAAAAAAAAAAACCAAACCACCCTCGCAGTGATTTCTATGAACTTTAGATCAGCAATAAAAAGAGGAAACAACAGAATAAGATGGCTAAAAAAAGATAATGGCTTTCCAAACTCTGAAATAGCTCCCAGCTAAATGGTGAGATGATAACAAAGATGCTACACAGTAGCTTCAGTGATGTGGAAAAGGCGGAGAGCTAGATTAATTTGCCCAAACCCAGGCACCTGGTGTCAGGGGAGATGCTCTGCGGTACCTCAGCAGGCTGCTGCCGGGGGATGATGGACCCACGCTGTGGGTACTAGCCCCAGCTACCCTTACGGACTATGTCACGTGGAGCTGGTGGCCATCTCCTATCCTTGGTGGAGCCAGAAACCACTCAGAACAAGAGGTGAACCCAGATAGTTTCCTCTGATTATTGTTTCTCAGACTAATATTCAGTATTAGGTGATACTAAAGAAGCATTTTCACAGCAGAAAGTGTCTGTGATTCCCATAGGTAAAACACTGAATGAATAGTCTGCAGAAACTTCTGCATTTGATTATTTCAAGCTGTTTACACAGATGCAAAATCATATGCAAGATCTTGATTCTGTACTGAACTATTTACATGAAACCATTTGGTGATGCTAGCTAATACTCATTACTCAAGGTAAAGCTCATTGCATTGCTTCCTTTTTGTCATTATAATGAAATACTGCTTTGCTTCACATCTGAAGTGTGGCATAAGCTTATCTTCTTTCTGACAGATTTTCTTCTGGATGTAACTGCTCCTTTATGCCATTCACCACTGAGCTATTTCTATTATTTTTTTCTCTCTGTCTCTCTTTTTTTTTTCTTTTTTCCTAGTTTAATTAATGTGATCACCTGGCTTATCAGAAATGACCTGTGTATTATACATGAACGACCTTTCCCAGTTGGTGAGCTTATTTCATGTAGCAGCTTAAGGCATTGTGCAGCAGTACACAGTGTTAAAATAGGGCTCGGAATTTTCAGTGTATTAATCTGCTGGTATAACAGAATAAACCAGAAAAGATCTGGTAAGATAAAACTTTTTTCTTTCGTCCCATTTCCAGCTGTAGGATTTCAAAATGCTTTTGGCTATGGCTGCTTTGAGTAGTGGCTCATCCAGTCTCTTAGGGGGGAAGCCAAAGAAGTGGAGAGGGGAGTTGTCAAAGCCATTGACAAAAGTGTCAAAACTCAGCACAGAATTTTGTGATCTTAATGGTGAAAGGTCTCGCCTCGCTTAAAGGCAACTGTCTGGGGACTGGCAAAGGCGGGTAGAGAGACAGAACAAGTGCGTAGATATCGGTTGTAGGTATGTGGGTGTTTAATTGATGAAAAGCCTTGATTCTTCAGCCAGAGTCCTGTGAAGACACATTTTCTATATCTAAAGTTCATAATGGTTCCCAAAATCTTTAAACTATTTAATTTAAAAGGAGGTTTAAGTGGAGAATGTGGGGAGGGTTGTGGGAGGACTACAGAAGTCAGCCATGACCTTAAGTACTTGTTACTTTGAAGATACAGTCCCCACTTTGTCTCTTCCTAATGCAATTCACAGTGGGAAGACAGACATTTTGCCTGCACCGTAACAGCTTTTGAAAAGGCAGATACCTTGGGCTGTCTTGCATTATTTTTATTTTATAATTAATCATTAACTGATGCCCTTCATAAAATAAAAATCAGGCACAGCAGCTGGGTTATTTGCCTTTGAAAAGCTGTTATTATGCACACAGCATGCCTTTTTTCTTGTCACTAATAATATCACAAAGATGTAAGGAGGGAAAATGGTACACTGACATCATGTCATGTCCAGTACAAATGGAAGTGCCATGAACATTTGAAAAACATATGAATAGGAACATCTTCATTGACAAATGTTTTTGCTGGGCCATCATGAAGGATGATATTGAATGCGTTGTTAGCATGCATGGATAGAGGCTCAGGAAATATTTCTATAGAACTGTCAAGCTATTTTTAAAATATGTTTCACTTTGCAAGTCACCTCTTTACCTCCACGTTTTTCCTGGGTTTGTTCCTCAAAGAGCAATTGAAAACGAGGTAGAACTCATTAGTGGATATACTCCTGCAGCAAGACCTGAGCCCTAACAGCATCTCTCCCAATAATCTCAGTGCCCACTTTGGCCCAGTAAATGTATACGAAACCGTAATCCGCAGGAGAGTCAATGTAAATTCTGCCTCAATTAACTATGCTGACTCTGTGAGAAATATTAGCTTATAAAATGTGTGGGAGAGGCATTGATTTGGAATTGACACTGTATAATAACATACGAGCTCCCACTGAAGTCAGACCAAAGTCCATTAAGTTCAGTAAGCTGTCCCCAAGGGTGGCTGGGAGTGGGTGCTTAATAGAAGAGAAACTGAATATTCGTGTAGTCACCCTACAGCACCCTTCCAGGTCTCACGGGGAACATTTTGAAGCCCGGAAATTAATTCAGGATTTCAGCAGCAATTTGAACATATATTACAGGCCAAACAACTGATTCAGAGAGGCCAAGTGAATGTATGGGTAACTGAGCACACACAAACATACGTATGTGTGTACTTGTGTGCAGGGGTATGTATATACGAGAAGGATTGTGAAGAGGAAAGGAAAGTAAGCATGAAAGAAAAGCAGGCATATGCGTGCACGGCTAGCTCAAGACTTCACAGCACTGTGAGAAAGAGCTGTAGTACCACCCCACTAATTGTTTGGGATTCAGGTTTATGTTGCTGCTGACGGCGTCAGAGTATTCTTACTGGTAAGAATTAAGGTGTGGCAGTCAAAGGTTGGTAGCATCCTGGGGGTTGATGGGAGCCAAGTCAAAGAGGTTTTAAAGTATTCTGACCAGAATAAAAAAGTTTGCAGCAGGGTCAATGGATTTGTGAGTCTGTATAAAGCAGAAGGTGAGTGGGATGCTGAGGACAAGGTCCGATGAGAGAGGCTTTGGGAGCCACTTCTTCCCTGGGTTTTTTTTCTGTTTTTCTCAAGTTGATGGGGTATGGCCTCCTGCCACCCTCCTGGCTGCCTTCTTCCATCACGAGCAACCACCACCCTCGGTCCCTGGCAGAGGTGACCTCCTTCTCCTCCTGGAGGCCCCACATGCCTTCTTGCTCTGAGCCTGCTGCTCAGGGCAGGGGAAGTGGCAGAGCCACCCTCACTCTTGGGGGGCCACAAACAAGGGGGATGAGGAATTGTAGGCAGTGGGATTTTGAGTGCCTGCTTCACCATGTATTGGCAAGGTACCTGTGTCCTCCTTGCTTGCCTGATCCTCAGTGCATTATAACTTGCTCTTCTCAACTGTTTCTTTTAGATACATGTGACACAAATAAGTGTTTGTGATGGACGGATCGGCAGAGAAAACTGAAACAATTTATTAGTAATAATCCATCTGCACATACCAAAAATCCTAGAAGTGTATCATCTGTTTAAATTTAAAATAGCCTAATCTATCTCTCTGAATACTTTTTATATTGTTAAGTAAGATTAAAGTGTGATTAATGATCTCCAGATCCAAATCTGAGTTTCTGAGCTATCCAACTGCATCTACAGCCCTGTCAGGAGAGCACCCTGTCATCAAATGCCGCATCTTTTCAGGGCAGCTCACATATTTCTAAAGCTCTCCTTAGTAATTAAATGACTTTATCACTGTTACAACAAATGTCACTCATTGTTAATGAAAGCATTAGGCTAGTATTTCAACTAAGAGCTTAGCAGGGGATGTTAGTATATTTGGGATTCTCTGTGTTATAATTTTTTGCCTTTTTTTTTTTTAATTGGAAGCCTAATTTGAATATAGAATATGCAGGTTTTAAAAAGTTGCTTAGCATTTGAATATTTGGGTTTTTCCATGCAATGACCTTTTCGGATCTGTTCTTAACACGTTTAGTACAAAAGTCAGTCATCAAGAGTAATACATAAAAAAGATGGATGAAGAGATGTAGAACATTAATATATGGTGGTGGTGGTAAGCTTGACAGCTGTCAGCTTTGCCTGTGTGCATTTATTGCGTACTCTGTATTATTTATTCATCTGAAACACATTTGAAAATGAAGTAGATGAAAGGTAATGTAAGGTAAATTAAGCCTGTTTAGGGCACCTAGAGATCAGAACTAGATAAAATACTTTCAGGAACAGAGCACCAGGGTATTGGTGGCTGCTTCCATACGTGAAGTATTTCACTTAAAAACATGACTCAAATTATTCAACAACAGCTAACATCTCTAGCCCCAAAGCATCTTTAGTTTATTCTTCAGAATGTGAACATAATAAATATTTTATATTTTAAACTCTGAGTCTTCAAATGATTGAAGGAGGCAAAAGGAGAAAAAATGTTAAGAAAGCAAGCAAAGAAGAAACAATATAAAGAGAAAAAGATGGGTGCATCCAAGATACGTTTATTGCAGGATTCACCTTGTAATGAAACACCACACCCGCATTGAGAGAACAGGAGAATGCAGTGCAGGTGAGGATACTTAGGCTAAGCATAGTACAAGCGTAACTGAGGTCTGGTGGCTCTTAAGCACTCTTGCATATCTGTTTATGCTGAGCTAGATCACAGAGTAAAACTATAGAGTTTCGGATTTTCTCATCTCCTTGTGTTTGAATTACATTTGATTTCATGTAGCTTAGCTCAAGGCAATGTAATTGCTTGGGGTATCCACATTTTTCAGCTGCTGTTGGGTATTGAACTGGTATATTGCCATTGCTGATAGATGTTGCATGAAGGATGGTGGGTTGACCTCTGTCTGCATAGCTTTATTCTGTAATGTGTTCTTACCTCTAGGATTTGCATTCCTTTTGCTCAATTTTATCCCCGTTACGTGGTAGTAAATGGCCTGGGAAACCTGGGTAGAGTTGTGTTAGTCGTAACAATCAAGGGCTCTGGCTTGAAAAATCAACATTTAGTGCTTCAAGTTGGACGTCTTTTTAAATGGCAGGTTAACTAACACAATTAAGGGCTCCTGTAGTTATTATTTTACTGGCTTATTTATGTGGGCAGCAGGATTTCAGGCACTATACAGCATACAAGTGATGTGAGTTTGATTTATTCTCATCTTTTCTGTCCCCTCCTACCATGTTAGGACCCAGCTGCTCTTCACAGGGCAGTGTTGTCTTAGAAATACATCTGCAAGCTGGAAGCTAATCAGTAACTCTACAGACTTGCTGGCTGATTTAATTATAGATGTGGTTAAATCAATGACTATATTGAGTGTTCACAAAACTCAAAGCATAAAGCAGCTTTTTTATTTGAGTGTTTGGGTTTTTCCTTAAAAGAAAAATCAAGGAAGCCTTTGCTGAGATGACTACAGGTAATAATGGTGTTTTTTGAACTCGGAAGTCTATGGTTAGAGGTCTCTGTCAGGATGTGGGTGCACCAGTGTATCTTTTTTTCCTTGGCATTTTGCACTTAACACCTTTGGAGCTGTCAGCAATAAGTAGATTAGTTTTAAAAGGGTTGTTTCTCTCTGTTTTTGATGAGTCCACCCCAGGTCATATAAAATATGTGAATATTTAGCAGAACAGTTGAGAACGAATCACTCTGTAGTCAGAGGGATCTGCTGAGACAAGGGAAAGATCTGGATTCCAGTCACTACTTCAATTAATGCTTAACCATATTATACAACAGAAAAGATCGACACGTTTCTTTCCCCTGGTTATTAGAGAATATATTACTACTATGTTGTCCCTCCCTCTCATCACTGGGTATGTTAACAGAGCTACACTGCTTTTATTTTCAGTGGTTGCTCACAGGGGACAGGTTTTGGCTATCTTTGTACACTGGATTTAATCATCCAAAGGGGTACTTCAGTAACTATGTCTAGCTGGCAAATGGAGTTTTTTTGAAACTGGAGACTGAATGGACAAGGCAGGTGTGGAAAATCTGTGCAAGGAAATTATGTGCTGACATTCGTTTCATTCTCAGACACAAACCTTGTTCTGACTGTGTCCTCCTTGGAGTCCAGGAACTTACTGGACTTAATGAACTTTCAGTAAGTAAATGTTTTTCAGCTCTTTTTCAGGATGGAATTCTTTCTGCTTTTCAGTTTTAAGGATGGCAAAATTCTGCAGACAATTCTATAAAAGAAAAATATATTTTGTCTTAAGCTTAATTTGTTTTGCTGTATCGCCTACTCACATCTCTCTACCTCCTTTTGGAAATATGGACAGAAATTTAGTTATTCAAAGCATGTAGCATGATTACTGCTGTCTCGGGATGCATGAGGATTCTTAGAATCACTTACTGCATTTCCATAACTCGCATGTTTTTATGAAATTTGAGATGAGACATTCTTTCAAAATAACTTCTATTTCTATCTTTTTTTATATAATAAATATATCTGGAGAACTGTGCTCCTTGTTCAATTGAGGAATTACATTACTTTGCCTATAATTTAGTTTCTAAATGGTGTGAAGATTTTCTAGCGTGCTCTTAAGGTAGCCATTTCATAGTGTGAAAAGGCTTTTCCTGTCCTTTCAAGTTACTACCAGACTGATGTTGTTTTAACTTGTGTTTGGTATTAGTCATGTGATTTTCTTTTTGGTTGCAGTTGCCACAAACAGCATGAACCTTTTAGACTGCCTAAACTATTGGTTGAGAATAACTAAATCTAGCAATACCTGATAGTAAAAAAAATCTGTGACTTTAAATACTCACGTTATACAGGCATATTTAAAGAAATCTAACTTTATTTAGTTAAAAGTTTTGTTTTATAATCTGAATAAATGCATCCAGTAACTATGGCCTGTTAAGTAGTACCATTCTCTGGTACTACTTTAACTACTCTTGCATTATAGGTGCACGAATACGGAAAAACAACAGTCACTAATTAAGTGGTCTTTGAAACAAAATACAGCTCAAGCTGGTACTCAGATTTTGTGAATAGAGCTGGTTTTCTTTCTAAAATGTTTAGTTTGTAAAGACTGATACGGCTTTCATGTAACTCAGTCTCACTCGGGGTTCTCAAGGGTCAAAAATGGAAGACAGTCTCCCAAAGCATGCAAAATTCTAGCTTTCCCAGCGACACATTCTTCCAGTCTGGACAGAAATTATGCTCCCCTCCAAACTAGCAGTCGTATTCAAATTTCATCTCACACATTTTCCTTTTGCTGGTGGACCTGCTGGGTGGCACCCAGTGCTCCCTTGCTGGGCTGGTGGCAGGTATTTGCTCAGGGTTACTGCAAGGGGTAAGTCAGTCTTCGGCTTCACAAGTATTTGTGAGGTGCCAAGCTGCACAGCCTGCTGTCTGTCTGAATTATTTTTGACTAGATTAAAGATGCCTTTAGTTTATAACTGTCTCATTTCTAATAAGTATACAGACTTGAGGCGACAGCAAGGAAAAAGACTTGCCAACTGTGTGGTTTTACTTTTGGGCACTTTTTGCTTTCAACACAAAGTGACTTCTTGTCCTTTTTTTGTCTTTTCTTTTTTTTAAATCTGATTCTATTCTGGTTTGATGCAGACTAAAATGACCGTGGTTTAGGTATTTATTTTTCAGTATGTAAAGGAAATGGATTAAGTGATGCTAAGAATGGAGTGACTTCTAGCGGTAGAAGTGGAAATGATACCATCACAAACCAAGAAGCTGTGATGCAAAGAGAGAAGAGTGTGTACATTTTTCATACCACTTGATCCACTTCAAGCTAATGTAAATGTACCCCCATTTCTTTTGGGGAAAAAAAGAATTTATTTTCTTTGTGGTTTTAGAAGTTATTTGAGTTTGAGATGAGAACAATGCAAATCTATGCAATATTATCTTGGAAGAGTAGATGGGTGCATACTGGGAAATGAGCGGACTCCCGTAGTGCTCCAGGACAAATGAAAGCAATGCTATTAATCTCCTTACCTTTCAGAGAGTGTCACTCATCCATCGTCAGCAATTTTAGGATGCAAGATAGATGTTGTCATTTCAGTGATTGTATTAGCTTAGTTATTCTTCTGTACATTAATGGAATTCATCATTTAGTTTACTTAGAAGAATAGGTTAGGGACTAGCCTTTGCAAGGTATACTCATAAACAAAACCAAGAGATGCTACATATTATTTTGTGTATTAACTCTCTTTACTGTGTTCTTCTTGATGCAGTTTTTATTCTTGAGGCTATGCCTGCATTGAGATACATAAGAATAAATATTTATGGACAAATATAGCAAGTTTTCAAAATACTAGCAATGTTGCAAAAGCTAGTTACAACAAGGAGTTAATTTCCAAGTCCCAAGCCCTCCACTGTGTGGAAGGAAATTGACATCATTACATATTTTTATTCTGACCACATGATGTTTTTGTGACTTAGCAGGGAAAAAAACTTCCATTTATACTCTTCCAATTATTATTTTTTTTTAATTCCATGTTTTGTAGCCAGTCCCATCCTTCTCACACTGAGTGTGGTTTCACACACTCCTGGGTCCATCCCTCCCCTTGCCCATGAGAGGAGCAGGTGTCCAGATGAACATAGTGGTTTCTGGTACATCTTCAAAGCAGACTCTCAGAGGTTGTGTTCCAAAACACAACCCTGTCAGGCACATTGAGGCAGGGAAGTGACATGAACTTAGACTTAAATTGAAAAGCAGACCTCAGGACAAGCCAGTCTCAAGAGCCTTCCCTGTGAGAAATGAGGGAGGTGCTTCAGGGCAGAGGTCTGGAGGACAAGGTCTTTTCCACTTTTAACTCATCAGTGGGATCCAGCTAGACCCAAGTCTGAAACTGTTTTGACACATTGAGCTTAACTTTCCTAAGTGTTTGCCTCGCTTTTGAGTTTCTCCGTCTTTAAGATGGGGCATAATAGAAAACCCTTCACTTACTTGTCTCACAAAGTTTGAGAAGACGTGTTAGATATTATGCATAGGGCAATTAGTAGATGAAGGGCACAAAAAAATGCTAATTGCTATTATTTTAAGTCCATACAGGGCTGAAACTGTAGTAAAATAAAGGATAGATGTCCCAAATACTTGATAGATACACTGCATGGAAAGTTTAATACCCATTAAATGCTTCAGATATCAGATCTTGGTAGTTCAAAATGTTCCAGCTCTTTGTTTCATTTTTGCCCTCTCGGTAGAAAGTGGCAACAAGCTGAAGTATTATTCCAATAATCTTCTTGTTTATTGTTGTTTATAAAAGGGCTTCTGGCTAAATGTTCATTACAATTTTTTTTATGTCCCAACTAATATATATCATGACTTTATGGATGTGCTAAATAAAATAACCCATTTAAAACTTTTGAAGACTATGTGAAAAGGCATCGTATGCTGGAAAATTTTATATACGCTGCATGCAAGAAAAGCAAATCTCCTTTTTTTTTTTTCATTTGAAGGAGAATGGCAAAATAATAAATTGTGACTGGTGACATTTCCCTATGCTACCATCTGTTTGGAACACACTTATTTAAAGGCTGTGTTGGCCATACCCATTCATCTTTTCTCCTGGGTCAATTATGCTGTTTGCATTCAAATCAATCCCTTAATCAAGCCCGTTGATAATTGCAGCAGTGCAAGGGAGATATTTATCATAGAAATGTAATGGAGGCACTTTGTTCCAGTGCAGCCGAGTCTAATCTTGTACTGCCACAGTGGACCATTTATGCATATGTGTGTAGTTTATTTTCCTAATCAACAGTCTCAGACGCGGGCATGCTTGGATCTCACTGATGGGCTTAGATGGGCAACATACTAGCCTTAAGACCACCATCTTCAGGGTTTACAATATTGTCTCTTGACATTGCTAACTATATGGAATTTCAATAAACTTTGTGTACATGCCTCTGTCCTTCCAAAGAGAAGCAATCAGAATTAGACCTTGTATGTACTCTTTTAAGTTTACCTTACCACACAGTGTGGAAGTGAGAAGGGGATGGGCTCTCTGGTGCAATTCAGGCCTGGGCAGAGAATTAACTGTAGCACTATGGAGGCTTTCCGAAATTGAAATTATGTGTTTGCTGGTGGAAGATTGGTGTGCTAGGACTGGCAAAATTATCATCTGATCAGTCTCCAAGAAACAGGCTGGAACTATTTAATCTATTGCCACTAAAAAATCATCAATTGTATTTAGAAAACAATATTGCTGTCCAAAGGCTCTATTGCTACTGACTTCAGAAACTGTGGTAATTTCAAAAACCTGCTTCTCACTCGAAGGGGTGCTTTGTATAGAGTAATTAGTGAGAATTCTGTTGGATGCATGATGGTGTGAGGCTATAACGGGGTAGGGTTTGGGAAGAGAAAGAATATCTTCTATTAGATTAAAATACGTATCCAGGAAAAGCCGAGTCCTGTTTGGATCACTAATACATTTCTAGTCAGAAACAGAAATAGCAAGCATTAATCTGAAGTTAGTACTAAAAAATATTAACTCCTTTACATGAGAGATGAAATGAACTGAGGTTTTTCTTTGCTGGTAAAACCATTGTAAAACCTTGATTATTTTTTTGTTGTTGTTGTTGTTTTAATTTTAGAAAACCATTTGTAATAGCTATCTCTTGTTTAACCTGCTATGAAATTCTAACAAAAAAATGCTTGTAACTGTCCTTGACCAACAAAAATGTCTTGCTTTGATAAAGTTCATGATCTGCAACTGTAATTTGGGCTTAGTGAGCTGAAGCTGGTGGAGCCATAAAGCCGACATGGCTTTGACATTTCTGCTTCCTCCAGTTTTCTTTGCAAGGTGTGTTGTGGGGGGGCAGGTGGCAGAGGGCTGGGTCCAGGGAGTTCAAAACAGAGCACCTACATCTTTTGCGACAGCTCTTGCTGACTGCACAGTGCAATGAAAGAAAAGGATGAGGAGGAAGGTGGCTTCCTCCCACTATCATCTAATGAGAGCAGTAACTCTGGCCTCCAGATTGTACATGTAGATGATGCTGGAATGTCTTCCAGTTTGTGGTGTTCATCTTTTCCTATCTCTTCTGCTGTAAGAGGGCTAGTTAAACAGGGTTTGCCTTGGTTGCATCCTCTGCTGGTTACCAAAGTGTAAGTAACGTTATCCAGTAAATTTTCATTCCTTGTAAGGGAATTCAGCTATGTTCTTCAATATTTCAGCTAATGGCATTATGTGTCTAGATTCCTTAGCATCCTTTCAAAGTTTCCCCCTGCAGCTTTAATACTGAACAATGTACACTCTTTTGTACATGAAGTGTCATTCCTAATTAAAACCCATCGCTGTAGATAACTACCATTCTGGGAAAAAAACCCACATTTTCACTGTAGAAAACCAAGTAGCCCAATTCTACAAACAGAATACATTTCCTCAAAGTATGTTGTCATGTGTAACATCAGAACACAAGCTTAAACGAGTGTGATGAAACTGTGCTTACAGATATTAATTCAAAAGAAATGAACATTGAAACAATTTATTTTTGATGATTCAGTTTATTAGCGCATACTTCTTTGTGCAGCCAAGCCTAAAATAAAACTGTATTGAAGTTTTTATACATCACTTAGTGAGGGTTCTTTGAACTGCCATTCAGCTCAGCAATGTTCCCTAACTGCCTCTATTCCAATTTCACTTTGTATTTCAATTCACCAGGCTTCACCCCCCTCTTCTCACCACCATGTATTCTCTGGGGATCCTAAACAATCTACAAAAATTCCATTTTACTGCCCTAGTAATAGTTTTATTTGAGGCTTCAGATTGTTTAGGAGCATCCCAAGTAAAATACTTAACAAGTGCTGAAACTTCAAAACAGTAGTTAGATGAAAGCTGGGGTCCTTGCTTTTTCTGTTCCAGGCTAAAGCTGAAATTCTGCTGAATTTTGACTTTGCTGACACTTATCTGGGTTTAGGTTTATGCGAGTAGCCCGAATTTAAACACAGTTCCAGGTTAGATATATGTTCAAGATCTATACTTGAGCAAGATCCAGCTCAAATAAAGGAGGCGATTAAATACCTGCTCACATATATCTTTATGGCAAACCCAAGGAAAACACTAATTCCCTTGACAACCTTTTATGACAATTATGGTATCAAGTAGAAAATGTGGATATTAATGTGACAAGTGGGACTGACTTTTCTAATCAGCCAGGACAACTCAGCGCTACTTCTTGTGTTATAAACCAAGTCATGAGCAATGTCTGGATTACTCACACAGAACACAAGCAAGAGCTGTTGGTGGGACTTCAATGGCTCGGCTGCAACCTAGTGACCTAATATCAGCGTGGTTTTTGAGTAAGCGGAATACAAGCCAGCTCTAACACCAGGCTGGGACCACAAGCTGCCTTAAATTTAAATCTAAACCTAAATTTTGCAAAACTGCCAGGGGAAAAAAAAAAAAAAAAGGTTAATTAGTTAGTTGCCTGTGATAACTCTCCCTGCAGTTTTAGACACACCACAGATCTGCCAGCAGGTTCAAAAGCAATGCGGTTTCCTTGGTGCAAGTGAACAGAAGCACAGCGCTCCCATTGCTCAGAGCTGCTGCTTCCTTCTCCTCTTCTTCCTCATCCCCTTTCCAGGCAATGCCATGGTCCTAAACAACAGGAGCCACCTTGCATAGCTGGGGCTCTCTATGGAGATGTGAAATGCTCTATGAATTAATCAGATAGGACTCTTAACACAGCTCGTTAATTCAGGGTTGGGAGTTAGGGGAAGTTGGTGACACATCTCCTGGGCTGCTTAGAACTCACCTCCATCTTGCTGCAGAAGCCTCCGTGAGGTGGATCATCTGATACTGAAATTAACCCCCAGTTAGCTGAAAAACAATGTGCACGTGTCTCTCGTGCTCAAAACTGGCATTTTTCTGAAAGCTGAGAGATAAATTATCTCAATGTAAGTCCGAGCCTATTTGTCTATTAGTTCAGTTACCCTAACAGAAATTACAAGTGTTGAAGTTCCTGTGAATTGTGCATTTGACAACAGATTTGACCTCATGTGGTACTACTACTTTAAGGAGAATAAAAGTTCACTTTCAGCTGGATAATCTTAGGCATCTTTCAAGTATTAGTGAATTGAAATCACAATTGTTTATTCTTTAGAATATCTGTTTTAATTTAAGAGTGCTGGGCAGAGAAGATAACCGGCAGCCATTGGTTCCTACTGATGGTCAGGATTTTGTATTGCCAATTTGTAATGCGTTTGTGGATATCACGTATAAGGAATTGGGAATAATAACATTGTTCTAAATCATTATTGACCTCCTTTTGTAGTGACACTCCTAGAATAATTTGTGAATAATTTGAGGTGCTTTCATTTCTTAACTGTGGTTGCTTGTTGTTTAAGCAAAATAAATACCATACCACCAAATATTGGTTGGGTCCAGAAAGCAAATCAAGACAGAAGATGATAGCACATGGTTTGATTCCTAGAAAAGCATAAGGCGTACCACAAAACAGCAGGGGCTTGCTTTATTAGACTTAAATAAGAGACCCCGTGCTGCCTGAAGTGAATGACAAGGAAATTCCACATAAAAATGATACCAGTGTTAGAGTATTTCTAAAAATAAATAAATATGCTCTGACTTTGACTTTGATTTTTGAGCCCCATGAGAGTGAGCTATGTAAGGAGACCCTGTGTACTCTGAAGTCACCGATTTGTCTCAGCTTGCTTCTCCACACCAAATCGTCTCACAGATTTTGGTTTTGTTTGTGCACGGCGGTGTTTGTGACAGTGCCCATGTGTGCGAGTTGCTGGCCCTCTCAGTCAATAGGGGGATAAAGAGCTTTTTGGATACTGTGACTCTCTAAATTGTGGGTTTCTGCATTCATTTTAGGTAGCGATCCCTCAAGGAGCCTAAAATGGTACCTCAATCACACATCAGTGGCTAAAGGTAAAACGGTAGTGCTTGGTCCCTCTGAATGGGGCCTAGCACCATAAATAGGACTCTTGGAGACAAAGGAGGTAGTAATTTTTCATAATTTGGTACTAGTTAATCAGAAATAGCCAGCTGATGTGTCTAATTGTTGTTGTTTTGCTCTTCAGTTTATTTGTTTTCGTAATGAATACTAGAATAGAATTTAAAGTGTTAGAAATGGTGGGAAAACTTGTATACCAATTTTAGTTCATATCTCTGATCAAAGTCATGCTAGCAAGTCGATTAATAATAGACTGCAAGAGCTTAATATTCTCCTGTTATGTTAATCTCTGCTCATATTTTCATGGGCCATAAATCAAGCATTTTCTCTGCACCTTTCAGACAGCAAGGGACAAAGCTGAACAAAACCACATTGACTATAGGAATTTTAGGACAGCTTATATGATGCCACTAATAAGCTACCCATTATACAACAATTTTATTGTTCATAAACAGTAATCTATAGCTTTTTTCTGCCCTGTATCATCAGAATTAACAACCTTGGCTTATCCTATCTATCACTAACAGAACAAACCCATTTTCACAATACCGTTGTGAAAGTAAGTAAATTAAGTATGTAAGTAGTTTAAAGTTACTTAAGTTTAGGTAACTTACTTTTCAGGTACTTAAATATTCGCAGGTGGATAATGAAGTGTGGTTTTTGATTCAGGAAAGTGCAATAAACGGAATTTAAAGGGAATTATCTCCTTAAGAAACATCTCCTTGTACTGTTCTCAGTTAGTTCATGATGCTTAATCCAGGATAAATTGTGACTTTATACCGTAGTACCTACTTGCTCATCAATTATCCCTTTCACACCTGGGATTAAACTCTGCCTGCACTATAAATGATATGTGCGCTCATGCAAAGACATTGTAGGTCATTAGTAACAATTTAAAAATCACATTGTAATAAACTTCTTTAAACAAGCAAATCCTTTACTAGCTCAGCTGAACAGATTGCTTATAAACAGCAGTTTATTGCTCTTTTGAAGCTGTACCATTGGAATTATTAACTTTGGCTTATCCTATCTACCACCAATATAATATAAAAAGTGACAAATGAGATGATCATTCAGAGGTATATGCATTTTCTCCATCTCCCCTCCCTCCTCTCTGGCTCTTAAACATGCTCCTGTTCCTGCTGAATGCCTGGATCAGGAATCTGGCCTCACCAGTGTTCTTGCATTTCCCTCTTACTGCAGGAGCTCCATGTCCAATTTGTTTCTTTTTCTATGGCCTATGAGCTCCTGAGTAAAAGCAAGAACTGAAGGGTGCCCAGGGTGGAGGAGCCCGAGTTCCTGTCCTTTGAGAGGAAGGACAAGCAAACAAAACTAAGGACAACTTCTTCATGCGACATGCAGTTATGCTGGAAATTGATGTTACAAAAGATTTGCAGATACCACATGTTTTTCATAAGGGTGCAGAAGAGACTAGAGAAATACAGGAAGGGAATGGAATATCCATTTCCACATTTCCTAAATTCAAAGATCACATCTTTGCATTATGAAATTTCTCAGCTGCACGCTGCTAGAAACTGGGAGAGCACAGAAGAGAAATATGACTGTATACTTGATCTAAGTCCCTACACTTCAGTATTTTCTATTATCAGAAACAGTATCGTGGATGGATTTTTGCTGTGATTTAGAAAGTCATTCTTAAGCTCACAGAGGCAAGAGTAGACCTTTTTTCCCATCCAAGTCCCTCTCAGATCTCATAGAGCAAGCAATCCTGACAGACATAAATACAAGGAATGTTAAAGGGGCTGGGGAAAGTTTTGATGAAAGAATGAGTAAGTGTAAGAGATTTTGAGAAAACAGAGCGGCATGCAATATCTTGATTTTTATTTATTTGTACAAGGGGACCATCACTGTGGTTAGGGAAAGCCTGACACTGAGATGTTTCTCAGTTGTATTCCTACAAGATGGAAATAATAAAAATATTGCTATTCAGATTTATGATGTCTTTAACACCTGGGGGGTTATACAAGGAGGCAATTACACAGAATGGACATTGATTGCTTTGCTCTGTCTTCCAGTGTCAGATCTCATCCCACCCATGAGGGAGGTGATGGCTTGTGCTTCTTTCAGATACCCACATGCAGTCCTCTCTGGGTCACTGCTAATGCAGAGCAGCCGGCTCACTTGGAAATCAGTGTTTCACATATTGCATAGCTGTTTTTCTGTAGGGAAAATCCATTTTTGTTTACCTGAGGTATTAGTTCTTTTCCCTGTGACTAGGAGGGTTATTATGATACCTTTCAGTAAATGTTAACTATCAGAAATAATTAATATCAAGCACAGCGGAGAGCACCTGGGGGAGAATGAACTCTGAAATACTATGAAGTGATTCTGTAACACGATGGGTAAAGACCTCTCCTGGATAATGAACAGGAGAAAAGCAATTCATGCGGCAGTATCCATGGGTCATTCTTTCTTTTAGAAAACTGGAAGATGAGGTTACCATGTCTTTGAGGTAACTGTTGAGCGGCTTTTGCATTTCTTAATATAGCAGGTCGATCTTCCAGGAAAGCTAACTATTTAGAGAGTCTTTTGTCTACAGAAGTGATAACCTAACATATTCAGAGTAACCCAATTTTTCCACATTTTCCATACTAATCTAGTATTAGGAATATTTATAGGAAGTGCTGACAAATACGGAGCAAAAAGTTAGATAGTCTTTAAAGTAAAATTAGTTAGTATTAGGTATGTTACTATTCAGTTCAGAAGACAGATGTTTGTTTCAAAGCTGTAGATATTTGTGAAGAAGTCTTGTAAGGCTACGGTTGGAGAATGTTTCTCCTCGCTGTGGAAGATCCTTATTTTGGTTTAGCAGTGACACCTCCCCAGAGAAGCCATTCAGTAAAAAATGAGGCCCCCTGGAGGAATCCAGCGAGGGTGGGTTTGATTCCTCTGAGGGGGCAACACGCACGTTCATGGTGGTGATTTCGGCACCGCCTGCTGAAGACATACCCTATCTACTCGCATCTCTCCCAAGCCCGCAGCGCGGTCTGCAACTGGCTTGTTCTCCCATTTAAGAAGTAATTTGCCTCCTTAAAACCAAACCCAGCTTGCTGTTCTTTCATGTTGCCTTTTTGCTGTGTCCACCAGGCAATAACGTGGAGGCGGGCTGTGCTGGCCATTTCGCATGTGTTGTAAATTGCCATGTACCAGGACCAACATAAAAATGGGCTCAGTGCCACCCCTTGCGCACCCCAGCTACAGCTGGATTGAAATAAATGAGGCTGCTCCCAAGTGAGCAGTCAGACAACACAGAGACAATCAGACAGAGGAAAGATTTCCTCAGTCTATATAGGCTATATTTTCCACTTTAGCAAAGGAAATGGTCCCTTTTTCTGAACAGTACTTCTGTCTCTAACACTGGGAGAGGCTAAGGTTATTAATAGCTCAGGGAGCTGAAGCTGAATATTGGGCAAGCACTAATCCATCTGTTCAGGCAAACTGCTCTCCTCCAAACATAAGTTCTCCATTAGCTCCGTCTCCCTTTGTGTACTCACATATACCCACACCTGCAATTCCTGACCAGCACCTGCCAGTCCTTTTCTCCTCCTTTCCCTTGCCTGCCCGTAGTGTGGCAGAGATGCTCAAGGTGCTGGGTGAGATGCACCACTTGCAGCCTCAAGCCACTTCTGCAGGCACAGAGGACGATTGATGCTAGCTGTAACCTACCATAAGAAAACAGAATTGCCATCTTGCCCAGAGCTGGCATGATATGTAACTGGGACGCTTGGCAGTGATCAGTGGGGCAACTTTATTATCACGTCTGCACTAAGTAAATGAGGTCCTGGTAGTCTGTGCTGTAAAGCTCCCTGCACGACATAGCGGTGATTCATCGGCATTGTATGAATAAGCTGCAGGGACTCCTCAGCCCAGAAGAGATCACATAATTTATTTAGTTGAAGTCTCGTGTGCCCCGTAAATGCACATGTATCTGGACACAGGCACTGTCCTGGTTCTGGAGAGTTTTTTAATACATTCAGATGAAAAAAGAGTTAAGAGGGCGTACTGAGAACTGCTCTGCCATACATAGTGTTGTCCATTTATTGTGTGGTTTTGGCTTGATCTTGGGACTTACAGCAAACCCAGGGGTGCCATTGCAGCACATGACCTAAAACCCAATGATTTTTATGCAGGTTGTGATTCTCTTTGCATTAGCTTTGTGAAGGTCTTACTCACAGAAATAGCAGCTAGGATAGCAATGGGCCAGAAATCGGGTTTGTTTCCAGTCATATCAAACCTAGGTCTGATTCTTTCAGCCACACAGCAGTGACACCCCTTTATACGTGTAGATACTTAGGCCATCTTCTCATCCCGTTACAGCAGAGATGCAGCCAGCATTACAAGGTGCCTGACAAGAGAAAACAGGCTTCTGCTCATGGTATTTCCAGTTCTTAGCAATCCCTGTTAGTGCAGTAGCAAGGGACTGCTTCCATGGCAATAGTGTGACTGCTGTATAGGGGTGTTTGAAATCATAAAACCTTGGCATTTTTATTTCCAGCAAACCCATTATCTTGAAGGGGAGTGAAGGGGGAATGATGGAAAACAGTGCAGGTGTGGTTTCTTTTGCGGAGACTGGATTAACGAGAAAATAATTATTTTTGCTTTTGAGAATGTTCGTGTCTTTATCAGCCCAAGGGGAACTCAGTACTCCTAAGGAATCATAGAATTGTTAGGGTTGGAAGGGACCTTAAAGATCATTAGTTCCAACTCCACTGCCACGGGCAGGGACACTTCCCACTAGATCAGGTTGCTCAGAGCCCCGTCCAGCCTGGCCTTAAAAACTTCCAGGGATGGGGCTTCCACCACCTCTCTGGGCAACCTGTTACCCTCATGGTGAAGAACTTCTTCCTAACGTCCAGTCTGAATCGACCCATCTCTAGTTTTAATCCATTCCCTCTAGTCCTACCATTACCCAACATCCTAAAAAGTCCCTCCCTAGCTTTCTTGTAGGCCCCCTTAAGATACTGGTAGGCTGCTATAAGGTCTCCTCGGAGCCTTCTTTTCTCCAGAGTGAACAACCCCAACTCTCTCCGTCTGTCCTCACAGGGGAGGTGCTCCAGCCCTCTGATCATCCTTGTGGCCCTTCTCTGGACATGTTCCAGCGTGCTCCAGAATTGGACACAGTACTCCAGGTGGGGTCTCACGAGAGTGGAGTAGAGGGGGAGAATCACCTCCCTCGACCTGCTGGAACAGAGTTAGTTCATTGCTCCTTTCATCCCACGTGTGCAGCACTGATGGAGATAGCTGAGATACCTACCTGCAGCAGCGGTGCCAAGAAATTTCAGTGGAACCATCCCGCCAAACACACAGACGAACCACTTATCTTCTTTCTCTTAGAGAAACCTCATTTACAGCTTGGGAAAAATAAACTGACACAGCTAATCCATAGACAGCTGTTTAGGGAAGCCTGATACTATGATAGTGTGAGGATGTGCGTTTGCTTAGGCTGAATCTTTGCCCCTACAAATGTTGGAATGTTTGCAGAATAAATGCTATAAACTCTTTTTGGCTAAAATTGGGGATACATAGGTTTGAATAAAGCCATTCGTGCTCTGAAGTGATACGTTCTAGTAGGTTTTACTTCAATATTTATTTTTTATATCATATTTCATTGAAAAAAAAGCCAGGCCCAAGGAAGACCTTGGTTATTGTTGCGTGCTGTAATCAGCAGCAGATTTGTGTCTCCTTTTAGCCTGGCTTCCCAGTTCAATGAGGTGGCTGAATCAAGGGTCTGAAAGCTACAGTTGCCTTCACTTTACCAGCTTTGCCGTCTGGAACAATAGCATAGGCTTAATTTTGTCCAACATGGAGTTTTTGCAAGAGGTGAGGCAGCAGGACATCAAGCAGGGAGGAAATGGTAGAAGGAAGGAGGAACTGATGACCTTTGGGTAGGTAGCGCTGCTGTTTCTCCATGCTGTTTGTTTTCTTTGAAGATGTGGGCACAAGTAGTATTCAGGAAAGTGAGAAACGCTGAGGTTTGATTAACCTCCTGCTGATTGGAATGGGGTCAAGAGTTTGCCTGCATGCCCTCAAGTGGAGGGCATGGTACAGGTGATACCTGGGGCACCCCATGTTCCCATGACAGCACCATAGAACCTTCTTGGCTCCTAACAAACAAGAGCCTCACTTGCACAATGTCTTCAAAGGCCTGATGTCCTTGTAAGTGTTTCCCACTGTCCCTCCAGTTAGGTTTCCTGGGAGTCCCTACTGGTTACAGCTCCCTGACGTCACAGTGCGGTGAAGCCAGAGAGTGTGCTGGCACAATGGCGGAGCTACAAAAGATGGTGGCACCACTCAAACCTTCTCTGAGCAACCCCACTGGAGTCAGTCGCCCATTCCCAGTCTCAGTTTATGCCCAGAAAAATCCCCCGACTGCTAAATTTCTCTGGAGCAACAGTGACATCTTGTGGGTTAATTTTAAGCGTGTTCTATATGGAAATGTTCGTTCCTGTCTCATCTGAAACCATCAGTCTGAATTCAAGCGGCATCCACGGCCATCTGCTCAGCACATCCCTAGACTTGACAGCAGAATAACTGATGGATGGCAGAACTGCTCATAAAATAGTATGCCAAGGGCTCGCTTGGAAATTCAGTTAGCAGGATCATATTATTTGGAAATAGTATTTTGATTGGAAGCTGATTGGTAAGTGGATATTACACATATTTCATTAGGAAGACACATAGAATGCTTAGTTCTACATGGACAACAGGAGACTGAAGTATTTGTTAACACGTGTTTTTGAAGATGACAGTGTCCTAGTTTTAATTTTTGAGAAAGTGATTAGATTAATGTTGTTTCAGGCCTCCATTCTCATCATGGTAACACTCCTTTTTATTTTGGTTTTCATTGCTGAATATAACTTTTGCCACTGTGTTTGCCAATCTGCTTGCAAGGCTTTATTTGATTCAGATCTGATTTTTTTATCCTGGCATATTGAATTTGTTGCTCCAGAGGATTTTTCATTCCAGCTGGGCTTCAGTTATTCTCTGATTCCCCCAGGGCTCCATTTTGAGTCCTACTGTGATTTGCATTTGTAGACTTTCGATGGGTAAACATTACAGCTTCTCAAACTCTGTACTGTCACATTCTTTCCGATGGCACTCAGCTCCTGCTGATCTTGTGAAAAAGCATCACGCTTTGCATAATATTCTGCATGACATTCAATTACGGAGATCTTCACATTTAAAAAAACCTGTAATCGAGAGAAGAGCGTTCTGCTATTAATTAGCTGTTCGAGGCCCAGGAGTCATGTTGATAGTAATGGTTCCCCTTGGTTATGGTTTTATTAATCCATAGGAAAACATGCCATTATAGGTATTAAAAATTCATTTCAAAATAATAACTGTCAGTTTGAAAAATGAAATTCCGTCTTTTAATTTATTATTCTTTTAACAGAACAATTTTAAATAACAATTTCTAGATCAAAAAAAAAATTATTTCCAGCAAACTTGAAGATAACATCTTCATAACTGTGTTAGCACATATTTGTGCACACAGGCACTGAATGACTGCTTAAGAAAGCTTTGAAATCTCTGATATTGAACATACTTGCACAAAGTTTAGGAATGGATTACGTTTCTGAAGATAAGATTCCTGAGCTGATGGTTGAGGTCTTTTTCACCTATTTCTTCTCAATATGCACCTACTCAGACCTACACGCACAGAAACATGCCCACACATGTGCAGAGACATTTCTGCACATACGTGCAGATGTCTTTAACGGATTTTTGAAAATCAATGGTAAGAACACGCATCTCCTGATCACCTCTTCTTCCTCGTCTCCTTGCATCATCCTTGTTTTAAAATCCAGTTCCTCCCTTGCCATAAATACATCGTATTGGCCTGGATTAAGGACTGCCCTGGTTCACCTACCCAAGGGAGTCGAAACCTTGTACCATGAGGCAGGCATTGCTTCCTTGCAAGGCTTCCATGGAGGCTGACCAACACGCTACGTTTTTGTCCATGCCAGCAAAGAGATAACCATGATTTTCAATACTGAACACCACACATCACCTTCCTTATAAAAGCAGCAACATCTACAAGGATTTTCTTCTTGGAGTCATAGCTTTAAAAGTGAATAAATAGGAAAGAGAGCCCACAACCCAATAATCTACTAATCTTCTGAAGTGGCAATTCATCACAGTGCCATCTATTTAGAAACATTATAAATCAAATGTCTTCCCTGTACTTATAATGATGTCTATAGCAGAGTGGTGTTTTTTAATCTATTAAAAAGAAATTAAGGGAGATAACAATTCAGCAATCTGTCAGTTTCAGAACTGCATTCTGTTGGACATTAAACATCAATTAATAAAATAATATAAGTGCAGTTTGTCATTACTACGAAACATTTTTTAGTGCAATCAATGTTTCCCTTTTATAAAGTTCTAAGGATTATGAGTTCTGTTCTTCTAGTGATACATGCAAGGAGATGCATGTCAGAGCAAAATATACTGCTACTTTATCTCTTAGAATTTATTCTATGTTCTTTGAAGGAGAATTATTTTTACCATGATTCATTTTGCAGTACAATGTAACTACTGGGGGTTTTTCCAGGTTCTTCTGGCCTCGCGAGTATGTATTAACCAATTTTCCTACCTGCACTTTTGCACGCTTACTAAATCATGAGCATAATTATGTTGCTGGTGTTTATTAGGTGTAGAAGTACCCTTAATATGCTGGATGTTCTCCATGGGAAGGTAGTTACAGACTTACGTGGGTTACACCCAGGAGTTACTGATTTGCAGCAAAAAATACATAAATACATTTATGCTCATTAATACTCATATTGTACAAGTTGCAAAGACAGAAGCAGTTCCTGAAAATTATTCTCTAAGTGCTTTTAGATCTTGTACTTTCTCTCCTTCAATGGTTTAAGTATGTCGTTTAGGAGAACTTTCATCCAAGGGAGACAAAAAGCAGTTTCTTCAGAAATGCTGTCAGCGCAGCAGTCGTCTTGTGCATAGCTCTGTCCCCACAGCAGGGGTCAAACTGGTCCTTTCTGTGGCATGAAGTTATCTGCCTTCTTGACGTTTCCTTCCTTTAAGCTGCGATCTAAGAAATGTCTTTAATTAAAATCCAACAAAATTATGAGGAAATATATTGCCCATGTGCCGAGTTTATCTCGAAGGTCAGTCCAGCTGGCAAACTTTCCCTATGTTTGAGATGACACTTAGCACCTGACACTTTGATTTTTTTTTTTTTAAGTTATTTTTAAGGACTTGGAAGCTAACTGGAAAATTCAGATACGAGTTTTCCTAAATTTGGGAGTTTTCGGTTACACTGCTGTGATTCAAGGAGATTTCAAGTACATAAATTTCCTTCAACAAATCTCACACTCTTACTTACCTTCCCATGTTCTAAACATTTGTATTGTATGGTGCTGAGACACTTTTAACACATTTTACCCTGATATGTTTGGGATTTTTCCAGGTGTAGCTGAGAAAACAGCAAACACCTACATTAAAAATGCAGTGAATTAAAATACCTCCTGATATTTAAAAAGGAAAAAAAAAAAAAAAAAGAGAGAGACTGACAGTTATGTCCTGAAGACCTTGTTAAGGCTTCTTAATTTGCCTGGTTTTCAAAAAATGCAAAGTGCTTGACAGCTAGTGAGGAATGACATTTAACAAAACAGTGATGGAAAGCGGTAGAGAACCTGAGAGTTTCTGAAATGCAAATGGTGATTGCTTCTAACTACATGCTTGGAGAAACTGGAGAGAGTCACTCTTTTCACATCGTTTTCTAAAATATGACATTGATTTAAAATTTTAGATACCAAACTGAGTTGTGGAATTTTCTTATTATGAACTTCAAGATGCTTTATTGCTTTTTGAGTAAAGGCAATACTAAGCTGCTTTTGTTCCAAAATGCCAGGTCTACCAAGAGGGCAGTAACAGCCACATTTTCTTTGAGTTCAGCAACTTTGCTGAAAAGGTGAGAAGGCCTTGTGCACAATGCACAAAGATGGGCTAAAAAAGAGGAACAGTAGACCCCCTTCCCCAATAAATTTTTGTAGATGCAAAATCTGGAAAATTAGAAAACATTTTTCAACAATTTTGGCCATGCTCTTCTCTCAGAAGAAAATGCATGTAGTTTTGCTGTGTTTGAAAGGAAAAGAGTATGTCTAGCTGTAAGGTTTTTTTGGGGTGAGGTTGGGTTTTTTTTTCTTTTTTAAATAAAGCTTTGCCATTTAAATACTGGAAAGTATGAGGCATCGCTGTGTACTTTTCCATGTGTGCCAGCTGGTATCTGTTTCTGGGAGGGGAGTAGGAAAGATGTTTCTTTAGTCTAGCATTGCATGCAGTGTTATAAACTGGGAGAAATACAGGCTCGTTATAGCAATGAATGAAAGCAGACATTTACTGTACCTGTGAATGGTGGGTGTTCTCTCACTAACAGAAACAAGTGGCAGTTTTTTCACGGTTGCCTCATCTTCTTTGAAAGTGCTTTCTTGGGAAATTAAAAGTGAAAAGCAGTCCAGATTGATGCATCTTTGGCATTTACAATAGAAAAGACACCGAGTGGGACAAATCCTACACATTATCCTTGGTGAATTATTCCTCTGCAGCTTGGCCATGCATACAAAAAAAAGGCAAGATGTGTCCTGCTCTATGAGCATCCACTTGCACCATTTTCTTCTCCTAACAAGTCAGTAGGCATGTATGTTCATCATGCATGCAGGGCCCCAGGGCTGACTTCTGTTAGAAGAGGTGGCTGTCTGGCCCCCTTACTTACAATTTATTTATTTTTCACTTAAAATAGACAAAAACCAGTAATTCTTTCCTTGTTGCGTGGTGCTTTTTCACCTTCCAACAATATTTGTTTTCTACTATATGTTTCTAGCAGGTAAAAAGTATTGAGAGGCATCCAAATAGTTTACTGACAGAATTTCCTATGTAATGACTTTCTGCGTATTTGCTGTAGGGAGTGAGTTTTGCTTATGGAAAAGGCAGAAGCACTTTAGAATTTAAAAACAAAAAAAAAAAAAAGGAAAGCTGGGATCTCTTGAGTGCCACCAGAGATACTGTCTTTCACACTTGGGTGGTGGGACCACAGCAGTTAAGTGTGGATGGATGGTCTGCGAGCAATCCTGCAGGTTTTGGTGGCATCGCCTGCAGGCTGAGGAAGAAATCAAAAAAAGGCTTTGAAAAGGCATGATGGTCAGTGCTCAAAGACATAGATCTTACTAGTTTATTCACATTTGCTGAAGAGGATTTGAATCTAGGCTATATAAGCTGGAAAAGGAGGGGGGCAAATTGTGAACAAAAGTGAGAAATCAAAGGATTTATAAGAGGGACAAAGACTGTAGAATATTTTAGTTGTTTGTTTGTTTGTTTTGTTAAAGAGGAAGAACTGATTGGCTTCTGGAGAGAAAATGTGAAACACTTATCCAGAGGGTGCTTTACAGCCTTCTAGCTGAAGTACACAATAAAAATATTTTTTAAAAATGCTTGTATTTATCAAATACATGACGCTTTTGGCACTGTGTTCCTGATTTAAAGACATAAAAGAAACTGAAGGAGGTAGAGCACTAAGACTGCTGATTCGGGTTCACATGCAGTCTGATGCCCTGCAGTCAGTGACCTATAGATGAAAAACACTGCTGTGATGTGTGCAGAACCTTCGTATGGAAATAATGAAGATCACGCAATATTTCTGATGCTTGCATTAATTTTTAGGAGTTGTCCACAGACATTTTTTCTTGTTCTTTTCATGTGATTATTCCAGTGTATTTAGTGTATCTTTCACTAAGTGTGGTTTAGTAATTGAATTCCCCCTGCAACTCCATGTGAACATTTCAGGGGCAGGAACATGCATTTTACCAGACAATTTAACTTTTGTCCACTGAGTTTTCTATAATACTTCATTTGCTCTCTTTTCCAGTGGTCATTTTCTATCATTTTCATTGCAATATTCAAGAAGTATTATAAAGATCATAGTGTAGCAGTGGCACAAAAAGGTTCAAAAGAAATTGAGATGAACTTTAGGTACTCAGAGCTATAACTGCATGATACATTCCCTGGTTATTTTATTGTGAATTTCTTATTATAGAGGAATGCTAGTTAGCTATGTTGGCTTCCTATTACCACAGTGGATTTGATGAAAGAAATTACAAAGTGTACAGATGATCCAAGAGTCACTCCTTGTAGTAAACCTTGTGTTAAGAAGACTTCCCAGATTTTAAAAACCTATTGAAGCTGAAGTATTATGCTAAAGTTGGCATTACAGAAAGAGCTGTAATAGTAGCTAAAATCTTAACAAGTAAAATATCTATGGCTAAATTCACATTAACACATTCGCCTTCATAAACTTCACATATAATATGAATTTAGATCAACATCTTTCAACTTCTCTATCTGCAGAGAAGGCAGACAGAAAAAGGTTATCTGTGTGGTTTATTTGACAAGGATGCAATACTTCTTATTAGCTTTTCTCCCCCTAACTTTCATTGTTCATTCTTCATTTAAGAATCAAGAATAAAGTGTAAAATTTGTTCTAATCTTTCAATCTTTTTGATACGTTCCAGTTCATTTTGGCAGGCATGATTTGTGCTATATTTCTAAAAACTCTTTGCCTCCATGAACATCCTTTCTTCCTCTGTCTTCATATTAAACATTGAATACTAAAGTGGATAGATTTTGAAATACTGAAGTAAGGGGGGAAGGGATATTTGTGACGCCAACAATTTCTTGGGCAATATTTTTCTCTTAAGTCAACATAAAATCAGAATACATGGTCTGAACCCACCGAATCTGCTATTCTGGGTGAAGATGTGATGCTTTTGATGTGTTTAAGATCTATCTCTTTCTGTACTTCTGAGAGATTATTTATTATGATGTTATGATTACTGAAGAACTCTCTGGGATTTTCATGTCTGACCCTAACTGCAGCAATACCTTAATGCCATGTGATAAAGTGCTCCTACAAAGTCCCTTTTCACTCTCTCTATTCACCATTTAACAGCCTCTCCTGAGCCTCCAGACTCCTTCAGCCATCCTGGCCCTGGGCAGCTCCAGAGGGTTGGCAGCAGTGATGCAGAAACAAGTTGTTGACTGCATTCATCTGCTTTTGCTGGTGCAGTGCCAGTCGAGGGGCTGAGCTGTTCAACTCCCATCAGGCAGAAGGAAGCTCCAGGTCCTCCTCCTTCCTTCCCAGCTTTTCAATGGATCCAGAGGAGTCCTGAACAGGGGATGCTGTATAGCAAGTTGCACCATGGACATGGTGGTGGAAATTTCACGTGCAGTTCTGAGGCGCTCATCAACATGATGGTAAATAAAAAATTAATAATAATATCTAAAGCACAAACCCACATGAAACGTAAGTTAAGATGGCCGGTGCCGTCTTGAGAAGATAGACTCATTTCTGATTCCTTTTGCTAACCGTTGGTGCAGCAAGTTTTTCTTTGGCACCTGGTCAAATATCATCACTTAATCCAGCTTCATTTATTTATTTCATGTAATTATGACTGTGGATTATGATGACTTCAGAGTTCAGAGCTGCTACAGTTTTTCTACAAGGTTACTGAGGGGTGTGTTTTCGAAGACTGAGCTTTTCTAACAGGGACGCTGAGTGGTGTCAAGCTACATTTAGCAAGAAGGTAAAGTAATTTTTGTTTGCAAATACTTGGTGATCGCTGGTCACCACACAGTACTGGCAAAAAGGAAGAACTGGGAAAGCTGTAAGAACAGGAGCAGTTCAAATCCCCAGCCAGCAATACCCTGCAAGGCCTGGCATGGCAGTGGAGGGGCACTGGGACATGAGCAGCCTTGGGCTGAGAGTTTCAGAGAGCAAACCAGGACACAGCACTGCAGACCGACTGTGGCTGCTGCCCCCTCCCAAGTACCTTACACAGTGAGTGATCTATGGCTGAGCGTCTAATAGCACACCATAAGAGCTGTGGAAAATGGATTATGTGTATTCCATTAAAAACATTCATTTGATTTACTCTTTAGAGAAAAGTACAAGAAATAGCGCTCTACCTTCTCTAAATCCAGTGGCAAAATATTCATTGGCCTCATTGTGAACAGCATCAAGCCTTTTTCTTCAAATATTGAATCACGCCACAAGAACATAGAGAAACTCTATGGCTGATATATTTTGTGAAGAAAGACGTTCCAATTTCTAGGGTAGGCACCTAAGCCCTCTTCTGCGAGAAGCTGAGTGATGCTCCCTGTCAGGAGCACACCCCAGCTAAGCATTCTCAGTGCTGGTAAGAGCCCCGAATCTCTTTCAGTGTCAGTAACTTGTGTAATGCATTGCCTCATGCTGCTGCTTTGACTAAGTAATGCATTATATATATATCTTGAGGTATGGTGGTTAGTGTAATATTTATGCATGTAGGTATCTGTGAGAGTCACCTTGAGTACTGCACAGCCTGCAAAGAGCAGATAAACAGCATTAGTGCCTGCAGTGAGTGCAGCACGCTTACATGTACTTTACTGCAATCCAGCATCAAGACTTTACCTAAAAAAGATACAAATGATGTAAGTTCACTCATTGGTTGGTTTCCTAATGATTCCTCTAGTAAGGAGAAAGAAGTGTAATGTGGGATCTCATCTAAAATACATGCTTTTAGGCTTCAGCAGCAATCAGTATTTTAGAGACATGAACACAATCATTTAAACCACTTGAACTCTTCTCACCTGCTTGAAGGAAGCCGGAAGAGTGAGAAGATAGCAGACAAAACTGGAGCTGATAAATGGTGCTTCCATATAATGAGTGCTGTGTACAGTTCCTGTCTTCCAGCTTTACCATTCTGAGGAAAGAATGTATAGATAGGTGTGACAAGGGTAGCCAAAAGCGTGGTAGACTTCTGTGTAAGCAAAGACTAAATAGGTTAGGATATTTTAGCTCTACAAAAAGGGATGAATGGGAGGTACGTGTAGGAGCAGTGGGGGGAGAGGGGCTGTAACGGGCTTCTACACTTCTGCAAGTGCCATGGAAATTTAAAAAGCCTATTGTTCCTCTGCCTTTCATTACATGAACCTAGGAGGCACCAAAAGAAATGATTAAATGGCTCTTTCAAAACAAATCAAATCATGCAGTGCTCACATGTAACCTGTTGGCAAATCCCTTGCTACAAGACCTTGTGGGTGCTAGTACTCTGTATGGTTAAAAATTGGTTAAATAAACTTATAAAAGAAAAGGGTACAACATCTTTATTAAAAAAACACAGACAAACCCCAACCTACAGAAAAGACATCAAGTCCACCTCAAGCTTAGGGTGTCCCCGATTTGCAGATTGCTGCAGGATGGGGCAATATTGGGAAAGTGTCGTATGGCAGCCTTCGCGACTTCTTCTGTGAACTCATGTTACTGGCCACAGCTGGGACAGGGCACGGGGATCTCCTGGCTTTGGTCTGGCCCTGTGCTGTCACTCCTGTGGTCCTGTGTTATTACACGTAGCCCTAGAGCCAAGGGTTGGCTGACACCAAATTAGCTTGCAGTAGGGTTCGAACTCTTACCAGTAGCTGAGTAGCAGAGGGACACAGCCACAGACGGGGCCATCCCTTTGAGCAGTGACTATCTGGTCTGAATGACAGCCAGAGCTCAGTGTGACATAGTGTGGGCCGGGACAGACACAGCCCCATGCAGCTTGGTCACTGTCCTCACTGGGTTGTTTAATTCCAGGAATCTTCTTAAAAATGTAGGCTGAGCAGGGGTGCTCTTGCTGCAGGGTTGGTAGTGGCAATAAGTGTTCGGCTCTTCCGAAACTCACCTCCGGCAACAAATTGCACCCAGGCACTGAACAGCATGCCAGTGTATTGATCTTGAGCTGAAGTACCTCCATCGCTCCTTCAGCTCCTGAGGCTTTTTCTGAAGTTGTCCGTACAGATAACGAAGAGGTCCAACCCTCCTGAGCTTATAAAACCTGATGATTTCATGGTATGAATCAAATCTAGCTTAAGGCTCAGCCTTGCTATTCCAACTTCATTATTGCTATATATTTCAGCGTGTGTGTAAACCATGTAATTTTCAGCTACGGTATTCTCAGGGTAGAATCAATACTGGCTTGATCCTGTTTAGCAGAACAAGGGTTAGCACTTCTGATGAGGATGAAGCAAACAGAGACCTGCCCTTTTATTTTGAAGAACGAAAACAAGGCAAGTTTGCCTTTAGAAGTGTGGGGTTTCTTGTGTTTATAGCAACTCTTTGTCCTTAGGTTGCTGCTTTTTTTCTTTTCCTTTGTCTTTTTTTCTTTTTAACATAAAACAGTATTGCTTCCCGGTACATAGCACAGAAAACAGAAGAGGCTCACTGGATAAAAGCTGGGTGGTTACCTGCTGTCTTTAACCTTGTTCTGCAGTGTATTGTCTGTGCAAATACTCTACCATGGCACCTTAAGAAGCTGCTCATGGGAGGAATCCTTTTGTCTCATCTATGGTTTGTAAACCCCTCACTCCCACTGACAAGCCAGACTTCATGAAAATCATCCCATTCAGATCAACAGATTGACTCGTGTAATTAATGACCCAAGACAGGAAGAGGCAAATTCAGATATTGGTCAAAAATAATTATTGCCATCTAACCACTTGTTCAATACGTAATTTTTCAATTTCATTTGGTTCTTTTCTTTAGTGCTAGTATTAGCCTAGCAACCATCATGCTGCAACAGTTTTCCCTTATTTTTGCTGTATGTGCTACAGTCCTTTGCAGTCGATAGGGCTGCTTTAGGTGCTGACATGTAGATCACATAATTTTTACTAACAAGCACTAGAGGTAGTTCAGTAGCTGTCTGCACCACAGCAGTGGTGCATCTTTCATCATCTTTTCTGCTCTTTCCTGAGCCACAACGCCATTATTGGTGCTGACAGACAAAGAGGCAGGGGTATAATTGTCGGTGATGGCGGGCAAGAAGAGGCTGCTTTTCTCATTCCCAGAAGAGAGCATTTTCTGGGCAGAAATACGAATTCTCAACAGTTCCCCAGGGTCTATTGAAGGCTGGACACACAGATGCAATGGCCACATTTAGTGGCTTGGGCCTGCAGGAATATACCGCTCTTGGCGTGATTATTGTTTAACAGCGTATTGTTAAAGATTCAGTGAGCTAGGGATATTTTAAAAGGAGGCCATTTAACACCAACAATAATTGGGCTTCCCGAGCCCGCACACCATTACACTGGCTTAATGGTGGTGAGGCTTCTGCAACGGCGTTGGCATGAAACAGGTAACAGTGCTGAATAGGGCCTCAGAGACAAAATCTTAATAGTGTGGGGACATAAGTAAGCCTTTTTTTTTCCCCACTGTGGCACACCATGCTTCTTTTTCCTTTCCTTTTACATCCACTTTTCTTATTTTTCTCTCTGTTTTCAGGTTTGTGGTTGATAGTGTATGCCTGCTTCTGCAGCATGGCTATTGCATCCTCCTCTGGACTCTTGTTCTCTGACATCCCGACATCTCTACCGCTGCCCAGCCCGGTCAGTACATCAGGCAGGGCGGCAGTGCGGTGGAGTTATCGGCATCCCTGGGGATCCAAAATGAGCCACTGTGAAATGGGCTGCTCCTACTAGCATGGGGACTGACATCCTCAGCGTACTCCCAGTGCACCAGCAGTGTAGTTTGCCTGGAAAATCTGTCAGGCAAAATTTGTTAGGTTTTTCGCAGCTCTGATTTCTCTATCCCCGAGAGTGTCTTTGCTAAGAGAAAGCATTGATTTTTGCCATCCAGCACACACACGTATGAATATGATTCATTCCACCCCATTCCTCAGAATAACTTTTGTGAGTTGTTATCCCTGCTAAAATGAGCCTTTTCACAGTTCTGTATTTCCACCTAGCACACACACAATAAAATTACCAGAAGTGAAATAAACTTTCCTTGGCTTGAGAATAAATTTTGTGTTGTTGTAGGGGACTCTTCCTGATGAAATAATGGTTAGTTTTATATTACATTAATTTATATGTAAACCTAGCACATATTTATTTGGTGTAAATGTAGGGTCGACAGAAACAGGCATAAACGGGTTGGACCAAAAGTCCACTTCATACCATTATGCTACACTTAAAGTAAAATGTATCTATTAAAGGCCAGATTCCACCACACTAACTAAAAATTTAAAAATCCAGCTAAAAAATCAAGGGCTTATTTAATGGTAAAAACACTCTGTTTCTTTGCATTAGGATTTTCCCAAGTGTCTACTCATTCAACTTTGATCAATAGATATAAGCAAGTGTAACGTTTTGGTAAACATTTTTAAGGTGTACGTATTTTATATGTTAAATTGATAAACACAAATGTATACTAAATAAGTAGGGATTCTACAAAGCGAAACAAAATTTAGCCCAGCAAGGCATAGTAAAGAAATACTTGTGTATTTTTTCTGGAAAAAAAGTAGGTAGAGTTAAAAATTGCATAGTTTGTACCTGTCCAGAGCTATGGCGGGATCATGAGACTACCCCATGTGCTTGCTGTTCTCCCATTTTCCCTCATTTACACTCCTCCACATTAAAGAAACGGCAGAATCACATGGAACGTGAAGTTGTTGGACCTTGACAGGAGACCTAGCTTGTTTTCCAAGGCTGGATTGACTGGTACTGTGTCAGCTGGTACTGTTTTTCAAACTTGTGTTTAAAGTCTTTTGGTGAGAAGACTGTGAAGCTTCTTTATCTAGTTCTCACTATCCTTACAATAATGAAGTTTTCTCTAATGTGTAAGCTCAGTCTCCATTGCTGCAGTTTACCGTGTCTCTACAGATAATTAAAAATTGACTGTTGCCGCCTTCTTTGCAGCAATCCTTTATGTATCTTCTAGTGTTTTTCTGTAGGCTACCAAACCCTGAGTACACAGCCTTCCTTGTAGGCTGTATTTGCAAGATGTTTGCTCATTCTTCTTTGGGCTTTCTCCATTTAGCCACACCTTTCCTTGAAGAAGGATGCCCCAAAACAGAGAGGACCTCCTTCCAGCTGATGCTAGAACTGCTGAGTATGGTAGAAGGATTATTCACTAGATATTACAAGCCATGTTACAGACTAAATTGACTAGCATTTGCCTTTGGGGGAGTAGAATCTACTCATCTTGACTATTTTTCTGAAGACCTACTATCTAGCTACCTGGTACCTCCCCTACATTTATGCACTTTAGCTCTGCTGCCTAGATTTACAACTGAGCGTTATGTGCATAGATTCATATACGATATTTTCCCTATCATTTCTCCAATGTGTGAAATTGTTCTTTGGGTAGGTCAGCAGGATCATTTGACGTACAATCTTGAAGCCTATGCGATTTATGTATAGTACCTGAACGCCTCTTTTCTCCATTTGCTCTTCTCAGCCATTTCAAGTGTCATTCAATTTTCAGAAAACTAGCCACAGCTCAAAAATTTCACCAGCTGGTTTTTCAGTGTTCGTCAGGCATATTAATCAATACTTTCCAACAACCTGCTAGGCAGATGATTTGCAATAATCAGAACTATCTAAGTACTCTTGTACGTGGTCTTGTCTTGGAGGTCTTTCCTCTTTTTCGCTGTGTTAACAACCTGATCTCAACTGACATTGTAAAACAAAAAACATTCAACAGTTTGGCCATCTGATGATAATTTGTTGCCAGCTTTCTTTTCCTGTTGAATAGTGAATTTTGGATTTACTTTCATTAGAGGTACCTGATTTTATTTTTTTTCCCTTGTAATTGCTTATAATTTGTCCCTTTGGCAAGGGAAAGTTGACAAATGCCCTTTCAGATGAAAGACAGTATTCCTGTAGATATGACAGTAAGGTTCTGATATATCGAGAAACCCACCATAGTCAGAAAAAAAGGTGAAAGAGAAGCTGATAGGGCAGGCTAAGAATAGTAGCTATAAGGTACATAGGCTGCAAACTTTCGTTCTCATTTCTGTCTGGAAGTAAGACTTATGCTGTAATAGGAAAAATTGCTGAAGGTTGAGGAATCTCAGTTCCACACAAAATAGACAATGCACACTTTTCTTTTTTTCATTAGGGAAACAAATTGTTTTACCAAGTGAACTGTCAATTGTTTAGAAGTGAAGTGAAGTAAAAGTAAAGTAAAGTAAAAGGGATGAAACAAGAAGGTACCGGCTTAGAATCTGTCCAGTAGGAATGCTGGAAGCCCTGCCGAAATGTTATTAAAAAACCCACAAATAATCCAAAATTTGCATTTCATAATGGAGAAATAAATAAAATCTTCTGTAAAGTATGACAAGCTTTGCTGAGCAAAACTTCAAAGGCAAAGACCACTAAGGACATGGGCTACTGAAGAAATCCCGTAAAATTGATTGTACACTGTATGAAGACCTGAGTCATCATTTTGTCTTACCGCAATGTCTCTTATTCTGTCAGTTCAGTTAAACTTGCAAACAATTCAATATCTAGAGCTTCAATATTTTTAAAGAGACACTCATGTACAGAAGATGTCTTCAGGTGTTTGTTCTGTCAGGATGGGTTTGATATCACTTGATATTCACTTGATGAGAAAATCTTCTTCAGAGGGAAGGACTTTTCTTCAGCTTAAAATCTAAAATACAAAATTGAGTATAAAAAAGTGAAGAGGCAAGTCATGAAGCAAGGAACCAAAAAGAAAAATGGCTGTGAACACATTCTGCTGAAACTATTAGTTTTCATTAGGAAAAGTAAAGCTAAATTCTCTGTTAGCAAGCTACTTAGAATTATTTATTATGTTGAGGGTTTTTTTTGTGGGAACTACGAAGAAATAACTCGAAGAAGGAAACTTATTTTGAAAACTGCAGTCATAAATGTATGTTTTAACTTTTAACTAGCTATGGTCAAACTCTGGCTGGTTTTGTTATGGGCATGGCTGGGCAGGCACTGGTGGTGCAATACCAATAGAGGGGTGGGTAAATACAGCATGGATGGAGTTCTGGGCATTGACGGGGAGCACAGTAGTGCTGCTTTTTTCACTTTGCCAACTGAAAGCACCACAAATTGTGGCACGTGGTAACTGCTGGGAACACAAGTTGGGAGCTGACAATTTCAACAGCATGCACACTTACTCTTTCATCTATGTAAGTGAGTGTATGTATATTTTTTGTTTTAATTTTTTTTTTCAAAAAGTGCAAATAAATGTAACCAAAAGTCCTTGCATTGCATCCTGAAATCCTGGCGTATTAACCCAACTTGGTGTGATTTTCCATTTCTGTGCATCATGTCTAGCCTATCCTGTGCTGACATTTGTGGGGAAGAGTGACATCAGGCGCTGGCTGGGGGCCCACCTGGTAGCAGGAGACCTTTGCAGCGTGAGCCAGAGGACGAGGCGCAGAGCCCTCCCTGGGACAGGCATCAGACAGATGGCCTGGCAGCCATCCTGCACCGCCAACGGGCAGCCCGGCATCTGGGGCCTGGTATGCGAATGACAGTACATATTTCATTTAACCTTTCTAGCAGGCATGGGGAAGGAATGCGCTTGTAGAGGATGGCTGTAGCATTTGTAAGAAACGGTATAAATGAAAGCAAAGTTTTAAAGGGTGAAGTTTCGAGATGTGTGCCTTTAAAAAACCCTGATGCAAATTTTTCCTTCGTGTCAATAATGATTTTGCCCTTAACTTCTGGGTCAAGATTTTTGTTTGGCGCTACTACTTCCTACAAAAGAAATGTTTTCTAGATACAGACTTGGAAGGAAAACAATGCTGTATTCTAAGTTTTGTTTTTTTTAAAAAAAAAGCTGCAATTATCACAAAATTGAAAAGCATGAACCTAGGACACTGCTGTTGCAGTGGTTCATGGGAGGAATCCAGGTAAATATGAAAAGGGCAGGTTGTTCTTCCATGTATTATTGTGAACTGGGATGCCAGATTTTGACTGCAAATATGAGTGGCAATGTGACTGAAGCAGTTCAAACAAGCAAAGGTTGCCTGTGTCTTAATAAGTGCAATAGTGCTGCGGTGATTATCTTCACCTCACCACTGCGATACATTGAGGATGAAGATGATAGGCATTTCCTGTTCAGAAAACTGCATCCTACATCTGTGCTCGGCACAGCGTAAGAGCAGTGGCGGGCAGAGAAATGGGGAGTGGTTATATGCTCTTGTGGTATAATGTTCACTGAGGCAATATAATCGATGGCAGAAGCTGAAATTGTCAGTAGCTCATAGCTTCTCACGAGCTATGAATTTGGGTAGAGGTGAAAATCAATCCTTGTGTCTTTTGTATTCAATTACAGGAATGAATAAGTAGACCTGAGCTGAGGGTTGGCCCTCTCCAGGACTGGGGCTTGTATTTTATTCTTGGGTAGAGGATTGTCTTTGGAGCACTGTTTGGTAAGATGAGGATCTTGCTGATAAGGTATATGATTGGTGCTTGCAGGACAGCCATTCCATTTTCAGATTTGTCATTGAATTTCAGTATGATTTTAAACCATTTCTATATGACCTTCATCAATAAAATGCTTGATCAACCGAAGCAGGAAACAGTAAATGATGGTTCATTAGATGAACGGACAGTAAGGTGGATAGGTAACTGGTTGAAAGACAGAGTTCAGAGGGTGGTGATTAGAGGCACGGAGTCTAGTTGGAGATCAGTGACAAGTGGTGTTCCCCAGGGGTCAGTACTGGGTCCGGTCCTCTTCAATATATTCATCAATGACCTGGATGAGGGGATAGAGTGCACCCTCAGCAAGTTTGCTGATGACACAAAGCTGACACACCGGAAGGCTGTGCCACCATACAGAGAGATCTGGACAGGTTGGAGATTTGGGCAGAGAGGAACCTTATGAAATTCAACAAGGGCAAGTGTAGGGTGCTGCACCTGGGGAGGAATAACCCCCTGCACCAGGACAGGTTGGGGGCTGACCTGCTGGAGAGCAGCTCGGTGGAAAGAGACCTGGGAGTCCTGGGGGACAACAGGATGACCATGAGCCAGTAATGTGCCCTTGTGGCCAAGAAGGCCAATGGCATCCTGGGGAGCATCAAGAAGAGCGTGGCCAGCAGGTGGAGGGAGGTCATCCTCCCCCTCTACTCTGCCTTGGGGAGGCCACACCTGGAGTCCTGTGTCCAGTTCTGGGCTCCCCGCTTCAAGAGGGACAGGGAACTGCTGGAGCGAGTGCAGCAAAGGGCTACAAAGATGATTAGGGGACTGGAACACCTCTCTTACGAAGAAAGCCTGAGGGATTTGGGTCTCTTCAGTCTGGAAAAAAGACGGCTGAGGGGGGACCTTATCAACACTTACAAATACTTAAAGGGTGGGTGTCAGGAGGATGGAGCCAGGCTCTTTTCAGTGGTGCCCGGGGACAGGACAAGGGGTAATGGGCACAAACTTGAGCATAGGAAGTTCCACCTAAACATGAGGAGGAACTTCTTTACTTTGAGGGTGGCAGAGCACTGGCACAGGCTGCCCAGAGAGGTGGTGGAGTCTCTGTCTCTGGAGACACTCAAAACCCGCCTGGACACCTTCCTGTGCAGCCTGCTCTGGGTGACCCTGCTCTGGCAGGGGGGTTGGACTAGGTGATCTCCAGAGGTCCCTTCCAACCCTATGGTTCTATGATTCTATGATTCAGCAATTTCAGAAGATGGATGCAATTACTCAGATAGACAATGCCAGGCCTTATATGGTTCCATTCGATCATGATGGGTGATGTTATGAAATAAAAGCTCATCACTGCTGTTCCATTTTCTTACAGACTTTTTAATAGAAATATTCTGTAAGACAATTTTAAAACACACGCACTTATTAAATACCACCTAATAAGGTAATACTGGTAATATGTATGCTGCATAAAAAAGAGAAACTCAATCTGGCCAAAGAAATTCAAGGAGAAATGGATTATATCCACAGAAACCTGAGGGTATATTTAACTCTGCAATATCCATAGCAAGCAGAGTTTTTCCATTTCTTTTAAGAAGACGAGCAAAAGTAAGGTTTGAGTCCCACTGATTTTCAGTAGGATTTACATGCCCAGCAACATGAGGATCCCATCCAAGAAGAACTAAGGGTATTTTTATGTTTTTTAAACTACTAATTTTCAGTGTTCCATTGTGTAATACCTAAAGGAAAAGGGTTATGGTATCACAAAAGAATGTCTTCTTTGAGGAAGCAAGTAAGAAACATAAAACAATGTTGGAAATGGAAAAGCAGAGCCTCAGTTTACTGTATTGGCAGGACACATTTACTACCAAGCTTGCTTTAAAAAAAATTAACAACATGAAGTCAAATTTTCAGCTGTGAAGAACTTTGTCTGAGGGGGATGATAGGGGTGAAAACCTGATTCTATGTCATCTTCTGCTGCAGATCTCTGTACTTTCCTGAGTATAATTGGAACTTAAACTCTGCTGTTGAATATTAATCTCCACTCTTCCTCACTACAGAGTGGACTGGCCATTTTAATGGTGATGTTATCAGTATTTCTAGCTCTAGAATTCCTTTTTAAAAGTTAAAATACTAAATACCAAGATACTGAAATTGAGAATAAATACTTCAATAACAATATGCAGTCACTTCCTCTGGTTGTTAAAGTAATATGCAGTCACTTGCTCTGGTTGTTAAAGTAAGATTTAATGCATTGCAGAAAAGGAATGTGAGAAACTGTAAGAGATAATTTCTTTAGGAAGCTCTGGTGTGCAAAACTATTAAAATTATGAGCTGAGAACCATTTATTTGTTGCAATATCATATGTGCTGATCTCTTTTACAACCTTTTAGCATTATTTTATTTGTCTCTTTAGCCTTAAGTGGTCCAAAAATGATCTGCCTTCCTTGTTTACCACAAAATATCCTAAATTCAGAAACAGACTATGTATCAAATGTCAGCTAGAAACTGGAAAACGAGAGGTTCTGTCCAAACGTAGGGAAAAATGTCTGAGGGTGACCAAGCACCGGCAGAAGTTGCCCAGAGAGGTTGTGGGGTCTCCATCCTTGGAGCTGTTCAAAAGCCAGCTGGCCATGGCCCTGGGCAGCCTGCTGGGGGGGACCCTGCCTGAGCGGGGGGCTGGACGAGACGACCTCCAGAGGTGCCTTCCAGCCTCAGCCGTTCTGTGATTCTGCAAATACTTACTTGCAATCTACCAAAAGCTGAGACTGGCTGCATATCTTCATAGGTGGACCGTGAAAGAAATTAAGTAAATCAGCTAATTTTAGCCCTGATAGCATGGGAGAAAAAGATACAGAGAAAAATCTGGGAATTCCATTTCATTTAACTTACTTTACAAACTCATTAAATATGGCACATAACAATCTGCAGTCCCAAAGCTGAAGTCTTCCGAGGTTAAAGTGACAAAACTGCAGAATGTCAGTGGATAGAGTGCTTTGTCTACACCAGTCATTGTTTTATTGTTAGCCCTTTCCTTGCAAGAATGTTAAAATTCACCAAAATATATATTTAAGTAAAGCAGGTATTTGTTGATGTTTCTAGGAGAAAGGGGTCTTCTGGGGGGCCATAAGGATCAGTGAACTCTCACTCTACAGTCTTGGTAATGCTCTATCACATCTTTTTTATTTGAGTTTCTGATCCATTTTGACAACATCTTACATATTCCTGTCTTAAAGGTCAAACCTGCTTCTTGCCAGCAATAACTGACAAATGAAAATATCGGTGTTTTAGAAAAACGACATCCATAATAGGTTAATCTCATCTTTATCAACTGAACTTGATAGAATGCTCTTGAAAACTGATTGGGGATATTCACCATAAGCATTTCTGAGTCTGTGAAAAGCTCAACTTAAGCTTCTGTTATAACAGACTGTAAAACCAATCAATGTGATATCTGAAAAATATTGGTGGATCAAGGCAGATGCCAAGTTTTCACAGGAACTTAGGATTACTCCATCAATGAATTGTATCTGCAAAGGTGCCCTCCAGAACAGAACAGAGCAGTTTTTAAAGGACCTTACTGTTAAAAGGGCTCAAAAAAAAGTACATTGTATTTTTTAATGTGTTTCTGGATCTGAGTAATAGACAAAGGAATTTTAAAAAATCTGTAAAAAACCCTGAACAAACGCCGTATATTTCATGTATGACCACAGTGGCCTTGCAGCTTTAGCTGGTGTGTTCAATATAGTAAAATTAATACGGATACAAAGACTGAGAACAAGGGTCACTGGGATAAGAAACAGGCAAACTAAATGGCCCACAACTCTTGACGAGGAACATCTCTAGCAACAATGGTTCACTGTTTCCCACAGTTGAAGAACTAAGGGTCACCAGATGAAATTATCACGTGACAGGCTGAAAAATGAGAGGTTCGTAACCCACTGAACATACCACCACAGGCTGCTGCTGATGCAGGAAGCTCACGTGAAATTAAAGAGCAATCAATCAGACATTCATGGAAAGAAAAACAAAACAAAAATCAGTACTTACTAAACAGAAATCTCTGCTATGACCCAGTAAATTTCCAATAAAAAGAGGACTGTAGCTTAGGAGAGACCAGGCCAGTCCTCACAATAAGGTGGCTGTAGCCTTAAACTCTCCCGACATCTCTTATGGGCCACTGCCAGAGACTTGTTACTGGGCTAGGCAGACCCAATGATACGGCAACAGATTTTTCCTTGCTTCTTGTGGCTGCAGTTCACTGCTCTGATTTAGGATGGTAGATGACATCAGGTAAATTACAGCTTTTGTGTAGGAAAACACATTCCTTTTATGCTGAGTAGGAAATAGCCCATCTGTTGGGGAAAAAAATAATTGTAATTTACATAAACACTCTTAAAATGTCCTTTCCCTCGAGTATGTCTGTATGTCTGGGCTCCTCAATAGCCAAACGAGTTTGGGAGTATAGAACCATAGACTCACAGAAACGTTTAGGTTGAAAAAGACCCTTAAGATCATTGTATCCGACCATTAAATATACTTATCCTTTGCCATGATCAGAAGGGAACTTGAATCAGATTTTATTTGAGTTTTTGAAAGAAGCTGATAGAACATCTCTATCCTGTATCATATCCCAACTTGCCATTTCACTTCCAATTTTTGTGAGGATCCAAGCTGGGAATGCAGAGCATCTCAGCAGGATTTGTTTCTGTGAGTGGTAACAAGAGTGTTAAGAGTCGAGTCCAAATCTAAAGGGATTTCTCTCAAAATTTAACATGCTTTTAAAGGTTCTAGAGATAACAGTGTATCATAGCTGCATCCACCCTTGATATAATCTTGCTCTGATTCAGAAAAATGACTAAGCATGTGCTCAATTTGAAATGTGCCCATGATTTTTTAGCCAAGAGAAAAAAAAAACAACAGAATCATCACACCTATATTGGGTTTGTATGTCCCCATTGTTCTGCAGACGTTGTCCTAAAAGTAGCCTCAAAAGGACAGATGATGTCTTTATATCAAATAGGGTTTGGGCTGCCCACAAAGATAATATGGTGTTGGGTTTGGGAGTGCCGTGCACCTCGGGCTGTTCAAAGTTTAGGCCAGCTCAGAAGTGATGCAACACATCATCCTGTCTAGAATAGATTGGCTTTGAAGGCTGAGAAAGAAAATGCAGAATTAAAAAAAATAAAAGTAATCTAACTCTGTAAAGGATCAATCTAAAAATGATATACAGATAAAATTAACTATGCCACTCCGTAAATAATGTTAAAGAAAACAGACAGTAAATTGAAATTATTCTTTACGAATGCAGCTCAAAAAGAGTTACTGTCAGAGCTATACGCTTCTGCTGTGAAAACCAGTCATTGTAGATGCTGTAAAAATGCTGAATACAATTTATAGATTCACTTTTATTGCGTTAAGATGACACTAACATGGTACCATGATTATTAATTATAAGAGTGTAAAAACCATCTGTGACTTGGCTTCTCTTTATTGATAGAAAAGATGTGTTGAAGGCTGCAGTAACGTATGGATAGTTTCATTCACCACTATATTACTCCAATTTTCAACTGATGTAACATAATATTACGGCAGCATGAATATGAAGTACCCCAGTGGGGAGTCAGTCCTCTGGTCTGCATTATTCCAGAACAACAAGCAGATGACATATGGGTAATAGCATTATGTTCTCTAGGAGAGATGGTAAAATGTAAAAGAAGAAACAGCATCTTCTAAGCAATTCCACAAAGTTTAATTTAAAAGGTGTGATCTTACAGCTGTCCAGCAGATGCCCATTAAATATTAGAAAGGCAAATGGTGGTAGTCCAAGTCACCCTCTGGTAATTGGGCAGTACTGACAGTCTAAAGTGAATTCCTGTCCTCGTCTAAGGCAATTGCACATTGGGTGTGGGTGTTGATTTGGATGGGCGAATGAATTCATCCTCCAGGTATTCTTTTGTGCAGTCTGTCGCAAGTACTCACAGTCTGCATTTCACATTGCTCAGAGAAGTACCAAAGCTAAAACCTTGAGGAGCAGACCTTAATCTGGCTATTTAAGTAAGTTTAATAACCTCCTCCTTTAATTTTGTTTGGAGGATATCCTAATTGATTTTGGTTTTACATAACCAGAGTTAATCCAAAATATTTCTCTTTAGGCCACTTTCAGTCCTTGCATAGATCATAAAACACTTTATTATTTTTTTTTTAATCTTTCTCCTTGCTGGTAAAAAAATTAAAGGAGAGGGAGATATTGTGAGTGGAGCTCAGTGAAGGCCAATTGCAAAGTTCTTCACTATCACCTTGGAAATAATGAGGGAGAATATTGCCCAACAGATAGAAGATTGAACTGATGCAGAAGCCTTGTGAGGAATGTATAAGGAATTATTATATATAGAAACCAAGTGAGTATCAAGGATGTAACTTAGAGATTCCCTATAGACATTTTCCTCAAACATAGGAAGAAACGTTTTCTAATATTATTAGAGGTTATTAGTTTTGCTATTATTACTGCTGTTATCATTATAACTTTCACCCCAGGGCTCAGGTCAGCAACAACAACCATTTCTACAAGGTTATCAGGATTGCTGAACGTTTCCTTTTCTGCTCAGTGATGCTTAACAGTCTTATTTCTGGTCAAAATAATTTTAGTGAGAACTATGAAGCATAAAAATAATGAGACCGATTTTCATAAAGACATCTTTCCCTTGTGAATGCAATGTGCAGTCACAGCAGAGCAGTGGCAGCATCTCACCATTTGTGCTTCCAAAGCAAAAAGTGTTAATGGCGCTGAACACCCTGGTTGAATCTGTGTCCAGTTCAGGTCATCCTTGCTCAGGAAAGAGGAATTCAAACAAAAATATTTGTACAGAATGGCTACTAGGATTTTAGGTAGAAAAGAAAGGCTATGATTCTGAAAGCCACTCAGAAAGTTAAGTGTGGCAGAGGCAGTCTAAAAAGGGATATGCATTCTTTTTAATACACACGTTGTAGGAAGAAGTATGCAAGATAAAAGACAAGCTGGCAAATATAATGCAGCCTGGGGAGGAAATCAGAAGAGCAGTTTGCTCATGTCTCTGGACTGGCCTGATTTCTGCAGTGATGGAAAATATTTTAAGCTGAATCTGGAGAAGTTCCTGCTGGGTCCAGCTTGACACTGGTGGTACCAGGGTCCTGCTTTGGTAGGTCTGGCTTTGGCCACCCAGAAGCTGCTGTCCATTTCCGGATGTTCTAAACCACAACTGTTGGTATAAATTGTGTAGCCAGTCGTTTTACGCGCTCCGGTATGTGCCAGTGGTTTACCTTTGGCCCAGTTCCACTGAAATGCTTTTTTTTCCATTGTCAATTTCAGCACAGTACAGCTCAGAAAGATTTTTTAATATGAACCAGTCTCGTCTCTTCTTTCTCTCAGGGACCCCAGTGAGCCTCAGCTTTTAGCAAGAAAGGACTTACAAGAACTGTGTTCCTTCTCTGCTTATTGGATTCCCAGCTGTAAAAAGAATTAAGCAGTGAGATGAAATAATTGTTTAAAATTACTGAAAATGAATCTTGATCATGACCTCAAAACTGAGAATCATGATCATTATATTTGCATTCTCATGAATGTACATGAAGTTATTGTTGTGTACCAGAGTATATATTTGTGTATTAACTTTATCAAATTTAAGTGTTTGTGATATCTCAGTGAGCATGAAATGTAGTTACTTGGTTGCACCTGTTCATAATAATTGGATTCAATATTCATGTATGATTTTCCAGTAACCATGTGCATGAGCAGCGATCATTAGGACAGGCTTCCAGCTCCCCAGATGTTGTACTGCTAGTGATCTGTGAGCTCTGTGAAAACAAAGGTTTATAAAGTATCAGCTGACATTTCAAAATGTATGCACAGGTGATTGCTTCTCTTGGCCAGGGTAACAAATCCCTGCTTGTTTACAGATGGGAATTCACCTTCGTGTAGCAATTAGGAATGATGGTAAATGGAAAGGGATGCTATCTACATTTAAAGAAAATCATGCTAAAACTAACAACTGTTAAATGAACCGAACCAGAAGCAGCCTGGAAAAGGCAGAGGATGAAAATATTGAAAGTTAAATGTGCCAAGACTGCAAAAGTCAAAACCAAAAACCCAAGTAAGCAGAAGAAAACATAAACTGTGAAGATAAGAAGATTATTTAATTTACCTTGTAGTAACGACATAAATAGTTTGTCTTCAAAGAGACCTTTGTTTATCCCTGAGCTTATCTGTCCTCCTCCTGAATTATTGGAAAGGTCGTGGGCCAAACCAGAATACTGTTTGAGCTGATAGGAGTAGCACCTCAGGTTAGATGAGATAATGTAGCTGAGGGAAGTGCCCACACACCTCTGGGGGGGGCCACAGGGTGTGATGTGAAGGTAGCCAGGGATACTGTGATTCATACAACCTGTTACTGTCAGATTAAAAATCTTTACTTCAGTCTCACATGTTGGTTCTTGTTAGATCAGATTATTAAAATACCTGTGCTTGGTGAAATGGTGCCCAAACCATATATGTTTTCTCAAATTGTCTAGTTCATCTTTTCCTGATAACTCTAATAGTTCAGATGTAAGTAACTACTTGAAGATGGAGATATGCTGTCTAACAAACCCAGCATCCAGGCTGAAAGATCACTTATTGTAAAATTTGCATTGCTCTAAACACATTCCAGTTATCAACACTGTGGATGTAAAATAAATATTAAATATTAAAGCTCATATTAAAGGTACACACGTACTGCATGGAGGACCTGTTCCCCAATGCAGTATGAGTCAGCTATAGCTACGTAATGCCAAGAGTGGACTCCAGCATGGCCTTCCTCCACTCTATTTGAAATCAGTGAGAATTAGAGTTTTTCATTGGCTTCAAAAGGCTTTGAGCAGGTGCTCGGCTGTCTTATATTATGTATTGAGCGAAGTCTGCAGTCCTGAAAGTACATCGTAGTGCTGCTGGGTGATTAGAGATTGGTACATCTGAGCCACAGCAAGGCTAAAACCGAATATCCAGGATATTATCCAATGGCTTTTGCTAAAAATGTAACAGTCATGAGACCGCTTTGTATAAAGAAAGCACAGCTTCACATGACTAGGTGTGCCTATTTACAGCGATTACGTTAGGCACTGTGGCGAGCAGGTTTTGCATCATCGATGCCTGGAGATCAGCGTGAAAACCAGTCTTCGTCTTCTCTCCTCCCACCTCTGCTTGGGTCAGCATCGAAAGATTTGGGATTTCCTGAACAGAAATACACATCTAATAAACCAGTCAACATCTAATACACCAGTCAATGAGGTGCATCCATGTGAATTTAGGCTAGCCCTTTCTAGGCCAGTAGCATATTGTACAAGTATGCAAAACTTACAGTTTTTGCCTTGCACATGTTGAATGATTGTCTAGACATGTCTAAATTGCTCCACCAACCTCTAACTGTCCTCTGAATGACATCTGATCTAGCATCAGATGGTACAGGGAATAGGCAATTCCCAGTGAGGTGCACCATTTGAAAGATCATATAAACAGCTGGGGTTTGGCTCACCTCTGCTTTACTCTAACTTCACTTTGCTGTGATTCCACTGAAAAAAGCGGATGGATCAGGAAGATCTAAAATGACACATAGGCTGATCCAAGACCAGCGAAAAGTAGGAATAAGACCCTTTAGCCCCATGGACGGCTATTTCCTTGTGTGTTAAGAAAGGGCAAAGAAAGCTTAAGTGGTAATTTCTGTTTTGGTGACATTTTACAACAATATGTATTTTCGACAGGTGGAGACTTCAAAAAGAACAGCTCAGTTTTTAGATCTGATAAAGCAATTAGCAGTCAGTTCCTTGGTTAAACAATGAGTCAGGATAAGCTTGCACTTTGGGGAAATTCAGGGGCTTTTACAGCTTCTGAGGATGGCTAAGAGTGAAGCTGCTGGAATTATGCAGAATATCTAATACAACGGTTATCAGTTACTTATGGATGGAGGAAGCTCTAGAAATTGAAATAATATTTAATAAGTAATTGATCTTTACATTGGCCAAGAGATGTTGGGGGTTTTTTTTCTCATTCCTTTGCTTTAATGTGATTTCCCCTTAGCAGGGGTAGTCAGACTCCATAGAAATGAACATCACAGAAAGCAGACTGAACTTGTGCTACACAGGTAGCCATATGAACCCATCAGTTTATGCAAAAAAAGAAGGGAAAAGGAGTTGTCAAAAAGAATATCCAAGTTTGGCTTTATACATAAGTATCTATATAGTAGCTCGTGCCAAACATGCAATATATTTTTTTTGTCCCTCATTACTATATTTTTGGCTTCCGAAAATAGAAGTACTGACAAAATAAATTTCCTTAAAGAACACAGCTATTTATTGATCCTGGATTCTGAAAACTCAACGGGTTTTCAAGCGGCAACTAACCTCCAATTCAGTATTCATCAATTTGAAAGCTACTCATGAATTGTATCATCTTGTTTCACAGCTTCAGCTCCCAAAATTATGAACTTTAGGTGATACTATTTATTGCAGAAAGCACAGAATGCAATTTGTTCTCCCATTATCTATTTGATAAAAATATGTCCCATGCTAATGTCATGAGAAAAGATGACAGCAGGCTTTAGCGCGAAAAGCAGAACAGGTTAGATTTAGATTATGGTAATGAGATCAGAGTGAGGCAAAATATAAGATAATACAAGTAGAAGACCATGTGGATAAATACACAGATTTCTGTAATGGAAAGCTAAATATGCAAAGATAGGGCATCGTTTTTAATTTATCACTTTCATCTCCTTCTGCTTTTGAAATGTTGTTAGTAGCATAATATTGGCCTAGAGTTTTAAGGAAGGAAAATGTCAGCAGGCATTATTAATCTTATTTATATAAAATTGTATAAAAAAAGTAAGGGAAAACAACATTGTTTATCTTTGTTTTGAAGCCTGCAGATATTGTGGTTATTTTGCATAATGCATATCAATATCAGTTGCTGTGGTTTTTTTAAACCTAAAATGAACATTAAACGCGTATGGCCAGTGTCTTAATACTGCTTAAGGAATACAGAGCAAGTTCTCCGCCTCACTAACAGCACCACCGGCTGCCCATGTGGCTCTGCTTAACACACTCAGTGCCAGTCTCCGCTTGGGCACCCACGTCTTTCTCCTCCTCTTGGCAAAACCTGCTGTGCTTCAGAAGAAAAGTGCCACCAAATGAATTTCATAGAATCATTAGTGTTGAAAGGGACCTTTAACGGCCGTCTAGTCCAGCGCCACCCCTGCAATGAGCAGGGACATCCTCAACTAAATCAGGTTGCTCCAGCCTGACTTGGAATGTTTCCAGGGATGGGGCATCTCCCACCGCTCCTCATATCCTCATCATAAAAAATTTCTTCCTTCTATCCAGTCTGAATCTCTCCTCTTTTAGTTTAAAACCATTGCATGTGTGAACGCTAGCCTGTGACGCCGAGCTTTGGCCCCGTGCTAGATCCTTCCTCTGATTTTGGCTGAGGGAAGAGAAATAAATTCTACAGTGTGTGGTCAAGCACAGAGGTGTCAAGTCCCATGGCTGAGCCCCTCTGGTCACATCAGTCTCCGTGCGGATCCTTCTGCTCCAGCTGGCCCAACAGCCCACCAACATTTCTACTGTTACAGCTTGGTTTTCCATTTTTGAACTAACGGATCTCTTGGACAACTTGCAGAAGGTGAAGCTACAGGGTTTGAAGTACCCTTTAATGTTGAGAGAAGGTTTTTCAGCCTGTCCCTTGGGCATCCAGACACTTGAAGCTTATCCATCCTTGTTTGTGCACCTGCTGTTCATGAGAGCTCATCACTGGTGTATGGGTGGTACTTGAGGGTGCTCTGTAAATGTAGGGTAGTATCGGCTGGGAGAGGAATGGGGGAGAGTTAAAAGGAGGCAGCACTAGATCCCATACACGGATGCTGTATTTCCATCCAACGTTTCTCAGAGGCAGAAGCTGTGTAATAGAAATCAGGCTGTGTAATAGAAAGCAAGAGCTTTCTGGATGCACTAACCTGTCCTTGCATAGGACATCAGCTGTCTCACACAGGTGTGTTAGGTCAGGTATTTTGGGAAAAGGTGGCTTTATTGTATCCATGCTGTACAGGCAACCTCTGCATTTGCTTGAGAAACAGCTGTATGAATGGCTGGGCGGGAGCCAGCCCTGACAGCACTGCCAGGCACCCGGAAACCTTGGAGGAGCCTAACAACATTCCCTAGCTCTCCATGACTGTGTCTCCAAATGAGAAATGAAGTCATGCCCACAAACCTTTGCCCTTAAATCAGTAAGTCAGGAGCTGCCGTTGCCACCACCAGCACCCTCACTGATGGTATCCGCAGAAAGTTCATAACCTCAAATTAGCCTATTGCTTATATCTGAAATAATACACCATACTACATCTTATCACGTACTTACTGTCTTGTGAGGGCAAGCTCCTCCGAGTTCCTGTTTCCCATGTGTATTTTGTTATCTGTGTTGGCTGGCAAACAGCTCTTTGCCAAATAAATATTAAGGAAACCACAAGTGGTCCTTGTGATGCCATTTGATGCCATTGTAAGAACTGTGCGAGAGACAATACGATGCGGTCAGCTGCCTTTTGAATAATTTCCAGTAAATGGAAGACCATTCTGCTTTTTTCTCAACTGTACCTTAGCGGTGGCCGGCCTACTTGTGGATTTCTGTTTTAAAAAGGGTGCTGACATTTTCTGTTGAAAATAGATCCATTGCACTCTGTTTTATTCTGAGGGAAAAAAATCTCGGGGCTTTTGGTGGTTGTGTTGTTTGATTGTGTTTGGTGGTTGTTTACATGAAACATAGCTCCCCACGTTTTGTTTTCTTCCCCACAACAATGCTCTAAGCAGGAGGAAAAAACGCTCTGCAGATCTCCAGAACTGTGCAATACCAAATAACTTTTTCTCACTGTTTGTTTAAATTTCTAGAGATTTTGCTAAAAACGTGTAAGATCAAAATGCTTTGTCATTATTGATAAAGAGTATATTTTTAGCGAGAGGAGGCTAGCAGGGTCTGTAAGTTATATTCATTTTGACATTCTATCAAGTTTTTTAAACTGCTTTTCAATTTTTTCATCTGTGGACATTGAGATAAATTAAATGCAACTCATTCTACTGTCTCCTAAAGAAATTCAAATGCTGATTTCAAGCAGTAAATATCTGATCTTTTTCGGTGTTGAAAATAACAGCCCCTCTTAAAACTGTTCCATCCGAGTTATTTTGAACTTTTTCTCTGGCACCTCATCTCACACTGGCTCACATAAGCCTCACGCTTCTCAATGTATTGGAAACAATAAATTCAATGTGACTTTGTGAGAAAAATTGATAGACTGATTATAGCATGCCAGCTCGAAATTCAGAAATGAAGCAACCAGTTTTCATCACACTGCCGCTTGCTTAAGGGAGAAATTCACACGTAGGAAAGGAAAACTTTAGATACCATAACGTACATAATGTAACTTTAAATATTCTCTCTTGTGCTTTCTTAGTAATATACGCTAACACAGTAATGTTTACATTAGAGATGGGCTTGAGCCACAAACAACAGATTCAGATTTTGCTTTCATCTAGAAACCTGCAAAATTTTAAGAAGATGAACATAAATCACAGTCTCAAACAGCATATGTGGTGGGAAAAAAAATCCCATTGAGGAAAGAAAATATAGTTACTCTATAGTCTTTAGGGTGTGCCACTCTGGACTAACAGGCATAAATAGTGAAACTCTGGGAATTATAATTTATTTATCATTTTTAAATAATATTTTTCAGTATTATTGCATAGTTCTACTTATACAAAGACTGTAAGGTCGGGTTTTCTCTTTAGCTTTCTATGCATGCTGAATATTTTGAAGATTTTAGAATGAAACGAAATGTAGTTTGCTAGCACTTGGCAGACCCTTAGGCTGGGAAAAACATGGAAAGAGCAGCCTGGTTAACTCAAGCAGAAACTGCCCTGACGGGAAGACATCTGATTCTTCAAGGTTTTAAAAGCGTGTGTCTCGGTGGATACCTTCAAGACAGACATACTGCAAGTGCCACGGGACAATTCAGAGGAACAGAGCAGCCTGAAAAACCACTAAATGGGAGGGAAAGATGAAAAAATATAGAAGTGGGTGATTTTTTTCTTGTGGGGGATGCAAATCATGAGTTACACAGGTTGCATTAATGCCAAGTTTTCTTTCAAAATCATACAGAAATAGAAAATACGCGTTTCCTGTTCAAATTAAGAAAACCACATTTTTAGGGGATAAAAATTAGTAGAAGAGAATGCCTGATAATCAGAGGCGATTAAGGAAAACAGGGAACACATCTTTATTTACTAGTTTCTGGCTGTTGCCTCATTTGCACGCGTTGTACACAACAGTGGCAGCTTGTGCCTCTTTCTTGCCTTTTTGTCTCTTTTGAAAAATCAGCTGCAGGGAACGCTACTCGGGGCTGAGCAGTGTACTTCTGAAAAATTCAAGTTCAAATATTGAAAAACATTTTAATACTTCTGTGCTCATCTTCAAGTGAATGTGTGGAATGGTGTGGCAAACGCATGCAATCAAACAGCCTTCTCATGCGCATATGGGATGCCTATGCCACAGAGTTTGGATGAAATACTATATAGCTATTGGTGGCTAAGTGGCCCTTGCAGAGCGGTGCTGTTAGATAAAAATCACAAAGCTAGAAAGAGTGATTTAGAAGTTGGTTTTGGTGTTGTGTTTTTTTTCTTATTAAGGGAACACTGATCGTTTACATTTAGAACATTCCAAATGCGTCACATCTCATCAGAGTGTTGCATAATTTATCTACAGCTGCTTGGTTTCCAAACATGATACAACACAAGGTCAGTGAGATGAGCGCCCCACCTGAAATGTGGTAATAGCATTCATATCGTCAGTTACATATATGCTACGTGTGCAAAAGTGAATGACAGTGGACGGAGACAAAGTGCCTGTAGTTCTGGTTGCATACTACACAGCTGACTTAAGAGGTACTCTTAGACGTGCTGTTGCCACATAAAATACCACTATCATTGACTCCTTCAATTTTTTGTCATAATTAAAATAACAATAATAGTCTAACGTATGGAAACATGCCGAGTTCATTTGTAGGAAACTTTTTCAAACATTGCTGAAAAAACTATATTAAAAAAAATCCCTGTGTGATTGAAAACGCACACGTATTCTGTGGGAACACTGCTCTGAAAACATGCACATTTATCTCTTCAATTCTTAAGGGAGATAAAATAGCCAGTGCTCTCTGGTGTTTACTCTGCCAATATTTAATATAGGTGATAGCTCCCAGTCTTCTTCCCTTATTAAATGCTGTCCTTAATCTCAATCTGAATTATTGGTGTACACTCCAAAAAAACAGGATGAATGCAGGACTCCTGAGAGTGATGGATGACTTTGGTGCTTCAGTTTTGGATGCCTAGCATGGCACTTACGTAGAAAGATCTGGCTTTCTGGTGTTGTCAAGCACTTAAAGTTTGTAAATATTTTGCAGATACCTGTGGCTCAGTCTCCTCAAATATATGCCAAACTACTACTACTTTTTTTTTTTTTTAAAGCATAATGTAAAACAGAGTTAACAACATATCTTCCAACCCCTCCTCCCACTTTTTTTTTTTCCTTTTAAATTATTTTAAGTGTGTGATCTTTCAATCTCAGCATCACAGTGACATAAGGATCTGCTTTGACTGTTTGCTTTGTTCTGTTATACTTAATGTGTTTAGAATGACCTTCTACCTCCATTAAATTACATATGATCTAGTTTCTCAGCAGGGCCATTTATGATCATTTGTCTTAGATTTTACTTATTGCTTTTCATTGTCCATCTCAAAAATTGCTTTACTTGCACTGAATAAAAAGTGACAAGAAGTGATGGAGTACACCGTTAGAAACACTTTGGAGATTTCTTGATTCCAGTGATGTTAGCTTAGGAGCTGCAGGCCCTCTCAGGATGGATAGCTGCGTTAGAGTGGGGTCAGTCCCATCCTGGGGGACACTTATGGGGGAGAAGGGGACAGCCCCCATATCCTGCCCCCTGTCCGCAACCTGGGCCGGTGTCTCATGGTCCTCAGCATAAAAAATTTCTTCTTTTGGCTCTGCTGATTGCTAGTTGGTTACCTATAGGCAGGGCATCAGTCCCATAATGTGGGGAGTTTTTTTAACTTGTGTTTGGATACTATGCTGTCATTACATAAAGGAAACGGCCCCCACCCAGCTTCACTTGTTTTACTTTCCAAGGAAGACAACGCTGCCAGGACTGGGACGAGAGAGAAGACCACAAAAAAGAAAAGGAAGATGCCTCGAAAGTGAGGAGCATTTGAAAAGGTGCAATGAAGAAGAGCAGGGGAGGGGTCTTCAGTGAAGGCTACTGGAAGCTGGTGCAGCCTTGTGACAAATCTCTGTATTCACACACTGTCCACATTGGGGAAACATTTGCAAACTGTCACAGGTGAGTGAGCACCACGGAAGAGGTAACTCTTAGTGACTCTTTTGCTGTCCCCTTCTCCAAATGGAGGAGACTGTGCATTGCATGAAGATGTTTAAGAGAAGGGATAGAGTATCACTTAATGACGTGACGTATTATAATGTTACTGTGATGGTTAGAAACTTGAACTCCAGTCTTTCACAGAGAGGAGAAATGTGATCTAGACAATTAATTGGTGTGAATATCACTAGCTTAACTGTATTGCAGGGGCATGGCACAGCTCATGTTGGGACTTGGGGACATTTTTCAGTCTACCCCAACACTGAATCAAAATTGGACTTCAGTTATGTCACTTTTAAAGAGCTGATAAGTCAATAGTAGGTTCACGTGCCCCATAATGATATGGCTGGGGGGGGTCCAGAGCCTTTAATACACCCTGAGCAAGGTCTTGCTCTAGGCCCACACACCTCTTTAAAACCCACAGGCTGGGGTTTAGTGGTGGACTTGGCAGTGTTAGGTTTATGGTTGCACTGAATGATCTTAAAGGTCTTTTCCAATCTAAATGATGCTATGATTTTTGTCTCCGTTTCATAAATTAAAATGAACAGTATGAAAATAAATTAAGGGTTGCTTGTAAATATAAAAACCTGAAGCCACATCCATAATAGACTTCAAACATGGAGAAAGCATCAATATTGCTATTTGTGTTCTATGTGATAACTGGCAAATCCATAACTGCAGAATTAAAAATAAATACATAAACAGACCAGACACTCTGATACAGTAGGTAGGAGTAGAAAAAAAAACCATATCAGACTTTGCAGATGCTTTTACGATTCTATGAGGCCACATTAAGTAAGCCTTGTTACTGCTCTCCATTGCTCCGTAATGGGACCACGGGAAGACAAAAGCAAACCTCAGTCCGAGGGTAAAAGTACTAAATAAATAAGCACAGAGTCACTTTTTCTGCTTCAGGACAGAGTTTGTAATAAATTGAATCAATAAGTGTTTTCATCATTTTGGGAACAGTTGGCTGTAGGGTGCATGTGATTTCTGTGTTAATTTAGTTGTCTTCAGAGATTAGAAAGACTGAAGGAATAACTGCTTTAAGATTACTGTGTCTGTCCCATTTCTGGCAAAGGCCACTAAGGTTGGTTTTTTAATCGTAATAATTTCGTTTATGACAAATGATGCAGCAGAAGACATCTCTCTCCTACAGGTTTATCAGTTTATTAAGCATTTGAGTCTGATAGTTCATTTTGTTGTTCTTTGCTCCTACCGTGAATAGGAGGCAAAACAGAGGATTTGTTTCTTTAGGGTACCCTGGGAACACCCTAACGCATTAGCACAACCAGCATAGAAAAATCCAAAAGTAAGTCTGAGGCTCATCTAATTTTTCAAGGATCAGTGAAAAATGTGTGAGTGTCATTTCTCATAGACAGTTACATTTGTTTCCTGCTGTTCTACCATAAGCTTTCTTTTATTATTTTTATCTCCTGTGAAAGAAAATTGAATATGTCCAGAAAATAAATGCAATACAGCAGAAGAAAAACTCAGAAGTTGTGAAGTGAAACAAAATCTGGACCACCGATTGTTCAATTATATACAATTAACGTAAACATGAATAACAGTTTACCTAGCTATTTTTTATGCCACATTAGCTTTTCTGTAGCGAGGAGAAAGTATTCTCTGGTTCTTTAAATGCAAGTGTTTCAAATGTACAGCTATGGATATTCCCTGTTAAGGTCAGTTTTTTTTATTTTTGCCAGGAATGACTGTGCAGTCAATATTTATTTCTGAAACATCTAGTCGCAGTTATTAAGAAATGTCTCTTCCTCTTCACGTTCAAAGCCAAAATGTCTCACTTTGCCATTGAAATCTTTGATTCAGCACAGAAACATAGTTAAGTTAAAGCACAAGTGGTGTCCAGCCCACATCTAGATCTACGCACATGCTTTATAATTATACAAGGAAAGGAAGAGGGTATTTACATCTCAAATGTAAGAGACCCTCAGGTGGCTTTTTGTTGTGGTTGTCATCCCAGTAGACATAAATGATCTGAGTAGGTTTAATGTTAACGATATCTCTGAATATCCCACTGTATGTATACATTAAAATATTTTCCCTTTAGAGCAATCTGGCCCTTTACCAACCTCCCAATGGCCATGAAAAGAAACTGCAATGCAAATTATGCTAAAAAAATGAAAGGGTGAGAGTAAAATTCGTATCTGCAGAATTCTTCATTTGTGCTTGTGGCCATCTGGCTTTGCTCTCCCTAGGGACAGTGACCTTCCCCTCTCCTTTGTCAGTATTTTGTTCACTTACTTCTTTGGTTGCCACACTGGCATATGAATGCTGCCTTTTATTTTTTAACATTTTTTTTGTTTCTTTCTCTCTGTGTGGCAGTGTATGCCTTCTTTTGGAATAGAAATCTCCATATATGCAGCTCTACTAATAGAAATACAACACAGTCTCACTTATTAAACACTCAGTGTGGGCAAGTACCTTCAGCTCCAAGGAGTGGTGGCACGGGGAAGGAAGGAAGGAAACAGAGGCGCCCTCGGTGGCATCTTTGAGCACCTTCATCTGAAATGTTCCTGTGGTTGCCTGTGCCCAAACCCCAGGTCTTCATGGTCTGCAGAAATGGGTTCCCTTAAGCACAAAGCGCCCTAACATCTACATCCCACACTCCATCCATGGTTGAAGTGATACTTTTTGTCATTTGAATAGTAAATATCTCCCCATTGAGCTTAATTTGAAAAAGCACAAAAAGTTATACCCCCTTTTCCCCTTGTGTGAGGTGAACAAAACCAGAGCTTCACCCGTGGAGGCTAAAGGCAAGCAGCACTGACCCCAGCTGCAGAGCCACAGATGTTCAGTATGTGGCGCATACATCTTTCCACCTCACTGCGCAATACATCAGAGCTGCTCAAGTTACTCACAGAAAACTAAACTACCTTGTCCCTTCCTAAATACACTTCGAATGGAAAAAGTCTATCTGACTGCCTTCTAAAGGTCATAGTAAGAAAAGGAAAGTTGGCTCCTTTTTTTTTGCTTTTATTATTTGGCTTAACTGCTACATTTGTTCCAGTCCCTGCTGTGGAGAGCAGGCATTTGATCACTTATGAAGCATGGAGTTTTCAGTCCCTGTATCAAGAAAATATTAGAAAAATGCTATTATCAGCCCTAAGCATGAAGATTCAGATTGTGAAGCCAATGTGACTAAACACAGCCTTGCAAGCAGCAGGGCTGTAAATGTCCTTCAGGAGGTATCTCACCGCGGGTTCACGAACTCACGCCTGTGCAAATAGGCCTGGTACTCTCCACAAATACTTACCGACATGGGCAAATTAACCACTACTTGCTATTTCACGCTTCCAGAAAACAACTCTCCTCTCTGGCCACTCTCTAGAAATCCAGCACAGCCCTTCTCAGGTGCTGTAGCTCCATAAACTGCCTTAACATTTTCTGCTGCTTTCAGCTGATGCTAAGCAAGGTATGTCCTTGTCCTGTGTCACTGAGTGGAAGGAAGCAAGCACCAGTGAGGTTATTCAATCTCGCTTGATTCTATCCTTTCACATTTTAAGTAGCTTGCTCATACTCCTTTTGATGTTTTTTGGAGCAAGCACAATTTTTGTCTCTATTGTTCTTTTTAACCTGACCATCCATACATTGGGATGGTGCAGGAACTGAATTGGTCAACAAATAATAAGCATAATAATGCAATAAACATACACAATAAACTAGGTGTCCAGGCAGTGAAAATCAGCACCGTTTCATTAAAGTTAATGGGATCTCTTACTCCTGAGAACTTGTTTACCCCAATTGGAAGTTAAATCTTTGTCCTAATAACATAATAAATACAAGTAGATTAAAACTTTATAACGTAAAACTCTACACACCCTCCATGTATAGGCCATGATCTTGTACAGACAAAATTATACTAAGTGAAATCCCGATCCTACTGAAGTCAGCAGAGTAGTTTTCATTCTCTGTAATCATTATCCACAAATCATTTTTCTTCAGTGATAATTATGCAGTTCTAGTATAGTATAAAGACAGGATATTACCGGTGGCCTTAATGGGATCGTGCGCTACATGAGTGAATATTTTGTATCGTAAGTCAATCTCAAGACAAGCGTCTGTGAGTTTTTTCCTTAAAGTCTGGGGGCATTGCAGGAAAACTAACCTAATGGAGTCAACAGAAAAGCTTTGGCTGGCTTTACCGGAGCTCAGTTTTGCCCCATTTAATGTAACTCAGTACTGCAGCTATAGCAGGAAAAGTTTTAAGTCTTCAGATGAACTTAATTCAGATTTTAAATCATTAAAAGCTGAAATCCCCAAGCAAAACTCAGGACTTGCTATGAAGGTAGGAAACAATACCATAAAATGTTTTGATGCTGCAAAGCCAACAGAGGTCCAAAAACGCTGTTCCAAGGGCAGCAACACCGTCATGCATCCTTGGTAAACAAGAATAAAGAGATAAAGTTTGTGTCTTCATATTCTCATCTATTCTACTCTGTTTGTTGATCCGTTGTGTCCTCCTGAACTTGAGGAGAAAACGATTGAAGAAACTTAAAAAAGAGCGCTGTAACTGTTACCATGCAATTAATTTACTTGTGCTATGCTTCCAGGCATCTTCAGCGTGAGAAAATATGTGTCCAGAAGAATAATCTAGTTTGATCTGAAATAGGTACTCGTGTAGTTAATAACGATGTCTCTTCATGTTTGGCCAGTCTGCTTTCTGAGCACTTGCTAAATCTTGACTAATGTAACAGTAGTATATTCACATCTGTCCATGCCTTTTTATGTAAATATATAAAATAAATATATGTATACACATAAAAAAATCTAGAACAAACCCCATTGATTCGGATTTTGCTATGGTTAGAAGAACTAATGGGGAGTGTATGAAAATGTAAATGTGGTTGTTAATGCTCATATACATCCATGCAGCATTTCAGTGCATTTCAGTTTACGGAATACATTTATATGGACCCACCATTAAGCATAGTCCTGTGGGTCATAGACTTGGCTACTTTGCCTTTCAAAAATATACTAGTTAACTCAAATTACCTCATTTCTAGACCAGTAAGTTCCCGGAGACCCATGTATCCTTACACGTGAGTCAAAGCAAGCAGAGAGACTGCTGAGTCTGAGTGAAAAGGAAACAGGCTGTCCTATAACCTGCTATAATTTGATATAATTAAAATTAATTATAATTATAAATGCAATTATAATTACGGTTTGATGGTGCAAAGTTGGAAGACAGTTTATTCATTCCACTGAGGCTAGTGAAGTTAGTTAGGGTTTTCATATCAATCTAAAATATCTGAGCATAATCAAGAATTAAAAGGAGAATTTTATAAAAATGTTTCCGTAATGTCTCCACAAACTGTGGCAAAAAGCTGCTTCTAGGGGCCCAGTAGATTAAACATTTTTCTGTTGGATTCCTCTCGGTAAGCGTAGGCGTAGTAGGTCAGCTTGCAAAGGTGAATAATCTCCCTTTGATGAGATATACCATAGGTGTCTCTCATCCTTCCCTGAAAAAGTTCTAAGGAAAAAATTCCATAGGCACACAACAATTAAATGAATAAGACACTGTTTAATACCACTGGAGTTTAGTTTTACATTTAATCAAAAGTGCTAATTGAAATGACTTTGGTAGTGGCTATGCAATCCGCATTAGAGGATACTCCACATGAGACAGCTGCCACATCTAATCTGGCACCAGTGACAAAATCGGTAAAACCAAGGTCCACCACACAGCTAATATGGAAAAAGAATTACCTCTGACCGCAAGAGGCAGAAGCTGGCTTACCAGTCAAGCAGTGCGTGTAGTTTTGCCTCTGTGGATAAATTAATAGCCTCACATCATAGATTATTGTGCATTTTTCATTTTTGCAGTATATTGGTTTAAGTGGTTTAATGTGTTTATCAATGTGCAGTACAGCATTTAAATCCCTAGATAAATGAATTGAACCTAAATATTATATATCATGGAAGGCTAACTATATCATGAAGACATACAAATACGTAAAAATTAAACCATTTACAAAAGAAATGGAAAAAGTGCCATTGTTGTCCGTATGTACCATAGAACATGAGAATACATGCATATACATCTCCTCTGTCAATATCTAAAGGTCAAATCCTGTAAATGCTCCCAAGATGGATCCTTTTAGGATTTACAGAAGCATTCTGAAGCAAAATACAAGCCGAAATATATTTTATGCAAAGGAAAAAGGAAAGCAACTAAGATCATTATTCAAGCTGAATCCTTCCCAGTATTTGTTTTAGGTCTTAAATACTGGTAAAGGACCATTTCTGCAGTAGTTCCCTTTCTGCGTAGTCTGACATGTGGTATTTTGGGGCTGGCCAGGAACTATTCATTCTGGGTTTTGATTAAAAGACTGAACAGTGTGCAAGGCAGCAGAGAACTCATCCCAAGACTTCTGAGTTATTTCTGTTCTGCTAGGAGCTGACATTACACTGACAACCATCTCATACTTACTTTACACTTGCAGGTTTTCACAGTTTCTCATCTTACAGACACAGTCTAGAGGAAGGCTTTTTTTTTTTTTTTCTAGTTTATGTACTTTGTTGATTTGTGAAAGCATATCTTAGAATGTTTGATATCTTTTGGCTTTGTATTGCAGGCACAGTTTTTCTCCCAGTATCAGCTCCTCTAAAGCCTGAAAGATTGACTTCTTTTCCCTCACTCGTTAACTTAATGTAGGTTGTCTTTCTGCTATTCCCTTAGATTGCATTTCTGCCATGTCAGATAGAAGGGAATAAGGAAAGGAAAGCAAGCAGAAAGAAACCCCAAAACCGCTACTCTTTCTCATTCTAGTTACTTCTATGTCACAAAGAAAATAATTCCCATAACTTCCATTATGGGAATACCTGAAATCTGAGGCTCAGCTAAGCTCCACTCTATGAATTAGGAATAAAGATTTTCATTTTAATACAATTTTAGAATTGAGACATAGGCTGAAGTTATATGAACCAAATTGTTTTGGACTTCCTATGATGCATGAGCCTTGATTCATAATGTGACATGAAAAAATTCATTCAGCTGTACTTCTTTATTTTACTCTTTAGCCAGTAAAGAACTGCATGCTCCAAATTCCAGAATATCTATTTTCCTCATTTTAAGGTCAACAAAAATATGCTACAGCCTGTAACTGTTTAGTAGAGGTTATTACATTAAATGAAAGACACAAGTACGCAGGCAGGGTGAGAAAAAGGCGAATCAAAGCATTTAATCTACAACTTGTCACCTTTTACAAATTGTCTTGAAAAAAATGCTAATCACACGGGCTTGTAATTCACTTGTCTCTCAGTTTCTGCCCCATTAAACAGCATTATGTCCCTTCAAGTCTTTTCCAGGTTCTTATACTTTTAACTCTTTCCCCCCTCCCCCCTCACCTGTTATAATACCAGTCTTCTTGCTCTGCCATTCTCCCTGACAGACTCCTCTCCCTTTAGTTTTGCCAGAACACTGCTTTTTATTGTAGCTCCCGGGATCTGTTTTGGTGCTCAGAGTGTCAGCTTGTTTCTGAAGACAAATCTGCTTGAAAGCGAGGATGTCTGCTCACTGAATTCCAAATGTAGATGATTTAAGCTCCATTTACGTAGGGACTGGGAGCCAGATCTTTCCTCTCCCTTTTCCTTTAATATGCATGAAGAGACACAGGTGCCTAACTCCCGGAGGTGTATCTTCCTAAGCCAGAGAATACAGTACCTAAGACTTGATGCCCAACTCTCAGCTCCCCTTTGCAGGCTGAGATCTACATTTGGGCCCCACCACACTTTGGAAGCCACCCAAGTAGGGCATGCGCTGATGGGCACCATCTTTGCCACCTTTCCAGTGGGGAGGGCGGCTCTCCCAACAGATGGAGGAGCAAAGGGATGTGTTCAGTGGACCAGACCTAATGGATGCTGCTGCTATCTAGGGAATATAACTGTCAATTAGAGGAATAAGGGCTCACGTATCCACTTCCATAGCAACTGTGGAGGTTGACAAAGTAAGGTGATGTGGAGGCAGGGGGGGAAATGACATAAGGGGAGATTGGGGGGGGGGGGGCAGGGACCTCTGACAACTGATTCAACACACAAACCTACTGTAAGGAAATGCAGTTTCTTCACTCGCGCTTCTAAGAGACTTACTTTGCTTTTGAAGTAGAGAGAGACAGGTTCATATAAGAGCAAAAGAAATAGATGTGAGGAAGAGACTATTCCTATTAAACCATGGATTGGATCCTGTAGAGCATGCTTAGTGTCAAAACATTTCTTTCTCTGATAAGTCTGAAAATATATAAAACAAAAAGTGGCTGTTTCTTACCTCTAAATGTGGCAAAACATTTTAAATAAAGGGCAATATCCTGTCTGCTCTTTTTATTGCATTAGGAAAAATCAGCGTGAACAGATAAAGTGTTCAGGCACCAGATGAGAGCAGACAGAACCAATAAAATCAGAAATAAAGATGGTGCTTTATTGTGCTCTGGTGGATGGGTGAATTATACCTCTGAAACATATTTCACCAACTTACTGTGTACAGGGTTGATGGTAAGTAACCCTTTCTGTAATGGCTGCCTAGTGTTTACTGAATAGTGCAAGACAGTGCAACAATAACAACAACCTGTGTAAAACTCTTCCAATGACCATATAAAGACCAAGATTGAGGTCTCTAATAGTGCTGTAATGACCGTATAAAGAATTACAGCACATTAACGATCATCCCAGGACACACAGCGTGCCATCAATAAAATAAGCCACATGCCAGACTTTCTGAGTGCAGATAAATGAATGACAGAGGAAAAGGTCAAGAGTGTTATGTAGAGTAAGAGATTTTCTGGGCATAAGATCATTAGATCATTTAGACTCACCACCTGTATAACACATGGTAAATAACCTCACCGCGTAGCCCTGGAATTCATCCAGGTATCTTGCATATATGCATATCCAACAAGGCACCAATTCCTGATCTGAAGTCACTGAAAGATAGAAAATCTGACAGTTCCTTCAGTATGGTGTTTCCGGGATAAAAATATGTGCATTGTTGCCTCATTCTGAACTAATTCAGAAATTTTTGAAGATGCCCATGTCTGTCCTTAGGTCGTTAAATGCTTTAGGGAATGTGCCAGAATGACTTGACGTGTTTAGACCTTATTAAAAAGGAAGAGCCATCGGAAAAGGGAATGCTAATTGTTAAAAAGAAGCACTAGGACTCACTTCAGAATTGATTTGTCCTTTGTGAGATGAATCTTCAAGTGGTGACACATCATCCCTGGGAAGACGTCCTGCCAAAAAAGAGAGCAAAAGAAGAAAAGGGATTTTTTGGTATGGGTCCTTGAAGTGATATAAATATTTTAAGAAGAGCATGATCATATATTCCTAAAGGAAGTAATAACAAGAGAGTAGGGAACGTTCTGGCTGAAAAAAAGAAAAGATCCTGCATTACAGACCAGAGACTAAGGAATGGACTTGGCTACTAAGTTCAGCTGCAACTTCCAGCAGTTTAATTTGCTGAATGAAAGCTACTGTGCAGAAAAAGGGCAGTCTTCAAAGATGAGTATAGCTGTGCTGAAATAGCCATGGATCATCTGCAGTTTCTCGAACTGCAGGGATGCTACTGGTTGGCAGTGAGTTGAGAATCTGGCGTGTGTTGAATCAAGGACCATACACAACCTCTTCTCCCTGAAAGACAGGGAGGCTGTTTCCCAAAGCAGGCAGTCAAGACCTTTGAGGTCTCTACAGTCCCACAACGAGGGCTTTTGTAGTCTTAGAACAAGGGGTTTCACAGACAGTTGATGGCTTTCACAATACAGGATACGCAGAACAAAGCTGACTTTGCAGAATTTGGAAGTGCAGCTAATGCATTATGCACCAGAGAGGGACAGGATTCGTAAAGTCTTCTCTAAATATCTGGGAACAAATCCTGACCTTCATTGGATTTAATGACAAAACTAAATGCCGTTTCATGAGCTTAGGTTGGGGTTTTTTTCCCCTGGATTTTCTAAGCTTGTGCATTCAGACTTTCTAAAGCGGGCTGGTGACCTCCCAAAGAAGCAAGATGCTGTTTTGCCACTCGATAAGGCAAGGGATCCCAGTTCCCATGACACGGCAAACCGCAGCGCGGGCTGGGACCCACAGTCGCCTTCAGCCTCATCAGGTGAAGGCACTTTCCCTCCATTGTACAGATTTCTCCATTTCAAAGGCCCAGACAAATTCTTTGTAATGGGGAAAAGAACGTGAAATAATTTGTATAAGACACTAAATAGCCTACAATTAAATATGTATCGGGTTAAATGCATATTTACTTTTAGAAACACACAAATCTAAAAATAATACATTGAGAATTCAAAGAAGAAAAATTAGGAAATAGCTTAGGAATTCAGGGAAAATTATGCATGCACAAATTGCAAACACACACACAAACGAGTGAAGGGACGTTAAAATCTGTATCTTCTAAAATTTAATTTCCCAGTATTTGATTAGTTCTCTGGCAGTTCAGGGGCCAAAGGATTCCTACTCACAGAGCACACTGAGAGCAAACCAGGCACAGAGGAGGCAAATGACCTGTGCATCGCTGCACCTTCTTCCCAACACAAGTTCACGCATGATCGGCTAAATGGACTTTTTCTCTTCTGGACCCAGGCAGATTCGCAGAGAGCAAATGGGAATTACTAATAGCCAGCCTGCCAGTAAGAAATACCGTCATGATGGAAAATATGCCTGAATCCCAACTTTTCACAGAGTATTGCCACTTCATTGCTCACTGCTAATGAGTTCTCCCCTTGCAAAAAGATCTCCCAGGGAGATGGGATACGAAAGGGGGAACGTAGTAAGCTCTCAGCTCTGCCCACATTTGACAGGTTTTCAGGTGTGTTTTGCTCCCCTCTGCTTTCTTCTGTTTGAGAGTAGCATATGGCCACTTGTTAAATCTCAACAGGATTTCCAGCAACCATGGTGTTATTAGAGTCATTTAATAACGCTGATGGATGTCATGGGGGAAAGGGAGGTAGTTACGGTGCCTGTGTGCTTAATTTTCAGAGAACTAATTAAGAGTCCCTGGAAAATGGGTTTCTGAAATATTACTAAATAGAAAAAAAGCAACCCACAATTGAAAAACATAATAACCTGATTCACTCCTGTAATATTTAGATAGCTTCAGAATAGAAAAAAGAGAGAACTATCCGGAACAGAAAACCTGGGAGACAGGGATGTACCAGGACATACTTCTGAATGCACCAGATTATGCACCAGAGACAGTGGAATAAGAGTGTCAGCCCCATTGTTATGTCATAAACAGCAAAATTAAAGTTTTTCTTTCTATTAATGTCTTTTAAAAATTTTCCTGACTAAAAATAACTTCCAATTTGGTTAATAATGACAGAAGAGAGAAACCGTACAGATCACTGCTCTCCTCTCACTGCTGGGCTAGAGATATGTACAGAAAAGAAGTCTGAGGGAAAACAATTGTCACATACACTTAAACTTTTAGCTTTTGTCCAGAAGCATCCTTTGTGGCCACACCACTGAAATCTGTAAAAATAAGTCTGTCTTCAATGGGCTTTCATCAAGCCAAGAAGCTGTCAGGACACCTGGTTTTCCCCTTTTAGTGTCAATGTTAAGTAGCCTTTTGACACAGTTTATATTTTGCTAAGGAAAAAACCCCAACAAACCTAGCAGTATGAACTGCACGTACACATATATCTTGTAAATAATACTCTGAATCAACATGGAAGAACAAATATTTGGAAATATGAAATACCAGAAAAGAATTATTTGTAAAGACAGCCATGCTATGCTATGGAATTGTATAGCAGGAGGATGCCCTAGCTAAAAATACCCTGATGTTGCTGAATGACAGATTTTCTGTAGGAACAGAAACACGACCAAACACTCAGAAGTTGCTTTTATGATCATGGTTAGGATGTCCTCTCCACACTAATGCATCTATTCATCACTTCAGCCATTTCTAGATTGTGACAGTGAATTTTCATTTTAAGGAAGCGCTTGCTTCCTAATAGAGGTTTTATTAAAAAGATTAATATTGGGTCCTGTTTTTTAAGCACACAACAATTTATCATTATAGAAATTCCTTAACGATATCAAAATACATATAAAAGATTTATGAAGAATTAGAATGCTCCAGCATAATCCAGTAATTGAGTTTCCAGGTCCTACTTGAAGATTATGGCTGTTGACATTTAATCTGCATGATCTGATCTAGCATGAAATTTTGGCTTCTCTACACCAGAAAACCAGCTTATAGATGTATGTGTTACCCCCGGTGCATGGGAAGTAGTTAAATTTTGATTGACAGTTAAGGGATTGTTGACAATATCTATGCAATGTTATCTCTCTGTCCACAAAACCAACGCAATAGCTCTACGCAGTAAACAGTTACGGCATTGACAAAGGTTAGCCATCAAATGCCCTCTAAAAACCTGAGCTGATAAGCCCTCACATCAGAAACGAAAATCTAAACATTTTGCTGGTTCTGCAACACCATCTGAACTTAAATTAGAGGTTATTATAATATGAATTACTATCACGTTGGCTTCTGCATGCAAGAGCGAAACGCGGATGATTAAGGCTCTGATGTGCAGACTGATAACTTGATTTGCTTGGGCAGTTCTTCTGTAATAGCACTGTATAAAAGGTTTTGGTGGTTTTCTGCCAAAGCACTGTAATGTACTTTCATAACTTAGCCAAAAGTAAGGATGGCTTTACATACAAAAATTGCCAAAAGAGCTACCTTATTATTGGGTAATAAAATTAAGTAATTGCGTTAAAGCGAGATAAATATGTTTATCCCCAACACAGATTTGAACCTTTATTCGTCATTTGGGATCCTGCCATGAATTATTCACATTCGAAGAGCCAAGTCAACAGACGGCGCATCAGTAACCCTTCAGAGACCTACTAGTTGTGGAAGGATGCACTCTACCTTGACAGGAGCTGACCCATTTGACATTGTCCAGGACTAGGGCTATACCAAACTATAAAAAGTGCATTGAATAGAGAACTTCCAGAAGAAGAGTTTAATATCTATGATGAGCCTATGATGAGCGACTGTATTTTATTGCTGAAAAATATGTAATTAATGTAATAATTAATTACTTATGGCACATAACTATCTTTACAGACAGACATTTAGGTAACTTGTATTTCATTACTTTTTTACTTTTTCTCAATCAAAAGAATGAAGCGATGCTTATTATAAATATTATTTAAGTTGCATTTAACAGCCAGACACAGCACATTTTGTGACTTTATACCTCCCTTTTAAGCCAGACATCTCTCCTAATACTGTTGTATTCCAATGGTGTCAAAACATGAAACAAAACATACGAAAGTAAGAGAAGAAAACAAACTAAAACGTTCTTTCAAGTATTCCTACAACATATAGGTATCACCTTCAGCTACTTGATTATTTTCTTGTCATGGGACACATTATGAATGACAAATTCATTTGGACTGTCTTACTTTTGAGCTCAGGAAATGACCTGCAATTTAGAATAAAATTACCCAAACCGGGAAGATTATTCAAGTGATCCTGTGTTGTAAGAGTATGGTTTAACACCCAATTCCACACCATGAACCAGGATGAAACATTAGACCAATTCCAAAACTGAAAATTTTCACTGGCAGAAAAAGGTATTCTGTGCTATAAAAAAATTCTTGTCAAAATTGCTCCTGTTGAAAAGATGCCAGGGAAATTCAATACACTGTAGACGGAACATGAACTGCAAGTTCCTCACTGTGGGTTAGATTTACCTGGATGGATTCCAGAGAAAAATAATAGTACACATCCGGGTGTATATATCCATCAGCCTACAGCATTTAACACATTTTGCGTTGAATAATTAAAAAAATAACCTCTGTAAATTGTGTAGTAGGAGTTTTCTATTTAAGGATTAAAAAAGAATATGTGTACTTGTGCAATTTTACATACTGTTACAATCTTTGCTTTCCTAGTAGCTAAATTCTAACGATGGTAAATATAAATAATAAGGAAAATTTGGTTAAGGTTTCTAACTTTCTTTAAAAAGTGGGCCTTCTAAGTACAAAGTTGGTAGTAACTGGACTACTACTACTTACTAGTAAACTGTAATTACTATGGTAGACTTTTCTAACCTTGGTGTCCTCAGTACATCGCTTGGAAGCATTTGGGTGAAAATATGGAAAATTTGCATATGTGTGGCCTTTCTGGTACAGATATGACCTTGGAGGCCAGGCCTCCCCAGCCTCGCTCCAGTGGCAGGTCAGACTCAAAGGACTCTGAACTGGGCTCACTGGTGGTCCCACACTAACACTTTGGAAAGGTGCTGCAGCTTCTTGGGGCAGGGCAAGGCACTACTAACCGGGTAGAAAGGACACACCTGGTCAGTGCCAACATTGACCTGGCCAGTGCCAAAAATAATTTTTCATGTATATTTTTAGTAGCTGTCATTTGGAGGTGTTAAACCTTGGCAGCTTATTGTCATTAGGCATGCAAAGTCTTCCCTCCCATCTCTTTTACATGAGTGTAACTATAATGGCTTCGTATTATTTCTGAGTTATACAGGGAGAAGTGAGAAAAGAATCGTTCCCTAGGAGTAAAGTTCCAATTTAAGTGTAGGTTTGTGTATAGCCACTTATTCAGATGAATTATATGAAAGTCATGGATACTCTGGGTCTAAATCCAGGTGGAACCACGCCACTAATCTATGAATGTGTTGCACTCCTGAGAGGAAAAAAAAACAAACCTAAAGATCTGACAGCCTTATAAAAGCATTCCCATTGTGGCATAATCTTTTAGAAAAAAAATAAATCATACCCTATCTTTTTGTAAATTGACCTGTAAGTTACTGGCAGCAAATCAATAGGATACAAATGAAAAATAATAATGCAATAACAATGCTGTGCATTATCTTGGACCCCAGATGAAAACTTGTAAAACGATCAATATGATAAAGATTCGGCACTGTTACTCTTTTACAAAGAAATGACAAAATAACATACTGATTTCAAAAGGTGGCTGTTAAAAAAAAACAAACCCATCTGCCACAAAATGAAAAGATAAACCCAAATATAAAACATTTCCTTCTTTGTTTGTCTGTTTCTTTTCCCCCAGACTTTCACCAATTTGAACTGGAATTAAAAGGAGCAATTTTTTGTTTGTTTGGAGAAAAAGTAAGCATTTTAACGGTAGCCCAAGAAGCTCAATGGATGAAGACTCACTTGCATGCAATAGGAATATGAAAACCGGTGATTTCCATGAAGTATGTACGCACACTTACTTTGCTTAGTATTTAACTGCTACCTCCATTTTTTTTTTGTTTTTATTTTTTTAAACTGTTGAGCTTATTTGCAGCAGAGCATTTGTTAATTAGAACAAGGTTTTCTTTGTTAATTAGAACAAAGATGGTACTTTGAAAGAAGCTTGTGCCCCACCCTTAAGAGCTTGTCTCATAGAGAGGGCATGGTGAAGCAGGTAGAAAACTGCAGGTAGAAAAAGGTCCGCCTAGAGCAGCACGGAGCTGCTTATCTGTGCCCTCAGGACTGCAGAGTGCTCTGTCAGGGACCTGGACAAATTCCTACAAACTTTCTGTGAACTGAGGAATGAAACTTACGGAGCCAGAGGTAGGATTACAGCAAAGCTTCATTCTTACAGAAATAAATAAATAAAGACTGGCCATAAGCTTCACTGAACGAAATCTAAAATTAGTGTATTTATTTTCTGTATATGATTTTCACAGTTGTGTTACAGAATAGAAAATGAAGAGCCGGGAAAGGAAGTGGAAGCTGCAGAGGAGAGAAAGGAGAGCAGCCTGGCTGCTGGTGGGGAAGCACGGAGATTGCCATCACCGGCACATCCACAGCAGCACTCAGACATGGCTGTGAGTCCCAGCATTGCGGGCACCGAGGAAAAAACACTGGAGGACAGTGGGCACACTGAATTCATCCATTCAGTCATTCTGTGATACACATTTATATAGATAGTAGTAAAGGACATCCTCTTTGAAAGCTTCCAGAAGAGAAAATTTATAGTGCAAACTGACTGACTACCTCCATAGTTCAAAACAACCATAGGCACATAGTGCTGGTTTACACACATGGTGTGTGACACCACACTGAGGTCTAAGAGGAAGTAATTTTTAATGCCAGTTTCGTGGCTGGTGTGTGCACCACAGTCAATATTAAGGCCAAGAACTACAACTGATGAAGCACTAATCACTAATGTTATGTATTTATCCCTGTAGGTTTGCAAGGTGCTTTTCAGACAAGCAGAAAAGTAAAGACTTCATGGTGGCAATTTTAAAATTAAAATGAGTCATAAAAGTCAGACAATAAAGGGAGAGGGAACGAAGACAGCATTGACGGAGAAGTGGGAAAACTATGTGAGGGCACCATTTATGCGAAACAGTCTTGCCATTCCAGCTTGTTTTCTTGCAAGTACGAGGTAAACAGTTGTCTCACGCATTAGTCTTAGTATCTACCGACAGTCACCTTACTGTGCAGGATTTTTATAAATAAGATCGTGAAAAGATTGTGGCAACTTGTGCATTCACAGAACTATGTAAAGTAACTTCCACAATCAATGCAACATGGCACACAGCAGTTACCCTTCGATCTCACTTACATTTTCATTCTGGATTACTAAGTGCAAAGTGAAAATAAAATGCCTTTCTTGAAAGGCAGCCAAAAGCTACAGTTTTCAAATTTCAGTTCATGTTCAGAGCTTTATCGCAATTTTATATGAATAAGTTCTTAGCTTAGAAATTACCACAATTGCTTAAAGGTGCATTTAAAGTCATTTATCTCCATATCGGTGCACTGCTGTAGGAATTTTAAATTATTTCAATATTAATCCACAGTTCACAGTTATGAGTACAGGTCAGAGATCCCCACGCAGCTCCAGCCCCAAGACAGGCCACCACCTATGGGGTGACAGTCCCCTGTTCCTCCCATTAAGCTCATGTGTATTTAATTTACTGTGACCTTGAAATAAAGCATGCAAATCTCATTAGCTGTGAAAACTTTTAATTCCTCCAGCATATCAGCCAATGGAGGTGTTGGAAGTTATTGCTAGAAGACCGGTATCTGCCTGGGTATGGCAGAATTCTCCCGTCTTAAGTCTGTTCTAATTTAGAAAATGGTGTTTGCCTGTTTTTTTAATCCTTTTTTATAGTGTCTGTCTCTCCCCTTTTAAATGGTATTTGTTGCAAATCAGAACCACCTCGAAACTGAAAAATCTCACTTTGGGGATGCTTTCAAAAAATAGTCAAAATTCTTCATGGGAATAAGTATTTTTTTCAGACAGCTGTAGTTACCACCTGTTTGCAACACTTAAGGAAAGAAACTCACAGGCGTTTTTTCCAGATGTGCCAAACTGATTTTTGCGCTTATTCAGTCCTTCTGTTCTCTCTTAGTATGCTGTCATTGAAAAACCTGAAGGGATAAGTATGAGGAGAAGGAAATACCTCATTCTGAGATGAGCGCTGCCCGCCACTCTATGCAGACAGAAAAAACCCCAATCCATACCACCATCAGGAATACACTGTGACACCAGAGAGGAGCAGCAGTTGGTTATTTCAGTATTCTGCTGGACACCAAACGCGTTTAACAAAAGTACCCAGACATCCATTTTGCCAACGTGTCCGTCTGCTAAAGACCACGCCAACTCCTAGTGTTTCTCACTGCCCTTGCACCACAGATAAATCTGCCCACAGTTCCTCTGGATGGAGGTTTTGTTTGGAGGGGGAGCGGCTGAATATGCTTTAATCTGTTTTAGGCGAAAGTCCATCACTGTGGCTTTGCCTGACAAAGGAAGGGAATTAATGTTTTACCCAAGCAGAAACTTCATGCACGTGCACCGACGATTGCTGCAAATGTGGAAAAGGAACAAGAATCAGTGTCCGTTTCCCTTCCTACTTGTGTAAATCCCTTCTGGCAGTGAGACAGACCCAGCATTTCTGGTTTTTGCCTGTGGACTTGAAACAGTGAAAGAAAAAGGACAGGTTGCTGGCTAGATAAGAAAAAATCTTCCAGTAGAAGTGACACGGTTTCAATTTTAAAAAGCCAGGAAAATATACCACAGAAATATTCTTTTCTACAGTCAGGGCTAGTTATCACCTTGTTATGCTACCTCAGAGCTATATATATATTCAAAGACCAAGAAACCAACTCTCTTCATCTGCCATAAGACTAAACAGTATTCTATTTTCTGTTTCCAAGTAGGCTGCTAAATCACGCGAAGTTTTGCTTATTTCTTTTTTTTTTTTTACTGTTTTTTTGCCTGCTGTACTCTTTTCTGTATGACTCACGTTCCGTAAGAGCAGCCTAAACTCAATGAAACAAGCAGTGTCAAACACTACGCTGCCCTAACTGAGAAGAAACACAATTAGTTCTGAAATCTTTGATAGTATGCACAGTTATCAGCACCTAATTTCTACAGCTGAGGTATCCCTGCCGGTTTCAACAGTCTGGCATAATGCTTTAAGTCAAGTGGAACAATTGCTTAATTTTGATTTTTGTGCTCAGGTGTTAATATTAAAAGCCTACTTAGTCATAATGTGAAGGAAAACAGTGGTAATTCAAAGAAAACACCCCACACCAGGGAAAAAAATAAAAGAAATGAAAATAAACACCTAAGCCATCTTGGAGCAAAAAATATGGAAGTGGTCCTTAGCTTTCTCAATTTTTGTAGAAGTCTCAAGAATATAAGGGTAAAAATATCACATACGTAAACAAAAAAAAGCTGTCTGCTGTAGTTAAGTAGTACATAAGGAAACATTTCCTTGCTTCATAGTGTACCTTCCTTTTCTCTTTGGTTATCTATTGCTAAAGTTTGGAGATCTGGAAAGACCACACAGTGGTGGGAAAAATGGGAATATTTTAACTGGATTTTGAGACCTCTAAACTTAGAAATAAGTATTTATATCTTGCAAGTCAAAGAGAAACTTAAATAATCTATTTCAGACATTATAGAAGAGCTTGCAATGGCCACAGGTTATATGGCATGGAAACCCAGTAGTGACAGCGTTAAGTTGCAGATTAAGCACCACCACTACAGCCTAGTGCTGGGTAGATGAAACAAAAATATGGTCTGAAACAAAGACCCAGAAAAAGCTCTAAAAGCTGCGACCCCTTTAATTTAATTTATTTCCAGAGTTATTATGAATAAAGATACTTAATCCCTAAGTAAACCTTCAGGGAACTTTATTTATCTTTAAGAAGACATGAAGGCTAATGTAATGCAAACTGAGAATTTTGTCTTTTCGTTGTGTGGGGTGAGAAGAAGAGCTGGATTAAATTGCGTTCTGTAGATATCAGTGGATAGGTTAAAGAGGTGCTATAGCTGCAAGTCCTCTGAACGATTCACGTATCACATTTGTTCTCTTTAATGAAAGAAAGCTTACAGTACACAATAAGAAATGGCAGAAGTCTGGTCATACAGTATTGGGTCTACGATATTTTGATTGTGTTTGTTTGATCCACCTGAAGTAGGTGTTTCATTACGGTAGAACTAGGCATGTATATTCAAGACTAGGCGACTTCGTTGCATAAGGGTAATTTTATCCCAGAAACAAATGTTCATGGTCATAATAAAAAAGACTGTGCTTACCTTCATAATTATCACATTAGACATTTTCCATACTTCTTAATAAAAAACTATTAAGAAGAAAGAATCTGGCCTCCAAAACATTTGATCACTGCTTTCTGGAAAATGGATCAAGGCGTGGTTCTCATTATTTTGTTAAACTTAGAAAAATACATTTTAATGAGCCTGTTTTAAGCTTTAGACCTCCTGTCCTTCTTCTAGTTAGCTTCTGACATTCCCTCTCATGAGATTTCTGTGCTGAGGTCACAGCTGCCTTAGCAATGTTAAAATACATTATGTATATAGGCCAGAAACATATGTGGCCTGTACTTAGATTTTTAATTTTTAAAGCTGCAGGAATGCTTGATCAAAGTAGCTGTAACAGCTCTTTCAATAATGTTTCCACAGGAAAATTAAATTAAAAACACCAAGTGGGAAGAATTCCAGCTTCAAACAATTTGCTTCTAATCAAGGAGCTAGACATTGTTTCACTGGTGCTGGCACCTCGCCCTCTCCAGGGTAAGCCCTGGCAATTTCTAAAATAATGACTCCACTGTCATCTCAAAGGACTTCATCAAAGAACCTAGAGAAGCACAGGTCCAGCTGATAGCTAAGCAGGACAGGACTGCACCCTTACCGTTCACACAAAGAGGTGAATAACCCACCAGGACGAGAAGACGACGTTGACCTGTTGGACACAACTCTTGGTCATACCATTTCACTTCAGAGCAGTTTCCTCTGCCCATCCCATGATGCTGTAACACCAACTCACCCCGGCAAAAAAGTCCCAACCCACGACACTTTGGCACTGACATTGTGCTGCTCCACCTGGCCTCACTGCCGATGGCTCTACTGGGACACGTACAACACAAATGGCATCTTCAGCCTGAAGCACTTGCTCCTTCCAACTAAGACTGTAAGTTAGTTTTCCTTTTGATATTCCTAAAATGCAGTCTTTCATAAGCGTAAAGAGAAGAAAGGTTTGCTTTTAGGCTCACGCCTCCACTTGCAGTTCTTGCTGTGCCCAGGTCTGGATATAAATTCTCTTTCCCTCTGCTCATTACAAAGCTTCCTGCCAGCATCGCTTTCCTTGCCATTCACCCTTCCATGCCATTTTTCCCTTTCCTGCTTCCAGCTTCTCTACTGCACTAGATGAAAATTATTTATCCTCACTTTCAAGGTTCCTCATTATTTCCTCTCTACTTATTACCTCTCATTTACTATCCAGAAATGGACTTTCTCCTCTGTTTAGTGTGCAGTGCCAGTTTCAAGCACCCATGTATTACACTGTTCTGTGCGGCTCACCATTTCTTTCCTGCGCTTCGGTTTTCCTCTCTTGCCTTTGGCAGAGGGGAATGGACAGATGGTAATGGGAACCAGTGCTGAGGCAGTAAAGCCCTCGGAGTGGACACAATCTCTTGTCACAGCCCTTCCAAGCTAATGCTGTACAAATAAATAACAGGGAAATAAAGGAGAAAAATGGACACGCAATATGTAAACATGTCCTTAATAGCATTATTCTACATAAAATGTTACCCCCGTGACATTGTGCACTGATAAATGAGAGAAATGGGGACAACAGGGCTAAAAATGGAAGTGGGAGGAGTTGCAAGATGTGTCTCTGACCAAAAGGGGGACTGCATTGTGAAAGCACCTAACATCCACCGTATATTAAGCTGTTAGTCTATTGAAGGCCATCGTGGGCTGACTCATGGCTTCTTCAGCCAACAAGAGTCCTTCTCTTAACTTCAGTGTGGTTTGGAAGACACCACGAGGACTTATGCATTCATTCGCTTTGAGGAGTTTCAAAAATGAGATATTGCAAAGTAAAAGACAAACCAAGATGTTTTCTCCAAATGTTTGTCAGCTGTCTGTTTTACAGGAGTATGAGAGCAGAGCTCAAATTAACACCCATGATATAGTGTATCAAGCTGAGGCTTTCTGAGCTACTAATACAAAAGATGAATTCTCAAACACCAGCCGCAGGTGACAAGATAAGAAGCCCAGCACATCATGTATAAGATATAAATGGATCCACCTGTCAGCAGTTACTTTATAAGCGAATTGCTCTCAATTACGTTAGAAACAGCATTTAATGAAATATGATTTTGAAGTACTACATAGAGGAAGAAAATGTGCAAAGTAAATTCCTGATATAATGAAAATTGAAGGGAGTGATAGATTCTGCTATTATAATTGGCAAACAGAATGGAGGGTTTTGATAGAGGTGACAGTAGAACAGCTTTTGGCGCGTCATTTGGCTGGGATAGCAATCTTCTAATCTTATGTCCAGCCTGTATTCAGAGGTCATTTTCAAGGTGCACGTTGAGATGAGAAATAGCAGTGTTACATGACAATTTCACTGATGGCTGCAAAGAAATGTTCGTTACGTTGCCTTCTTGCCACATGAGAAGGGACCAGTCATGTATCAAACGGTGGAACAGGTGTCAGTGAAAAACTGGAGTTTAGGTATTCTGAATTTAAATCCTTCATACAGTCCAAATTCAGTCTTTTCTCTTATGACAGGAAGTCAATGAACCCATATTAAGTGGCAGGCAAGCATTTCCCCTGTCCTCCAGTTTCTTCTGGGTTTTGGGTTTTGGTTGTGGTGTGTTGGTTTTTTTTTTCCCTTTAGTATTTATTATCGCAGTCATCATGAGAGAACAGTTGGGAGAGCAAGTCCCAGTTTAGAAGGGAAGCTGGAGACACGCCTGTCTGTGAGAGCTGGACAGATCTCAAACAAGCAAGGGCCACAGTATTGATAAGGAAAACCTAACGTCCCTTTGAGAATCGGAAAGCAGTCTTAGATCCCTCATCTGTGACATTCCACATTATAACATATTTGTAGGTATGTTTTAACTTAACAGTATTTAGGAACTTCCTAGGATTATGGCTGAAGAATAATCAGAATGCCTACATAATGTATTCTACCCTGAATTAACAATACTATCCTCTCCAAGTTAGTTTCATCCTCATATCGTTTTTGCCTTGGTATAAGACAGACGTGGATTGCAGAGGTGGCCCCACACCTGCTGGGTACAGCTCTGAGGGAGTGTGACATACTTTTGTAGGCTCTCTCTCAAAGCTCTTCCCATAGCCTAGCTGGCGGAGGCACACCACCTTTATTTTTTGAAAAGCAGGCACCAGTCTTCTAGCTTTACAGTCAGGATTTAATAATGCTGAACTTAAAAGTTATTAGAAATACCGTTGCTTTCACAGTACACAAATATTGAATTAATTACTACATCTATTCCAGATCAGCTGAATTATTAGTAGTATTTCATTGACTGATTTATGTTGGAAATTCACATTTACAAATTATATTCACCGATAAAGTAGGCTTAGGTGTGACATGGAAGTTATTGCTGTTACTCGTGAAATGTTTTCTCCTTTGCTTTTTGTTCTTGGGAATGCTGTACACCAAACAATATATTTCCCGTATGAAATAGCTTTCCTGAAACATCTGCTGCCAGAAAGTTTGTGTGGAACTTGCAATGATGGATGAATTTTTGACAGGTAATTGCAATTCAGATCAGATGCAGACAGATTTAGTACCTAGAAGCTCCCAGTTTATTAAAATCACCATTGATTTATTTAAGCACCCCCCTCTCTTTTCACCACCATTGAGAAATTAATCACTTGGGTATGGTGTTCAGGGCTCATCCAGCTGCTCATAATATGAAATACATCAGTTTATCCTAACTTTATCTATCTCTCAGCACTTCCGAAGAACCTAACACCACAGTATCTAGTCACCACCAAACCTGACGTGTACAATTAGCATAAACCTTTCAGTAAAGCTGAAAGAAATTATAGAATTCATATCAGTTACATGGTTTAAACTCTTCAGGCTTACTAAAGCAAATTAAGTGTCACCACTATCTGTCACACCTATGAAAATAATGTTTCCCTTTTTCTTAAGATAGTAGCTAGAAGGATTGAAAGGCACTACTGGTTTGCTCCTGGTCAGTACAGTTTCTCCTTTTTGTAATGTATAACAAATCCATTAGTGAACAGAATGCGTGTCACTGATAAATGTATACAAAATACATACACACTCACAGAGCATATTAAAAAGATTTTTTCTAAATCATCACTGAATATGCGTAACTGAATATGATTACAGTAACAAAGGGAAATGGAAGAAGGACTCCATCCAGTCATGAGCAATACAGGACAATTTCACGAGCCACATTAATGCTTCTCAGTTAGATCAAGTGAGATGGTTTGTGCTTGCTTTGGATTCCTAGACCACCATACTGAATTGCTGTGGGGGTTTATTTAATTATTTTGGGGGGTTTTTTCCCTTACATTGGCTTAGCAGAGAGTTTCAAACTTCATTAATATAATTTCCTTCTTTAAAGATTTCCTGTCTAACTTCCAGCACTACAGTTCTATTGCAGCTTAGTTTTCCCGAAGTTGAGATACGACATCTGCTGTTCTCTCCTTGTCCACAAATCTAGTAATTTTATCATAAAAGCACCCAGGTCAGATGAGATTTACTCTTGCTACTCTTCCCGATTCCAGCAGATGTCAAAGGACGAGTAAGAACAGAGCAAGCGCGTGGTATTCCCCTGAGTGCTATTCCACCTGCCAATTACTTCCAGCTCAAAGGGATTGTCTCAGCCAGCTGTAATTTTGTGCATTTACTGTCAAAGGTAAGTACGGTTTGGCTCATCTGGACGTAAGTGCTTGCTCCAATTTGTTTGTCATTTAAAGTCTATTTTGGATGCTGGTCTTGGCCTAAACCACTGAATGTTTCTTTTATTATTCCATATGCCAGTAACTGTACAAGAAGAAACCTAAAGGCATGTCTACTTTTGTGCAGATACCATCATCTTTTGCTAAAAACAACAGTAAGTCTTCTTTTGCTAAAAACAACAATAAGTCTTGTTTTAACAACAACTCTTAAACTGGCTTAGCTGTTTTGCTGAAGGGAATGGCCACTGCATGTACGTTCTTCTCATACATGCAACAATAAATTTTAACATTAACGCCTGTAGTTTATGTCATACTCTTACAAGAATTGCTATTCGTGCATAATGAGAATGAAAATCATCTGTTAATAGATTTAGGGTGAGTCTGCGCTTCTTCAGTCACAATAACTTAGCCAGTCTTTTAGGGTACGGACATAGTATACTCATACATTTCTTCAGTCGACTATGAAGAATGCCCACCCTATGGACAGAAGTGAACTTACAGATCCCTCTTCAATCCTACAGGGTTATGTCACCTTTTTTCCTCTACCACTTGTGACCATATCTGTGCGTGGTTTATATATTTCTCACACAGACAAAGAAGATGCATATCGTTCCTCCCATCTAAGGAGTCGTCACTTGTTTTCTGATGCCTTTCTCACTCTATCCACGTCCCTCTTGATGACCAACTGGCTGAGATTACTCCATCTAACATCTATAGACCTTCATTAGCTAATTACTACTCTCATAGGTGTTCATACTTCTGTACCTACCTTTTCATGCTTTCTTAGCTCCTTTCCAGTCCACTCATCATTAAGCCCACAGGTTCAGCGTTCAGTAGTTTTTAGTGTTAAATCTCAAGTGGTAAGAGGCACAGAATAATCAGAGGTCTAGAAAAGGTGAGTTATGAGGAACGCTTGAAAGAAATGAAGTTACTTAATCCAGATTAGACCATAGTGAGAAAGGGATATGACAGCACGTTCCCTGACATGCAAACACATGAAAGGTAGTGCTAAAAAAGAAAAAGGAAAAGAATTATTCTTCATGCCATGGTGAACAGGGGAGAAGCATTAGAAGGGTATAAATCCCAGTGAAGGAGACTGATGTTAGACGTTCCAAGCAATATCAGAGGAATGATATGAACCATTATTAGCTAAACAAGAGACCAAGTTATTTCTGAGGGCTGATACAGAATAAAGCAGCTGTGATTGAAATGTTTCGGATGCATCTTACTGAAATGAAGCTTTGGTGGAGCATGGCCAAAGGGAGAAATCTCTGCCACTGCTAGAAAAAGTATTTTTATCCTTCTCCAGGCATCTACCTAAACTTTTCCAGGTGACTGACCCTGTGGTAAGTGCAGAGGTGCACAAACCTGTACAAACCCTGTATTTGCCTCCTGATGAAGCTCACCCCTGTGTGGTTACTGTTCCTTCAGTCACTGCTAGCACAAAAAGTGGCTATAAAATACACCTCTGCAGCCCATTCCTCCGTCCGAGTACTCAGTTTGACTACTTGAGCCCCGTGGTTTGTGATTTCTTAGAATTGACCCACCTGTCTGTGCCATTACAGGAGAAGGAAATACAGTTTTGTAAGCTGTGATCCATCTCAACTTACTGGAAAAAGAGAGTAAGCAGTAATGTTTTTACCAATATTCATTCACCCTTTAATTACACAGGCTGCTGCAAATAAGTTACTCTTCTGCCAGGATTTTCCAGTTATGAATGCTCATCAATCTTTTAATGATTTTAAATATAATATGTGGATTCTCCCTCTTGTGCTTATAAATAGTGGTTTAAATTTTTAGTAAGCTAATATTTTAAAGAAAAAAGGCCCACAGTGTTTCTGACAAAGCTGATTATAGAACATCAGAATGAGGACACACCTCTATATAAAAAATGCTTTACAGGGAGTTAAGATTTATAGAGGCGTTCTGCTGATTCATGAAGACTCAATATGGAAATTAATTTCTGGAAGCCACTCAGTGATGAAATACGTAACTTATAATGCATTTGTCTGTAAGATAAATATGTATGTTGGGATTAAAGAAAATACATGAACTTCTGAAAAAAAAAAAAAAAAAAAAAAAAAAACAAAAGGAAATTATTTCCGGATCAAAACAGGTAGTTATAAAACCAACAGGAAATGAAATGTGTATATTGAATAACTACATACTTTTTCCTAAACAGGAAACCTTTAATATTGATTTGTAACATATTTCATATGCGACTTCAAGATCTACTGACACATATATATACTATTGAGTATCTGAAATGCACCACTCTGCTGGTTCTAGTTGATTTTCAGACCCACTGCCCGAAAGAATCAAAAGGAGAGGACACAGGATGAAGAGCAGCAGAAACTCCCTTTGCTGCAAAACACCCCCGAATGTGGCAAATGGTCGGCTGTTTCTCAAAGAGGGTCATTTCAGGGCACCAGGATACAAGCATATTATAAAACCAGACTATGGCAATAACTGAACTGTGGCAATCAACTCCCTAATTAGAAAGGGAATAAAATAAAACTCAGCTGGGCCAGCCCCTACGGCACAGCATTAACTCTTGTGGCAGGGACATATTACAAGTTTGACCATAGTTAATCCGATATTAAAAATAAACCTTTATTTCATTGTCTCCCCTAAAAGCTGTTTGTATTAGCAGACAAAATATAAAGGCAGTGAAAAGCCTATGAAGAGTTAAAAATGCACTGTTAGAAGCGAATCTAAGTCCATAAGCCAACTAGTGAAATGCTGCATTTTTATCGTACATTTTAAGATTTTATGCAGAAAACGTGGCTCCTTGCATAGCAGGCACAGAACAGTGGCTAGGGTCGGGGGGGGTTGTTGTTTTTCTTTGGTTTTTTTAGTTAACATAAGAATCTGTCAATCTAATGAATACTTTTTTGAGAAAAAGCAGTTCAGCTTCAAACATTCAACAAGTGATAAATGAGGCTTTTCAAAAATAGAAGAGCCTACATGTGTTGATGAGACAATATGTGAATGCTGATGAATAAATATAATCTGCCTGAGAAGGCTAAATTTCAGCTTTTCCTCACATGAAAGTTATTTGCATTTCTACAGATGTGTTGATTTCACATGCCTTATGGAGAAGAAAATGGAAATGTTAGAAAGCAGCTTTTCCCTATTTATGTTTTAAAAAAATCACTCAGTTGTTCTGTCAGGTTCGGAGACTTGAAGCAAGTGCATGCTGTTTGCATAAAAAAGATCAGGGTTCAAATCATCAAGCTTATAATCTAAAGTTTCTGTAATTCTGGAAAAATAAGAACAATTTGTGTATTAGGCTCAGGCACATACCCCTGAGAGATGAGGACTTTGAAAACTGTAGACTTCCCTGAGACATAATGGTTCCAAACACATTCTCATAAGTTTCAGCTTTGCTAAAAGAAGGATAGCAGGTCTATAAATGTATTTTAATTCAAGAAAGAAGATTGTGTGAAAGCTCAGCATTGACACTTCTTCAGACTTTTTTTTCCTTTTTTTGTTCTGCTGGGTTCAATGGAATGCATGATGTTCAAAGGATTTTTTGCTTTTCATATTTCTTTTCTCCATCTTCTTTTCTATCTCGTAAGAAACAGAAAGAGAGAAATAGAGGAAAAGAGGAAGAGAGGACGAGCACGCTTATTGCTTTGTGGTGTACCAAATAAAGAGGGGAAAAAAGAAAGAAGAACAAACTGAAAATTTCTAAAGGGAATAAGAAAAACATTGAAAATAGATGTTATAAATTGCAGTGAAGTAGAAGCGACTACGATTATCTAAAGTGTCTAATTTTAACAACTCCTATTCAAAACCTGTGTATTTCTGGTTTTCTTTGCACATCCATACTTTTTTTTACCTTGTTAGGATGGGTTATAAAAACATGTAGCGCTAGCTAAAAGTACACAACTGCAAAGCAGCTGCATCTTTACTTTTAAGTGAAGAAATACAACATATTTGAAGCATATAACCCCTTTTCTTTTCAGGACAATTCCCAGTCACAGAGCTGGTAGAAGAGTATGTGTGGACAAGACCTCAGCATCCTGCCCGGTGGGCTCACGTAAGCTGCCTGGAAACCCCTGCAGCCTCTGCACAGTGGTGCCTCCTCCGTCAGCTCCATACCCTGCTCTGGGTGCCCACAGCAGCAGCCGGGGAAAACGGAACCTTAACATCCTACAGGTCCACGCAAAAAAAAACCATCACAAGAGCTGCCCTCCTGCCAGTCAGGATTCAGGGCAAGGAAGGAGCAACCTTCCTTGCAACCAACCCAGAAAACTGCAGAGGATAAAAAAAGGAAACAGAAATTGTTTTTTTAGTCCAGGGCTTCTCAGTCTCTGTGTTGCCTCTAGCCTTTCCAACAGGGAAGTGCTGGCTGGCACCTCATCTTTAGTTACCGACTTTATCAGTCCTCATGATTTTCTGCTGTGGTTCTCGCAGATGAAACAGCTGGGCACATCTGCATCCAACTTGCGGTCCTGGTCCCCGATCAGTGAGAGCCCACCTGTACATCCCACAAGCATCACGGGTCCCAGCACTCACCCCAGTCTAGAAGCTGGAAATCACACCACAGTCCTGCAGACCAGAGTAGCCAAGAATCGTCATTTTCAGTAATTTCAGGTAACACATTCACATGAAAATATTTTAAGATTGTGAGATGATGCGTATGCTCTAAGACAGGATGCTCATGTCTTTTGCTTTGTTGTCTCCACTGATGTTTTTTCTCATTTTATACTCAAAGCACAGTCCAAGGTGGACACCATCTTCTTGATCCAGATACATCCAGTCCCAAGGAGGAGGACATCCTCATTTGTTATGGGAATCAGTGAACACTGACAACAAGGAGGTAACAGATGATAGCTTTCTTGCTATTCTTCTCCTATTAAACTGCAATGAATAATAGTCCAGTCCATAGATATTAGCTTAGAGCCACCCTGGAAAGCTGAGGACGAACTTCCTCGTGAGACAGAGCAAGCCTCAAGTAAGTCTCCATTTTTCTTAAAAGCTGCAAACTTCCATACTATGAATATCCATGGCCATGTTACTTTCAGCATAAGTAGCCATGAATTGAAGTTATGTATTATTTTGACCTTTCTAATCTGCCGACATCACATTCTCCCCACTTTGCTTGCCTACTTGGGCTCTTCAGATCAGTGGTCTTTGTCTGACCTCTCCCTCAACCATGTACACAGGTCACCCTCTTTGCCTGCACTGCCCTTTGTAGCTGGAGATTACTTCCCCTTAATTTCATTCACCATGTCCATTTTGTAAAGTTCACATTCAACAAACCTGTTTTCTTTTAAAATCATGACAGATTGTTCTCCTGCACAGTTGTTTACTCGTGACTTCATTCATGTTTTGAACTCTCCTGTCTCTGTCTCTCAGGTGTGAGTGATCCTTAGGATCAAATCCACTTAGGCATAGTTTAAAGCGACAGTTACTCCATTGCTGCTAAAGTTGAGAAGAAGAAAAAACCTGTTGGATGACTACTCCTACCATCAATCTGATAAGAAATGTTAGAGGCGAAGGGCTCAAATACACAAGAACAAGAGTTTCTTTCACATTGAGAATTTGCTGGTCAACTCTAACTAGTTTCGAGCTCCTTCCTTACTTCTCAGGAGCGAGGACAAAGTGGCTGGGCCTTTCTAATTGCACAAAACTGTGTTTGTGATGCAAAATATTTTAGGTCCTTTATTTCATAAATTTTTATTATCTTAGCTCATCTACTCCAAGAACATTGTATCTTTTCAATGTGCCTTATTGACACCCTCTGGGTAATATGACAATTCATCATCAGCAGTTCCCTATGCCGCAGTTATGGTCTCAGTTCAATAAAACATTTAAGACATGCCAGAATCCTAGAGAAGCCCGGAATAAGAGTTCATATGATGTGCAAATATAGATTTAAATTTATGTGGCGTGCCTTTTTTTTTTTTTTACCACTATGGACCCTTGAATCCTAGCGTGCTACTGGATTCATTAACATCCATTGCCTAGGATGTACACACTTGCTCAGTAACTGCATCCTCATTTCTCTTTCTTATCTTACTCTTCAGCCTTCCGGTATTTGGATTGAAATATCCAGCCTAATTATTATCCTTCAGTACAGGAATCCCGTCAGATAAAGAAATTGTTTTAACACCATAAAACATTAAAACAGAGCAAAAAATCTGAGCCCAGGGCAGAGGTACAAAGAAGACTGTGCATGTTATTCACAGTGTTTCGGTTTCTCTGCCCTGTTACAGAATAAACATACTTTCAATAGCTTGAGGAAAGAAGGCTTTGATGCCGTAGCAAATAGGAATCAAAGATGAATTCATCATTTGTATGATTCTCTTTACAAAGATAATAAAAAGAATTAAAATGATGAAATACCAAGTTATAAGCACTGAGAGGATGCAGTAGGTTTATACGTAGTTCCAAATATTCCTTGTAATCAGTGTGTAATGAATAGTTGATTGATACCTACTTATCCATGCAATCCAGAAGAATAAAAAAATAACAAAAAACCTTTTACCACTTATACTGGAACTAACCATAAGAAGCAATTTACTGTATAGGTGAAAGATTAGCTACAGGCCTTTTTTACTTTTCTTCAAAAACTGACAATGTACAGAATATAGCTTTAAAAATTAATGTGACTGATCCTATTTTAGTGTTCTCCCATTAAACTGTACATTAATATAACAAAAAGATCATGTACCTTTGATAAAACATAGCATGCTTTCTGATTATTTTTATATATAATGTCAGAATTATTTGGAGAACAGTAAAAATGATTTAAAAGCTCTAGGCTGAAAATAAATCCGTCTGATGTCATTCCTTCAGAAGCAGTCCTTTCCTCTGCTGTTGTTAATGCTGTTACTTTGAGCAGAATAGTTCACACAGTTCGGATGGCTATCCAAAAAGGACTAGAAAATGGAGGGTTAGTGCCCAAGCAAAAAATATTTGACCATACTGAACAAAAAAAGCCAAAGGTTTTAAATGTTAAAACCCTCCCCCTCATATAAATGAGAAAACAAATGAACTTCAGATAACCTGTAAAATCGGAATAGATCAAAGGAATTCAGAGACTGTTAATAACATGCAGCTGAAAAACATCACCCTTGCCTGGTTACATTTGGGTAAAAAAACTACAGGACCTTTCCTCCACCAAGAGTTTATGGAAAAATAGCTACAGCGTATTAATTCTCTTCCAAGGAGCAAACCTTAACATGGTTAGGGAGTAAGATACTGAGTCCGTCTTCTGTGTCTCCCACAACTGCTGCAAACAGAACAACTTTTGTATGGTGAAACTTCTTGAGGACCTGCTGTCCATCTGTGCATCTCCACGCTTGGCAATAAGGAGAAAGATTAGTTCCTTATTCATGTTGTTTTAAATAAGAAAAAGGCGTAAGGTCTCTGGAACTGTGTGAATAACGCAGACCAGTCAATCAACCTTTTATTCTCTACAGTTTAAGGCCTTCAACTAAAAGTGTTTATTCTCGAAAAATACATCTATTTTTAATATGAAGTGATGACATTTTGTTGATGACAACAAAAACAGAAACAAGAATTGCTTTCCAATTAAATCCTCAGAGAGAGAATTAAACCCAATAAAATTAATATTTTTTGTCATTTTCACAGGAAGTCAGCTCTCATATTCCGTAAGAAACTTTGCTAAAGCTTTTAATAAGCTGTGAAACTGAGGTTCAAAATCGTGCAAAGGTTTTTGGTGATAAATGCCTTTAAGGTAGAGGTGTTTTGACGGTCAGCGAGAACTGACTGTGAAGCAGAGACTGCAGGGGGTAAAGTACAAACGTGCAAACTTTGATGAAATAACGTAAGAACTTTGGAATGTTCCAGGATGAAATTACTGAACCTTCTGCCTTGTGACAAGTTTTTAAATAATTGATACTGCACTGCACTTGAAGTCCAGTGTGCACTGGTATGGCACAAACCAAAGCATCGCATTCTTTCACATAATTAATTAACTCAAGACTTCCAGAATCTGAAGTTTTCTTGCTTGCTTCGTATTCTCTCAAGGGCGCCGATCTCCCCTATCAGTTGGTTATGAGGTGTGTCTTTTACTACCTCACCAATGGACTTTGGCATTAAGTCCCAAATGAGAAAGATCTAAGCATGGATCTAAGATGAATGGTTTGTATAACAAAGAAGAAGATTTAACCAAGGATTGCAAATAACCTTTTTATATTCCTAATTCTATTTTAAATATCACTTCCCTTATAAGTCTTTCTCACCTGTGAAGTGCTTTGTTCGAATAGAAATAAATAATTTAACAAGATTCTTACCGAGGAGATGGTTTGATGTCTGTTGAGAAGTCTGGGCTACAATATCGGAGATCTGATTTACAGCAAATAGGTTATCTAATACAAACTCATTACAAAAGTGACAGGATTGGAAGGGAGGAGGATGGGTCATTTCTCATAAGGAAGTGATGCATTACTGATTCTAACAATGTTAAAAAAAAAATAATCAATAGCTTTCTTATTTCTGCCTTCATCCTAGGCTGACAGATTAATAGCACTGTCTTTGTTCCACCTGTGCTACCACTTCACAACTAATCCTGAAAAACACCCTGTTTCCCTTTTAATTTGTTCCCACTTGTGTGCCACCACCCAGTGGAGATCAGTGTGGGGGTAACAATAGTGCCTACCTACCTCTGTGCCCTACTGTTCACATTCAGGGAAGAGACAGGCTGAATGCACACCTAGGCAGTCATGAAGACGGTTCAATACACATGCGATTTAAGCAAATGATCCAGCACTGGATAATTTGCTACTTGTACAGAGTTCTTCGGTTGCTCAGATGCCTACAGCAAGACAAGACATGAGGAGCCGGGCCAGCTCTATGTCAGTAGAGGTAATATGGGAGTTTAACAGAGGTTCAGTATCACGAGTTCTGGTTTAAAATATGAAATGGACTGTGTGTCACCACAATGTGAATACTAATCCAGGGTAAGGTGAAAAAATACTCTTATTCCTGTATTTTCTCAATGTCGGGTCTCATTTTACGTACGACAATAACAAATACCTGCCCAGTTGTCAGCAAGCCGCAGTCTATGAACCAGATCCTGCCAAGCGTTCTGCACTGCTGCAGCCAAAAGCCCTTTAAAATCTTAAACTAGAAGGTACCAGCAACTGTGGAAAAATTAATTATCCTACCACAAATTATACATTTGTGCTTTTAACAGAAGTCTGACTTTCTCCAGCATTTTAATCCACCTGTGTGGATGGAGGTGTTTTAAAGACTCTACACGGAAGCTGGGAGGGTATGGCCTACATTTCACAAGCCAGCTACTGTGGGAATTAGGAAAGCAGGCAAGCATGAGATGGCATTTGCAGTAAGAACAAATAGAACTCAAAAAGATAGTATGGTTTTATGTAAGACTTAATAAAAAAACCCAGCAACAGCATAAACCTAAGTTTACTGCGATCAGAAAGGTTAGAAATACTAGAAAAATTACATAACAGGCTAGTAGAATGTATGATGTCATTTTAGGTCCCTCCCCCAGCTCATGCCTTGTACTTTAAAGTACAGCAGCATTTTAGATTTGTGAGGTCAGGAGAAAAAAATACATTTGTACCATCTCCTGTTTCTTCTCCCATCTCATTGTTTTCTGTTTTCTTTGCAGTTACCTGATGAGAGATCATTAGCCTGAAAACAGAACTCAAACTTCATAATCAGGATTACAATGGGAAAGACTTACGGGGTAACTTCAGCAGAAGCTGCTTGGTTTTTTTCTTTGCAGTGACACCAAAAAAGAATTAATTTTTGGACTCATGGAAAATGAGAAAGAAAAGAGCACAAGATCATGACTGGAAAATGAGCACTTGAAAAAACTGGACTTTGTTCTTCCACAAAAAAAATCTTCAAATGATAGAAACAGAAAACCATAAGTGAAGTTTCTCTGAAAAAGAGAAACCATACCTGAAGAAGAACAGAGACGAATCTGAAAGAGGACCATGTGTTTCCTGTGCCTACTTAAAGGAGGGAGGAGTGAAGCAGAGAACTCAGGTTGATGGCAAGTGGAGCTCAAGTAAGTGCTTGAGGGTAAGTGGTCAAACGCTACTTGAGATGGGAAAAGCTGCATAATGTTTCCCTTTAATAAATATCCTGTAAGTCTGGAGATTAATTTTTCCTTCTCACTATAAACTTGTTCACCAGGCAAGTATTTCTCCTCTAATAAAAATTAATACACGCTAAGTCTCCAGTGAGTGCAGTTAAACATCATATATTACAATCAATGCACCACCCCCCCACTCAATACTGTCACTGAAACCAAACTTCAACATTTTATATTAATGCAATTTAAATAAGCAATCAACAGCATATAGTAATGCTAAATCCAGGGGATGAGTCACCATATAAAAATGATTTCTTTTTTTTCACAGAGAGGAAAGATTAAGTATATCTTTAGTGACAGAATCATGAGAATAACTTAACCATCAAGTTTAAACAAAGCGCGCATACATGAGACATCGCATAGCGATACAAGATGGGGCCAGTGGGTGATTCAGAGGACTGCGTATGGGGAAATACACCAAAATGGGGATACTGCCAAAGAACTGACTGTAAAGGGACTGATCATCCCTTTATGTACAGGTCTGAGTATAAGGTGTTTGCAGAAGTTTGTGGAGACACCGCAGGTTACAGCTACAGAAATGGTTTTGGCACAGCCCCAAATGTTTCCTGTTCCAATTAAGTATGATGAACCATTAAAGAAGATCTGTAGCAAGTCACTTGCCTAAGGAGAGGGTCAGGATAGGATCAGGATGTGACTTTTTCCCCTTATGTTCCTTTTCACTTTGAGAAGAGTTGCTGTGGCTACCAAAATGATGAAGAAAAAAGATTCTAACGGGCAAAATGCCTGGAGCTCGTGAATTACAGAGAATTCCATTGACTTTCCCAGTCATTAGAGAATGATGATGAGACTGAGGGGGGAAACTGAAAGAAAACTCCCTGTTGCTATCAACCGGCTGCTATCAAGCAGCGAAGATGGCAGCACCACTAAGAGAAAAAAATACTAAAACGTTGCTAAATTTTGATACTGAAATTTGATATAAAAACCCCAACAACAACAAACCCACCCAAACGCAACAAAGAACAGGAAGCAGCATTTTACCTGTTTCCCAGTTTTCAGTGCCCTGGGAGCAGATCCCTGGTTCGGTCTTCTCCTGTTTGTGCACCAGAGACTCCCAGGTTTGGTCCATTGCTCCCTTCTTCTCACCAGGGCCGTTCCTGTCTGAGCTGCGCCCAGCTGGCTGTTAGGTCAATATAATATGCCTGAGCATCTCTCTCTTGTACCCTTGAATTTTTATATCAACTTGAAATAAAAAAGATGGTTAATACAAATATTACGCAACAGTTAGAAGCAAATGAGTAATACCCTTAATGAAAGCAATCAGCGGTAAGTCAGAAAGCTCAGTAGGCATTTATATGGTATGTACGCCAGAGAAGGATTTTCAGATAGGGGAAACTAAAAAGAGAAAATACTATTCATTATTAGTATTTTTACAGCAGTTTGGGGTGGGGGTGGCATGTGGAAAAAAAAGCCCCAAAAGAAAGCTGTTAATGAAGCCGGGGCTGGGGCGCGGGGCAAACTGTACATCTTCGGGCTTCACAGCTCCCTGAATTAACTTGCTGGGGAGAGGAAAAAGAAAACCAAGGCATCTCCTGTGCTGGTTCTGCAGGCGCAGAAAACAGACCAGAGTCCTCATTCTGATAATTTCCATCAATTTTCTCCTGAAGAAGTAAATAGTGGTGGTCTGAAGGTCTTGACGTGAAGTCTAGAAGATGAGAGCAAAGGCCTTTCCCTTGTCCATGTAATTTTTAAATTGCACAGTTCCTCTTCATCTTGTGTGATAACTGTTATGCATCTTGGTTAGACTTAGCTGGTCACTTCGTCCTCCCTACACATTGAACCAGTGCGATCTGAGCATGGGTAGTGCCGCTGCTTCCCTCTGTTCCCCTTCCAGAATGTCGAGATCTCAAAGAGCTCAAATGATATAAAACAAAAAAGCCAAATCCTGATCTAGTTATAAGCAGTATAAATCCCACAGAAATATTCCCAAAGCTTTTATAACAATACCTGAGTTCAAGGTGGAAAGACTTAAGCAAAAATCCACTGTCTTCAGATGCCAAAACCTACACTACTTGATAAATAGGGATTTAGTTCCAATTAACAGGTTCAGAAGTAGGATGATTAAAGAAGAGAGAGCTCAGAGAATAATCAGCACTAATTATACTAATGCTGCTAGTGTAATTAATCAGTTTTGCATCCTGCAAAATTGAGATAAAGAGTTATAAGATTTAGAGATGAAAAGTCGCTATGTAGAAACTGTGGATGGTCATTATCCAAAATAACACGCAAACGCCAACTGCGCTTGGGGATGCTTTTTCTTTTGTCCCCTTTCTCCTGGCCACTAGAGGAGAAAGCTGCTCTGCTCTCCCACTCCTCAGCCTGTGACTGGGAGAGCGGCCACAGGAGCCTCTCCCGTGCCAGCCATGGTTGGTCTTGCCCTGTCGCTCGCGCTCACATTTTCCTCCTACTGAGACATGGCCATATCCCTGTCTCCTAGCCAGAAGATTGAGGGCAGTGATTCTGCCTGTCTGCTACGCTCTCGTGAGACCCCTTCTGCAGTGCTGTGTCCAGCTCTGGGTCCCCCAGCATCAAAAGGACATGGACCTGTTGGAGCAGGTCCAGAGGAGGCCAGGAAGATGCTCAGAGGGCTGGAGCACCCCTGCTGTGAGGACAGGCTGAGAGTTAGGGGTGTTCAGCCTGGAGAAGAGAAGGCTCTGGGGAGACCTTGTGGCCTTTCAGTACTTAAAGGGGGCTCCTAACAAAGATGGGGACGGACTGTTTAGTAGGGCCTGTAGCGGTAGGACAAAGGGTAATGGTTTTAAACTAAAAGAGGGTAGAGGGGAGTTGGACTAGATGACCTTTAATGGTTCCTTCCAGCCCAAACTATTCTATGATTCTGTGATTCATCTCAAAGCCACAAAGCGGGTTCTTGGCCACACAGTAAACCATGTCTCTCCATGACTCCTCTTTTTTTTTTTCCCCCCTAACAAAACTGCCCATCTGTCACCTATTTTATACTGTTCTCTCTCCAGCTACAGGGAATAGCATGCTCCAGGAAAATTCAGATTACATCCAAAAGAAATTTTCATTCCCTGGTTTCACACTTCAGATCACTACGAGCTGTCCTAGCAGAAAAAGTGGGAAGATGGAGAAAGCAGAAAGTCCCGCATCAGTCCATAACACATCACAGAAATATTGTAAGTATCCCAGACACTTAAAATATCTGCAGTAACCTAAGAGGACAAATAATATTAACCTAATATAGGCGTTCATACCCATATCTATGCACTCAAAGAACTCATGTGACAGATTTGTTTTTTATGAAGCTATTTTTCAAGAGCATATAAAGTTCTCTTGCATGATGCACTAGTAAAATAAACTATAAAAATAATTTTACAGCAATATGAAAGCTACAAATCATAATGACAGAAATTCATGGACTTATCTTTGTCTAACGTGCTGTCCTTGAGTCCTCCTGTTATGCTTACAGAGCAAATAGTCTTAAATAATCTGTGATTCTACATATTAGCTGTATAGTGATGTTTGGCATAATGGGTGAGTAAATAAAAACTGTTCATCTCAATTGTTTTTCAACATTAGTTTTACGTTGCCTGGGCGCCATAAGTTTAAGGAGTATCCTCAGCATTAGTTCAAAGTAGTTTTTGTGATTTAATTTTATATTTATGTCTTTACTCAGCTGCAAGAGATTTTTCCAATAAATAAAGAGAGTGGCTATGAATCTTACATTACGGCTTTAAATTCTTGCAGCAGACTACGTTTTTAGGGATGCAAAGGCTGGCGCTCATGGGCTCTTTCACGATAAATATATCACTGTCCGTCTGAACCCCCTGGTGGAAATATGGCTTCAATTTTTTTCTTAAAAACATGGATCAATCATTGTTGCCCTTGCTTATTCTTTTCTGTCAAACGCTTCAAACGTGTTGGAGTATCTGTAGAAAGTTTGAGAAGCGCTTTCGGTACACGTCTTCCAATCCTATTGTATAACGTTCAACTTCAGTGCAGCTCTTGCTCGCCTTCTATCTTTTGAGATATACAAGGAGCTGCTCCGCACTTAAAGATGATTAATGATGATCCAACAAATTCAACAGACTTTATAAAGTAATATAAGGTCCTTTCTTGCCTGCAGAATACCCTGCGATCAGGATCTAACAGCTCCCAGTGCCATTGGGATGTAGGTTATATATTCTGCATCCCTGGAAGAAAGCAGTGAATGTCCTACCAGTAGATACAGGGGAAAGAAAAGCTATAGGTTTACACACTAAATTAGCTTATTTTTCCACTTAAATTGATGTTAGTTTTGTGCTTGGGACTACAGTGTTATTAAAAACATTTTGCAGAATAATTTCAGAAACTTTGTTTTACTGCACTGGCTAGAAACATTTTTTCTGTGCTTAGTGGATATATTCAGGGTTTTTTTGTTAGATGACTAACTCTTCCTTACTAAAGAAGAAGGCAATTCCAGACCAAGAAGACCTGGAAATCCCGTAAAAGTTAAACACTAAATTCTTTAATGTGGTATTTGGGTCTTGCCCACTAGTAACGAAGGAGAGCCAACATCTTTTCTAATGTCTGTGTCTCTTACCAGAGTTATATCAACCCTTGCAGGTGGATTGCAACACAACTCTTAAAATTCAAGAAGTTTGTGACTCACTGAAAGGAAATTGCAAAGGAGAGAAAGGCAGGAGGAGTGAGCTTCCCCTCATGCTACTTTAGCTTTTTCGTCAGTGACACACTCACGTCTACCTGAAATGTAACGTGTGGAAACGGCTTTGATCCTTTTCTCTCTAATGATCTGTTCAGTTAGCAACCTTGTCATGAAAATGAGACACTACTGTCTTGTTAACGCTCACCTTATGGAAAGAGGTATTCTTTGAATGAAAGCATCAAAGATGTTCCTTAATCTGCTTTATGGGAAAGTCTATTTTATGGCTATGTACACTAAAAAATTGCAGTATTTCTAGTTATATTACTGCATAGCTGAAGGCAGCACAATATAACCCATCACTGATTGCCTGGACGGCCTCAAAGATCCCAGAAATTGACAAAACCTATTTTCAAAGCAACATCATCAATATTGGCTTTGACAAGTAAATGCTGCCTTATTCTCAAGAAAAAACTCAGACTGATTTATTCATGACATTTCTTTGGACTTAATAAAAAAAAGCCCCTACAACATAGTGAATAGGAACCAAGCAGCCTTGTGATGCACAGACACGCGTAAAATAATAATAAAAAAAAAATAAAAAAAAAAAAAAGAGCCCTGACAGAAAACACTACCAAGGGCTGGTGGCTAGACTATACCAGACTTGAGTCCAAAGGAGTAGGGCCTGGGGAAGCGCTGGGCAGTGATTTCCACCGGGAAACCGAGTTAATGCTTTCTCCAGTATTTGACGGGAGAAGCTGACACGGAGCCAGGTGCCCGGCTCAACAGGAGAGCAGGAGCTATTACCCCATCACACCCTGCAGACATGTCCCTTTCCCGGTTGTTCCCGAGCTGCAGGCTCTATCCACAGTCAAGGATCTGCATCTAGCAACACGAAAGTAATGGTGGCTTTTCTTGGGCAGCGCTGCATGGGACCAGAGCAGTCACTCACCTTACTGCGTGGAGACTCTGCCTGGTTTCTAAGCGTGCCCCTTGTGTGTCCTTGTCCCTGCAGCAAACACGAGTATTTCAGCACCCCTGTCACTCCTTCTGGCTCAGCGGCAGAGGGAAACACTGATGTAAAACATCATAAAACGTCAGCAGCAAGTTGCAGAAGGCAAATACAAGCTCCACAGCACCTGGCGCCTCTGCAGGTTTTCAACAGGCCAGCAGAGGTGAAGATCTGGAAAGGAAAGACAAGACTTTTGGTAGCTTGCCTTGTCTGAGCCAGCCTTGTACAGCCCAGGCTGCCTCAATTCATACTGCAGTGACAGATGCTAACATCTATCACAGGTGTGTGGCATTTTTTAATGTCCAGACATGCCACAGGTGGCTGCGATCATCAGCTAATGGGACAGCAAGAGCCCCATCTGCAGCCCTTCATAGCCTTCCATCCCTGGCCGCAGCAGTGCTGGCTCAGGGCACAGCAAGGCTTCCCAGCAGCTCCACATGCGACGATGGGGCAGCTCGTGCCGCTTGTGAACAGCTGGTAAAAGTGTATGCAGGGACATTTGGCTGGGCAGACAAATGGCATCTTCGTACGCCATGATGTGGCTGTTGCTGATGGGATACTTGCTGCAACAAAACCAGAGTAGAACTGGGAAGAAATGACAAGGACGTTAGTGGATTTTTATGACAGTTTTGTTTTACTCAGCATCAGTCTCAAAAAGCTGATACTGCACTGGTTAAGTGCACCATAACTTGAAAAATATCATGTAAGCATAGAAGTACTCAGAATTCCAGTTCCAGGCTGTTCACGGGCTAACCAGAAACATTTCTAAAACAATTCACATTAGCAAAAAGCATACTAAAAATCATAGTCTGTGGGGGGGTGTTTTATGAATGATAAAAAAATAAATTAATGGCATGAACTTCTTGCTGTGAACTGCTTGCCTGCTTCTAGCTGCTAACTAGCAGATGTTCACATCTGAACCCGCTGTTTTGCACATATTGCCCTTATCCAGTGAGCTACTAATATAAACGAGCAACCACAATACAGTAATCTATAACTGAAATATTAGTTAACTACCGGCTACTCTAAACATTATGTGGCAGCGAGTATAGCCAGAGAAGTAAGGTAGCTGTGGAAGTCCAGACAGGTATCTTTTATTTTGTGCAAAAGAGAAAATGAGTACTTGATAACTAAAATTTAAAATATGATAAATTTTCTGTACTGCCCTGTAAATGTCTGTACTTTTGATTTTGATAATACAAAGAATGGGAGACAGTATTCCGTATTAATCCACATCGTATCTCTATTCTGTTAGGCAGGGTGTTCTCGTATGGAGCCCATTCTACTACCCAGCCCAATCACTACCCAACCAATTTCCAGGACTGCATGCCCCAGCTGCAGGAAAGCAGGATTACACAAAAGACATCCTCAGAACTATTTTTGAAAATAAACCTGATTTTGAATGCTGAAGAAAGGAGAGGTAATAACTGAATGTCTACTTGCAAATGCTCTCAGAGAACAAATACAGATATGCCAGTGGCATATGATGTTAATGCATAAATACGAATGCCAGTACGTAGATATAAACAAAATTGTCGTTGGTATCCCCCCAAGTGGCTATAATTCCGTGAGATGTCTGTATTGAGATGTAAGCGACAGCCAGGTGGGATGACAGGCACTGGCAGACGAAGCACACAAAATTTCAGGTGCTGGCTCTGCCCTGCTGGTTTGTGGCTACAAGCCCTTGCTGGGAAAGGTCCAACATGCAGCTGCCATGGTTACAGCTCGTCCTCTCCCCTCGAGATGGCTTCTTTTCTGCATGAGGTACAGCTGGGGGAAATGCTCAGACAGGATACAAAATGAGTCTTTTCCTCCCTAAATCCATGTCCTTGAGTACAAAGCAAAGCAAGCTTACGCAGACACCTGACTGTACTGCTGCCTCCTGGCCAGGACTGAGTAAAACTCCTTTTAGCGCTCCATTCAAAGGAGCAAACCGTAACAAGAAGTTTGTTATACATGTAACGCTTAAATAACTTACATTCCTTCCAGAAATAAAATGGCTTTTGTGGATGGTCACTTTGCACAGATTTTCCAAGTATCTGTCGCAGCACCTAAGACAACTGCTCTCAGTTTGAATGCTTGCAATGCTTGTTCGTATAAGCCGGTCAAAAAAACCCCAGCAACAAACATGCACCTTTCCCACATAATAACTGATTTCTTACCAGACAAAATTTACGTACATCCTAAAAGCAAGCAGTTTAGTGATATGCACACAGATATAAATTTTTAATTATAAGAAAGTTGTCATGAATAACATAATGACTAATTACATTATTGAAATTATAAGAAATAGAAAATAGATGTCAGTTTATGTACTCGTTGACTTAAAATCTGTTCTCAGTTAGACCTATAAGGAGGACAGCTGCTGTAAGGGTCCAATGAGGGCAGATTTTAGATCACATAAATTTAGATTTTTTTTCCTCTTAGCAACTTAATAATCATCAAATTATATAACAAATCTGTAAACCAATTTACCAAATGTCAGAAGGTGCCCTGATTAAAATACACACATCCCCTGGAACGTGCCATATTCACAAATTAGCCATGTGTTATTTATAGCTCCTCGAGGCACAATAATGAAGAAAGTAGTAATGAAATCTGAAAGCCTGAATATCTCCCTTATGTTTGAAAGCAAATCCCATGAGACCCATCTGTAGTCCAAACTGGGGAAAAAATATATTTTCTAAAACAAACAAAAAACCTACAAACACACTCTCCTGCCTTCATAGTTTTGTATTTGGCATTTCATTTTTAAAATGATTTAAGCTGCAGGTTAAAATCCCACCATCCTCTTTGCTGACACACATTCATTTTATCAAAATGATTCTGTGAAATTCCCCCGTAATTTTTTGTTCTCCAACACCACCAAGTGGAACCCAAATGACTGAAAAAAAAGACAGATTCCTCTTTATGGGTGCATTTTCTGCTTGCAGACCCAAAGTTCCATGGTATGCCTCGTTCTCCCAGCAAGCTCAGCTTCCTTCCCTGCCCAGCTGCTCTGCTGCCCCTGCCCCTTCATGGGAAGACCACGGACACCTTTACACCTATTTCTGTCCAGGGAAGGCTGAACTTGCATGCAGATCAGTTCCTGCTGCCGGTTCCCACAGTGATGTTATTCAGGGTGTCAACTCAAAACTCTGATCGCTTCAACCGTCCTCTGAGGCACTGAAATCTCGGTTTCCATCGCCATGGGTGGTGGCTGGTAGGGCCTTACTGATCCTGGCTCAGGTCCTTAAGGCATATTTACATCTACTCTGCAAAACCCTTGCTTCCTTCTTCAGGTAGAGACACCTGGTTCAACGTACCATTTTCAACATCCGTATGTTAGCATTTTTCAGGCCTTCGCTATGCTACCTCTGCCCACTTCCCGCTCTCCCCAGCACTGACTTTTGATTCTCTCTACTTTTGTCCTGTATTTTTTCTGTTCATCATTGATCAGAACTGTTATTCTGCTTCTCATGGAAGTTTTTCTTCTTAGAAATCATGTATGAATATTCTTTTTTCTTCTTTACTTATGGTCATATATACATGTGCTATATCATATGCAGAAAAACCTTTTTGAAACATATGGTAATTACTGCACTGAAATATTTTACAGTCATCCAATTTGATGCAGTCAACCTGTAGCATTGTTAAGATGCAATTAATTGATCATGTTGCAACATGAGTGCATAAGCAGAAAGCAAGGATAAACGAAGGAGACAACCTCTTTTTTTGGCACGTGAACCGATCCCCAGGAATGCACGGTGGATTTGCCTTTTTTTCCTGATGGATGCCAACGCTGCAGAACTGCCAAAAATATTTGAAGGTACATCGGAATATTTAAGTGTGTCTTTAATGCTTGACTGATAAAATAATCAGTATCACTATCTTTAAACCCCCCAACTCAGTAACATCGGCCTCCTACCCTAGGCCTTTCCACAGGAGCCTTCCCCCATCCATCCCCCCACCTATATTCCAACAACAAAACGAACAACAGAGCCTCCCCCCTGAAACTGCTTTTCTTGTCTCTGTCCTCCTCCTTCCTTTGACTGACTTTTTCCCCTCTTTCTTTTAATTTGCCTCTCTCCTCCCTTGCATTTGTTAGCTATTTTCTTGGGTTGCTACAGAAATTATTTCAGGCAGTTGAAAAGCTCTTGGGGGTGTCTGAAGGGGCGAAAAATCACACTAAAAGCCAGGAGTTGCATCTTCATATGACTTTTGCAGACCTGACTCTTTGCCAGAGGGTTAGCAGATGGGCGTGTGTTGCCAGAACATGTTTTGAATTTAAACAAAATTACATTGGCTCTTGCTGGGCTGCTGCAGTAGCACAGTCACCTCAGGAGCCATTTCTACCTATGCACTGTGTCCAAAGGTGAGCGGTGTAGAGGTTTAATTTACTTGATTTAAAACTTCCCTCTATGTAAGAAATGTGGATAATAGAAAAAAGCCTAAAAAAAATATGAAGTAGTTTGCATCTTCCTTAACCTCCTTTTCTGCAATTCTTTTCACCTGTTCTTTATTATTCTGGCTTTTGAAGAGCTCCAACATAGATGGTTTTGAAGTATTTCTAATTAATACAAGCTTCTGACCTTTGCTTTTGAAGATAAATGTGTAGCTGTAAACCGCAAAATAACAAAAAGCAACCCCCGAAATATTTCTGGGCCTATTGGCTTCAACCACAAATACAAAGCAGGAGACTTCCATGGGGAAAAGCCTCCAGAATATGGTTCCCACGGAGAAGCTGTAGCTGAGCACAAAACCTTTGGGTTTGGGGTTTTAAAAACGTATGGGTATTTTAAGCTAAAAGCAGACTTAAGCCACTACTCCATTTTGGACTGAGTAGTGTACAACTTGTGGGTGCTCTAAGCCTGTGGTTATTGTCCCTTATGGATGGACGGTGTCTTAGCAAAACCAACTTCGTCAGCGCTAACTATGCAGCAAGGCCATTAACTACAGCAAGCTGTAGTCAGTGGGAGGACTTTACTTAGGTCAGACACGGGTTCAATACAGGGGGTTTCTGTCACGGGGGAGACCTCTTAGGGCTGTCTCTCCACCCGTTGCTAATAAAGGACTTTTCGTGCTTAGTTTCAGAGCTGCTGGATGGGAGACTCCCAGTTCTCCCTCTGGGAGACCTTTGTGCAAGCTAAGGTCAACTTAGCCCTGTCGAGAAGAGTTGCGTTTCTGGCATTTCCCTGCCTGCCTCCCCCAGGGCCAATTTCTTTTCATGACTTCAGAGGTGTCAGGGCAATGTGCACACATTTGTTTGTGTTGAGATTTCACACTGAAACATGTGACCGGCTCTATCAGCTTCTGGAAGAGAGAGTCATGTCCTGGCACAGCACGTGAAGAAACCTTCCAAATTCTGTTTTCAGCAAGGGATAGGGGAGTCTTTCCAGAGAGAATCCCGCTTTCCAGGAAGACCCTTCATGCCTTTTCTGGCCTTTGATGCCATCACACAGACGTACTGTATCCTGATGGCTCGCTCCATGTCGCATGCAACCATGCCCCAAAGGGCCCTGCCCGCATCAAGGCAGCCTGGAAACTTCTCCCCCAAGAATACCCATCGAGGCATCGATGTGGGGATGACCGTAAATCAAGAAACGCAGTCAGGGACCTATTCTCGACTTCAAACTGCCTGTGGCATCATTCAACATTGTGGTGTTGGCAGAGACAGTAAGTCTCTCTTTTTATGGAGAGGTCAGAGTTCAAGTATCTTAACTTCAAGTTTTAAATTATCATCGTAAAACCATGCTTTTATTATTTTGTTCATTCCAGAATGTAATTACCTTTTCTTTCCAGGACTGAATGGAGATGCTAGGTGGTAAAGATTGTCTTTTGTTAGCAGAAGCAGACTCTATAGGCTATTGTGTTGTTAATTTTGCAGTTATCTCGGCTTCCTTAATATCATTTAGCTATTTCTTTTCTTTATGGGTACCTTATTCTGCTTGGTTCTGTTTCACTTTGAACCTCCATTGATGTTGAGGATTTAATGCATTTTTTATCATACTGTGGAAAATGATGATGGAATCTTTGTGCAGACTCTCTGGCGACAGAAAGAGGTTATTATTATCGTCCCCTTTACATTGTATCTCCAGAAATCTATGCACATGCTTTGTAGCCACCCACTTTGCGCAGGAGTATGAAGAAATCATTTTGTTTTATTCACTAAAAAAGCACTTCTAAAAGATGTTTCTTTATAATTGTCATTTTTAAAATTTGTGCATGTTTAATACATTGCTTTTAAAAGGGACTTGAATGGCTTGCTCCAGTTATACATACCTTACCGCTCAGGCTGCTGCTTAGCTCGAAGGTGAAACCGTCCAGGGTGAAATCAAAAAGTCTATGAATGTAGAAGGAAAAGAATTCCATTCGCTGAGGGCAGTGATGAAAGAGCCCCATTTGCAGTCTGTACCGGTCAGCCAGTTACTCCGTTTCTGGCATTTTCAAGGATGCGAAACCCACCCAGGCTTACTTTTTACCCCAGTCCACCCAAGCCTCGATCTGTAAAGGCAGAGAAGAAAGAATGAGCTCCTTTCCCCCCCTCTAGACAGTTTCCACACCTCCGTTAGTTCACACTGCTTTTTATCTGCTATCTTGACGTCTCAACGATCTATGGCAAGAACAGCAACTATCCAAATTAAATGGCGATTGACTAAAAGTATTCAGAAATATTTCTATGCAAGCGCCAGGTTCATTCAGTGTATTCCAGCCAGCCATGCAGCCATTCCCAATTTACACAGGAACAGCAGCTGGATATTAAGACATAGTTGTGATAGCCATACGTTGTCCATACGCTCGCTTTGAGAAGCTGGAGAGACTTCTGTCTTTGAAACAGGATTAAATGAAAATAGCAGAAGAACTAAAAATGCTGTCTAGTGAATCTGTTTGCTTATTATGCTCTGTATTCCTACAAATCCACTTTGCAGTCAGGACACATGGGGTTTGAATAATTTTCTGCCGTTACATTTTCCCTGCCGCTAAAAAGTAACATGGTGATGATTTTCAATAAACAAATCTGCTCTTTTCTCTCCAGGTTTCTGTCCACTCTGAATGCATTTGCGACACAACATTGTCACCGGGGAAATGAAATAAAGCCAGCAATCCACATTCCTGAAAACCTAAGAAGCGAAGCTGGCCATCTTTTTGAAAAACTATATGAGTGAAAAAAAAAACAAAAATCACCATTGTGTTCTTAAGACATGCAGTACAAATTAGGAGTTAAGTGAAAAAGGGACTTTCATACTGAGACTGTCTCCAGTTACCATTCTTCTGAGCATGCCTTTATCAATTTTGCACCAAGCTCTTCCTCCTGAGGATGTTCTCAGGCCAAAATTTAGAAGGTAACTGACAAAATGCAGGCGGGTCAGAATGAAACGAATCACAAAAAGAGCCTATGGAAGAAGCCTTTTGAAATGTAAGAAGGACCCCTGGGCCATATTAGATTCTCGTTTTCTCTTTTTCATTCCTATTTAATTCTCTTTTATTTAGACAGCAATTTCTGTTCCCCTTCTTTGAATCTACGCGACATGCAAACTCTGTTTGGGTGTGGATAGGCGAAGCATAATCGTGTATTAGATCTGCTGAGGCTGGGATGCACATCTGTAGGAAAACACGTATTTTTATAAATTACACACAAATACTACATTCAAAAAACTCACGATGGGTGAAACAGATCGCTCCCATCACCAGCCCGGCCCATTGCTGTGTTAGGACCCCTTGGAAATAGTGCTCTGAGAGCACAGCTATGACACGAATTAAATAGAGTTTCCATTTTAACATAAGGCCTCAACGATGCAGTGAGAAATATCTGTCATATTCACTACAGGCGTTTGAAAAAAACCTCTTTCTTGAGTCTATTACCTTCACTTTTCCAGATGCTTTTAGATTATGTGTTTGAAAAGAGCAACACTTCCTTCCAGCTGCAGCCCAAAAGAACAACAAAATAATTTCCGAAGAAAAATCATATCTATACATCCTCTTCACGCCTTTTTATTCTGTGTATTCTTCCTTTCAGGCAGTGACAACAGCTGTAAGTGAAGCAAGTAGGAATTACCTCTCCTGCAGTAAAAACCCACCTCATCCATCAAAACCATACTGTCGCTTGCCCATATATTGTATACTGTTAGTTTAATAGTTAGGTAAATATTGCGGTGTCTGGATACTACAGAAAAGTCTACTTTTTAAAATGCACACAATAATAAAAGACAGTAATAACACTAGGAACTAACACTTTTAAGGAAACCCGGGCCCTATAAACTCTCTTGGCTTTAGGCGCTATTATGGCCTCAGCAGAAATTGGCTCCGACACCAGTGAAAAAGGACTCGGCGTCCCAATTCTTGAAATAAAATCACTAAACAAGACTGTCGCTTTCACTTCAATTGGACTGACTCGTGAGAAAATCCCACGTAGGAGAATCTCCCTGGAAAATGTAAACCAAGAGTTTGTAAAATATCAGCTATAACAGCTATAGTTACTATTTCTATTAAAGATTATCAATATTTCTATTAAAGATCATCTGGAGAGAAATCAGGATCTACCGCTGAATTATATTTAGACCTTCACACCTAGATATCTAGGCAAAAACGCTTGCTCAACAGGAATTTTTCCGTAACTCCAGTGGAACCAGGATTTCCCAATGAATGTTTTAATTCTCAGGGTATCAACGGCGAGCACATCACTAGAAATAACGTTAATGATTTTCAGTGCAGTTTAAAAATAATTAGGGGCAGACCAGTTGTCCAAGTTACATGCTCATGCTAGAAAAGACTGAGGAAAATCATGCAAAGCTTTATAACCTGAGGGGAGAAAAAGAAAACAAGCGTAGGGGTGAGGTCTAAATCAAATATGAAGCAATCTATATTTTCCATTAAAGCCATTGTGAAATTGGCCGTTTTGCAAAGGTCTTGATTGAAAACCATGTGAAAGTTAATGGCTTTGGCTCAGATGATCCTCAGCACTCAAATAAGAAACAAGGAGAAAGCAGACCCACAAAAACAGAACAAAAAACCCCCAACACATACAACATAAAAGAAACAAATAGCTCTCGAAAACAGTACAAGTAGCCTTGTTCCCACAACTAGAGGCAGATTCAACAATGCAGATTCTCATTATAATTTCAGCACTTCATTTCTTTTTTTATGAATAGCTTATCAGTAAGATTTACCAGTATTGTTTCAATATGCTGAAAACTTTATTATCTATTCTTTGACATTTGGTATTTTTCTAATTCTTTATTTTTAATAAAAAGCAATAGAGAGGAGTACTAAAGACTTCATTTTTTAATGTGGCTGATTTGAAGGCTAATTAGCACGTTCATATCTGTCAAAAAATCTAATGTCTTTTGTATTCCTATTTCTGGGTTCTTTTGTGGTCACTTTAATTAAATTTGTTGATAAAATACTTGACAAATGAGGAGAAAAAAAACCCAAAACATGTAATAGTTTAGGTTTGGTTTTTCAAAGGCAATTAATAGTTAGCATCCGTTAAACTCAAGACGGAATTGGCCAAATAATTTTCTAGGTTTTTTTGATGTTATCCTTAAAATTTTAGCACGTCTTTGAATAAGAATAGTCTGGAAAGAACAAGGAGTAGTCGTGATCCAAAACGGTTTCCTCTCTTCTTCTCCCCAAAAGGAAGAAGCAAAAAAAATAAAATTATTGAGATGCTGAATAACAGAAGTTCACAATTTAAAAGGCTGCTGACAACCCTCTTACGGCGGGCGCTGTGTTTCAGCAGCTATGATTTCAAGAGTGAGCAAAGTGGGTCATAAACGCTACTGATAGCCGAAAATTAGGAGATGAAGAACACTTCAGAATGTTTAAGTGTGGTAGGTATGATTACAGCAATCAAAGTGCTACCCCATTTTGCTACAGTTTATCTTGAACAGCAAGGTTAAAAAAAATGGCAAAAAAAAAAAAGGTATATGATGCCAAATTGTGCAGGATGTATAAACGTCAGAAACGGTCCTGACAGAAGCCTACACAGGCAGTTGACCCAAAAGGCAACAGGATATCTGTCTTGTTTTGTACTTTCAGCCAAAAAGATTCTTGCTGCCTTTTCAGGAGAAGTTTCACTCCTACCTTACAGTCTGAAGTAATCCTTTGCCGGGTTGGTATTGTGGACTGACCTGTCTCTCTCAAAATATCCATGAAAAAAAATAGTGTTTGCAAGGATGTTTGTATATGTAATTCACTGGCCTGTAATGACTATATATAATGGTATATATTGACATATGACCAGTAAAACATTGCGACGTTTGTCCTAAGACCTGAATTTGGTCTCATGACCATGAAATACAGTCTCTGTTGCTCCAGAGAGTGAACGTTACTGAGGTACGTACATATACTATATAAGGTGTGGTTTTTCCTCTTCTCTTAAGCTGTTTTTGACATCTTTTCTCCTTTCCCCACTTCAGCTTCCTGCACAGCTTCACAGCAGATGTTTGTGCTCTTGATCCTTCTTAGGGCAATTGCTCCTCAGTCTGGGGCCGTGGCTGGTACCAAGGGCTCCAGGGTGAAGCTGGCAGTAAATGCTGTCACCTCTTTCCTCTCCTCTGAAAACCTCCTCGCTGAAGATGCAACATCTCCAAGGATCATCACATAAACCTCACTCCCTTCCCTACGAAGTGCAAAACAACTCCATAAATACACAGTGACACAAACATTAAAAACTCCAGGAGAGCCATCCACAAAGAGATCTCCTCTTGCGGCAGAGGACAAGAGAATAAACAATAGATGACAAATGTTAGGTCATTCTCATCTTAAGCCAACATAACTCCATGCTGCCGCCAAACATGAATCCTCTCTTCCTTTTGTCAGCTGAATCTGCAAGCTCATCCCAATTCATCAGGGAGCTGCTAATGGACAAAAAAGTGGTTCAACAATATATAAAGTGGGATATGTTAAAGGCACTAGAAAACAAACAAACAAAAAAAGGCCACAAAGAAGAAAACCCCACCCTAGTATTAGCAGTAGTACCCAATGCAGATTAAAAAGGCAAATAAACAAAATTAACTTTGGGTGTTTTTAATCCTAATGCGTAGGGATGAGTTCAGCATGAATGTCCACATGCCTTGTTCACTATCCCGTAAGCTGAAAGGATATGGAATAAAAATAAAGTCTCGCGGCAAATAATTAAGACAAAAACTACAGACCCAGAAATGGGTCTGAATGAAAAAACACGAATTAAATGAAACAGTCCCGTGCGGTTAGGAAGCAACTAAACTACATTCTCAACGTCTTCCAGGAGTGGAAGGTAAATCGGCACAGGCATGTGAAGCTCTCAGCTGAAGATGTGTACTCCAAGCACAAAAGTTAATTGGCAGCTAGCTGCTTTGCAATAGATTTAAAGATTTTAAGACCCAAAGGGATCACCGTGATCGACAGATTTGACCTTCCGTATAACAGAGGCCAGAAAATGTCATGCAGTAATTCTTACTTCAGGTCTAAAAACTTTTAGGATAAAGTAGAATATATATTCAGCTAAGGTATCCAGACCCAGCTTTCAAGATTTAAAGAGATGGAGTGTTCATGGGCAGCCTTTTAAAAGATCTACCTGCCCTTATTGCTAAGGAGGTTTGCCAAATAACCGGTTTCAATCACTTTTTGTTCAACAGAGTTAGCTACTGCTATTTAACCCCAGCTTTTTATTACAGTCTTCATTTTCTGTAAGCATCAAAATATAAAGTTTATGTTCAAAAGTGAAATAAATAATGCAATCAAATTAAACTTCACGAAAAGGAGGCACTCAGCAGCGCGCATCATACAGTTCCAGGGTGTTTCTGATTGACCCTGTCTAAGAGAACCAATGGTAAATGTTTACAGTAAAACATTCATTAAGCACAGAGGACATTAGAAATGGCTTTAATCATCTTTCATACAATAACCATCGTTCATTGCCGTTATTTGTGTTCTCTGCTCAGTTTCAGGGACATACTGACACTTGTTTTTATTGCCCAGTGTCCACTGGAGTCAAAGGAAGAAGGTATGTTAGGAGAGCAAGCAGCCCAGCAGATGGGCTTGCCAAACACCTTGTACAGTGCAGATCCCTCGCGTTATACATTCGAATCCCTTATGGAAGCTGTAGTTCGAATAAAATAGCTTTCTACCGCCTCTGCCTTTACAGGGGACCGACAAAGATTATAGCAGCTGCCCTGAAGTTATCTAAAGTGTGCACGTACAGCTCTCAGTGCCCACGGTATTGTCCATGATGCTGCAAAACGCCTAATTTTCTTTTTTTTTTTTTTTTTTTTATTTTTAATCGGGCTTTTTAGGAAGTGCCTTGCTGGCTGTTCCTTGTACGCTGGGCTGTCCTGTTCCCTGCCAGGCTGAACAAGCTCCTGTGCCCGAGTCCTCCCTTGCAATAATCTTGTCATGTTATCAACAGCAGAAAGAGAATCAAAATCCTGCCCTTGTGTCATCATAAATCAGGATTTACCAACGTGAAAGTTTAGGAGCTTATATTTTCAAAAGCTTGTGTGGTAGGACTTAGTCGTAGGACTAAGTACAAATGCAAAGCAAAACCAGTGGGGCTTCTTGAAAGTCCAGGCAAGCACTCCCTAGCAAACTACTTACCAAGCAAATAAAATAATCACAGTAATTTCCATGATAACAATAGCAGCGTTTGCCAACTAAGAGGAAATTTGCTTATGGTAACACTATGAACAAATATCAACCCCGCCCCCTACGCCCATCCTTTCCAAAGAAGAATAATAACTTTACAGTCATATATATATATATGATTGTATTACAGCAGTTCTTTGCAGCCTTTTTATTTATTGATGACAAGGCAGCCAGCTGCTGACATGTTTTGCGGAACAAACAGACCAGATCCCTGCATCTACGACTGCTAAAATGGAAACCTCTCCACTTGCAGCTCAGAAAGACATGCTTAATATTATTTTCCTTTTTTTTTGAAAGAAAAACTGAATTTTTATCATAATAGCAAAATAACAAAGCCTAAATTCCCTAAAAACTCTGAGGTTAAATATTTTCAGGAAGAAGTCTGTATCCGTTAACAATACTGTATAATGGTGGACTGGACTAATGAAGGGGGAAAGTTTATTTTTAAATTTGAAGGAAAACCTAGTTGTTAGAAGCACATCAGGTGCGTGAATTCAAGTGTATTTATTTACCTTTAACATACGTTTTATTAAATTGTCCATAGTGAAAACGAGTGACTGGTAAATTCAGGCTATTTGTGTCAGGTCCCTGACATGAATACAGTTCTTGAACTAATGACTCTCCAGCATTCATAAGCCATTACTTATCTTTACATCGCTATAAACTGGTAACTAGCAAAATACACTGCCTTAAGTTAACGGGAAAAATCCAAGGATCCAAGATAGGGGTAGGAGGAAACACCACTGTCCTTTCAACAGGCGCAGCCTGGCAAACTGGTAATCCCAAAATGGGTGCTGGAAAGCTGCTCTGCTGGATCTTGTCAGGAAAAAGACACACATGCACTTTTGTACCACCATCCAGGAACTATTTCTTACCTGAAAACATTGTGTCGATAAATATTTCCTTCAGATGCTGTAAGATTCCTTCCTTGCGTGCTGTTTTAAACAGCAGCATGTCTTTGGACATACACATTATTTCAGAGATACGATACTTCAAATCAATGTAATACGCTGTTATGTTGAACTTCAAATAGTTTGAATGCATTTTATTAATAAATAGAAAGCAATAAACCACAAAACTTTTACTCTGGTACTTCACAGACAGCATTAATTGCAAGAATCAGCCTTTTAACTTAAAACAACAATGAACCTTGAGTCCTTAAAGCATAAGAATTACAATCATAAGAAAACAACCATCCAGGAGTAGAGGCTTATTAGAGGATTTATTTTAAGAAATGTGTTTTTTGAGAATAGCTTTTCTTTTCTGTTCACGTATAATTTCTAACATTCTGATGTATTTTCTTCAGAAGAGGTCACAAAATAGTTTAGACTAACAATATAGGACTTAATCTGACATCCCTCTATTATTTCTCCTTTTGCCAGATCTTCAGAGAGGCGTGTTACTCCTACGCTGCATTACACAATACAGATAAAATACAGAAAACTAACTGATGTGCTTTAAGGTAAGCAGCCAGTGAATCCTATAGAAACTCAAGAAGCCAGACCAATACCCGAAATTAAGCATAAACTGATTTTTTCCTTGCTGAAAGCTGACGTGTTGTGAGCGATATTCCTCTCTGTCAGACATGACAGCCTATCCATAGAAAAGCCTATCCATAGAAAACTCATTATAAGCTCTATTCAATAGAAACATAAGCCTAGGAGATGTTAAATCACTGCTGCAGAGCTACAGAGGTTGTGCTCAGAACCTTTCATTCAGACCTAACTACCCAACTATCAGAGTATTTTCAGCATCCTTCCTAGAATGACAGGAAAAATACAGCAGAACTCTTGGCACCTGGAATGTGAAGACCTATTTCAAGACTACTGAAAAATAATTAAAAGAACGTAGCAACCTTTCATGGGACCATGAGTCTCTCCGTGCAGACCACCAGCTGGTACCATCACATCCCACCTTGTGGACCTGCCCGTGACAGCACAGTGCTGCACCAGCCCTAAGCTCACATTTCCCACTTCCTCCGGGAAGGAGCAAGCCTGTCCTGATCCTGCTGGAAGTGTCTCATTCGTAGGGATAACCCGGAGATAGCACCTTCCATCTGTACCACCAACAGCTCTGGCCCTGTGGTTCACCCTGTCTTCCACAGCTTTTCTCGTTCTCCTTTCCCTTCTCAGTCTTTGACTTACTTGTGCACTGGTTTTATAATATACACTTTTATGGTACAATCAATATTATTTTTCCTCCCTCATGTGCTCGCTTCCTTTGTCAGAGCTTTCCAGTACAGTTTGCTTACCCACATATGTAACCACATTGCTGAATCTTTGTTTTCTTCTATCTTGCCATAATTCAGTTTATGTGAGATGTCTGTCTAACTAGAGCTGTCTCTCTAGACCCGGCAAGTATTTTATCTCCCTGATTATTTTCTCAATCCATACTGGAATTTTCAGAAAGCAGAGAAAGGTAGTAATAGGAATTCCTGCTATGTTTCCTTTTCCCCAAAACATTAAATTTGGCCTGTTTGGTATTCTCTTGTTCAAAGAAACAGCAATCAAAAATCTATTTTAATTTCTCTCTTAACTTGCTCTTTCCCTCCTCCATGTGAAAGCATGCTTGCAGTATGCTTGCCAGTTTTCAGACTTCCTCTCTAGAGCCAAAAAGACTTCAGGCTAGGCATAAATCTGGATCTAGCAAGAAACCGAGGCTGAAATTCTCCAAGAGCGTTACCTGTGCTTGCCGATTCTGCCCTTTGCTCTTCCTGCGCTGGCTTTTGAGGTCTCCCCCTGGTCACCTTCTCCTCCACAAGTTGCCCTCACAGGATACCAGAGGCTTCTGCTCATGCCTCTCTTCCCTGTTCAGAGAGAGACGTGCACAGCTCTCTGTGCCAGACAAACAAAAAAGTCAATGTTTCAGCCATGATAAGAAATAAAAGTGTAGCTGGGCGTGCAACGTTTTTGGATAGGAACCCCCACATCTTCTCTCATTATACCGTTTATCTTTTCTAGCAGTTTTCTAACCACTTGCACCCCATCTCACCTGCGGGCAGGAAAGTCCACTTTTCCAATCCGTTTTAACTGAAATCGTCATGCTCAGAATAAAGAGGTGGAGGAGAAACCTTTGAAAATATCATCTTCCTTCCTTTCCTCATTGGGAGACAGGAGCAGTGCAGGTGTGCCTGTGCAATGCAGTCTGCATTTTAGAAATTCCTACATTTATTTTTTTCTGCAGGACAGCGTGATCTTCTCAGGGAGCACAGTAATCCCTGCGCACGTAGCGTTTGCTGTACAGCTCTCTGCCTTTTCTGAATTGCAGTGGTTTGGGAGGGGCACTAATAAAAGCTAACTTTATACCTATCACAAAGTTTCCCTGAGATGCAGACCAAGCGTAGCAAGTGGTGATGTTTTTCATTTTATGCTTTAGGAATTTCTACAGGTTTAGCAGTTTTAAAAAGGACGTTAAGCTGTTCTTTCATGGCTTTTTTTTTTAGCTGTGAAAATGTCTTTAAATCTCCTGAATATGCACCATTTGACCTACTGAGCTCAATAATTTAATGGCGTAAGCCCTCAAATATGAAGTCAAGAGATGAAGTGTCAGTGGTGTGTAGGCAACAAGCTGACATAAATCCAAAATAATTTAGCTTTAAAAAAAGAACATTAATTCCTTCTTTACTTCAGTTTTCTTTCAGGGCTCTCTGAAAGATCTCTTTAGAACCTTTTCACAGCTTTATATGGCGCTACCAGCTACGTCAGCAGGATGAGTGGTAGCTTATAGGTATAGCAATGAAATTATAAGCAAACATGTAAAAAAACAGTGTACGAACATTTCCTAAAATGGACTTTTCAGAAAATCAATACATTTTCACCAAGGTAGATCACCCAGCATCATCACTGATTTTTACAATTTTACTAAACCAACTATAGCGAAAGAATCAAACCTGCCCCCCAACACTGAAAGCAATTATATTCATTACGAATCCATAGGACCTCTTGAAAGGACACAGCGTTTCACGAACGGCTACGCGACTCCACGGAGTCTGATTTCCATCTCAGCTCTATCTTTATGCAGTTCCATCTTTGTATACTAAAATTAAAAAGCCAAATCTAATTCTTGGGAATTCAGGGGATTTTTGTTTTATCCAGACAGTAAGTGGCATTATGGGTGTTTGATTATCCGAAAAAGATCCTCAAAGTTGCGTAACCCCTGGGTGCTGCTGCAAGTTCTCACAGCTGTAGATCCGGAGGACACTGTGGTTTGAAAATATTGCTGTGCGTATAATTTCATAGCAAATACGCAACCTTCCACATTATCTTAACTCGAGGTGGAAAAATCAACATTTTCTTAATTAACTTTATTTTAATCCTGGTATTACACTGATCCTTGAGGAAGGGAAATCTTTTTTCACTGACTTCAGCAGCAGCAGAATGGGAGCACCTGTTGGTGTTCTTAATGAAGCTGAGAGATACTGACTGCAATTTTTCAGGAAAAGAATTGAGGTCTCCCTTTAAAAACAAGTATTACAGATTAGTATTCTTTCATTCTGAGGCATACAGCTTTTTACAATGAAACTTAATGAAGTAGGCTCCTAGGTATTTCCTGTAACATATTTCAATAAAATAAAATATAAGCCAGTAAAGTTGCTCGTGTAAGCATTCAGGATTTAAGGAATTGCTTAAACAATGAATGCATGAAGTTATTAACCTACTTGGAGAATTAAAACGTGCCTCTATGTGATGAATCAGTCATTTTAGATTTGAAGGATTGACTTTATACACGCAGCTGAAACATAATTAAAACAACGTGCAATTCTGTTGCATCTATAGAAAATTTGAGCAGACTTCTAGACCATTAGAACATCTTTGCAACAGCTTTTGTTTGGTCCCTTCATACATCAGTTACCTTTTGGCAATGGCCCAGACTCAGGAAGATCAGATTCCAGTATGTGGCCTAAAGTGAAGTGACATGCTACTGAAATTCATGATTTTTAGGTTTTATTTCTTTGCAATATTCTGCTATGCTGGGAACATGAAGAGGATCAGCATGACTAAGTAAAATTTTTCTCATGCATGGCTTATTACATAAAAGCAAAAGCAACGAAAACCCCTGACACCAGACTAATCTGTGTACAGGTTGTCTGCGTATGTCAGGTATTGAATGGTAAATTTTAGGAAAACTTAGGAAAGGGTTAGAAAATTCATGAAATTTTCTCTCTAAGACAAGTCACAGGAATGTTCTCTGTTTAAACCACCTGGAACACTGATACCGTGAGACTAAATATAACATAGAAAGGATAAAAAATTACTGTATATATAAAAAAAAAAAAAAAAAAACCCACCCAAAAGAGCAGAAATGAGAACAACGAGAGGCATATTTTCAACTTGCTGAAGTGTCCTTCTACTTAAGGTAGCCCTTCCTGGTGCCCCTTTGCGTGTCACAGATTTTGTGTGTCCCCATCCATTCATTTTCCATTGGTGTCGTGCTTCTCTTATTAGTACCAATCTGTCATTGTCAATTAGGAACTCACGAGGTCTTCAGGTTCTCTTAAAGCGGTCACTTGGCCATCAGATAATACCAAAACATCATTACCATACCATTTATCAGACTTTCTTTAGCTTTTACTGGTTTGTTCAGCTCCTGAGTCTTCTGGACTTTTATGATTATAACGGGTTCATTATGTTGCTAATGATATCATACGTTGTCTGTGTACTACCTACATAATTCATTATAAGACCACATACAGATACGATTTTTGCTATCTGTGTGGAGCTAAGAGCTCCTGTACAAATGTTTATTAAGCATGTTAAAAATAATGTGCAACCGCTCACTGTCTGTATTCAAAAAATACTTCGCTTGCAGCTTCTTAAGAACTGAAACACAATAAGCTGACTTTTAAAATAAAGTTCAGATCTGTTTTGCCTCTTGATGAAAGAACTTTGTGAATGACTAATTTAAAATGTTTTCAACGCATTCTGCTGAACTCAAGGTAGATGTATTTGAACAGCAGAAAAACTGGGCATCATCTAGAGTTTAATGAGCACCTGTCTGTCCCTAATGCCCGTGAAGGCTCTGTTAGGGACGGAGATAAATTATTATTTAGAATCAGCCCTGAGTTCCTACTACTGGCGTGTCCTGTCTCTCAGGGCAACTGTAACACATACTTAAAAAGGTGCAAGAATAGGGCTCAGTGAAGAACTTCCTTTCTTCATCCCACCAGCGCTGCTGTCATCATTTTCCTCTGCTAACAGCAGGGCAAGCTGCCGCTATAAAGCTCCCGTGATTACAGCCGCTTTCTAAAACGGTAATTTCCTTATCAAGAAATCACTCCCTCTTTAAAACCCCCCTTATTATTTGTGAGGAATAAAATTGCGCTCTGGAAGGATTACCCAGACGCATTAGGGAACTGTTGTGAAAGGAACCTACACATTACTTCTGATCCGTCTACTCTGTGAGCAGTAACCAATACTGTACTCTTTTGAAACAGGTCATTGGAGAAAAAAAAATCTCAAAAAAATCCAACCGAAAAAAACCACCCCACCTTACAAGGAAGAAAAACTCTCAGCTGGTCATTGTATCGCTCGCCTGTCTGCTGAGACTTCTCTACCAGTTTTCATGTGGGAACAAAAGGAGGCAGAATTGGAGAAAAATGCTTTTTAAGGAGGAGGGCTTCACAGGAGACCTGAATGTGGTGAGGGAATCCAAAGTTTGAGTTAAAATACAAGTCATTTACATGGAGGATGTATATTGATTCTCCCTTTTTGGTTTGTTTTCTTTCTCTTTCCCCTGTGTCCACAAAATAATTTCTTTCTTCAGCTCTTCCTCTTTCTCACTTGGCACTTCCATCCTGTAAGCCAACTCCTTTGTTGCTTTTACCTGCCTGTCTTCTCACTTTCTCCCCTGTCTCTGTTCCCTGTCACACAGAATCCAGAAATGGCCGTTGCACGAGTAACAGCTGAGCATCTGCGGACTGTACCCAGTGCCATCTCTGGTCACTGTCCGGCAGACGTTTAAATCACAGTTTACTTCCTAGCAGTAGCTGGAGTCTCTGCAGTCTCCCGCTAGGTACAGGTTACTTTTTTCATTAGCTCAAAAGACAACTGCTAACTCCCTGCGGTCAGGAAGCAACTTTCCTTAGAGGTAAATTATTCCAAGCTTTCCAGTGTAAGTATAGTTAAAACAGAATGGCCACTGCCATGTTAACCACAGATAAGCAGGTCAGATACTAAAATGAAGCAATTTCATTCTCCTATTTCCTAATTTCATTTTTATTCTGATGAAATATGTGCAATGGAGTGGATGATACATGAATTCATACCAGATCTGTACCAAAGGTGTAATTTTCCTTGAGGAATGTGACAATGGCACAAACCAATCTACTGCAAACAAGCCTGGCCACGATACCACCCACAGACGCATGGCAGAGCTGTTACCTTGGTGTGAGGTCTTGGAAGCTTTTCACTGGTGAAAGGGAGAAAGGATGCTGGACTTTCAGAACGAGATAGACAGAAAGATGCCGTCATCCCAAACAGCCTCTTTTCACCTCCACCTTCTTTTCTAAAGGCATTTGCTTCCCTGTTTACTTCCTTGCCACTACTTCTGAACTTTTCTGCTTTTAACCCTTTTCCTTAAAGAACGATAGTTCAATTCTATCATACGTTTCCAACATAAATATGTGATGTAAATAACATGAACTTCTTGTGCATTTTTTCTTACCTTGATCTCTGATGTCACTTGCAAAACAACTCCAACGAGAGAAAAATGCAAAAGTAAAGATAATTTTTAGTAAGTCTGTTCAAGACCTCCCTGGGAATCACAGCACAGAGCTGCGCGCACCTCACCACGCTAGTTAGGCTACCATCCTCCGGGCACTGATAAATCTGCAGGGGCTCCAGCCCTCCAAAACGCCGTACAGAGCCTGTGGGAAACACCTTTGGGTAGGCACAGGGACAGAAGGGTGCATCGGCCCCAGCACTGCTCCAGCCAGCAGACAGGGTGATGCACGGGTGCCTGTTACAGCCTTTACGGCAAGCAGTCGGCGCAGTGATGCAGTCGGCAAGTTTATTTATAGTTTGAAACACGAGTGAAGTGCTTCACTTTCCTCTGAAGCCACCAGGGACACTCAAATCTCGTCTATAAACGTCTAGCTCTTTTTTCTCTGCTGCTGCTATTTTGAGGGCTGTGTTATCTTTCGCATAAATCTGTGTGGAAGCAAAACCTCCCATATCTGCTACTTCAGCCCAGATTAGGTCACTTTTCTATTTAACTTATTCTCACATTTTTGCGAAGGGAAGCTAGAGAATGAGGACAGTAGATGTGTCTGTTTACTGTTCAAATACATGTGCAGGTGGCCAGAGACAATTCAGGGCTTCTTTTCCCTGCAGAGGAGGACACAGTCCATCTTGCACCACTTGACATCTCATGGATTTTGCTGAGAAGCCTCATCAACACACGATTTCAGAGGTGACACAACTCACTACCAATGAACTGACAGCACCAAGAGATAATCACGATTCGGGACACCAGAACACATCGGTGAACACCAGAACACAGCTCGGGGACACATCGGGACACATCGGGGACACCAGAACACAGCTTTCCCAAATTTCTCTGTTTCAGTCCAGACAGGCCAAGTTTTAGGAGTGTTAATGTGCATCCGTGAAGAACAATGCTGCAAACTGAGGTAGCTGCTCTAGTAAAGGTCTCAAGAACTTTGTATTTGTGTTAGCACAGCTTTATTACCGATTTTATTAGTTCTGCCTTTTAACAAATCTACCTAGCTCAAGCTGAAACGTTGGTACTAAATCTACCTGTGAGGCCCTCGATTAGATGGAGACAGGAAGAATTACAGATTATAAATATAAATCTGCAATAATACCAACATACATCTGCTGGTGAGATTATAGCGTTGGCCTGTACGTAAGGACATGGGGTTTGTGTGTGACAGCTCAGGGATGTCAACAGTGAACGGCGGAGTAAAGGGTGATTTCAACTTCTCTACCCAAAATTTGCCTGATGCCAGGGTAAAAAAGGGCTGGTGTAACACTTAACTCCTGAACAGATGCCCTCAGAATAGTATGTTCTAAGGCACATGAGAAAAATTTGTGTCCCTTAATGAATAGGACTGGGTTCTGCGCAAGAGTCACATGTGTCTGAGACAGCAAAGGATAAAAGGCAACCCAAGACTTGTAGTCTGGCACTAGACCTGAGAAAAGAGGTTTTGCATGAATCTGGGAAAATAAGGAGAAACAATAAGTACAGAAGGACATTCTTAGCATAGAACACTGAGCAATAATGCATAATTTACAAGCACACACCATCATTTGCTTCTTAACTCTCACTCAGTACTGTTGCCCATATTTAGCTACACCTACAAACAAAATCCACGAGGAGGAACAAGTACAAAGAAAGATAAATTAAAATTATTGTCCCCCCAAATCACACACCTTCAACTGGAAGGGAGGATTTTAGCATACCTGCACACTGCTAACAGCAGGCTCTTTTGATGCCCCATCAAGCGGCAGCACAGTCACAAAGCACAAGCCGTTCACATCCCCTAGACGCGACATCTCTGCCTTGAAGGGCAGGAAGAGCATAAGGAAGATACCCGGAAATCACACACCAAGGTCATATTCCATTCACCAGCTATTTTCACACTCTATAAATGAGGGCTCCTGGCTATCTAGGTGCAAACCCTCGCCCCTGACCCTCTCCTGACTAAATACTAAGCGTGTTTTAATTCAAATATTCCTATTCTCAATACGTCATTCCTTGTATATGTCAGGGATTTGGGTCAACACATACTTCAGGCTTTCGCCTGCAGTAACAGGTAATACACAAACCCAGCTCTTGGCCAAAATCTTCCACACTGAACAAATTTGACAGGGGAACCACTGGTGCAGAATGAATGCAAATCAGGATGCCAGTTTATTTTCCAGTCAGTTCTGCACATAACTAGATTCTAATCCAGTTATGGTAAATATTCAAAATCTTGATGTAAGGGTAAAACATATGTAAATTGCCATTGTGGCTTTTTTTTAAAGTAAACTAGAATCCAGCAAATCCATCTCGTTTCATTATTCTCTGCAGCAGAGAAGAAAATTCAGTTGCCAAGAGCAAATTAAAAATAATACTACTAGCAACACGTATTTTACAAATGCATTCTGCTTCTTAAAAAACAAGGTCCCTGGATGCTATAGAAGGCAATAAATTATTGCGCAGGCTATATGCAAAGTATCTCAGCACAAAGCAGATTATCTGCTCACATGTAAAAAAAATGAAACCGTGCCACTTCAAATCTGAGCGCACTGCTGTCGGTGTGTTCTACACTTTAATGAAATTTTAGAAGCAATCATTGATGACTGTGCAGAAGTCATGTCTGCCGCCAGAGCTGTCAGTTTACATAAACGCCTAGTGGGGAAACCAATATTAATGGCTTAAGCTCCTCTGTAGCCCAGAGGTAGGTTTGGTTGGGGAGACGGGCCAGGCGCTCTGCCCTGCTGCCCTGCCAGCTGGTGACGCATCTTTTGGAAGTGCCACCGACAGACAGGAGAGCCCGCCCCCCTCTTCTGTCGAGGTTTTTAACAGCAAACTTGTCAACCAGCGACGGAAAGCTAAATGGCCGTCTAGCCAAAATTACACTGTGCTGCTGAAGGCGTTTTTAATAGAGGAAGTGTTGAGAGCTCACTTTTCTTTCTTATGCGCCCTTGCATACTGAGTCAAGTGACAACACAATTTACGCGTTCAAATGGAAATACAGAACATGTACTAAATAAAGCCATATTAAGGCTTTACCAAACCACGGTTGGTTTGTTGTATTATTTACTCTAACTAGTTTTCAGCCAAAAAATTATGCAGCTAGATACAGGAGAATACCAAAAGCAGAAGGTTGCTCTCAGAGAATCTCATAGAAACGGTACAAAATATTTTATGCTAACATAAGTTAGTAGCCCTTTGGTTCCAGAAAAAGAAAGCTGAGGTTGTTTAACAGAGACATGACTCTAAAATTCTCTCAAATGTTGGTTGGTTTTGTTTCGTTTTTTTAAATTTCATGGCATTTGATCAAAACTTCAGTATTTTTTTAAAGAAAATGAGGTCATGTCTAGAACTCTAAATGATTGAAAAAGCATAGCGAGGACAAAACAGTGTAGGTCCCGAGCCTTTCTTGCAGAAAAGAACCTGTTTTTCTGTGTAACACTGTTACACTGAAGACAAAAACAGAATTTTGATACACTCACTAATAGATGCACCTACCAAGCAACTGCCTCTGTGTGATGCATTTTTCTGCACTGCCCTCGCTTCACTCTTCCTCAGTTCTGGTACAAAACCTGCAGAAGCCAAAAGAAAGATTCTCAATAGCTCCACTGGTGCCCCTCAGGCTCCTAACATTATAATTTGATTGAGGATCCTACGCTGTACACTATTAAACAATGTAAATTATTAACAGTTGAGTTAACATTCAAGAAACTGAGAAATTACTCTGATAATTGATATTGTTAAATATGTAAAACAAGTAACAACACTCACCTTTTTCAGCTGCATGTTTATCAGAAGTAGAATATACATCATGGCAGAAAGGAGCTTCTTTGTTTTGAGAAGTGGTACCCAAGTACAGTATTTGTGACCATTGTCTTGTGAACTACAGGTAAGCCTCCTTGTTTGTACAGCAAACTTCATCTGCTTTCAGCAGTCATAAATTGAAAGGTTACAAGGTTTAAAGCATTTCCCAGTTACGATATGTCTACCAGGCAGCAACAGATGGGTGATAAATTTTTAGCTATAAATGTTTCTGAAAGCGGTAAGTTCATGGCCAAAGCCATAACTACGGTAACATCAATTGATGTCCAAAATGCAATCTAGCCACGTAGTTCCCTTTAACACGAAGCAGTATCTTACCCTGCAAGGTACATACCAGCAGCCTCCAGGTTAAATAAGACGGGTTAAGGTCAGGTGGGATGGCTCTGAAAGGCTTCCTCCAGTCAACCTGAGATTTGGGGTCTCCTCTGAGCTCCCAATGTTCCCTGATTTCATCCCTGTTCTGTCAAACACTCTTAATATCACTTTAGACTGGATACAGAAATCACTTAGCAGCAATAAAAAAGAGGAGTGCTACAGAATTGAATCCCATTTTGCTCAGCACACATCTCTAAACTATTACCAGTGTGAAATGAAATCTAATGTCTCCCTTAGCAATCCCATCTTCTTTGTCCTTTTGTTTTTCTAGGAGCGTTATGATACACTAAATCCCTTTGGACACACAATAGTACACGGGCTGTACCACAGATTTCAAGAAGCGATTTCCAAATTTATGTAGCCACTGCATCAGGTTGCTTTTCAGCCATCACACTCTCGCAGAAAAATCACTTAATATAGGTAGAAAGAATGCAAACACCTCAGATAAAAGTCAGTCTTACAGAAAATGATTAGAAAACGCAGAAGGGTGAAGTTACCTTAGTAAAACAATGTTATCTTATCTGTTCTTCAGAACACTCATAGTAGTCTGACTTCATGGGAAGAGAGAAAAACACTTTACTATCTTTTCACAAGTTTAACTTCTATTATATCATGCAATATTAAAATGAAGTAACCTTCTCTTAGGCTGAGTACATAAGCACAACCCACCATCTCCCTTTCTGTTGCTAGGAGTTTACGTTCTCTTTCCCCGTTGGATTCTTAATTACCACAATTTGATTTTTAGCTAAGATGACAATAACAAAGCTACGGTTACCAGTGACCCATTTCCTTTTCTTTTCCTTTTGTTAGGTCTCATGGTAGTAGAAAACAGAAAATACGACTGAATCTCTGCAATTTCATCTAATGCTCTCTTTTAGGGACACGATCTCTATGATGGTACAAACACCGTACAGAAAATACAACCAGTTGAAATCCAAATCCTTGACTTCCATGGGAAAAACAGGGCAACTACTATGGGCCTGTGCTGTCTGAGACGCATCCTCTTAATACTGCTAAATGTTCCCTGATTTTCATAGTCTTGGTTTCCTGTTGTCCATGATGCCCTCTCTTTCTTTCCTCCCTAGCGTTGGGAGTTTGGCTCAAATAATGTCCAAGGCAGGTGACTGATCTGCAGAGCCAACTAATGATGAAATTGCAGGGCAGATGAGGACATAACATGCCCCAGGGAGGAGTTTTGGGGGAGGATTAGTGTGTTGTCAATTATTGAGAACAGATGTAGCTTGTAGAGCTTGGGCGGAAAGCTCATCTGATTGCTCTTGGCCAAGTTTAGATGATGGCTAGTCAACAAAATGTGATGCCCAAGAGACTGTGAAACTAAACCCTCTGGAAACATGTCCAAAGAATAAACCAAGTGTAAGGCAATACTGTACTAATAAATCAGCTGAGCCTCTTAACAGTAACAGAGTCAGATATGTGTATAAAGATTCTGTTTAAACCATCCGAGGAGCTTGTCAAAGCTATTCTTTCAAAATAATATACATAATTACTTGTATTAAATACAAAGAGATAATCAGCTTCTAGTTTTCCTCAAATTTAATAAACACTATTACTTTTTGTATTTATGAAGAGAGCAGTCTCTTTAGATAGCTGCATGTTACAGCGTCGTCTTGGACGGCATTTTTAACTCCTCACTATTTCTGGAGCGCACTAGTTCCAAAAATGTCACGAAGACAGGATCTGGCATGGTGAGTCCTTGATGCAGCTTATCAAAATTACAGACTGACTAGTTATAAAGTAGAAATTCCTAAATAAAAACAAAACAGTGTTGGAAGGGAAGCTTGCTAAATATCTGCACTGGTAACCTTGGGCAGTCAATAGGAATGCTATGTAAAATGTAGAAGTATACAAAATTAGCAAAACACAAGCTAAAGGTGAATGCTATTTAAAAGATATATCTACATTACGGAATACAATAGAGTGACTTAATTGCCAATTACAAGGTAATTAACTGTTTCACAGTAGGATGTGTATTGTACATTTTCTCCATATGACTTTCAAATGGAACACGTCAATCAGTGCCACAGCAGAATATGAAGCTATTGCTTGCATTAAATAGCATTTTATGGTGGGAAGGAAGATAACATTCGGCATGAATAAAATTATCACAATTTGTCCTTTTGTCAATGTTCAAAGTTCAGCAGGACCCTACTGGAAATTGTACTTTCACCATTTTATTTTTCATCTGTAAAATGTAATTGCGGCTTAAATGAAAGCACTCAATACCGCTGCCCAAAAATATTTTGGGTGTTGGAAAATGGATAACTTCAAAACCACGTATTCAGTTTCTCCCACTTCGACAATCAACCGGCATAAGGCACGATTTAAGCAAAGACATAGACCGAAGGAGGAAATTGAACGTACCGGCCAATTTGAGACTGACCATCCAGTATCACCAGCAGTCAGGAGCAAAGCTATACCCACAAGGGGGAACTCCTAGCTAAAAACCAGGGGAAGTCACAGCCAACACCACCTACATCCCTTGTGGAGGCACCCATCTCGGACCCTGGAGCCCTTTCTCTGCCCATTTTTCAGCCCGGACTTCACCTTGATTCTCCATATCCCACGTGTCAATGGAGTTTTTCCTTTTTCCTGAGATGGCCTCCCTCTTTCCACTATATTCTCTAAACAAACAAGAAAGTCAAGAAAAATGAAAACAAGTGCCAAAAAGAAGAAAAAGAGTTCTCGTTTTCTGGCCCCAACGTAGATTTCAGGATGTAAAGTAAATGTTTATTCTTACATTAGAATAAATGGTCCCTGATTAGAACTGAATTACTTGTATTAATGACCACTGCAATTTGCAGTTAGTTCCCTGGAAGGAAATTTCACGCGTAAGTCATTCATTTCACTGGAAACAGCAGTGAAAGCTCTCGGGATTCCTTGGGTGATGAACAGATGGGTGAGGGCCTTTCTAAAGTGCAGGCATAGGGTTCATATCTACAGGAGTTCTCTAGCTTCTCCTGGGCCGTATTTCCAGGAGACAGATGTTCTAGCTTAATGTATGTCTTTTTCCTTTTAGTCACATGTGTATATCTGTGTGAGAACCTCTTTTTGCTGTTTATACGAGCAGTAATATCCCCCACCCCAAAGGTGAAAAGCTCTTTAAATGGAAAAACATTGTTTCGCCAGGTACAAAAGGTTACCCCAGCACTAAAAGCAATGGTTATTGATGCTTCCCCCCAGGGAGGGCTCTTGCTGTCTGTGTCTCTAAGTCGAGGTATATGGTAAACAACCATTTTATATCATTTACAGGTTATCTAAGTTATAACACCATCCTGATGTCAAAATTAAATTTTATTTCAGAAGATAGTGCCTCTTCAAGTACCTTTTACACATAAATGTAAAGCAAGACTATTAGCATGGCTGTTAGACCATAATAAAGGATGTTCATGATTCATCTCTTAATTATGCTTTTTCACTATCATCCTGTGGCAGTACAATTCCCTTTTCAACCACAAACCATGCTCGTGACATACAAATAATGCAATAAAATTGACACAGATAAGAGCAATGGGTCATATTATTCTGTGCGACTGAATCAGAAGACAGTGCAACTGCAGAGAATTTGTAATTCAGTGAGTCTCTCTCAGATTTTGAAAGATCCCGTTGCCGCAGTAAATTGTAAAGCAAAAGGCAATAAACTATGCAATTTCAGAATTCATGTTTTCTATAAAATGACAAGTGAACTTCTCTTTAACTAGAGATTAAATAAGCCATCGCTGGCTCCTGGTGACTGGGTCAGTATCAGTTGTAATTTAGTACACGTGCTTTTTCATGCAATTAACCTGAGATAGCAAAAAAAGCATCACGTCTTGGATTGATGGTAATATTGTGTGGGTCATCATTAACCGCCTGCTGCTGATACAAATCCTAACAAAGGACACAGCATAGCATGGAGGTACTCACGTTACAGAAGAGTTTTGCACCTTAGAAGAAGCTGAGGATCTAAATCTTATCTCAGAAACCCTCCCGACCCCAGTAGCACGTCCAGTTGCATTTTGTGAGATGGCAGAACGATGCACATGGAAAGGTCTGTAGCTCTGGAGAAGGGCAAAAATGCCCGGAAAGACTGAACTGAGCAACACAAGGCCATTGGCTGAAGAAGGTGGCCATGAAAAAGCTCTAACCTTGGAACATTAACAACACTTGCAAACATTAAAAAAAAAAATCTACTTATGGGGTTTCATTCCCCCCCAGGTAGCTCTTTCACCTTATACTTAGAAACTCTGTAGCCTTGATGGTGAGAAAACGGGAATTTTCTCAGTCACCCAACTAGGACCTGTGAGTCTATCACAAAGGGAATTTTTCTAGAGCTTTTCCAAGATGGGTTGCACTCTGGTTAGACGAGATGAGAATGGAGCCTCAAAGGTTTCAAAGCAGTTCAGCTTATTATGAAGTGTTGTTTCTCCTGAATAAAACAAGATCTACCAGAGCAATCAAAAGTTAAAATCTGTGAGATATAAGCATTTAAAAAATAGAAATTTAGGCAAAGTGTAGCCATCGAAGAGCTGTATACACATTCACCTTGGTCGCACTGTACGTTTTGTAGGTCAGAAAGTATTTCCTTCCGGCGAATTAACTGACAGTTCCTTATGACTTCATACAATAACTAGTTACACATCTACAAAGGGGCAAGTTTTTTGGTTCAGCCTGTTCTTTATGCTACCTGCACTATCATTTTTATATGGTGCAACCTTGATTTCTTTACCAAACCACACCGACATAAAGTTGTTGAAGTGGGGACAACAATCGAGATCTTAGTTTTATTGGCTGTGCTTTGTGCTTAGTGATGGGCATTTGTCTGCTTAGGTAAGAGAGGGCTGTTGATTGAACTCCGCAATATAAATACTTCTTCTTGGAAAAATGGCTCTGGTGGACCAGAGAATATTCTATTAAAGATAGAAATATGGGGAAAAAAATCGGAATTAAAATTTATTACACGCTATTGGAATTTTCCTTGTCCTACAAATGTAATTACAATGCAGTATTTTGTTCTGTATGCAAATGTTGACAACTTCACTTTCTTCTAATCCAAATAATTTCACATCGATTTGAAGAAGTAATAGCTACGTGGGAATTGGCTTAAAGCAATGAAGGAAGCTTTACCAAATGTTCTACAAGAAAAGCTGATGTTTTGAATATATTTGGGAGACAGGCACGGCACTGAACCAGATATTTCAGCAGCCACATGGTGCAGTCTACATAGACAAGCCAGATGTTTAGCACTACTTCTGAGAGCCTTGTATCTATGGGGAATTCCGCTATTTATTTGGAAAACGTTTTATTAAAATAGAAGAAAAAAACCGCAACACATCAGCAGCATATAGATTGTCACAACAAATGCGCAACCTCCATTTTTTGAGAACATCAGGTTTTTTTTAAAATAAAGGGGTTTAAAAAGCACTCACAGAGTTCAGCTTTAAAAAGCACAGTCTTTGTCGATCTATAATAAGCTGAACCACTTTAGCCCGACTATTTCTGATTAATAGTAGGTCATTATTAAAAACAGAAGAATGATAACACCAGAGATATTACAAAAGAGGCTGCCCGATGTAAGCGTCCAAAGGAATAATGTGGGGGCTCTTGTATGTTCAAGAATAACTCCCACGGGATAAGATTAAGAATATGGGGTTGGACTTTTTATGCTCTTAACGCTTTTTTGTTCCACGTGAAGACAATAGCTCTGGATTTTTAAAGCGTGGACTTATTTTTCAGCTGGCTGAAGATACCTGCCGTTTCAAAAGGTCACTGGAGTTGGTCGCTCATTAGTCTTCAGCCGTCTTTTAAATAGACAAAAGCCAAATCATTGGCATTATAAATGGGTCTACGACGCCATCAGCATATAAAGATAAAAGCTTTGACTCTTGATACCGATTGGCCACCATCCGGCAGTTACGCTATTTCCAATGACACTAGAAAAAACAATATTCTTTACACACATACTACCTGCGGGCTTTTTTGTTCAGTCGAGAAACTTACTGTAATTTGCTAGAAAGCATTTGCCTAGCCTACCTCACATGAACACCAGGGTGGGAGGGAAGCCCACGGAATTGCCACTGCCGTTGGTGCGCTGAATAGAGCCATACTTTCACAGTCTGGGGGAAAAAAAAAAAACAAAAACAAAACAAAACAAAAAACAAACAAACAAACAAACAAAAACCCCAAACAAAACAAAAACAGTGAAAGTGACATCCAGGATCTCTTCAGTTTCTGTTCTTTACTCCTAAAATATAGTTCCCATTAAGATAAAATAATGTGTTTAAGATAAAATACATGCCAGGCTGCCCGTAGAGCTATACCTGCAGACATTACAGGGCATGTGCGCGGGCTGGAAGCCGACACAGAACTGGAGCTACTTTTTGCAGATGAAACTGGCCGTAGCCTTCTCCTCGGCAGTCAAATAAAGCAGGCTAACTGAGCCAGTCAAACCTGCCCAGTTGAGAACACTTAGAGCAAGCAGGCGGTTTCGCTGCACTCGAGCCGTGGCACCAGCCATCACTGAAAAATAGAAGAAACTAGAAAACCTAAGAAAGGCTGGGGGCTGGGGTTTTCCGGAGGGCTGGGGAGTAGAAGAGGGGAGGAGAAGCTGCTTTGCTATCGGTTTGTCATTGCGCTGTTATGACTACAAACTTCTTTATAGTGGGCATCAGTATGGTGCCTTCCAGTCCCCTGACAAACTTAACGGCGGCGGGGTTGTTATGGCTAGCACGCGTCTCTCCATGGGGACGAGATACCACACCGCTCCATTTTAAGTATGATCCAATGGAAAATGGAGCAGGCATTTCAACTGCCCTTTAGCTGTTAACCTCTGGAAGCAGCTTTAAAAATATTACATTTGTTACTGTAGTTGTTAATAGTTTCCAAAAGGGTGACTCCTCGGACTGCAAGAGCTCATTGACTTCACACAGGGACATCCTTCTCCAAGGTCAGATGGGAATCGTTCACGAGCACGCAGTTGAGAGCAGAATTACCTAATGACGTGCTCTTGCCTGAGCACATCCAGCTTAGGCAGCCCTTCCTTGCAAACATAAAAAGGAGCTTTTAATGTGAAAACCTGTTTTTCTTTGAAACACAGAAATGTTTATGGGAAATTCTGCCTCTAGGCTCTGCATATGCACAAATGCACAGAGCATTATTCCCATTTACCTCAGTGCGGTCTCAAGGGAGAAAAGGTCTGAAAAATAAATCAGTTTTTACAAAGGGACTGAAATGAAATTATCCAAGTTAGAACATCCTAGTAACAGTGACAGCCAAAGGTACTTACTGAGGCAGGTTTTGTTGAAATACACTCTGATGGTAGGCTCTTCGAGAACCAAGATCCAAAAGTCAAAAGGAGGCATTTCAAAGTCAATACTGCAGAACTCTGCGTTGAATTCCACCAGTGATGAGAAAAGAGGGACTGAGATAGCGACATCCCTTTTGGGAACTGGAGAGAAGGGGTGATAGGGATTATATTATAGACAGCGAAACATCCACAGCAACTGATTTGCTGATAAATTCAGTGACCACCACATGAAAATTCCGCAGCATATGAAGCTACTAAATAGGAATTCCCCTGAAAATCTCAGCTGAAATTTCAGCTGTGACTCACTGGACTTACGCTGTGATTTTTCAGACCATATCTCAGAATACAGCAGGCAGTTTTTTTAAAGTTTCATTAGACTTAGGGAGTCTGGTTTTGTGTATGGTCCAAGCTCTCTTTTCTTTTCTTTCGAGAGGCGGTATGGCAATGGAATATCAATCGCATGTAAAAGCTAATTTAATTTGTAAGAACCATTGACAGCTAAATGTTGCACCTCTTACATAAAAAAGAGAACCAAAACATGAAAGAACACATGGTATGACTGTACTTCGGAGTCTCGAGAGGACAAATGAGCAGTAGGGATGCAAAGAGGGGGACAAACACCAATAAATGTGGTGTCAGGGGTCACTGAGGCACCCAGGTGGGATGTTCACATGGGAACCGCTGGCGATGAGCAGGAAGCAGTCACATGGAAAGGGGAAAGAGACGGATCAAGAGCAGTAAAGGTCAGACTCCCTGCATAAATTTCCTTCCTTCCTCCCTGCCTCCTTCCCTTCCTCACTTCCTAACTTATTTCCTAACTTACTTCCTCCATTGCTATATAGGTTGTTACTTCCTCACTTGCTTCATAACTTGCAAAATTACTTCCTCCGTCGCTATATAGGTCGTCCCTTCCTCACTTCCTGACTTACTTCCCAACTTCCAAACTTACTTCCTCCGTCGCTATAGAGGTCGTCACTTCCTCACTTATTCCCAACTTGCAACCTTACTTCCTCTGTCGCTATATAGGTTGTGATTTCTCTCACTTCCTCACTTACTTCCCAACTTGCAAACTTACTTCCTCCGTCGCTATATAGGTCGTCACTTCCTCACTTCCTCACTTACTTCCCAACTTCCAAACTTACTTCCTCCGTCGCTATATAGGTTGTCACTTCCTCACTTCCTAAGTTACTTCCCAACTTCCAAACTTCCTTCCTCCCTCATTATATAGGTCGTCGCTTCCTCACTTCCTCACTTACTTCCCAACTTGCAAACTTACTTCCTCCATCACTATATAGGTCGTCGCTTCCTCACTTCCTCAGTTACTTCCCAACTTGCAAACTTACTTCCTCCATCACTATATAGGTCGTCGCTTCCTCACTTCCTCAGTTACTTCCCAACTTGCAAACTTACTTCCTCCATTGCTATATAGGTCGTCCCTTCCTCACTTCCTCACTTACTTCCCAACTTGCAGGCTTACTTCCTGCATCGCTATATAGGTCGTCACATCCTCACTTCCTGACTTACTTCCCAACTTGCAAATTTACTTCCTGCATCGCTATATAGGTCGTCACTTCCTCACTTCCTCACTTACTTCCCAACTTGCAAACTTACTTCCTCCATCACTATATAGGTCGTCGCTTCCTCACTTCCTCAGTTACTTCCCAACTTGCAAACTTACTTCCTCCATTGCTATATAGGTCGTCCCTTCCTCACTTCCTAAGTTACTTCTCAACTTGCAAACTTACTTCCTCCGTCGCTATATAGGTCGTCGCTTCCTCACTTCCTAACTTACTTCCCAACTTGCAAACTTACTTCCTCCATCACTATATAGGTCGTCGCTTCCTCACTTCCTCACTTACTTCCCAACTTGCAAACTTACTTCCTCTGTCGCTATATAGGTCGTCGCTTCCTCACTTCCCAACTTGCAAACTTACTTCCTGCATCGCTATATAGGTCATCTCTTCCTCATTCCTAACTTCCTTCCCAACTTGCAAACTTACTTCCTCTGTCGCTATAGAGGTCGTCGCTTCCTGACTTCCTCACTTACTTCCCAACTTGCAAACTTACTTCCTCCATCGCTATATAGGAAATCGCTTCCTCACTTCCTCACTTACTTCCCAACTTCCAAACTTACTTCCTCCGTCACTATATAGGTCGTCACTTCCTCACTTCCTAAGTTACTTCCCAACTTGCAAACTTAATTCCTGCATCCCTATACAGGTCGTCACTTCCTCACTTCCATAAGTTACTTCCCAACTTCCAAACTTACTTCCTCCCTCATTATATAGGTCGTCGCTTCCTCACTTCCTCACTTATTCCCAACTTGCAAACTTACTTCCTGCATCGCTATATAGGTTGTCTCTTCCTCATTCCTAACTTCCTTCCCAACTTGCAAACTTACTTCCTCTGTCGCTATAGAGGTCGTCGCTTCCTGACTTCCTCACTTACTTCCCAACTTGCAAACTTACTTCCTCTGTCGCTATAGAGGTCGTCGCTTCCTGACTTCCTCACTTACTTCCCAACTTCCAAACTTACTTCCTCTGTCGCTATATAGGTCGTCATCCTCACTTACTTCCCAACTTCCAAACTTACTTCCTCTGTCGCTATATAGGTCGTCACTTCCTCACTTCCTCACTTACTTCCCAACTTCCAAACTTACTTCCTGCATCCCTATATAGGTCATCACTTCCTCACTTCCATAAGTTACTTCCCAACTTCCAAACTTACTTCCTCCCTCATTATATAGGTCGTCGCTTCCTCACTTCCTCACTTACTTCCCAACTTGCAAACTTACTTCCTGCATCGCTATATAGGTCGTCCCTTCCTCACTTCCTCACTTACTTCCCAACTTGCAGACTTAATTCCTGCATCGCTATATAGGTCGTCACATCCTCACTTCCTCACTTACTTCCCAACTTCCAAACTTACTTCCTGCATCGCTATATAGGAAGTCGCTTCCTCACTTACTTCCCAACTTCCAAACTTACTTCCTCCGTCACTATATAGGTCGTCGCTTCCTCACTTCCTGACTTACTTCCCAACTTCCAAACTTACTTCCTCTGTCGCTATAGAGGTGGTCGCTTCCTGACTTCCTCACTTACTTCCCAACTTGCAAACTTACTTCCTCCATCACTATATAGGTCGTCGCTTCCTCACTTCCTGACTTACTTCCCAACTTCCAAACTTACTTCCTCCGTCACTATATAGGTCGTCGCTTCCTCACTTCCTAAGTTACTTCCCAACTTCCAAACTTACTTCCTCTGTCACTATATAGGTCGTCACTTCCTCACTTCCATAACTTACTTCCCAACTTCCAAACTTACTTCCTCCGTCGCTATATAGGTCGTCACTTCCTCACTTCCTAAGTTACTTCCCAACTTCCAAACTTACTTCCTCCGTCGCTATATAGGTCGTCGCTTCCTCACTTCCTCAATTACTTCCCAACTGGCAAACTTACTTCCTGCATCGCTATATAGGTCGTCGCTTCCTCACTTCCTGACTTACTTCCCAACTTGCAAACTTACTTCCTGCATCCCTATATAGGACGTCACTTCCTCACTTCCTCACTTACTTCCCAACTTGCAAACTTACTTCCTGCATCGCTATATAGGTCGTCCCTTCCTCACTTCCTCACTTACTTCCCAACTTGCAAACTTACTTCCTCCATCACTATATAGGTCGTCATATCCTCACTTCCTAAGTTACTTCCCAATTTGCAAACTTACATCCGACGTCACTATATAGGTCGTTGCTTCCTCACTTCCTCACTTACTTCCCAACTTGCAAACTTACTTCCTCCATCACTATATAGGTCGTCACTTCCTCACTTCCTCACTTCCTTCCCAACTTGCAGGCTTACTTCCTCCCTCATTATATAGGTCGTCGCTTCCTCACTTCCTGACTTACTTCCCAACTTGCAAACTTCCTCTGTCGCTATATAGGTCGTCACTTCCTCACTTCCTCACTTCCTTCTCAACTTCCAAAATTACTTCCTGCATCCCTATATAGGTCATCACTTCCTCACTTCCATAAGTTACTTCCCAACTTCCAAACTTACTTCCTCCCTCATTATATAGGTCGTCACTTCCTCCATAAGTTACTTCCCAACTTCCAAACTTACTTCCTCCCTCATTATATAGGTCGTCGCTTCCTCACTTCCTCACTTACTTCCCAACTTGCAAACTTACTTCCTGCATTGCTATATACGTCGTCGCTTCCTCACTTCCTAAGTTACTTCCCAACTTCCAAACTTCCTTCCTCCGTCACTATATAGGTCGTCGCTTCCTCACTTCCTAAGTTACTTCCCAACTTCCAAACTTACTTCCTGCATCCCTATATAGGTCGTCACTTCCTCACTTCCTGACTTACTTCCCAACTTCCAAACTTACTTCCTCCGTCGCTATATAGGTCGTTACTTCCTCACTTCCTGACTTACTTCCCAACTTCCAAACTTACTTCCTCCATCACTATATAGGTCGTCACTTCCTCACTTCCTAAGTTACTTCCCAACTTCCAAACTTACTTCCTCCATCACTATATAGGAAATCGCTTCCTCACTTCCTGACTTACTTCCCAACTTGCAAACTTACTTCCTGCATCGCTATATAGGAAGTCGCTTCCTCACTTCCTCACTTACTTCCCAACTTGCAAACTTACTTCCTCCATCGCTATATGGGTCGTCACTTCCTCACTTCCTAAGTTACTTCCCAATTTGCAAACTTACATCCGACGTCACTATATAGGTCGTTGCTTCCTCACTTCCTCACTTACTTCCCAACTTGCAAACTTACTTCCTCCATCACTATATAGGTCGTCACTTCCTCACTTCCTCACTTACTTCTCAACTTCCAAACTTACTTCCTGCATCCCTATATAGGTCATCGCTTCCTCACTTCCATAAGTTACTTCCCAACTTCCAAACTTCCTTCCTCCCTCATTATATAGGTCGTCGCTTCCTCACTTCCTCACTTACTTCCCAACTTGCAAACTTACTTCCTGCATCGCTATATACGTCGTCGCTTCCTCACTTCCTAAGTTACTTCCCAACTTCCAAACTTACTTCCTCCGTCGCTATATAGGTCGTCGCTTCCTCACTTCCTCAATTACTTCCCAACTGGCAAACTTACTTCCTGCATCGCTATATAGGTCGTCGCTTCCTCACTTCCTGACTTACTTCCCAACTTGCAAACTTACTTCCTGCATCCCTATATAGGACGTCACTTCCTCACTTCCTCACTTACTTCCCAACTTGCAAACTTACTTCCTCCATCACTATATAGGTCGTCATATCCTCACTTCCTGACTTACTTCCCAACTTGCAAACTTACTTCCTGCATCGCTATATAGGAAATCGCTTCCTCACTTCCTGACTTACTTCCCAACTTGCAAACTTACTTCCTGCATCGCTATATAGGAAATCGCTTCCTCACTTCCTCACTTACTTCCCAACTTGCAAACTTACTTCCTCCGTCGCTATATGGGTCGTCACTTCCTCACTTCCTAAGTTACTTCCCAATTTGCAAACTTACATCCGACGTCACTATATAGGTCGTTGCTTCCTCACTTCCTCACTTACTTCCCAACTTGCAAACTTACTTCCTCCATCACTATATAGGTCGTCACTTCCTCACTTCCTCACTTACTTCTCAACTTCCAAACTTACTTCCTGCATCCCTATATAGGTCATCGCTTCCTCACTTCCATAAGTTACTTCCCAACTTCCAAACTTACTTCCTCCCTCATTATATAGGTCGTCGCTTCCTCACTTCCTCACTTACTTCCCAACTTGCAAACTTACTTCCTGCATCGCTATATACGTCGTCCCTTCCTCACTTCCTAAGTTACTTCCCAACTTCCAAACTTACTTCCTCCGTCGCTATATAGGTCGTCGCTTCCTCACTTCCTAAGTTACTTCCCAACTTCCAAACTTACTTCCTCCGTCGCTATATAGGTCGTCGCTTCCTCACTTCCTCACTTACTTCCCAACTTGCAAACTTACTTCCTGCATCGCTATATACGTCGTCGCTTCCTCACTTCCTAAGTTACTTCCCAACTTCCAAACTTCCTTCCTCCGTCACTATATAGGTCGTCGCTTCCTCACTTCCTGACTTACTTCCCAACTTCCAAACTTACTTCCTCTGTCACTATATAGGTCGTCACTTCCTCACTTCCTCACTTACTTCCCAACTTCCAAACTTACTTCCTCCATCACTATATAGGTCGTCACTTCCTCACTTCCTGACTTACTTCCCAACTTCCAAACTTACTTCCTCCGTCGCTATATAGGTCGTCGCTTCCTCACTTCCTGACTTACTTCCCAACTTGCAGGCTTACTTCCGTTGTCGCTATATAGGTCGTCACTTCCTCACTTCCTCACTTACTTCCCAACTTGCAAACTTACTTCCTCCATCACTATATAGGTCGTCATATCCTCACTTCCTAAGTTACTTCCCAACTTCCAAACTTACTTCCTCCATTGCTATATAGGTCGTCGCTTCCTCACTTCCTCACTTACTTCCCAACTTGCAAACTTACTTCCTGCATCGCTATATAGGTCGTCCCTTCCTCACTTCCTCACTTACTTCCCAACTTGCAGGCTTACTTCCGTTGTCGCTATATAGGTCGTCACTTCCTCACTTCCTCACTTACTTCTCAACTTCCAAACTTACTTCCTGCATCCCTATATAGGTCATCACTTCCTCACTTCCTAAGTTACTTCCCAACTTGCAAACTTACTTCCTCCATCACTATATAGGTCGCGCTTCCTCACTTCCTCACTTACTTCCCAACTTGCAAACTTACTTCCTGCATCCCTATATAGGTCGTCACTTCCTCACTTCCATAACTTACTTCCCAACTTGCAAACTTACTTCCTCCGTCGCTATATAGGTCGTCGCTTCCTCACTTACTTCCCAACTTGCAAACTTACTTCCTCCATCACTATATAGGTCGTCATATCCTCACTTCCTAAGTTACTTCCCAACTTCCAAACTTACTTCCTCCATTGCTATATAGGTCGTCGCTTCCTCACTTCCTCAATTACTTCCCAACTTCCAAACTTACTTCCTGCATCGCTATATAGGTCGTCCCTTCCTCACTTCCTCACTTACTTCCCAACTTGCAGGTTACTTCCGTTGTCGCTATATAGGTCGTCATATCCTCACTTCCTAAGTTACTTCCCAACTTCCAAACTTACTTCCTCCATCACTATATAGGAAATCGCTTCCTCACTTCCTGACTTACTTCCCAACTTGCAAACTTACTTCCTGCATCGCTATATAGGAAATCGCTTCCTCACTTCCTCACTTACTTCCCAACTTGCAAACTTACTTCCTCCGTCGCTATATGGGTCGTCACTTCCTCACTTCCTAAGTTACTTCCCAATTTGCAAACTTACATCCGACGTCACTATATAGGTCGTCGCTTCCTCACTTCCTCACTTACTTCCCAACTTGCAAACTTACTTCCTCCATCACTATATAGGTCGTCACTTCCTCACTTCCTCACTTACTTCTCAACTTCCAAACTTACTTCCTGCATCCCTATATAGGTCATCGCTTCCTCACTTCCATAAGTTACTTCCCAACTTCCAAACTTACTTCCTCCCTCATTATATAGGTCGTCGCTTCCTCACTTCCTCACTTACTTCCCAACTTGCAAACTTACTTCCTGCATCGCTATATACGTCGTCCCTTCCTCACTTCCTAAGTTACTTCCCAACTTCCAAACTTACTTCCTCCGTCGCTATATAGGTCGTCGCTTCCTCACTTCCTAAGTTACTTCCCAACTTCCAAACTTACTTCCTCCGTCGCTATATAGGTCGTCGCTTCCTCACTTCCTCACTTACTTCCCAACTTGCAAACTTACTTCCTGCATCGCTATATACGTCGTCGCTTCCTCACTTCCTCACTTACTTCCCAACTTCCAAACTTCCTTCCTCCGTCACTATATAGGTCGTCGCTTCCTCACTTCCTGACTTACTTCCCAACTTCCAAACTTACTTCCTCTGTCACTATATAGGTCGTCACTTCCTCACTTCCTCACTTACTTCCCAACTTCCAAACTTACTTCCTGCATCGCTATATAGGTCGTCACTTCCTCACTTCCTGACTTACTTCCCAACTTCCAAACTTACTTCCTCCGTCGCTATATAGGTCGTCGCTTCCTCACTTCCTGACTTACTTCCCAACTTGCAGGCTTACTTCCGTTGTCGCTATATAGGTCGTCACTTCCTCACTTCCTCACTTACTTCCCAACTTGCAAACTTACTTCCTCCATCACTATATAGGTCGTCATATCCTCACTTCCTAAGTTACTTCCCAACTTCCAAACTTACTTCCTCCGTCGCTATATAGGTCGTCGCTTCCTCACTTCCTCACTTACTTCCCAACTTGCAAACTTACTTCCTGCATCGCTATATAGGTCGTCCCTTCCTCACTTCCTCACTTACTTCCCAACTTGCAGGCTTACTTCCGTTGTCGCTATATAGGTCGTCACTTCCTCACTTCCTCACTTACTTCTCAACTTCCAAACTTACTTCCTGCATCCCTATATAGGTCATCACTTCCTCACTTCCTAAGTTACTTCCCAACTTGCAAACTTACTTCCTCCATCACTATATAGGTCGTCGCTTCCTCACTTCCTCACTTACTTCCCAACTTGCAAACTTACTTCCTGCATCCCTATATAGGTCGTCACTTCCTCACTTCCATAACTTACTTCCCAACTTGCAAACTTACTTCCTCCGTCGCTATATAGGTCGTCGCTTCCTCACTTACTTCCCAACTTGCAAACTTACTTCCTCCATCACTATATAGGTCGTCATATCCTCACTTCCTAAGTTACTTCCCAACTTCCAAACTTACTTCCTCCATTGCTATATAGGTCGTCGCTTCCTCACTTCCTCAATTACTTCCCAACTTCCAAACTTACTTCCTGCATCGCTATATAGGTCGTCCCTTCCTCACTTCCTCACTTACTTCCCAACTTGCAGGTTACTTCCGTTGTCGCTATATAGGTCGTCATATCCTCACTTCCTAAGTTACTTCCCAACTTCCAAACTTACTTCCTCCATCACTATATAGGAAATCGCTTCCTCACTTCCTGACTTACTTCCCAACTTGCAAACTTACTTCCTGCATCGCTATATAGGAAATCGCTTCCTCACTTCCTCACTTACTTCCCAACTTGCAAACTTACTTCCTCCGTCGCTATATGGGTCGTCACTTCCTCACTTCCTAAGTTACTTCCCAATTTGCAAACTTACATCCGACGTCACTATATAGGTCGTTGCTTCCTCACTTCCTAAGTTACTTCCCAACTTGCAAACTTACTTCCTCCATCACTATATAGGTCGTCACTTCCTCACTTCCTCACTTCCTTCCCAACTTGCAGGCTTACTTCCTCCCTCATTATATAGGTCGTCGCTTCCTCACTTCCTGACTTACTTCCCAACTTGCAAACTTCCTCTGTCGCTATATAGGTCGTCACTTCCTCACTTTCTCACTTCCTTCTCAACTTCCAAACTTACTTCCTGCATCCCTATATAGGTCATCACTTCCTCACTTCCATAAGTTACTTCCCAACTTCCAAACTTACTTCCTCCGTCGCTATATAGGTCGTCGCTTCCTCACTTCCTCACTTACTTCCCAACTTGCAAACTTACTTCCTGCATCGCTATATACGTCGTCGCTTCCTCACTTCCTAAGTTACTTCCCAACTTCCAAACTTCCTTCCTCCGTCACTATATAGGTCGTCGCTTCCTCACTTCCTGACTTACTTCCCAACTTCCAAACTTACTTCCTCTGTCACTATATAGGTCGTCACTTCCTCACTTCCTCACTTACTTCCCAACTTCCAAACTTACTTCCTCCATCACTATATAGGTCGTCACTTCCTCACTTCCTGACTTACTTCCCAACTTCCAAACTTACTTCCTCCGTCGCTATATAGGTCGTCGCTTCCTCACTTCCTGACTTACTTCCCAACTTGCAGGCTTACTTCCGTTGTCGCTATATAGGTCGTCACTTCCTCACTTCCTCACTTACTTCCCAACTTGCAAACTTACTTCCTCCATCACTATATAGGTTGTCATATCCTCACTTCCTAAGTTACTTCCCAACTTCCAAACTTACTTCCTCCATTGCTATATAGGTCGTCGCTTCCTCACTTCCTCACTTACTTCCCAACTTGCAAACTTACTTCCTGCATCGCTATATAGGTCGTCCCTTCCTCACTTCCTCACTTACTTCCCAACTTGCAGGCTTACTTCCGTTGTCGCTATATAGGTCGTCACTTCCTCACTTCCTCACTTACTTCTCAACTTCCAAACTTACTTCCTGCATCCCTATATAGGAAATCGCTTCCTCACTTCCTGACTTACTTCCCAACTTGCAAACTTACTTCCTCCATCACTATATAGGTCGTTGCTTCCTCACTTCCTCACTTACTTCCCAACTTGCAAACTTACTTCCTGCATCCCTATATAGGTCGTCACTTCCTCACTTCCATAACTTACTTCCCAACTTGCAAACTTACTTCCTCCGTCGCTATATAGGTCGTCGCTTCCTCACTTACTTCCCAACTTGCAAACTTACTTCCTCCATCACTATATAGGTCGTCATATCCTCACTTCCTAAGTTACTTCCCAACTTCCAAACTTACTTCCTCCATTGCTATATAGGTCGTCGCTTCCTCACTTCCTCAATTACTTCCCAACTTCCAAACTTACTTCCTGCATCGCTATATAGGTCGTCCCTTCCTCACTTCCTCACTTACTTCCCAACTTGCAGGTTACTTCCGTTGTCGCTATATAGGTCGTCATATCCTCACTTCCTAAGTTACTTCCCAACTTCCAAACTTACTTCCTCCATCACTATATAGGAAATCGCTTCCTCACTTCCTGACTTACTTCCCAACTTGCAAACTTACTTCCTGCATCGCTATATAGGAAATCGCTTCCTCACTTCCTCACTTACTTCCCAACTTGCAAACTTACTTCCTCCGTCGCTATATGGGTCGTCACTTCCTCACTTCCTAAGTTACTTCCCAATTTGCAAACTTACATCCGACGTCACTATATAGGTCGTTGCTTCCTCACTTCCTCACTTACTTCCCAACTTGCAAACTTACTTCCTCCATCACTATATAGGTCGTCACTTCCTCACTTCCTCACTTACTTCTCAACTTCCAAACTTACTTCCTGCATCCCTATATAGGTCATCGCTTCCTCACTTCCATAAGTTACTTCCCAACTTCCAAACTTACTTCCTCCCTCATTATATAGGTCGTCGCTTCCTCACTTCCTCACTTACTTCCCAACTTGCAAACTTACTTCCTGCATCGCTATATACGTCGTCCCTTCCTCACTTCCTAAGTTACTTCCCAACTTCCAAACTTACTTCCTCCGTCGCTATATAGGTCGTCGCTTCCTCACTTCCTAAGTTACTTCCCAACTTCCAAACTTACTTCCTCCCTCATTATATAGGTCGTCGCTTCCTCACTTCCTCACTTACTTCCCAACTTGCAAACTTACTTCCTGCATCGCTATATACGTCGTCGCTTCCTCACTTCCTAAGTTACTTCCCAACTTCCAAACTTCCTTCCTCCGTCACTATATAGGTCGTCGCTTCCTCACTTCCTGACTTACTTCCCAACTTCCAAACTTACTTCCTCTGTCACTATATAGGTCGTCACTTCCTCACTTCCTCACTTACTTCCCAACTTCCAAACTTACTTCCTGCATCGCTATATAGGTCGTCACTTCCTCACTTCCTGACTTACTTCCCAACTTCCAAACTTACTTCCTCCGTCGCTATATAGGTCGTCGCTTCCTCACTTCCTGACTTACTTCCCAACTTGCAGGCTTACTTCCGTTGTCGCTATATAGGTCGTCACTTCCTCACTTCCTCACTTACTTCCCAACTTGCAAACTTACTTCCTCCATCACTATATAGGTCGTCACTTCCTCACTTCCTAAGTTACTTCCCAACTTCCAAACTTACTTCCTCCGTCGCTATATAGGTCGTCGCTTCCTCACTTCCTCACTTACTTCCCAACTTGCAAACTTACTTCCTGCATCGCTATATAGGTCGTCCCTTCCTCACTTCCTCACTTACTTCCCAACTTGCAGGCTTACTTCCGTTGTCGCTATATAGGTCGTCACTTCCTCACTTCCTCACTTACTTCTCAACTTCCAAACTTACTTCCTGCATCCCTATATAGGTCATCACTTCCTCACTTCCTCACTTCCTTCCCAACTTGCAAACTTACTTCCTCCATCACTATATAGGTCGTCGCTTCCTCACTTCCTCACTTACTTCCCAACTTGCAAACTTACTTCCTGCATCCCTATATAGGTCGTCACTTCCTCACTTCCATAACTTACTTCCCAACTTGCAAACTTACTTCCTCCGTCGCTATATAGGTCGTCGCTTCCTCACTTACTTCCCAACTTGCAAACTTACTTCCTCCATCACTATATAGGTCGTCATATCCTCACTTCCTAAGTTACTTCCCAACTTCCAAACTTACTTCCTCCATTGCTATATAGGTCGTCGCTTCCTCACTTCCTCAATTACTTCCCAACTTCCAAACTTACTTCCTGCATCGCTATATAGGTCGTCCCTTCCTCACTTCCTCACTTACTTCCCAACTTGCAGGTTACTTCCGTTGTCGCTATATAGGTCGTCATATCCTCACTTCCTGACTTACTTCCCAACTTCCAAACTTACTTCCTCCATCACTATATAGGAAATCGCTTCCTCACTTCCTGACTTACTTCCCAACTTGCAAACTTACTTCCTGCATCGCTATATAGGAAATCGCTTCCTCACTTCCTCACTTACTTCCCAACTTGCAAACTTACTTCCTCCGTCGCTATATGGGTCGTTGCTTCCTCACTTCCTAAGTTACTTCCCAACTTGCAAACTTACTTCCTCCATCACTATATAGGTCGTCACTTCCTCACTTCCTCACTTCCTTCCCAACTTGCAGGCTTACTTCCTCCCTCATTATATAGGTCGTCCCTTCCTCACTTCCTCACTTACTTCCCAACTTGCAGGTTACTTCCGTTGTCGCTATATAGGTCGTCATATCCTCACTTCCTAAGTTACTTCCCAACTTCCAAACTTACTTCCTCCATCACTATATAGGAAATCGCTTCCTCACTTCCTGACTTACTTCCCAACTTGCAAACTTACTTCCTGCATCGCTATATAGGAAATCGCTTCCTCACTTCCTCACTTACTTCCCAACTTGCAAACTTACTTCCTCCGTCGCTATATGGGTCGTCACTTCCTCACTTCCTAAGTTACTTCCCAATTTGCAAACTTACATCCGACGTCACTATATAGGTCGTTGCTTCCTCACTTCCTCACTTACTTCCCAACTTGCAAACTTACTTCCTCCATCACTATATAGGTCGTCACTTCCTCACTTCCTCACTTACTTCTCAACTTCCAAACTTACTTCCTGCATCCCTATATAGGTCATCGCTTCCTCACTTCCATAAGTTACTTCCCAACTTCCAAACTTACTTCCTCCCTCATTATATAGGTCGTCGCTTCCTCACTTCCTCACTTACTTCCCAACTTGCAAACTTACTTCCTGCATCGCTATATACGTCGTCCCTTCCTCACTTCCTAAGTTACTTCCCAACTTCCAAACTTACTTCCTCCGTCGCTATATAGGTCGTCGCTTCCTCACTTCCTAAGTTACTTCCCAACTTCCAAACTTACTTCCTCCCTCATTATATAGGTCGTCGCTTCCTCACTTCCTCACTTACTTCCCAACTTGCAAACTTACTTCCTGCATCGCTATATACGTCGTCGCTTCCTCACTTCCTAAGTTACTTCCCAACTTCCAAACTTCCTTCCTCCGTCACTATATAGGTCGTCGCTTCCTCACTTCCTGACTTACTTCCCAACTTCCAAACTTACTTCCTCTGTCACTATATAGGTCGTCACTTCCTCACTTCCTCACTTACTTCCCAACTTCCAAACTTACTTCCTGCATCGCTATATAGGTCGTCACTTCCTCACTTCCTGACTTACTTCCCAACTTCCAAACTTACTTCCTCCGTCGCTATATAGGTCGTCGCTTCCTCACTTCCTGACTTACTTCCCAACTTGCAGGCTTACTTCCGTTGTCGCTATATAGGTCGTCACTTCCTCACTTCCTCACTTACTTCCCAACTTGCAAACTTACTTCCTCCATCACTATATAGGTCGTCACTTCCTCACTTCCTAAGTTACTTCCCAACTTCCAAACTTACTTCCTCCGTCGCTATATAGGTCGTCGCTTCCTCACTTCCTCACTTACTTCCCAACTTGCAAACTTACTTCCTGCATCGCTATATAGGTCGTCCCTTCCTCACTTCCTCACTTACTTCCCAACTTGCAGGCTTACTTCCGTTGTCGCTATATAGGTCGTCACTTCCTCACTTCCTCACTTACTTCTCAACTTCCAAACTTACTTCCTGCATCCCTATATAGGTCATCACTTCCTCACTTCCTCACTTCCTTCCCAACTTGCAAACTTACTTCCTCCATCACTATATAGGTCGTCGCTTCCTCACTTCCTCACTTACTTCCCAACTTGCAAACTTACTTCCTGCATCCCTATATAGGTCGTCACTTCCTCACTTCCATAACTTACTTCCCAACTTGCAAACTTACTTCCTCCGTCGCTATATAGGTCGTCGCTTCCTCACTTACTTCCCAACTTGCAAACTTACTTCCTCCATCACTATATAGGTCGTCATATCCTCACTTCCTAAGTTACTTCCCAACTTCCAAACTTACTTCCTCCATTGCTATATAGGTCGTCGCTTCCTCACTTCCTCAATTACTTCCCAACTTCCAAACTTACTTCCTGCATCGCTATATAGGTCGTCCCTTCCTCACTTCCTCACTTACTTCCCAACTTGCAGGTTACTTCCGTTGTCGCTATATAGGTCGTCATATCCTCACTTCCTGACTTACTTCCCAACTTCCAAACTTACTTCCTCCATCACTATATAGGAAATCGCTTCCTCACTTCCTGACTTACTTCCCAACTTGCAAACTTACTTCCTGCATCGCTATATAGGAAATCGCTTCCTCACTTCCTCACTTACTTCCCAACTTGCAAACTTACTTCCTCCGTCGCTATATGGGTCGTTGCTTCCTCACTTCCTAAGTTACTTCCCAACTTGCAAACTTACTTCCTCCATCACTATATAGGTCGTCACTTCCTCACTTCCTCACTTCCTTCCCAACTTGCAGGCTTACTTCCTCCCTCATTATATAGGTCGTCGCTTCCTCACTTCCTGACTTACTTCCCAACTTGCAAACTTCCTCTGTCGCTATATAGGTCGTCACTTCCTCACTTTCTCACTTCCTTCTCAACTTCCAAACTTACTTCCTGCATCCCTATATAGGTCATCACTTCCTCACTTCCATAAGTTACTTCCCAACTTCCAAACTTACTTCCTCCCTCATTATATAGGTCGTCGCTTCCTCACTTCCTCACTTACTTCCCAACTTGCAAACTTACTTCCTGCATCGCTATATACGTCGTCGCTTCCTCACTTCCTAAGTTACTTCCCAACTTCCAAACTTCCTTCCTCCGTCACTATATAGGTCGTTGCTTCCTCACTTCCTAAGTTACTTCCCAACTTCCAAACTTACTTCCTCTGTCACTATATAGGTCGTCACTTCCTCACTTCCTGACTTACTTCCCAACTTCCAAACTTACTTCCTCCGTCGCTATATAGGTCGTCACTTCCTCACTTCCTGACTTACTTCCCAACTTCCAAACTTACTTCCTCTGTCGCTATATAGGTCGTCGCTTCCTCACTTCCTCACTTCCTTCCCAACTTGCAAACTTACTTCCTGCATCGCTATATAGGAAATCGCTTCCTCACTTCCTCACTTACTTCCCAACTTCCAAACTTACTTCCTGCATCGCTATATAGGTCGTCCCTTCCTCACTTCCTCACTTCCTTCCCAACTTGCAGGCTTACTTCCTCCGTCGCTATATAGGTCGTCGCTTCTCACTTCCTAAGTTACTTCCCAACTTCCAAACTTACTTCCTGCATCCCTATATAGGTCGTCACTTCCTCACTTCCTCACTTACTTCCCAACTTCCAAACTTACTTCCTCCGTCGCTATATAGGTCGTCGCTTCCTCACTTACTTCCCAACTTGCAAACTTACTTCCTCCATCACTATATAGGTCGTCACTTCCTCACTTCCTAAGTTACTTCCCAACTTCCAAACTTACTTCCTGCATCCCTGTATAGGTCGTCCCTTCCTCACTTCCTCACTTACTTCCCAACTTCCAAACTTACTTCCTCCGTCGCTATATAGGTCGTCGCTTCCTCACTTCCTCACTTACTTCCCAACTTGCAAACTTACTTCCTGCATCCCTATATAGGTCGTCACTTCCTCACTTCCATAACTTACTTCCCAACTTCCAAACTTACTTCCTCCGTCGCTATATAGGTCGTCACTTCCTCACTTACTTCCCAACTTGCAAACTTACTTCCTCCATCACTATATAGGTCATCACTTCCTCACTTCCTAAGTTACTTCCCAACTTCCAAACTTACTTCCTGCATCCCTGTATAGGTCGTCCCTTCGTCACTTCCTCACTTACTTCTCAACTTCCAAACTTACTTCCTCCATCACTATATAGGTCGTCGCTTCCTCACTTCCTGACTTACTTCCCAACTTGCAGGCTTACTTCCGTTGTCGCTATATAGGTCGTCACTTCCTCACTTCCTCACTTACTTCCCAACTTGCAAACTTACTTCCTCCATCACTATATAGGTCGTCATATCCTCACTTCCTAAGTTACTTCCCAACTTCCAAACTTACTTCCTCCATTGCTATATAGGTCGTCGCTTCCTCACTTCCTCACTTACTTCCCAACTTGCAAACTTACTTCCTGCATCGCTATATAGGTCGTCCCTTCCTCACTTCCTCACTTACTTCCCAACTTGCAGGCTTACTTCCGTTGTCGCTATATAAGTCGTCACTTCCTCACTTACTTCTCAACTTCCAAACTTACTTCCTGCATCCCTATATAGGTCATCACTTCCTCACTTCCTCACTTCCTTCCCAACTTGCAAACTTACTTCCTCCATCACTATATAGGTCGTCGCTTCCTCACTTCCTCACTTACTTCCCAACTTCCAAACTTACTTCCTGCATCCCTATATAGGTCGTCACTTCCTCACTTCCATAACTTACTTCCCAACTTGCAAACTTACTTCCTCCGTCGCTATATAGGTCGTCGCTTCCTCACTTACTTCCCAACTTGCAAACTTACTTCCTCCATCACTATATAGGTCGTCATATCCTCACTTCCTAAGTTACTTCCCAACTTCCAAACTTACTTCCTCCATTGCTATATAGGTCGTCCCTTCCTCACTTCCTAAGTTACTTCCCAACTTCCAAACTTCCTTCCTCCATCACTATATAGGAAATCGCTTCCTCACTTCCTGACTTACTTCCCAACTTGCAAACTTACTTCCTCCATCACTATATAGGTCGTCACTTCCTCACTTCCTCACTTCCTTCCCAACTTGCAGGCTTACTTCCTCCCTCATTATATAGGTCGTCACTTCCTCACTTCCTCAGTTACTTCCCAACTTGCAAACTTACTTCCTCCATCACTATATAGGTTGTCGCTTCCTCACTTCCTCACTTACTTCCCAACTTGCAAACTTACTTCCTGCATCGCTATATAGGTCCTCACTTCCTCACTTACTTCCCAACTTCCAAACTTACTTCCTCCATCACTATATAGGTCGTCATATCCTCACTTCCTAAGTTACTTCCCAACTTCCAAACTTACTTCCTCCATCACTATATAGGTCGTCGCTTCCTCACTTCCTCACTTACTTCCCAACTTGCAAACTTACTTCCTGCATCGCTATATAGGTCGTCCCTTCCTCACTTCCTAAGTTACTTCCCAACTTCCAAACTTCCTTCCTCCATCACTATATAGGAAATCGCTTCCTCACTTCCTGACTTACTTCCCAACTTGCAAACTTACTTCCTCCATCACTATATAGGTCGTCACTTCCTCACTTCCTCACTTCCTTCCCAACTTGCAGGCTTACTTCCTCCCTCATTATATAGGTCGTCGCTTCCTCACTTCCTGACTTACTTCCCAACTTGCAAACTTCCTCTGTCGCTATATAGGTCGTCACTTCCTCACTTCCTCACTTCCTTCTCAACTTCCAAACTTACTTCCTGCATCCCTATATAGGTCATCACTTCCTCACTTCCATAAGTTACTTCCCAACTTCCAAACTTACTTCCTCCCTCATTATATAGGTCGTCGCTTCCTCCATAAGTTACTTCCCAACTTCCAAACTTACTTCCTCCCTCACTATATAGGTCGTCGCTTCCTCACTTCCTCACTTACTTCCTGAGGAGAAATAACTGGACTCCAGACGATCCAATGTGAATCAACAGAAGCCGTTTATTAAGCACAGATCATCATCTTTTATACCCTGTGTTGTAGCCGTACATGCCACTTGCTTATTTCTGATTAGCTAGTTACACTGTCCACGCGCTGTTTATGCAGTTCATCCACAGATCAGATTGGTTACAAGAATTCAAATAGTAAATTGCTTAGTCATTAGCACAACATGTTTTCTACCTTCTCAGTTCTCATTTTTCCCATGTACTAATTCCATCTTCCACCACCTGTTTTGCCCTTAATCTAATCTCTTGTAGTAGGGAGGCTGGCTCACACAGCCATTCTCTCTCAGACACATTCCTACAATACCCCCTTTTTCTTCTTGAGCCAGCCAGACCTTATGCATAGCATTTTCTATCATGTCAGTCACTTTGTGGAGAACACATGAGGCTACCATAATCAATAATAATATAACCAACAATAGCATGAACCCTTGTTTTAGTAAGTCTGATAACCATCCCGTTATACCCCATGAGCTTAATCAATCATCAAAACTGTTTTTAACCGCTTTTAATTTGGACATGTTATCCTTCAGCTCCTGTAACTGCTTATGAATGGATGATAAGTGGTCAGAAAGGTTCATACAGTACAGTCCTTTAAAATCTTGACAACCATGTCTGTGAGCTGAAAGCAAAAAATCAGTAGCAGTTCTGTTTTGCAACATCGCATATCGAATACTATCTACATCTAGCAATAACTCAGAAATAGCGGTACTAGTAGCATTGTTAAACTTATCCTTGGCAGCGAAAGAGTCCTTGTTATCAAGAATCCTTGGCAGCGAAAGAGTCCTTGTTAGCAAGAGCGCATGCAGACTCCCTCTTCTTGCTGGTACTGTGTTTTGATCTTCTTCCACAACAGGCCAAGATTCCCAAGCAGCTAGATAAGGTGTCTGTGAGTCCATTACAGGCTTATGTCATCCAAATATTTTTCTTGCAAACACCCGAGACTGAATAACAATTGGTGTGATTTATGTGTTTTCCAGCACCCAGGTGCGAGTCCTTGAGTGTATTTACAATCCTCCTCGCCGATCTTCCATTGCTTTCCCATATTCCACCCCCTTGCTCAAGAGACCGCTTCTGCTGGGTTCATTTTAGTCTCGCCGGGTATTAACACAGAGCAATCTACTAAGGCATGCAATAACATATACACATAGAGGGAAAAAACAAAAACATATCTCTATGGTACTGCTTTGAATCAGGTGTCCTATTTCTCTTTTTCTGATGCTTTCTCGTAATGTGTATGGCATACTTTTTTGCTAACGTGGCACATTTCCCATCTAATTGTTCCTGTTTGGTTTTTTGGTTTTGGTTTTTTTTTTTTTTTTTGCTTTTCTTTTACAAACAACAACCAACCAGCGATACGCCCTCCATGGGCGAGCCATTCCCAAGACCGTAAATGTGTCAGCTGGTGAAAACTCCCCCAATATTTCAGGACTTCCACCAGTTCTACAGCCCATCCTGATGTTTTTACCTGGGGTGCGCTCGCCTTACGTCTAAACATTGTGTATGAACAAACTTCTTCACTTGACGGAGTGTCAGCCCTAGTTGCATACAAGAACAGTACCACACCGGGCAGAACACCTGCTCAACTGGAGTCACCTAACGACACTGCACACAACAAAAAGCAAACAGTAGCACACATGCTGATCAGCAGGTATAAGCTGGCGCCCACACACACTTACACAGCAGACACACAAAACCCAGCACTTCTATCTCAGGGAGACGACTGGGGAGGGGAGGGGGCGAGGTGGGCAATGGCAGGAGCAAACAGCTCCGGCTCTGTCCTTCTCTGAAAATATTGTTAAGAAACGACTGAGTGTAGGGAGAATTAAGACCAAAGTCATGCACCGATTTTCTCGCTTCCTTTACGATCGGCCAAGGAAGACCCTCCACCTATTGGGATTCTTTCGACCTCCCGTAGTTCCCCCCAGTATCACCGGAAATGCTGTTGGTAACATTACACTCTCTATCAAGGCATTTTGAATAATTCCTTTCCAATGCAATCGCGGATCTGGTGATTCCCCTGAGCCTGCGGTCACACCCCCCAACTCTCCTCCCGCGTTCCTGTTACCGCCACCCCCATGCACTCGCGTTTTCGGCAGCTTCCCCGAGCCCGCGGTCGCACCCCCCAACTCTCCTCCCACGCTCCCGTTACCGCCACCCCAAGCCCCCCAGCTATCACCCCTCAGTTGCCTCTCCAAATTTCGTATTGCTTGCTCCTCCTCTAGTTTCCATCGATTCTGCCGTTCTCTCTCTAGCTGTTCCAATTTCTGTGTCAGCATTTTTGCCTCCATGCATGCGCCTTGCAGCAGTTCTTGTTCAGCAGGAGAGGGAGGCGATGGTGGAAGCGGCGGGTACAATGATGGATCAAAAGGTTGTCTGGGGCGCACATCAACACGCTGCTGTGGAGACTTAGGTGGACCTTCGTAAAGCCCAGTTCTAGGATTGTACCATTCTGGTGGAGGTGCCGTTGGTCTCACTTCTGAGGGTGGTGGTAGTGGCCAGGGAACGTCCTCCTCCATTGGTTCTTCTTTCTCTGGAACTTCCTCAGGTGGAGCAGAGGGGATCGGCAGGGGATCTTCCCAAACCCTCGGACCTGGTCTGTTCGATCCTCCCCCCGTGGGTTGTAATGCTGCAAACGCCTCAGTCGTCGCAGCTCGCTCTGCTTCTATATCTTGTAAGGTCGAATACACCAACCGCCACGTTGTCGCTAACGGTGATGCCTCTTTATCTCCGTTACTTATCACTTCCCACAGTTTTTCCCCAACAGCCTCCCATATTTCTGGTCTAAAAGCTGTCTGGGGCTCTGGTGCAAATCGGATCTCTCTGCACCAGGTTAATAACCTTCAGAGCATACGCTCATCGTATTTCACCCCTCTCTTAGAGAGGATATGCAGGAGAAGTCTTAATACAGCCCCTTCTTCTTTTACTACTTGCTGCCCCATCTCCTGCCCCGGCTGCTCACCTCTCTCTGGGTGTCCGTGGCCACGTCGTCTCTTTCCTCTATTCCGGATTGCCGCCCAATCCGCCCGGTCTCAGTCCAGCTGAGCCGTCCTCCAGCCGGTGGATCTCCTTCTGGGTCTTCTGCCCCTCGCATTCCGTTGCTCAAGCCAAGCGCTGATCGGTATCACGTCGGGGTCACCATCTGAGGAGAAATAACTGGACTCCAGACGATCCAATGTGAATCAACAGAAGCCGTTTATTAAGCACAGATCATCATCTTTTATACCCTGTGTTGTAGCCGTACATGCCACTTGCTTATTTCTGATTAGCTAGTTACACTGTCCACGCGCTGTTTATGCAGTTCATCCACAGATCAGATTGGTTACAAGAATTCAAATAGTAAATTGCTTAGTCATTAGCACAACATGTTTTTTACCTTCTCAGTTCTCATTTTTCCCATGTACTAATTCCATCTTCCACCACCTGTTTTGCCCTTAATCTAATCTCTTGTAGTAGGGAGGCTGGCTCACATGGCCATTCTCTCTCAGACACATTCCTACAACTTCCCAACTTGCAAACTTACTTCCTGCATCGCTATATATGTCGTCGCTTCCTCACTTCCTGACTTACTTCCCAACTTCCAAACTTACTTCCTGCATCCCTATATAGGTCGTCACTTCCTCACTTCCTCACTTCCTTCCCAACTTCCAAACTTACTTCCTCCCTCATTATATAGGTCGTCGCTTCCTGACTTCCTGACTTACTTCCCAACTTGCAAACTTACTTCCTGCATCCCTATATAGGTCGTCACTTCCTCGCTTCCTCACTTACTTCCCAACTTGCAAACTTACTTCCTCCGTAGCTATATAGGTCGTCGCTTCCTCACTTCCTTCCCACCTTGCAAACTGACTTCCTCCATCGCCATAGAGGTTGTCACTTCCTCACTTCCTAACTTCCCAATTTGCAGGTTTCCCAGGGAGATGTTTTGCTCCTGCTGGCCCCGTTTCCTCAGCCGCACTACGGAAAGGAGCAGCTGCCATTGTCGCTGCGTATCACCTGCCTTAGCAGAGACCAGGGAAGCACTGCCAGCGTCAATCCCTGTCCTGACTGTCGTAACACGTACAACAAGTCTTCTCCTTCAGCAGCTTTTCCTACTTACCTCGTTTTGCTGCAGAAGGCTGACATACCCAAGCCAGGGATGGCAGGGAAGAACGAACGGGCTCTGATTTACGCATATGCCATCAGCCAGCCTTTCAGAGGCTCCTTCTGGGTCCCCACGCTCCAGTACTCTCCGAGCGTCACAAAACGGTATTTACGTCAGCAGGCTGGAGAGCACGGCTTAACAAGCAGAGAAACACACAGACATCAGAGCAGTCTCTCTCGTCGTGGTGAATGCTCCATGTCCACGTCTCCGCTGGCCCTCTCTTTACCAACAGCTGGGAAGTGTGCAAGAACACTTCCTTGGGATGGGAGCTGTGGATGCCAGCTGGGACTACCTTGCTCTTCCCACCTTGCTCACAACTATTTTTGTCGACTTTGAAGCCACCAGCCAGCCAAGGAAGGACCTTGAGGCCTCATCTCCAAGGCTACCCAAGCAGCCTCTTCACCACCAGGCTTCAGGAGGAAGTTCACAAGCTGGGATTCACAGCTCTTCTCATTCCCCGTTGCCTCTTTATACCTCTCCTGCGTTCCCTCCTGGATGTCCCCACCGGGCTGCCCGCACCTCCTGTCTGACCCTGTTGGGGGCTCATTTAACTCAGCGACTCGACAGAAAAGCCCCCCAGCAATAGAACACACGCACACACACACACACACACACCCCCCCCAGAAAAAGAAAAGGGAAAAAAGAAAAACTGGATATATCCTGCCTCAAGCCCACCCTCCAGAGCCGTGCCCTGGGCAGCTCTGGGGCTCTCTCGCTCCATGGGTGGCAGCCGTTGGGTCTGCCAGAGGCAGCTGCTGATTTTAGTTGTGGATACAGACTGCAACGTCGTTCCCGCTTCCATTTCCGCTGTCACAGAACGTCGCTGCTCTCCCTCATTCCTCCACAAATCCTTACTCTCGACTACATCATCTTACCTCAGTGCTTTCTTCCATTTGTTTTCAATATTAAAAAAAAAAAAAAAAGCTCTTCCACGCAAAATTATAAAGCAATGTTACAATGGCTGCTGTGCCTCTCGCTTAAAATCCCGGATAGCACTCACAGTTTGGGTTTCTGGGCGTTCCCACTGACCCGTCCAAGTTCTTGCTCGCAGGGCTTGAAAGCCACAGTTTAAAGGCAATTACGGTGCAATTAAAAGCATGGGGAGCGTCTGCTGGGCGCCGAAGCCCAGGAGGCAGCCTCCTCCTGCCTCTCAGCGATGCTCAGTCCCTCCCCGCACGCCCCAGGTCCCATCGCCTTCCCACCACCGACCAGGCAGCCGGCAGCATGCCCCAGCCGGCCGCGGGAGTCCTCACATTTATTTTATTTCCGGGCCTGTAATTGTTAACTGCTCTCACTAACTGATTAGACACTGAGCAGCTCCAAAAATACCAGTCTGGGGGTGACAACTTTCTGTTACGTGAAATCTGACATCCTGAAAAAAAAATGATGCGAGCACACACGCGGGCATTTCATGGCTTTTAAATAGTAGCACCAACAATCATTGCTGCTTCACTTCTAACACTTTTTCTGAGTTTCAGTAGAGTTCAGTCTGTTCAAAGGTTTATTTTATTTTACTTTTGATATTTACTTTTTATCTGTCACACCTTCTTTGTCACAGCTTTAAACATGCTACAAGTTCTAACTTAGTAAGAACGGACCAAAGGATTTGGTGCTGGTACCAGTTCATGGATGCACTCACCCTGTTGTCTTTTTGTTACCTTCCAATGCCGTTCAGATGCCCCGCTGAGTCCTCCCCTCAACCACTGCTCCATGTAAGCCGTCCCCATTTTTCTAGAAAACAACGCCAACAAACCCAAACCAAAATTATTTTTGCACATTTTTCAGAACAAAGGGACTCGAACCCAACAATTCCACTAACTGATGGCACGTGACAGCATTAATATAAGCCAACCAGCGCTGCCTCGGCTGAGACGTCAGGACAGACCCACGGCTCTGTCCATGGAGAACAGGTTTTGGAAGCAAGTAAGAGTTTTACCTTTTAAAGTTTCATTCTGAACTGTTAGGTGCTGAGGAAATGGTTGTCAGGGGTGCCAAACCAAAACGCAGAAAGACTGAAAAGTGCTGGCAGTGCTCTGGAAAAGCTCTGGAGGTGAAACTGGGAATTAGCGTGGTTTTTGGGGTGAGCGGCTGGGAGCTGGTGGGACAGGTCCTCCTCCTCCCAGGAGCAAGAGTCCCCCGAACACAAGAAGGTCAGGGTTTCAGCTTTGCCACTCTTATACCCTCCTGGATATTAAAATATGGCTGTTGTTTATGGGCTGGAGACGCGCTTCAGGTGCACGGGAGGTCTGAGAGCGGATTAACCCGTCCACACAGACAGAGCGACTCTGCAGAATGAAGCTGCTTGTACAAGCGGTCTTTGGGTACTCAAGGACTGTGCAGTCCGGCTTTTACAGATTTTACAGAATACAGATTCAAAGGTGCTCCCTTTTGCAAATACTGTCTTTGTTCTAGGTCTCCTTACCGCCACCATCATCTGACAACGCGCTGCCCTTAACACATTACCAAAACTGCTGCTGGGGTTTGAAGCAACAAAGGGTAGGGAAGTCACAAGGAGTTTTTGATTGAAATAGAAAATAACGTCAACTTACAGGAAAATATAACTCAGTACTTGTTTCATATTTTGTTTTTACTCGAATAAAAAGGTAAATGTAATCTTTCACAAGCTGTTGTTCACCAGAAAAAAGCGTATAACAATACGCGCTGACTGCAAATGCTGGATTTAAATATTGAATACAGCTGTACTTGTGGAGAGCTGACAGAGAAAAATCCCCCTGCTCTCTCTTCCTCCTCATTCAGCAAATCAGGTGGAGCATTTTGAACATAAATTCAGAAAGTATTTTCATAAATAGAACATTTCGGCAGTTAAGACTGTGGTTTTAAGCAGTTCTGACTCTTCTCACATTCTCTTCCTATGTCTTGGTGGAAATAAATCAAACTCTTAAGCTGCTGCAATAATCTCTGAGAGACAAAACAGATGGAAAAAATAATGGGATAGGGTACCTTATGAGAAAGATTTTGGCAACAGAAACCTAATGCCTCTGTTCTTTGCCTAAACGTTTAGACTTGCAGCTGCCAAAACCAAAATAAAATTGTGGAGTTTTTTTTTTTTATGTGGTACGTTTTACATATAGCACACTTCATTTATTAAACGAAAAGTAATATAAATCTGCATAGGGAAAAAAGTACTCTAAGAAGGAAAATACTTTAATATCCTTCACTAGATTTTGTAACGGACCCCCAGAAAGAAAGGCGGCAGTGCGTGCACACACAGACATCGGTCCTTGGTACCTGCAGCCAGGGATCCACCGGCCTCACGCAGGGGGTCATGACGGGCGGTCCTGGTTCGAGGTAAAACAGAAACAAATTTCTGATTTGTAATTTTACTTTTTAGTTGGGCCTCTTCTAACTGACTGAAGTCCGAAATTCACAGCGTATTGTTCAGACACCGTTCACTCTCAGAGCGGTACGACCTGATTATCCCAAGGAATGGTAGGCACAGAGGCTCTTCCTCATACTTACTGCTGTAACAACCACGGCCAGTTAACTTCGCCGTTTGCCCCCTTAGAGGGTGGGAAGCGGAGAAGCGCAGAGGGGTCCCACCTATGGGGAGGAGCGGACCAGACGGGTAACCCAAAACTGACCAACAGAGCATTCCATCCCATCTGCATCACGCTCAGTATAAAAGCTGAGGGATCAAAGGGGCAAGGTGGCTCTGGCTCGCTCTTCTTCTTCAATGGCCGACGTCTGAGGAGGACCCTGTCTGTTCGTCTGCCTCTGATCCCGATCCGAGCACTCCCAACTCTAGTTCCGGAATTCAGCTCCTGTCCATCACTGACTCCAGTCTGGGACTTTCCCTGTGTCTGCTGGTGACGCGATCGTCATCCTGGGAGCTCAACACGGTTTTGTATATATTGTACAGGGTTTTTTTATTATTATTTCTTATTTCCTTATCTATTAGTATTGTCATTAAAGTAGTTTAGTTCTTTTTCTAAACTCGTAAATCTCCTTATCTCTTCCTCTCCTCTCTGAGGAGAGAAGGTGGGGAGGGCCATCTGTCATTCTGATTGGCCACTCCGGCCAAAACCTCGACAAGGGCAGATGATGCTGGGCAGTCCCTGAGATGCTCCCATCTGTGGCTGGTGCTGGGATAAGCTCGTGGGGATCCCCTGAGGCCAGGGAAGACGTGCCAGCTCCCTCCTGGATGGAGAAGCAAGTCAGACAGGATTATGGTGGGAACAATTGCATTGATCGGGCATGGAGCTGCCTGAAAGGAGCCCTGGAGCAGCATCGGTTTTTACTCCTTTTATTACCTTATTCTGCTTACCACATTTCCAACCCCTCGTCTCTCCCGGTTACACAGCTTGCCCTGCGTGCTCTTACCCCAGCAGCCCTGGTTTTGCTCTCCTAATACCCCTTTCTTGGTATTTACTGTACAGTTTTCTTGACAATCCGCCACAGCAATCTGCTAAGTCCCTATCTTATTATTTACAAGACTTGTCCGTTTCTCACACTGCTATCTTGATATCGCAGCCATAAACCAGGGTGAGCCTGGACAGCACGGACATGACTTTCTCTTCACGGCTACGAAGGTTCAACAGTTGCTTTTATTTCTATTTCGTTTGTGCTACTATATGGCCAGGACAGGCCATTCGCTTGGGCACTGTTTGCTTTTGATATAGGTAGTTTCTCACGCTGCTGTCTCGAACAACACCTTCGGGACAGGTCGTTTGTCTGCGTACCTTGATGCAGCCACGGCTCATCCTTTGCTACCTATGTGCCTGCCTGATTTCTCACAAACAGCCAACCAGTTTTGTCAAGGAAAAGGCATTTTCTTGACATTCACTCTGTCGCAGCATGGGCAAACTCAGCCCCCACAAGCTGCCCCCAGCAGAACTTTGCTAATTGCAACCAATTGCAACAAATTTTAGTTTAACAGGAGGCCCAATAATGTGTTTGCACGGACTCTTCCAGCAAAGAACCTGAGAAAAAATAGCTACAACTACGAAATTTCAGATTTAAGTACATTAAAAGTAAACCTGCACCCTGCTGAGTTTCTTGACTGACACAGAATTATCCTCCCTCACTGGAAAAGCACATCGTTTTTTGGATGTTTTTCTGAACCAGTTGATGAAAAACAACTGAGAGCACATGTTAAAAATTGTGCAAACAGAGCTTTCACGCGTTCATGTAACTCTAATGCGTACTATGAACTTGCAGCGAGATTCATCAACTTAGTTCATCGCCCATTCTCGGATTGAAATAAGACTAAAAGCTGGCAAAGTACAAACCCAAGGATCCTTCTGCAACCTCAGACCTATAGACTTAAAATCTTGCAGAAAGCTTAAAGATATGCAGCTAATACCTTGAAAGAAATACATTTTAGGGAACCTATTTTGACTAAGAAGGGGGAAAAAAAGAAATTAGAATTAGAGATTAGGGAAAGAGAAGCCCATTTTGATATACAAGTAAGAATGTGTGTATATGTTTATGCATAGAGTCATGCAGCTCAAAAGCACACACAGCTTTGGGGGTTTTTGGTTACTTGGTTTTAATCTGTTCCAAGTCATGATCCTCAAATTGTGTTTTCCATAATTGGTTTTAGCTAAGCTATAATGCACTGAATGTAGAAACCCTAAATCTTCTTCATCTTATGTTGGTTTTTGGAGATGAATATTATAATAAACTTCTTATCATACTAGTAACAACTGCAAGAATCAAGTTAGATATTTACAGTTAGGAAAAATGTAATGCTTTTATTTTTGAAGCGGAGCAGCTACAAAAACACCCGTCAATGTTTGTCATTTTTATTTCGGTATTAATAACCAAGTTTTTATGACCTCATTCAAGAAACCCACAAGAATCTGGCTGTTCTTTTTATATTATGTTTGTGCCCTTTACATCATTTCCTACTTCTAATAACTAATGATGATAGGTAATCACTTAACAGATGGTAAAAGCTCTCTAATTGCTTTTAAGGACTACTGAGCTTTGCTGTATTTTGGGAGCATTAACTTCTGTGACTTTTCCTCTTCCTCAGCTCATTCTAAGTTTCTTCAGCCATCGTTAAATATTCAAGGTTTTGAGCTTTTTTTTTTTTTCCCTTTTTTCTCCAGCACCACTGAACGGGAGGTTAGTGACAGGCTGCTTCTGACCATTGTTATTTCAAATACATTTGAGAGGCCACTCTCAACACGGAGAAAGCTTCACCCTTCTCTTTTCTCCCCGGGTCTGATCAGCCCATGCAGCCCAGGGCGTCTGACCTTTAGTTTCCAGAGATGCATCTCTCTCTCTTTCCTGTAGCAACGAACTATCAGATCATTAAGAGGAGGCTTGGGGGAAAAAAAAAAAAGCCAAACCTCAAAGCTAAGTGGGCTGGTCTCATTAATGTCTTACACTGCATCTGCATTATCTCCTGCGTAACACAGGCAGGAAAATTTCCAAGTCAGAGGGGGCAAAAAAGAGGAAGGAAATTCACAGTTTAACACGCACACAGTTAGTGACCCTCTTTGTACCTCCTTTGCATTTTGAATAAATTGCACATTAACTACAGTAAATGCTGACCTAATTAGTCAGGGTACACTACACGCCACAAACAACCCTGCCGAATGCTTTTTCAGTTCTAATAGTTGTTTGTCTGGGTTTGTATGCAAATGCATACGAGGAGCTGTGGTAAAAGATACAAAATTGACTGAAATAAATGCACTGCATCACAAATTAGCGAAGAGCACGCCTAGGACCAAATAATTCCATTTTATGATTGCTGCTAAAATAAACTATATGGCTGTTGCATGAGACTGTGAAACCTGAAATAATAAACAAAGTCAAATAAACAAATAAAATGAAACAATAAACAAATAAACAACAAAAAAAGGATGATTTCTTCGCATTTAGGATCAACAGCCCTCCTGGTATATAGCTAAGGTCACAACTGATTAAGGTGCGCGTTTTTCATTTGAGGGAAAGAGCTGCACAGGGAGGGCTGGGCAGACCATACACGAGTTCTGGTTCGGCGTGCCCAGAGGTGGGACTCATTATTAAAAATACATGTTTATAACGGATCTGTTACTTGAAATAGAATAGGTACCTAATATGAATAGAACAAAGGGATTACAAGGTAGTGAAACTACAAGGCCTGTGAAACTTTTGTTCGAAGGGTACAGTGTGAAGGTCTGGTTGCTGTTTGGGAGGAACTGAGTCACCCCCGCGTAGAGAGAGGCTGAACTCCTCCCTCCCTCCCGTCTTCCGCTGAGGGATGATGGCCTTTTGTCACTTTCCTACTTTATTGTGTATATATACTAAGGTAGCATGCCTGTCACCACCTCTTATGATGTTTGGTCAGTGTTTTAAGATTTCAGTAACAGCTCCTGGAGCCACAGGATACATTTATTCTCATAACTAAGAAAAGTACAGGGCGATGTGCTTATTTTCCCCTGTACACCTCTGAATTGCTCAGAGCACAGTTAACAACTTCCCATTTGTATGCGCTGACTCCAGTAACGTTGCAGTTTTAGTTTTGGTTGAGAAGAAAATGATAGTTATTTGCCCAATGAAAACCCAAACACGACCTCAACTTGTATTTTGTTCAATAATCTCCAGTACATTTAGTAAACTGCTGTTCTGAGCAGATTATGTTCAAACACAGAGCAAATACTTATAATCATCACCATAAAAAAATGGACTCACTAGGTATTAATTTTTGATGTACTAAGCACTTCCTTTGCAATTCTCTTGTCATCTGGCATCATTGTACCATAAATTTAGAGTGTTGCCTGGAACAGCTCTGCGCTGTTTTGTAACGTGACTCCTTATGATTTAGCAAGTTGAAGCAGATAGAGCTGATTGTATAAGCTATTTGCATTTACTACTCTTCAGGAAGATAAGAAACACAATCTAAAAACTTTTAAAATAGAAGTATCTCTGCACGGCTTAATAAATTGTTATGAATAAGCAAAATCCCTGATTATGTTACACTCTAAATTAGCCTGGGTTTTTTATATGAGTTTGTAACCGATAGAGGAAAAAACGAACAAACAGAACAAACCAACTGTAAGTCTTGGAAAGTGCCATATAAATTCCGAGAGATTTTGCGCCAGGGGAGGTTTAGGTTGGCTATTAGGAAAAATTTCTACACCGAAAGGGTTTATCAAACCTTGGAAGAGGCTGCCCAGGGAAGTGGTGGAGTCGCCGTCTCTGGAGGTATTTAAAAGACGCGGTGCTGAGGGACATGGTTTAGTGGTGGGTTTGGCAGTGTTTGTTTAATGGTTGGACTCGGTCCCTTCCAAACTGGACGATTCTACGAAGGAACAAGGAATAATCACACTTTAGGGGAGACACTAGGGGGTAATTATTATGCCCCATTTTGCACTGTTTTTCTTAACTGCTACCTGCACTCTGGATCCTGAGATGCCACACAGGATTCCCTCCTGAAAAGGACTCTGGGATTGGGCTTTTGTTTTCCTGAAGATGGATAAAACAGTATAGCGTACCACAGAGCAGTGTACGTGCTTACTGCAAGCTTTCTAAAAACAGCGTGTGCAGTTGTTTGTAAACAGAGGTGAAAATAGAAGCTGAGAAATCAGCTATTTCTGCAGGGAGATGAAAGCTGTGCTTACAGATTCCCAGTTGGGTGAAGCTGGGATCGGCGTTTCTCCCTGGCCTGCCAAACTCTTCCACTGGTCTTCTTCAATACCCTCTCAAATCACTCCGAAAAGCCTCCTAATGTCAAGGACTGTGTGGCAGAGATAGCTAAACTCTGCTCCATGTGGGCTAGCATCCAAGCGTGGCTTTGGAGGGATGAGCCAAGCCTACATTCACAGCTCCAGGAAGGGCTCCTGCCTGAAATGCCAAGGAGAGAAACACAGAGCATGTGTCTCAAACTCTTCCAGGGCGCTTTTTTCTTTTTTCGTATTCTTTTTATATTTTTTTTAAACTTAATATCAGAAAGAAATATTTTTACGTTTCAAAATACTGGTGAATCAAGCAAAATCATGAGACTCTGCATAATTAGTGGGTATATGAAATACAGAGTATTTACTCTTGCATCCTGACAAAAGAAATGGAGTTCCCCTTACGTGCCATATTTTAAAAGCTGAAACAGAAAACAGATCGTTTCCCTGCCTCAGAAAATGTAAACGGGCTATTTTGTTGGAAAACTGAGCTCTTTTCATCAACAATGAGCTGTAACATGCTGTCTGTACTTAGAAAAGCTGACAGGAAACAATGTATTCGCATTAGGATTTGCATATTTTTTTCTTTATTTTTTTTTCCTGCAAACCTCATGTTCTTTCAAGTCCTCCAAGATGCACTAAAAGCAAGCACTTTGCAGGAGGCCCCGTGAACCTTACAGAATTAAAGCCGTGAATTGTCTACCGCCTTAGTTACAGTACATGATTTCCAGTCCCAGCAACTGCACGAGGCTAATTCACAGCAAACCACGGACTCGCCGTCATTCTCCGAGTGCCCGGTCAGAGCCATTTCTGGGACAAAGCACAATCCTGAAGCCGTTTTAGGCTGTCCATCCTTGATAAAAGCAAAACATACACAGCAAGGGGAAACAAAGAAATACCTATGGTTTAATTAAGGGCTGGAAAGCCACAGGTATCTTCTGATACTTGCATTAATCACAATGCAAAATTTTAATTTGCCCTATTTATTTAGATTTGCTGCAATTTCATGGCTCTAGCAGAAGGCATGAATGCGTTTTCAAGGTTCTTAGCTAACGGGTTTCTTTCTGTCTTTATCGCATTTGGTTTGATTGAAACAATAATATCAGAACTGCTTCTACAGCCTCTGGGTATCCCAGCACACAACTAGCACTACAGCAAAACACCCTCAGTGCTCAAAACAATCACATTAGCAGGGTCTCTGTGAATTTGTAATTGTAAAGAAAACGTATTCTCAGAAAGCAAACTAAGCGTATTGACACTATTAAGCATGACAGTAGGTCAGTCTGGGGAAAGGACAAAAAAATGAGTTGAAGAAAATATTAGTAAATATGTATTCACATCACCTGTCCAGCCATAACATTGTTTCAAGCACTGCCACAAGTCATCTGTGAGCCAATGATCCGTATTCTAGGGAAGCCAAGAGGGACATCAACACCTGACCGGCAGAGCCCCCACAGCATGCTCCAGGATCCTCTCCACCCATCAGGCGACCGCTTGGAGCATACCTGGATTTGCTGTCTTCCTTCCAAGGATGCCTGGGAAAGGAGAGAAAAGGAGGTCTCACCTTAACAAAGAGCTGACTTGCACCTGAGATCTCTGGATTCGGGGGTCCTCTGGGGTTTGCTGGTGGAGAAGTACCCACGGAGAGCAGGGACAGTCCCTGGGGACCATCTGTATCCTCAGAAAGAAAGATGGAGATAAAAGTCATTACTCCCACAGATCCTGTTTATTCTGAGATTTCAAATTCAGATTGCCTTTACTCTGTGGAGATTTCTACTCAGAGCAGGTGCACGTGGACCGGGTGCATCCCTCCAAAACTGTAGTAGAGTCATCAGAAACTAGCTCTAGTGGTTTAACAGAGATTACGGTACAAGAATGGCTGGTTTTCAGCCTTCAGCTGGAACCTAGTAAGGTCCCATGAGTAGAGTAACACACCAAGTGTATCGGGACAAACTCGGTAGATCTTATTAAGATCTTTGCGGTACCGACCACTTGTGTGTCAGTGTAAGGAAATACACGCCACATCGAGCTGCCACAACAGAGATGCTTGCAAAGCCCATCCCACGCTTTGCTCTTAGGCCAGGAGGATATTTCAACACCGAGTGTGTCCTGCTCAGCCTTGCGGCTGGTTACGCGGGGGGTGGATATTTGTGCCGCTTGCTGGGGAAATAAAAAGAGGAGGGCAAAGGAGCATGCAGCAACCTGCTGTCTGTCAGGGCCGGGGTGTCTGGCAGCAAAAAGAGGCAAGAGGGTGGTCCTTCTCTTCTACCGACCACATAGTTTGATCTGTAAGAATCTCTACGGGCATTTTTCATAATATGCTAGGTTTGCTTGCATAATGAATGTGTCTGGGGAAAGGTCTCTGTTGTGTAGAAAAGTACCAAGCAGTGCTGCCAAAGTGCTGTGAAAGTTTGCAAATCCAAACGACTATTTTGAAAGCTCCGACGGAAGACTTGAAGTCTGTGAAATAAACTGCAGAGCATTTATTCATCAGCCCAATAACCCTCACAAAACAGAGGCTGTGAATCTTCTGCAGACGGGGAGGCTAGGGAGAAGAAAAAAATGTTGGTAGTAGTATCTATGTTTCTTTTATATTCTTATACTACTCTTTTAAAAAAAAACCCACCCAAACTTGTCTCCACTCTAGTGGAAGGAAAAATCATTAGAAAAAGGAAAAAATTACCTTAAATTAAATCAAAACTTGATTGTTAACTAGCAGTTGGGATTCTGATGGTCTGGTGCTTAAACCTACATGATGCTTTCAGAAGTTCTATAGTGCAACCGCCATCTGTAATTCCAAAGGCTACAGAACAGCGTGATTTGAAATAGATGATATGAAATAAAGATAACTCATGGTATTATGAGTTTACCTCCTCTTCTTTCTCTATTTAATTTTCTATGGGTGCAGTGACCAAAGAAAATATAGAAACAAGTGGGTATTTCTTCTGGTTCTTTTACAGCTAAAATTTAAAACATTTTTAAAAGGTACAAAATTATTGTGGCTGTGTGTCTATACCAACACCACCTTGACTACGTACACCTGCATTTCCATTTATGAAAGCGATCTTTTTTAATCCCGATGTGTCAAATAACAAGCATTTTGGAATGAAATTATAGTTTTTATTTGGAAATACAGGCCTGCATGTAATATTACACCCCACAGTCTCAGTCTGTACAATAAATATTATCCATCTGATTAAAGGGGAATCCTGTTTTTTTACTGGCAATAACAAATAATTTTATACCACAATAGCGGACTATACATTCTGGAGAAAGGGCTCAACTATGGATGAGAATTTTTTACTATAGAAAAAGGATTACTATAACCCCATGGCCAAAAAAATAGTTATCTTGGAAAAACGGATCACACAATTTTCTTTGAAGTCAGCCATTATGAAATGCGTTTGTTTTTTTTTTAATCCTTGGAAATTCACCTTCTCCTCTAGCAGCTTGGGGATTCTTTCCTTTATATTAAGTAAGGATAGATTTTCTTACTTATATTAAATGACTGCGCAAAGAAAAATCCTGCTTAATGCCTCACAGCAGATCTTTGAACACAAACTTCCATACAGTGACTCTACGTTGCTCTGAAAAATGGGAATGGAGCTCTGGTTACAGCTTACAGACTCAGGCCCTGCTCTGGACAGATACAATACGCAGGTAAAGATGAATCTAATTAGGCTAAATCTCTTCATTTCCACCCTTACACTTCAGTACGTGTTGAATGTGATTTCAGGAAAGATCATATCTGAGCTTTGGATTTTCAAACAACTGAGAAAAACACATGTGCCACTTAAAACCGCTTTTTTTTGGATCTGGGAATGCAAACTGTGGCCGGTGCCACAGGGTGAGCAGAGGAACGGACGCCAGGATACACCTCTGCAAACAGCTGCAGGAATTTAGACTTCCACGCTGCTGACAGTAGTAATATTATTTGCCCCATTTAACAGCGTGTGCTCAATTTTCTTCGAGGAACATCACTGTTAGTCAGCGCTCTCTAATGTTCGGTTTAGGAAAATGAACTGCTGTGTGGCTGACAAAGGTTTGAATGAAATAATGTATTACGATTTGGGGAAAATGATGGATAATATTCTTCATCAATTTACTTAAGGTTCTTTTTCATCATTAAAAATGTATCTCTCGGAAACTGAACGCACCGTATCACCTTGTAGATATGCAAGTAAGATTAACTTTTGGATTAAAATTACATTTATTTAGATTGCATGCAGAAGCACGTAGACATCTATTTCAGTAGTTTCAAGATTGTAAAAGAAAGAGAGATCAGAATAAAGAGTGCAAAAAACATTCTCTAGTAGATATGTATGCAATACTGGTGCATTCTAGCTTAACTGGAGACTGGGGTAGATAAGAACATGTGCTCTGCTCTTTAACTTCCTTCCCACTGGTGCCCTAAAGAAACGCTATCTGTGTTGCTTCTTACAGATCAGTAAATGTAGCCAAAGCGTCTTGCGTTTCAATAATATTTCAAAGTTGTGGGGGTAACCACCAATCATACCAATCAACAGAGTTTATTTCCTTACCTTCTTGCCTCTGTTCATTGGTGGTACCTTTCCATGGACTTGCATTAAACTGGGACTTTGGGGATTTGGAGTTATATTTTAGTCCCAAGCGTGGGCAGGCTGTAACACAATGGGGTCTGGCAGTGCTTCATACTTTTCAAAGCCTGAAACAGTAATACCAATACATTATTAAATGACAGTTTTAAAACGATATACCAACAAGTACATAATTTCATAATAACACACAAAAATTAACTGCCCTAATACCTTTCTATCCAGATAGAGCGTACCTTACGTATCATGGAAAAACTGGTTCTTTCGGAGGGTGCAACACAGCACAGGGTGCTTCCAGCATTTTAGAATGCTCTGAACTAGAAATCTTAAAATATTGGTTTGCCAGTGACCAGACAGTGCATTTCCCCTGATTGCTAGCAGAAATGTATATCACAAAAATATATCCGTTCAGAATGTTTCTCACTGTAGCATCACTTAAACACTTGGCAGAAATGGAGAAAAAAGAAATCTTTGGATTTGAAACAAAAGAATTTAACTAATCATGATCAAGATTAAAAAAAAAAAACACGCTTGCAAAAAAGCACAAAATATTTCCATCAACCCAGGAATTTAGATGCTATGGTGTTCAGAGATTTTCTGCCAGAGGGCTATTTTCTTCCCTTCAAGAAGTTTTGATACATCAGCAGCCATATGCTTTAGTTTACTGGCTTACGCTGATTTCAGTGACATTTTGCTTCTGATAAGAAAAATCTAAGTGATCTAAAAATCTATGTGATGTTTCAAAATGGGTTTTCACTTCAAATGTATAATAAATATGCTCAAACCTTTGGAAGAAGGTAGGTTTTGATTTTGTCAAAACTTCTCTAGCAATACAATGACGAATTGTGTATTTTGTACTACGGTAAAATAAGTAGAAGTCATGAGAGGAGAAGAATAAATTGTCACTGAATAAGACTGTGGCTTGGTGTCATGGAAAACCTTCACTATTGTTTGCCAATTACTATTTTTTACACTGGCCAGGCAACAGCATTGCAGAATTTTCTTTTTTGGTCAGGAAATAGGGACCATGTGAGATGTACGTATTCTTGATTCTGCGCCACTGAAACAGAATGGATTAGCTGACCTCTTGAGATAACTTCCAACTACAAATTTCTTTAGCTTTATGCTTCGTTCATGACGAGTCTCCAACTAGGTTCCAATGAAGGATTCATAGAATTGAACTGATCCTTGTTTCTGATCCCTGTTTTGAACCTGTGGAGTCTTTCAGGTTATGGCTTCCAGCAAACTTGGTGCTGTTTTAAGCCACTTGATATCAATACTTTTGAGAATGAAAGAAAAAAAAAAAGGAAACTGTACTTTGACCCTTATTTATGAAATGACTTCCATTCTTTTTAATCCATAGAGTGCATTTTTTTCTTAGAGAAAAAGCCAATTATGACATTTTTTCAGGTACGTTTTTTTCAATGAGACTCAGTTACTGCCATCTATTGATATATATTGTGAAGGGTCACTACGAAAGTGCAACTATTCACTGTACCTTTTCTAAGAGTACTGTAAAATACCAGGGGTGAGAAAAGGACACTGAAAGAATGCTTCTCATTCCTAGCAGCAAAAACGAGTGATTTTGTGAAGTAAGAAAATATCAGTCCTAGTTTTGAGGGTGGGGTAAAGGCACGATCTGCTTTTATTTTAGAGGTCGATTTTCAAACAAGAAGGGCAACATCCAGATATATCGGGGTAGTCCATCACTAAATGACTTACCTAACAAACACGTCTGAGATGCGTAGTTGTGTGATCCTCATTAGCTTGTATTAAGGTGAGTTGCCCAACGTTCAGCTCTTTAACAGCAGCCCCACCTCACTGGACACGCTCATTCTCAAAGCCTTTGGAAAACAGCCTGTTTCCAACCATCTGTGGAAGGAATGCATTGACCTGAATTAACTAACTGAAATCAAGCCAACTTTACAAAGGAACAAGACCAAAGAAAGAGAGACACTGAATCGGAATAAGCAGCAAGTTGTGACTTTCAGCAAAGCCCTGACTACGCGATGGGGAGCAAACTGAGGGAACTGCCACGATGTTTAAGCAAAGCAGCTCAAGACCAACCTCATGAGAGTGGAGGAGAAAACAGGGAAGGGTCTGAGGTAGAATTTAGTAATTTCTTTTATTGCGTATCACAGCAAAATACTGCCATCCCTCAATACCTCTTTTGGTTTCTCTTGTGCTGAGCAGCAAAAGCAGTCATTATCTCCTCTATTCTAAGACCCAAGGTCTGACAGCTATATAATACACCTAAGGGCTTTTTGAATATTATTGCTCTCCCTTTCGCAAATGAGTAACAAGGCTATTACTAGGCTTTCATGAACGTTTCTTCTCTCATTGCCTCTCCATCCCCAGTTGAAGGTACAAAAGTAAGAATTTTTCCCTTCTGAAAACAAGCTTAGCTTCTCTGTACAGAAATCTGCTTTATTAATTTGTTAATAAAAGCTGAGATACAAAATATCTACTGCACGCTTCCTGCATTTTGTCAACATCTTGCTAATTACTTAAATGATACAGTTTTCTTCTTTTCTTCTTCTTCTTGTTTTTTTTTAAATAAGACATACTGGGGAGAGGGAAAGTCTGTCTTCAGTTACTCATTCCATTTATTCAAATTACAGCTTTCCAACCCAATACTGCAGAAAAAGTGCTCCAGGGTAAATTTGTAAGTCTGTTTCATTATGATCCCTTAAGTGTAATGCAATTAAAATCATGCCATGAATGACTAAGAGTTTAGAAGCAATTATTTTATGACTAGGTGAATTTCTACCTCACAGCAAATATTTCTCCCATTTTTGCATGCTAGTCTTTTCAGCTGCTGCTAAGAAGATTAGAAAGATTAAATAAGCATTTATAGCCATGAAAGGAAACCAAGAGCAACATTGCTCTTGTTTGAGGAAGCTGGACCGGGGAAGCGGAGGACTCGGGCCAGCTGCGTGTCCTGCAGCACAGGCTGGAAGGTAACAGAGGCCTGAAGACTCACTGCGTCCACAGGATCAGGCCCTTCAGAGGTTGTTGGTCCCCCTTCTCCATGGTCCATCCATCTCTTGGATGAAGGTAAGGTGGGAGGTTAGCCGCAGCCGCCACTTGAGAGGTGAGGGCTAGAAAGGTGGAAGCACACAACACCATCACAGTGCAGGAACATGATGGACACTGAGAAAACAGAAGGGAATTAGCATTAACAAACCAGTTAATTGCTCTATTAGAGAGTGCTAAAATCCATGGATATCCTAACCAATGCCAGGACTGTTGCTCAGAGAATGACAACTACTTACTCTCTACCAGGAATACACAAGTCATAGACACCATTACCCAGTTTGGATACGGTTTTACTTTACCTGTTTCAGTATTCAGACAACACAGATTTTCCAGAATTATTGCTACTCCCTCCCCATTGAAAAATCCATCACTCACACGGAAACCACGGATGGAACGATGCATATTGTTCCCAAATCTTGTGGCTCACAGCAGAGCTATAAAATCACCAATATGAGGAGTTCAGGGAGTGGGGCTCAGGGCCTGAGCGCAGGAATCAAGTCCTGAGGGTGCTTTCGGTTTCCTGACTTCCAGGTTGGAATGAAGATTATCAAGACGAGCCAGCACTCAGCTCCTCGTCCTCAGAGTCTCTGCCTGAGTTATGGCTCCCAAAGCTCCCAGCTTCCCTTGTGTGAATTGAGGGCACTTCTGTTGCAAGAGTTCAGCTACAACAGAGAGCTTCCAGGATTGTCACAGTTTTCAGGTGAGCTGGTTTCCCGATAAGATATTGGAAAAACTAGAATGACGGCCATCAGAAATTTACTTCTGATTTGACAATTTTTTTTTAGAAATTATAGAAATTATAGCTGTAACACACATAAGTGATTCCTTCAGCCATCTGAAGGGCTTCTGCCCTTCCTCATTAGGACTGTGTGGTTTGCCATCTATTCTTTGCCACGCCACATGAAAAAGGGCAAAATAAAAAGTGCATTGGCTAGTTGCTTCTTTACTAAAACGCTAAGGAAGAATAATAAGTCTTTTCAACTTGAAAAAGACTCTTCAACTTGAACTTCACAAATCTGTGGTGCAACTCCCATTTTAAGGACTTTAAGGCTTACCAGAAGCACGTCCCTACTCTATTTCCCTTTTAAAATAAAAGTTACACTAGTTACTATTGTAACAGTCTGCATATAATCTGCTGAGAATAAATACCCATGTAATGAGCCTGAAATGATATGGTAATTTCTTAATTCAAAATAATTACATGGCTATTTGTGCCCTCTAAAATAAGGTATTACTTACTCAGCCCAAACAAATTGCTATTTGCCCAGGTTTTGAACTCTGGTAAACAGTAGCACAGCAGCCATCTGAATACTGAATCCGGAAACAATTTTATGTTGGATGTTTACTTACACAGAAACGGAAACAAATATTTGGCAAGGCAACAAGGAGATTTTAGTACAACCAAGGGAAAAACAACAGAAAGCCCTTGAAAATGAGAACACGGCCAAGGCAGAGTGCTACAAGGGCACCAGCTGGCACAATGTCACCTAGGTACCCTCCAAAACATCCCACAAGCTTGAAAATGTTAGATAAAAGAACAGGATTTGTGCAGTTTATTTTGGCTTGTCATTTGTGTCCGAGTTAACCGCCGATCTCCCTGCGTCGCCTGGACATACAGCTAGGAAAGCCACCACCCAGATGAAAACTGGAAGGAAGGAAAGAAGGAAGGGGGGCAGAGAGGCATTCAAGCCATTCATTCCAGTCAATAAAATGTTTCCCACTGGCTTTAACAGAGGCTGGAGAAGGCCTAGATTTCAGAGCACTAATAAAAGATTCAAAAGTCACCTCATTCTAAGCAGTGGTAGAAGGCTTTACGTTAACTTGAATAATGTGTATTTCACAGACAGGCCCGAATGTGCTCCCATGCACTGAGTGAACTACACGAGTGGACTAAATTGAGTGCAACTACTTTTCCTCTGTGATGATTAAATATTTGGGCCTGGAATGACAGTTAAATCCACGCTTGCTTTTGTACTCCTGTATTGCACAGCTACTACTCATTTATTTCCCTTGTCATTTAAACACATTAGATTGAGTTTTATACCTGTATTTATACTTTTGAAGTTACTGATTTCACATAAAGGAGTGGACTTATATTGGACTTATATGCAAGATCTGGCATGCTGTTTCCTACATCCAGGGAAAAAAAAAAGGGGGAATCAGCTGAAATCTGGTCCATCCCAATTAAGTACATCTTGGGTGAGAAATAAAGCTCAGTAATCCATTTTTCCACTTAAAAAATAGGCAATTGGAAGAAGCAAGATTTTCAGAGGCTCACAGATTACAGAAAAGAAATAATACAGGCTCTGTTTTTGCAAATGTTTTCGACTTACAACAGGGTGATCCAAAAGGTAAGATGAATTAAACTGAATGGCTGCTTTGCATCCAGATGCATCTTGGATTTGCTGCTAGTAAGTGTCACCTGCTGTTCTAAACCTGTAAGAAAGAAAATGATTGCTTAGTTTCTGCTAACATATATGCCAAACAAAACATGTAAAACTTCGTATGACTTAAGTGCTAGCATTCATTTTTATGCACAACTTTAAATTTTTATTTCAGCATTATGTATCTCTCAATCTATTTATATATTACAGTTGGACTATTCCAGTATTTTCACTTACCATTCTTGCTGCAGAAAAATCAACGTTGTACTCTTTGCTTCATTTGCTGAAGATGTTAAAGGTGTAATTTAGAAAACTTGACCTTACAGAAAAATTCCAAATTTTATAGCATTCATAGAGCTAGCATTAAAATTCCTCAACACTATGTTTTGCACTGTTTGAAAATAAGCTGCATGTAAGAGTACAACATAATACTATGTGCTATACCATTTAATTAATTCATTAATGCTTTCCAAAAGAACATGTTTTTTTTCCTCATTATTTGTATTTCTTATGGTTCAGGAAATAGACTACGTGCCGTGAAAGGTTTTCTTCCTGGAAGCAGTTTTACGGTTATTTTATCCGAGGTTATGTCGAGAGGTCTGAAGTATCCTATACATCTTTCCTGTGGCTACGTGGCTTCAGGCTGCTTTGTGCTCTTTCATGCCAGGTCAATTTAATTTGACCTTGGTTTTTGCTGAGGTTGCCTTGCCGTTCTGCATACCAGTACTGTTTGGGGTGTTCTTGATGCTAAATACTTTGCATGTATTCATGAGAACATTTTTGAGGCCCTAAGTAAGCTCTGTACAATTTTCTATACAGATTCTTTAAAGCCCCACAAGAGAAAGAGGAAAACCACCAACAAGAGGTTTTGGCCCTTTCTGTAGTTGTCAGTTAACATTTTCTTTTTTTGCTTTGGCACAAACGGTACTGAGTGTGGCAGCTTATGACAGCACAACAGTAAACAGCCCCACCACTGTTACCTGCAAGCAACAGAGAGAACTGCCCGTAACTGTTTTGTTCCATCCCACGTTTTTTACAGTACAACTGATGAAGATTTTTAACACCTTTGCTGCCTACAACGTTCTATTCCCTCTAGCTCTAACAGGCTTCAGCATTCAATGTTCAACATCCTGGTACCAGTAGCAGCACACGCAGGTGCTGCTGCCCTTTTGAGTGATGATGTCCAGATTATCTTAAACAGATCAGTTAAAACTTTGGCTTTTATTCTAATATAAGTGTCATGATATCCACTTGAATAAATTTACTTATCCATCTCAATGATATTGCTTGTTTCAGCTTGTTTGGTTTTAATTCAGGCCTGAGCTGCTCCATAATCATTTGTTCAAGTTTATGACATTACACATTGTTGACTAATAGATTCATTTTGCTGAGTTTCCACTTATTACTGTCACTATTACAGCCTGATTTGAATTTTTCTAATCTGCCTATCCTAGCATGAATCTAATTTCACTGACGTTTAACACCGATCCTGAGGGCTCCTCGTTGACTGTTTGTCACCTAAAGATCAAATACTTTTGCTGCTGACTTTTAAAATCAATTATAATCTCACAGGACTTGGCTGAGAGGATAACCCAAAGTGAAAGGCAGTGAGTCTTAAGAGAGAGAGTTTCCCAATGCATTAAATAAGATTGATTTTCTATGTGCAGAAACAAGAGGTCTGCTCCAGGGGAAAAAAACAAAAACACACAAAACCCCTGCAATCCAGAGCCAAGTCTTTTCTATGATACCTGGAAAACGTGAATAAATTTGTATTGCAGTTGCTGAATTTTAGGATCTGGTATAAAAGAGAACAACCCCACAAAGCGTTGGAGGGACCCTGCTGCAAAACTTGTGCACAAGTCCTCTTAAAGGCAGCCTTTCATCTTCCTTTAAGTGCTTCAGTTTTTCCTGTGACATCCTCTATCTTTGGTTCAATTATTAAAAAAAAAAAGAATCATGGAACAGCCCAGGTTGGGAGGGACCTCAAAAGATCAGCTGGCCCAACCTTTCATAGAAAAGGGAGCCTAGACGAGATTATCTAGCAACCTGTCCAGTCTCATCTTGGAAAACTCCAGTGACGGAGACCCCACCACATCCCTGGGGAGGTCGTTCCAGTGATTGATTCTTCTCACTGTGAAAGAATTTCTTCCTTATACCAAGATGAAACCTTTCCCAGTGCAACTTGTACACGTTGCCCCTTGTCATCTCCATGTGGTTCCTTCTGGAGAAAGAGCCTCCCTCCTCTTCCTAGCCACCCTTTAAGTACTGGAAAACTTTTAGGCTACCGAATTTGAAAATTCTTAGAGTAATTATTCACGTATGGATAAGCACGAGGGTCACTAAAACCAGACTCAAACATATTTTAAAAGCTCATTTTAACAGCATACTGAATAATCACAGAAGACTGACATAAAAATGTAAGGTTTTTGTCTAGCAATTTTTAGCAATGAGTTGCTGTTACTTGATCAATAATAGGGAAGAAGCTGGGGGAAAGACAGAGCCAGAAAGTAGAAACATGTGATGGAGAAGCAACTCTGGAGAAGATGGAAAAGCTGCAAATAGAAAACTTGCACAAGAAGTTAAGGAGAAGACCAGATGGGCTGGCAGAAAAAGCTACTCCGAGAAGCCCAGGATAATATAATTGCTTAACTGGCTAGCGTGTCTGAGCCAGGATCTGCAGGATTGCCCTTTACTTGTCTTTCCAGGCTGCAGATTGCTATAGGTATTCTCTTCAGCCCTTCTGCTTTCCAGTTTCTCCTTCCCACAGTTGAGAACCCCCCCATCAATGAGAAATAGTCATTACAGAAGCAATCCAGCAGTTCCTGAGAGACAGAGGGTGACCTTCTCAGATGCATATATTGACATAGAATTCAATTTCAGAACTATTAGCAAGTAATTTTACCTAAAAATCATGTTTAGAAATATTTTCATAATGCCAAATTTTTCTTCAGAAAATTGAGTCTTGGGTCTGTTTTCACCAAATCAGAACAATTTACTGTATTAAACAGGACAACACATTTTGCTTGAAAATCAATGATTGACAACTGTGTTTTTTTCTTAGAATACTGCCTTATGGGAATTTGGATGTCTTTAGCGCAAGCGAGCAAGAGATTCAAGTTGCTGTAGATGATTTAGTCGTGTAGTTCATTATCTAGCTACAGGTATTTCAGTTACTTCATCCTGGGAGGGGTACTTCTCAACCCCACAGAGAAAATTCCAATCAAAAATGCCAAAACAAAGTATGTCAACATTTCCAAACGAATGGGTTTTGAAATCGCCATATTCTGAAGGCAGGTGTTAAAACTTCAGCTTCTCTTGAAATAAAAGCAAATACTGAAATACCCTTGGGGAGGAAAATGTGCAACTTCTTCTCATTGACTTGTTTCTATTCCCCCATTTTCAGGACACAGCCTAAATAATGGAGGCCCTCAGCAGTGAGGCAAGAGCACAGTAAAAATGGTTAAAAAGAGATATCTGTAAAAATCAGTAAAAGTTAGTATGAAAGACATGAGTCTAGGGAACCCTACCAGTGCAATGAAAATTTTATTTGGGGTAGAATCCTTGTAATTGAAATCTAAACACAAATAAACACATATATAATGTAACCGTTCATGCACCTACAAGACACTAAAAGCAAAATCACAAAGATGTCCTGTTATCAGAGCTCAGCATTAATTTACTTTCCAGTTCCAGTCAATTTGTTATCACAAATGCCCTCAATTAAAATGTTTTATTTGATACAGGGTGAATTAAACCAATCTTTTTATTCTCATGATAGAGATGCACTTAGCAGCATATAAAATAGTGATTTAATGGGTACTTAATGGTCTGAAGCTTTAAATGAACAAATCATAAATTAAAGCTTTCGCAGCCTTTTACGCTTTCCCATTTGGATCCTAAAAAAACAATTTGCATTCATTATGTAGGGCTGATATACAGTACCTTGCCTCCCAATGACATTCAGCTGCATCACAGTATTTGCCCCCACAATACGCTTGACACTGTTGCCTTTTTAACAGCTTTTAGTTTCAGCTCTGAGTCACAATCCTTCCTTGCCAAAGGTGGACAGAATGATTTCAAACTTCTCTGGGCAACTTGGAATTTGCTGTAACATCCAGATTCTGCGCAATCACTAACGATAAATCCATTTTTTTTATCTTCAGTTCACTTCGTAATTTCAAACCTGGCAGTAGGGGTGGATTTTCAAAACACCACATGAAAACTGAGCACAAAACCTTGATAAGAAAATGATAAGTTTGCACTTCTTCCAGTGATACTACTGGAAAAAATCTCCTTCCCAAAAATAAATTTTAAAAGTAACTCCTTTTGGGTTTTTTTTCCCCTAAATATTTTATCTGTGTCCAAGAAGCCTGAAGTGCTTTTCTATATGTCTTTCACATCTCAATAGTCACTGTACGGAATGCAGCAGTATCAAACCACAGCACCATCACGCTATAGAAAACAAACCAGAAAAAGTATTAAAAAACCCCAACTTACAGAAACTAAAGCAGCAACCTGTATAAGTTCTTGAACAGAGCCATACCTATATTCTAAAACAAATTCAAATCTGTCCTTAGACTCTACTCCAATACCTGTCAGCTGGCAGTTTATGTCCTCGTCCTTCTTGCCAGGGGAGGGAAGGCAAATCGCTGCTCCCCACTGTCCGCAGCCACAGCTGCATGGAAGAGAGGGTCTCAGGAGGTTACTGAGAGAGCCTTATATACTCACTTTGGACAGGAAAAAAAAGAAGGAAAAATAAATAAAAAAAACAATTTAAAAACCCAACCAACCAAAAAAACCACCCAAAACCAAACCAAAAAGCAAAGCGGACTTCCCTCCAACTTTCATTCAAGACGTTTATAAAATAAAGAGTGTCTTGTCAAAGCGCATGAGCCCCGAATTGGAGAGTAGCTGCTACCAGACTGTAATACCTTAGTGCTTTAGAAGCAATGAAACCCAGGAGTCCACTGGCTTCACCCCAGCAGGTTCACCCCACTTTGTGCAGAAATGCTTAAGAGTAATGTTGCACAAGCATCTTACATAGGGGTGCCTTAAAAAAAAACAGGGCATGAATAAAGACGATTTTGGTTAGGTGGGTTGCTGGTTTCGTGGTTTTTTTTGACTTGTAATTATACTTACTGTATGACCTTTTTTGCTTCCAAGTACTTTGTGGCCTGAGGGAATCAGAGTTGCCTTGCTGAGTGCCACTTTTATCCACTAACAAATAGAGCTACTTCAATCACATACATTCATCTCCCTTTCTTCTTGAGTCGCTGTGGTTTTTCAATACATCAGTCATTTGGCAATTGGAAAAAAAAAATAAATAACAGAACACTTATTCACACATATCACAGCATCATAGAATGATTCGGGTTAGAAGGGACCTTAAAGATCATCTAGTTCTAATCCCCCTGCCACGGGCAGGGACACCTCCCACTAGACCAGGTTGCTCAATGTATATTTATGTGAATTCATTTTGGGGGAGACATATTCTTTCTGATACGAATAAAGTATTTACTTAAATAAAAATAATTTCTAAAAAGAAATAGTCAATGCTAAAAACAATAAAAAAACCTAAGTATTTTCTCTCATAATATATTTTGAAGTTGTAAAATAGAATTTGTTGTTGGTGGGTTTTTTTTCCAAATTAAGTAATTCAGTGAGTTCTACAAGCAAGAGAAAGAATTTTAATACTACTACTACAAAAAAAAAAAATAGTTCTAACAATTTTAATCAATTTCCTGGGATTTTTTCACTTCTGAATTCCTACTCAGCATTCTGTATCACTACTTTTCTCTTTACCACTACTGTCTGCCAACGAGGCATTTTCGGATGGTCTCAATGGTGCCACATAAATGGGGACTGTCTATTCGTTGATCCATAATGTGGTGTGTTTGCATTTTTCCCTCTGTACTGCATCATTAGCGCTTACCTCATTTTTACAGGCACTGTCATCTCTAGGTCATTTCAGTCATTTCTGCCTTCTGTGCAGTTTCCTCCCATTAAGGATCTAGGTTTGCAATAATTCTCTCTTGAGCGATTACTTCTGGAAGTACCATACCGCATTTCCTTTTGTTCTCTCTCTTACGTCCATTTTCAGCTTCTTCTATCTTACAAACCTAACAAGTTTATAAAATGACAATATTAGTATCTCAGATGATATCCAAGAGCTTACATACTTGTATTTATTTATTGTGATCGCTATCATCAGTTAATGATTCCCCCCAGTATTACAGGCTGTTTTTTCAAAACTTTGTTGTATTTTTAAAAACCAATAAACCCTTTTTAATATAATGTAAACTAATATGTGAACCTTCTTTCACAAAAAAATTGTTTATATACAGAAAAGCGATGTGAAATTAAGAAGTGGGTATAAGAATTTTAAAACTATTTCTCAATGTATTCTGTCTTTCCATAAAAGATTCTCCTTCATTAATATGTATGACATAGTCAAATCTACTCTGACTCTTTCATCTGCTTCAGGGTAATATGCATTTTAATAAAACAAAAATCACCTTTCTAAGTTGTCACGAGATGCCCACTCATTGTCCAGCTGCCCGTGAGACTGCCGGCATTGTACGTCCTGGAAACTTTTTGGGTTGGGGGCTGGGGATAAACACAGCATCTTCTGCATTCTGTACATCTATCACAATTGAAATTTGATTTAAAAAACAAACAAACAAAAAAACCATGACAACTTGTAAACCACTAGTGGACCTTCAGAAATCCATCTGCTTACACTCTTCCTACTTCTGTCATCTTTCAGAGACTTTGGGTTATTACATGAATTTTCTATGATAGCCTGCAAAGAAAGGATTTAGAAATACTGCACAATAATCAAGTGCCCTCAACGTCCTTAACAGAAATTCACTACAGTATACTAAATAGTCTACTGAGTGTTTGGACTAACATTCATGCACTTTTGCTGAATTTATATATCCCAAATACTGGAACAGACTTAATGAGAGATGCGGCAGTCTGAACCATTATCGGGGTGTTAACACATACCAGTCCTGTAATATTATTTTTCCATAGAGATTAAAGCTTAACATGCTTTTTATAATGACAAAGGCAAACTGTGTTTTTTGTGGTTTGTGCCTCCATTGCCAGAGAGGTTTCCAGACCACATCCATAAGGTGTGCTGCTTTATGCATGTAGCCCTTTCTTCTTCTGGTTACGTAGCCAAGCCAATGTCACATTAACCCGAAAAACCCCAAACTTTGTTTCAGAACAGTTGCGCTTTAACAGGGAGTTTCTTCCAGAGCTGCTACGTCCTCTGTGACTTCCTCCTCCTCAGTTCCATCTACCTACTCTGCCCCTAAACCCTTTTGTCTTTATCATTCCTCCTTGCCTCTGAGTTTGGATTATCACAAGATCCAGGTTATATGAAGAATGGTTTTAAAGCACTGGGTCATTTAAAAGGGGTACGGGGATTTTCGACACGCGGGTTTTATGCATGAAAGTATTGCAATTATCACAGTAAATGATATTTAGAGTGAGTTGTGCCATGGTGAGGAGAAAAGTCAAAGTCTGGTTGACATGCAAACAGTCCCATTTATTAACTTATAAGAAAATGACAAGAACACTCTCAGTGATTCCTTTTGCACACTAAATATTACTATGTTTTGAATACTTTAAAAGGACAATTTTTATCTCTAAAGTTGCTCATGAACTAACAGACAACCCCACTTAAGTAAATCTTCCCTTAACTTTAGACCTTGTTCTTTCGAAAATTAATGTACATCCCGCTCCTGGGGGAATCCGACTTGTCAGACTTGATCTGGTTCCAACATGGAGTCAGACCATGCCTGGGAAGCCCTCCCTGGTTCCACAAGACAGAAACAAGCAGCAAAATCCTGGCTTTGGTAGCAATTTGGCGAGAAATTCTAGAAATCAAGAAAGCTTTGTGCAAGAAAGCTTTTCCATTTGAATCTTTGATATTACTATTTAATTGTTTTCTGCCAAACGCTCTTTCACGCAAATCCATTTGCATTTTCTACTAGATATTGACCCAAAACAAGATTAAGAAGGCTTCAGACACAAACATAGTTTTTAGGCTTGAGAAATATACATTTTCAAATTATTTTTTACACGATCAAATAGCAACCTAAAAAAAAATACGCAAAAGTTATCGTTTTTCAAATTAATTTCTATTGTTCTAACCTTTTGCAAGTCAGTTGTTTCGTCGCTTTTTTGTATTTTGGCTCAAAATATCTGCCAAACTCGGTGAAATAGTGCCCAAGTCCATCATCAGGATGAAGTTGTTCACTTTGCAGGCCTCAATCCCAAACCATTAACATCAGTGAAAGGTTTTTATTGATTGCAGTGGATGGCAGAACAAGCTGTACCCAGGACTTGTTGCAAATTGCATTTGATGTGCTCTGGCTTTTTCCCTTTAGATAACTTGTGTGACCATAAGTCACAGAGAGATTAAACTTAATTTGTTACTGATTTTTTTCAAAGCATTGCCTAAAAAGAGTTCTTTCTGATATCCAACCAGTTCTAACAATCAAAACTTTCTGTGTGTTTGTTTCTTTTTCAGCTCATCAGGTCTCTCTCTCAGGGCTTCACAGAATGATGCTTAGCAGAAGCTCGAGAGCATCTGAAGGTCCTGTACTGCTGAGAGATGAAGTTAAAATAAATGAAGCAATGCGCTTATGAACTTTGTTGCTCCAAGTTGCTAGGAAAAGTTAATGAATTCAAGTTAAGCATTATATACTTCTAATACATAGAGATAATCCTATCATGAAAGGTTGACCAACTACCTTTTGATCTCTATACAGCGCCACCCATGAGACAGGCATGCTTACAAACGAGGAGCTATCAGGACTAACGAGCAGCGCAGACAGAAGTTTTCCTTAAGCCGATCTCATTACCAACTGATGTAGATGCCACCGTATCTCCTTTTCACTTCCAAAGCCAAAATGTCAGCAAGAAGTTGCTTACAGAAAGCGATTTTTAGCTTTCCCAGTGAGTAAGTTAATTGCACTCGCACTTTAAAAATTAATGGCAAATGTGTGAGGTTATTTTGGATCCTCCTGTTATGTGTGTCAACACGATACTATTGGTGGCAGATAGAGCATAGTGTACCTCGTTGCTCCAAGGCTTTGCCGAACAAGCAACTACACCTTCCTGCCCGCTTTGCACCTGTGATAATAACACTTGCAAAGCTATTAAATACGCATTCATGTCCAGAGGGAGTCCTGTTTGCTTGGATATGATAGATGAGAGCCAAAGTCTTTTTTTTTTTTCCTTCTTTGCTTGACAGTGATATTCTACGTAGCTATTTCTCTCACTCATACCTCATCATAATGATTGTTTTTCTCAAGCTGAACTCAGTAAAGTTTTATCGGCCTGAAAATACTCGCTAGTGACGCCAAAATGGATTCTTAACATCCAGATTCTCACAAGGGCTGGAAGTCATACATGAAAAGGCAACAGGCTTTTTGGGTTAGTCTACAGGGGACATACACAGGTAGACTTTCGTGTACTTTTCTATACTTGCATCCAAAACGAAAAGAGTTGATGGTTATGGTGTAATATTTCTTTCCTTTCTCTTCGTCTGGAAGTTTTAGAAAGGAATAATCACGTTTACTTTGTAAACTTTACTTTGGATTTTCCAGTCCTCATCTTGTCTGAATTTCCTTTTACCGGATGGAAATTTCAGGGTACGACACCTGAAGGAGCTCCTCCTGCACGGTTGATCTGCCAAATACTCTTTCCAGGGCCATACACAGAATAATAGAAACTAAAAGTAAATCCTCATGGAGGCCATGTCCCCTCCTCCCACATCCACCTCTGGATTGTTGCTGTTGTTTATTTCTGGTTTACTCATCCAAGTTTTTTCTCGACTTAAATAAAACTGGCTGCTCTACAACTTTATCGTGTTTCTTATTCACATCTCCCACCCACTAAGTGATATTCCCTGACAAGTCAGAAGACAAGCAAGCTGTCTGTTCTGCTGCCTCTTTGCATTTTTTTACCTTTTATTTCTCTTCTTTTCCTCATGTTTTCAAGTATTTCAGCAGCCTCTCTAGCTCGGTTTGTACTTTCTGTCCACTTCAGACCAGACAGAATATTTTGGTTACGTTTTAACATGCAAAACAGATAAATGCTACTTGAAGGCACTATTTCCAAAAGATGGCCCTTTTTAAAACTTTATTATGAAAAACAACTTTTTCTAGAAAATATTTTATCTATCATTATAATACTATTTCCTAATTCAGGCCAAACTCATCAGTTCTTTTGGTTTGGAAGAATGTTTGAATAGAAACGGAAAAATTGGAATGCTGTGGCTGCTTCTTATCATACTGCTCTCTGGTCAGAGCATCAGAAATCGGAATCCCAGTTCCCGGCCTGTGAGTATTTTTACTTACCGTCTTCCACCTGCCACTGAAGCATGCCACTCATTGGACCAGTAGGCACTCTAAGGCACCACATATTGGTGCTCTTTTACTTCTTTTTCAAAACTTAAGTATCCACTGAACACAGATCAGTAATCCGAAATTCTTAGCTTAAGAGGGACAGCAACAGCAATTGGTTCCTAGAAGAGTTTGGTAAGTTTGCCACTTCATTTCCTGAACTTTTTTTTCTCATCTGAAAATAGAACACTTCAGTTAGACCAAAAATAATAACATCCTAGATGACAAAATAATTTTAGTGAAGGCTTGTGCTTTTCTTCGGCAAAACTGAAAATAGCAGAAACCAGAAAAGAGTATTAAGACTTGTATTTTCCTTCAGTGAAATGGAAGACAATAACAAAAGCCACTCTCTCTCTGAGTCATACTTAATTAAAATGCTTTAAGTTTTGAATTTAGTAGCCAAAGAAATAAATCAATTCTGAGCAGCACTAGATAACAGCAAAAGAAATGTTATGGTACCCTTAATTCTCCATTGTCAACCACGCTGGTTATTTTCTTTTTGCATATGCTTTCAAATTTAAATACATACTTTTGTGTTTAAAAACACCTTTGTATTTAATTTTTTAAAAATTTAATTTAATTCAATTCAATTCAATTTAATTTAAAAATTTCTGAGAACAGACAAACAGAGAATTTTGAATAAGGCAACATTTTTGCACACATGTTATGTTTTGCCTAATAGAAATGCCATTTCTGATTCTTCCAAGGGTAACCACTGTAGGCACGTGTGCCTGCATAGACAGAGCCGGGACTTTGTGTTGACAAGGTCTATACAAAACAGATAGAAGGGTTTGCCAAAGGTTAAATATTTCTCATCAGCTTCCACTTCTGCTATTGATCTGGTGACTTATGGCTAAAATTGAGTAAATTATGTGACCTTGAACTAGAGCTCCTTGGATTTAAAATGTGGCTTGATTCAGCTCTATTTTATATACTATTTACTTAAGTGTACACTTTGACTTCTAAACACATGCCTGTCCCTGTCTTCTGAGGGAGAGGGAAAAACAGAAACACGATGATTAAAGCTGAAAACTTTCAGCACTTTCTGTCATCCATTTTGAGATGGATCCTAGACATTTTGGCCTGAGGTTTATTTTAATGCTTTCACAGTAGCGTAGAGGTGCCTGTAGACACTTAGGTATTCAAAGGCTCTTCTTATACAATGCAGTAGGATCTGGCAGTTCTCCTGCTGAGGTGCTTATTCCTATAATGTGGTGAGCCACCCTGAAAATTCTCAATGGCCCACAGCTGCATTTTTAAGCAAAGGTTTTGTTTTGGTTAAAGACGGTTAACAGTTTAGAAAAATAAATAATAAAAAAAAAGAAATAAGAATTCCTATGGTGTCATTGCAATTCACTTTATATCCACTTGACTGCGTATGATACTGTACGACATGACTGTGTATGAGGAGAGAAAGACCAGAAAACATAGCGTTTGCTTTTAAGAGACTGGGTCAACCCAAAATCTCACCTGTAAACACTTAAATGCTGCCAAAGGGCTTTAGAAACTAATAGTAGTTCACTTGTCCCCCATTTTGACTGCAAGCAAGGAGATCATTTGATCTCAGCGATGCCATAGGGACTTCCCCAGGCGTCGGGGACTGACCCCACGTCAGGGCTCCTTCCAAGCCTGCTGGCAGCAGTGGCTTCCGGTGGCTTCCAGCGGAGCGTGGATGAGGCGCCCAGGGGAGAAGCTCTTGAGCTGCTGCTTGGCCCCTTGCGCCATCCAATCCACCAGCCCGGGCTTCCTCTGAAACAGAAGGAAACTCTATTAAAACTCGCGTGTATCCGGGAAGCGTATGGTTGAAAAATTAAAAATTTATGATGCTGCATTCTCCATAAGACTTGAAAATAAAGTGTTGTAATAATGAAATATTAATATTTAAAGTAGAGAACTACAAGCTCAGAATTTAATATATCACACTACAGTTTAGTCCCTAACAATTACTATGCTTCACTGTGGGACTAAACGTGCTGACACACAAAAGGGAAACAGGCAAGGAGTTTATTTTTACTTCCCCATATTGAAAATAAAATTAATTTTAATCAAATTTTGGTTTGTCTGTGACAAGGGCTGATTTTTTAACTGTTACCGCTCACCTTGAGTGCAAAATTTACTTATCATATAAATCAAGCTCAAACAGTTATGTTCATAGTATCTTTTAAAATAAAATAAAAAAGAAATGCAATATGCACCCTGAAACAAACAAACAAAAAAAGCAGGAGGGGGAATATAGAGAATACTTCCAACGCAGCCTTTTAGAAGGTAATAGATGTTAGAACTGTCAGCTACAAACCAGCAGAAAGACAGATGTACTTGAAATGTCTTGTCCAATAAAGATACCAAATGTCACTCAAAATGATCAGACTATTTATTACAGAATTGATAATGGAAACATGAAAGGCGGCATGAAACGACACAACAGAGACAGATGGACTGTTTGCTACATATGTCATTTAATATCAATCAGTGACTAGAATTTATTAACACAGTTGCTGCTTTAATGGATTGAACAAGCTCAAAAACATTCAACGCACTAGATGGTAGGTGATAATTAAAATGCAAGACACATGGCTTCAAAAATCGTAACAGTCTCCTGATAATACCTAGTATAATTTATCTATTTAAAAAAAACCCAGCAGACCTTATTCAGTTTTTGAAGAATTAAGGCTGTTTCACTACCAGTATCCCCACTGGAAGATGAACTGAACATTGGCATTATATTGATTATGTTTTCTACTTTTTCTTCACTTAACTCTGCTTGTTCCCTTAACTTTTAAGCACGCTTCTTGGAAGATACCTAATGGAAGCAGGACAGAACGACTGACAGCAGTACAGACAGAGGAGAGCCCCCAGAGAAGGAACACCAAGCTGCTGGAGATACCCAGCTACCGTGGTTTTTCCCAAATATGTTTTTGTTGTTCCCTTTCTGTAGCCTACAAGTTATTTCTCAAAGCAACTCTAATTCAGCAGCACCGTGTATTATATTTATCTATAATGCTTGTAGGACAAAATCCCCAAACAATATTTATTATATTGAAAAAGACTGCAGACCTTTCCTAATTCCCTCCACTGACACGGTCCTTCACCCAGTTTAGAGCTGCCGCCTCCGGTGAGCACTTCTTTTTGGCATTTCCAAGGAGTTATCTGTAAGCTATTTGTGTAAAAATACTTTTCTAGGGGAAAAAAAAAAAAAGATTCAGAAAAAACAATACACTGACGTCCCTAGGCTTCTTTAGATTTCTAGGGTATTCTAAAATACAGAAATCTAAATACAAGTGTCCATTTTTACCACAAATGATGAAGAATATACATACATGATCTATTTTTGTAACTGTTTAAATTACTTTAAATTACTGTGAAAATCTCATTTGGCAATTGAATCAGAGTCCAAATTTCCCTGAAAAACTCCTATTTTCATAGGAATCCAGTGGCAGAAATTCCTATTATTTTAGTAGTGAACCCAAAGATAGTTTGGTGTCCAAAGGTAATTCTCTTAACGCTGCTTTGCAAAGTCCAGCTATATTCACTAGGTTGGTCCCATTAAATTAATTAATTAATTAAATTTATTCCTGGTTCATAGTTGTATTAGTCTTCCGTCTTCCCAGGTACAACAGTAGGAAGTATCATTAATGTACCTTGATTGTGAAATTAATCGTATAAATAAAAAATGACACAAATATCAATTACTTTCACTTTGGGGTCACACTACTGTTATCTGAACACTAACCTTAGTCATGTTTTTGATGACGAGAGAGAATATTCTGTAAAAAAAAAAGACCCCACCCTACTTCTTCCCCCAGTATTCACAGCCTTCTAATGAATCCTTTCAGCAATGTTTATATACCAATACTCTTAAAAAATGAAAAGCAGAAAACAAATCATTTTAAACACGTATTCCAGAGGGATGCTTGAGAAAGAAATATTTAAAACCTCCGTAATTTTCCACAGGAAGTTATTTTTCTCATCGTACTGACGCTGTCAGAACATTTAATTTTTGCCATCTCTGTAAAATCATTTAATCAGCTGAATTGTGTGTACACAACTGAATCTGCACGCTAACCCGATGCGTATCTTTGAAAAATCTGTGTGTGTGTGGAGTTATATACACACATATACATAGAAATCTTCACATAAAGTGAGGATCTGCCCTTTTCCTTCAAGCCCAGTTGCTTAGCAACTCATGGAAAATATTTTTTTTAGAAAATTTTTAGAAAATAAGGCCCAGTTGTTTAACGACAGAGTTTTAAGGTTTTAAATTGTGGGGTTTTTTAATAGCCAACACTCAGTAACATAAATCTTCAGAAGAAAATCCTACTCCCACTGAAGATTTTTTACTCATTTTAGAAGGTAGGATTTCCTGGCTGATGCCTTTCCTGTTTCTTTTTGTTTTAAAGACAATATTGATCACAATCTACTGCTGTTTCCCTGCCTCTCCCCAGCTCTTCCCTTGAAACGTGTTGTTGGGCTTCAATTATGCCTTCACTGAAAATGATCCTTTCACGAGTAGTTATGAGAAATGACAAATGACGTTCATAATACGCCATGTCACCGGAGCCCTAATCAAATTAGACTTACTACCTTTGCAATCACAAGTGGGTCTTCACGTTTTATATCCGAACACAATTTGAGTCAAGTTAGCTTGCCAGAACATTGCTCCCATCCTCATAAAAGTATATGACAGCTATAACAAGCGTTTGGGGAGCAGGCAGGTGCAGCGCGATACAGCCACAGGAAGTCTAATGAAAATATACACCAGCCTGTTTTCCTCACTAAAAGCTCTATTTCTATTAGCGATTCAGACAAATATCAATGGCAATCAATTAAGAGTGATTTGGATAAGACATTTTGCAGGTGTATTAGATTAATTATGATCAAGTTAGTTTACCGATGTGCTAATTTTGTGTATCTATTTAGACAGCATAGTATGGCTTGCCTCTAACATTAATGTCTGGGTTTTATTTCCTACTGCGCGGAATGAGAAAGACAAAATGCTACAAAAATTTGTTTTTCCTACTGAAGAAGGCTTGTGCTCTAGTGCTTACAGGCTGTGATTCAAAAACCAGGAATGAAAGTAGTCTGAGATATACATCATTTACTGCTTGATTAAAACACTTAAATAAGTCCTGAACCATTAAGAATAATAAGCAGGTTCTCAGTGCATGATTTCTAATCCAATTATTTTTTAAGAACTCGCAGAAATACAGCTAAGCATTAGCTGTATCATCATGGGGCAAACATCACCTTTGCCCCAAAATCATTGCAGTAATACAGCAAATGAATAATTCAGGCAAATAGTATTAGGAATTAAATTATAAATATCCCATGAGACTCCACAACCATGCATCACTCAATAGACAAATAAAAAAAAATAAATTTTGCAACTGTCTCACCAGGTAGACATTCTGGAATACAGTGTTACATGTAGGGATCAATGTGTTAATATCGGACTCAAATATTTGAAAGTCACTGAATAGAAAATGTATTACGGCTTCTAACTGACATTTGTGCCATACCATCTGAAGGAACATTTTATAAATGTCAATGTTTTTGTAAACATTAACAAATTTTAACCTCAATCTGTTAGATTTAATTTCCTGTTGCTTAATGGGTCTTGCTTTTCACCTTTATGGTTACTGTTTTAGAGTAGTGCCAAGTTGGATCTGATACAAAGCATCCTAGCAGATTCCGCACATATTTTGTTTAATTTAGCTATCTTTAGTCCAAGGAAATGCTTTGGTTTAAATTATGTGACATTTCTCCATATTGCATGTTGAATGCCATATCTCAGTTCTGCTACAAATTTTCACCGAAGAAATGGAAGAAAAGGCAGGGTTTGATATTCTGAGCAAAATTAGTATTCTCACAATCACACAAGCTTTAATCATTGGCATCCAGTGAAATATAGACCTGTTAAGCAAAACCAAGATCATCGATACCCAAGGGGATAGAGTAGAGGCCATACCAGTGAAAAGGCTCACCATTTCAATTTGCAGTTAAACCTGTGCTGGAAGTGTCAGGGATCTCTAGATTTCTTCTTTCACCTGTCTTTTGCTCAAAGAACCATAACCTGAAGAGAGAAGGCAGATTTAGAAAAAGTCAGCTACACCAGCTGGGTCAGGCAGATACTCAGTCGTAACCAGATTCTGTCTTGCAGCTGGTTTAGTCACACAGGTAGAATAGGACAAGGAAATAGGCCCTTGGAGCAGAAATAGCACATACGGTTTTATTAGAGGGCAAAAAAGAAGAAAACTTCATGTGAAAAATCCCATAAAACAATGCTATCACCATACAACTTTGCTTTGTAATCAGTATCTTACTCAACTCCTAATTTTACAGGTAAATTGAAATGAATCCTTGCTGCCAAAAAAACATTCACTACCTTTTCTCTTTACAGACTTGCTCTTTTTTAGCTGTTCACAAGCAAGAAATACGGGGGTATTAGATCCATGTAGAAGAGATCAAAACAAGACCCACTGTACTCCTCCAATCTGACTTGGAAAAGCTACAAGAACTGGATACAGACTGGTTGAGCAGATTTCAATGATGGGGAAAAACATAATAATGTTAACTGTTCTTTGAACTGTTATTACTAAAATTTACTGCTCTGAGATAATTTAAGAATGAAAGGATTAGATCAGAGCAAGGACATCAGAGTTTGAAAATGCAAAGTAATCTTCAATCGAATTAAAAACTGTAATTTAATAAAGTTGCTCAGCGATCTACGCTCTGCCCCTCAGTGATCTTTTGGAAATGTGCCAAGTTATGGTTCGGTTTCTCATTTAGAAACTCTGTTATACACTCACTTAGCCTACACCATTTAAAAAATAAATGCAATAAGCTACAGTAATTCACTAGCTGCAGTTTCAAACCCCCGACTGGTTTTAAAGTCTCGCTGGAAACTTGTGCGATAGTCTACAAAGACTTCATTTGAAGCACTGAGTACCAGAAATTTAGCTGATGACAGTCTTCAGCAGACCACTGAGGTCATCATTTAGGCATCAGCTGTTTCACATGTTATTTGTGTCTCAGTATGATTCCCCGTTTTGCCATTACAATATGCAAACTTTTAGAATCCACACAAAAAGGCTTCCTTTACTTCTGAAAACAGCACGATCAAGAAACCTCCCAGGAAGGAACTAAAATCCCTAAATAATGATTTTGACCTTCAGCAATCCCGAACACCCAGAATTAGCAGTTGAACCTCCAGAAACCATACTTGGGAAATACAAACTTATTTCTGTCTCTCAGAATTGGTCCTGGCACTTTCAAGCCTTTCTCTGAATTCACAAGGACTAGAGTTTGCAATACAAATATCAAGAAAAAGTCTGCTGTCACATCCACAGTTCTCCAAATACTTTACCAGGTAATGACTAATATGGGCTAGTGCCCACTCTGCACCAAGCACTTCCACATCATGTGTGGTTTTGAGACATACATCACTTGATCAGATCATACCTCACAAATGAATTATCCAGTAAGATACAAAACACACCTAATACAAGTAGATTTTCTAACCATTTCACATCCCTGCTCAAAAACATGAAATGAAATATTTACAAATGAAATATTTGCAACTGAAATGAAATATTTACAAATTGCCAATACATTTTCCTATTTCTCAGTTTAAGTAGATGAATCTTTACAGACGACTGTTTTCTCACTCTTAACCATGATTTCTTGGAAAAGATGGCCTATGCCAAACAGATACAGCCCACATGGATACTTTAAATCCATTTAACGCTGATAAAGTTAAACAACTATGAAAATTTGAAACCACCTGAATAGATGCTGTTCCTGTTATTTCTTTCAGCTATTTTATAGAAATAGTGCAGTGAAATGACAAAATTTACAGACGACCCAAATTTTTTCAGGTAGCTCAAGAATGCAAAAGATTTTGAATAAATCCATACTGATCTAACAAGGCAGAAAACATGTGCATATGAACAAAGAATATGAGCATTGCATATGAGCCACTGCATATGAACAATCAATAAGCAATTACTGAAGTTAACCCCCTTAATTTAGAAGCAAATAAAAATATCAACTCAGAAAAAAATGAAAAAGACTATAAAGCCTAATATTATTTTATAGGTAAAACAGATTAGCCACTCTCTGCTGAGAAAAAAACAACTGTACCCAGAAATTGCTTCATAAACCACTTCATCTACCGTTTAGTTATTTTACTCCCCAATTTCCAATTATTTATGTCAACTTTTAGCAGTGGAACTCTGAACTTGTGCCGCCTCATCAAAAATAATCTCTAGTATTTGATTCCAGGTAAGGATTACTTCTAATCATAGCAGTTTTTTGAATACCAATTCATGTCTAGACCACTCTTCTTTTTTTTAGATCAAAACTAGAATCAAATTAATGGCTGTTTTAATTCACTCATTCTGCTCCCTGGCTCCATTTTTTTATTAAAGATGTCAACTACTATTTCAACACTTGTCAGAGAAATGGCAACCTCTTGGGAAAATATATGTAAATCTCTATATATTTCACAGAAACAAAGCACCAGCAGGCTGAAAAGTTGTAAAGAGGTTTCACTGTTCCCAGCCTTCTGGTGCTTCACCAAATATGACATTAAAAAATTAAAAATTAACATAATTCAGAAGTATCCATTTTTGCAAAAACACGGGGTTTTCATGTGATCGCTGTCATAATAATAAAAGTTACAGTTGGTGTTTCCCCAAAAAATCAGGGGTCCACCTGAGGGTGGCTAAAAACACTAAGACTGCCACCTTTTCAGTTCTCCTTTCAGGCAGAAAGGGTTTTGTCACATTCTGTGCTAACATTTGATTTCCAGCGCCACATATTTCACGTTCTACATGCTGAAAAACAGCAGTATGGATCATATTCGCTAACCTGCTGTTACAGAGGAACAGAGACCCCCAGCCTGCACACCCTTCCTTTCTCCCCCTTGTTCAAGGGACGCAAGTTGACATAGGCTGGGCTTAAAACCACCCAAACTAGGCTTAAAAGACCCTCCCTGAATACAGCAGGACAAGCTGTCACAAAAACACTCCTACACCAGGCCCTAGGTTTCCAAGAACTTGGTTTCTTTCGTTTTGCTTTTTTATCGATGGAAACCAGAGCCCAGGGTTGGCAAAAAGCTGCAGCGGCGTCGCTGGTGTGCAGATGCTGGTATTGACCTAGCATAGCCAAATTACTTCCGCTAGTAAGTGATTTCTATAAGCAGATAACCTACATAGTAGGTGGGGGTATGTTACAGAACGCAGCACAGAAACTCCAGAATTTTTATCATCTCTATCATCTTCCACACTTACAGAACTTCCAGCGTATTTCAACAGTACGGCTAGAAATTCACCATGGAGTTGAAGATCAAATGCTTTGTCTACTTTTAAGAGAAGATTCTCTTAACGCTTCATGGTATCACACAAAACGAAGCTTGCAGACAACTGCTGGTGATGAGAATGAAGAAGAGAGGAGCAAAGCTAGAGATCACCTGGTACATCCCTCACGCCCAAGTCATTCTGCTGACAGACCTACGGAGGGTAAAGAGACTGCAGTTGCTTTGCTCACCCTGTTCCCAGTAAAGGCACAGAAACGTTATGAAAGGGAGCAATCTTTCATGCTGTCAGAAGAACTGAAGTGGAACTGCTCTTCAAGAGGCAACAACTAAACAAAGGCTCACAGGCTGTAATTATTTTTCCAATGTAATGGAACTGTTTCTTAATCTTTGTTCAAATTTCATGTGTGTCAGTAATGCACTTCATAATCAGCCACTGGCCCGAAAACTCCATTTCGGCTCGCACTGGTGTTTTCTGAACCTGAACTCTTTCTGCAGCCACTTAAGTTCATGGGAGAGTTTTGGCTGCTCTTGGAGCTCCCTTTTGGTCCTGTCCCAGGAGCTCTGGAACCCAAGGCAGACTCTCAGCAGATCAGCCCTCAAGTTCAGACCTTGTTTTGTGCTGCTAAAACCACCTACTCGACAAGGCATCCTCCCTACACACACGACCCATGTCCCCAGTAGCTCCTTTGTATTTCCAAGATAACTTCAGAGATGAGACCAACTAGGTAAAGTCTTTGAGAAATGTCAATGTTTGACTGATTGATTCAAAAAATGACAATTGATAAATTTTTTCTATGTAGTACTTAGTATTTTTTCTACGGTTTGTGAGGCGTTCCAGTAATGGGTAGGCATCTAGCCCCAACCTCCAAGTTTTGCTGTGGATCTTAGCATCCATTCTGCTCAAGCCAGCGTTTGACAGCCTCTGTTACACTTCCTATCTTGAAGCAATACAGAATACTAGCAAAGAAGTCAAATCCCATACTTTTAAGATTGTGAACCAAGAGGTAGTCAAGTCCCAACACAAAAAAAAAAAAAGGTCTGTTAGGTTTCCCTGTCTTGGATCCTTCTCAGAATGTCCTAAACTGAGAGAAAGCGCTGTGTGGATCTGCTAAGGTGAGAGAGAAGAGATTTAGAAATAGCCTGGGAGTTGTTTCTGGATGAAATTTCCAAGAAAGCTTCTTAGCAGAATAAATGGGCTGTTGCAATAACTTACAGTAGCACTGTCAATCTTTCTGTAACTTAAGCAAACTGGTAAACAGTGGAGGACTTTGTCATTATTCTCTGCTTTTGCAGCAAGTGAAGCCTACCCAGAGTTCACTGTCAGCACCATCCTAGATATACCTGTGCTGAGGGGAAAGGAACTGTCTTACAGCAGGTCAGCAGAGCTGGGACTGTGACGAGAGACTTTTCTGCCCCGCACTACGATGTCTGAACACCAGAAGTACATCTGGGCATACCTTGAGGACTGCTGTGCCTCCACACAGGGATTTCCTTTCATGGGAAAGAAGAACAGCTGGAAGTATTAAAGACGAGGGAATATGTATAAAGTCTTCATCAGCAACCTGGGCTGAGAATGAAGAGCTGTATAATTCAGCAGACGTGATGTTTCCTCCAGGCAAAGTCAGCAGTTCCTTGGAGGGCAGGTGTAGGCAGCTTTCCCTCCCTAGAGTCACCAAAGCAATGAAAGAATATCAATATATCAAAGAAGAACAGCTGAGTTATAGTGTCTGCTTTAATTTTCTTTTCTAGGTTGAATGACCATATTTTTGCCTAAAAGCATTACCATTATGGCCCTGAATTTCCTAGGATTGCTTTTTTTTTTTTTTCTGTTTTCTTTTTCCTTTTTTAAAGGAAAGGAAATGTGCCCTGGAAGATTTAACAAGAAATTTCAATACTGTTAACATGTAAATTTGAGGCTGAAAAAAACTACCGGAATCTGGTAATAAAAAAATGGTACATGTTATATATTTCCTTCCTACTTTTTTTGGCTAGCATGTATTACCAACTCCACTGAAATGAGTGGAGCGTGCAGCGGCAGACAGTATCATATTTCAGATACGGTGTATGGCACCATGGTGAATTACTGGAATTTTCCTATTCATGTTTTTATTTTTCTCAGAAAGTAGCCATGACTTAAAAAAAACCCAGACCACAAACCCAACCTTTGTTTTCAGTATTGCTATATTAGCCATTCAGATGATGTGTTGACAGCAGTCCCATTAGATACATGTGCTTACCAAAAAGCAAATCGATATAGCATATTGTAATATGAAAATATCTTGAACAATTTGTAAGTTTTCAATAAACTATATTCCCAAGTTTAATGCTCATCCTAAAAAGAAGTTTAAGTTTGTTTATTTTTTAAATTTACCTTGAAGTCTGCACACAAATCAATTGTTCACAGAACAGTTTCCTTTACAAGGACATTCTGCCCAGATCCCAGCGACAGCAGATTTATGTCGAAGGCTGACAACAGATGATGTCATTGAAGGAACAAATTTATGTTTATCAGAAAATGAAACAATCTTGCAAACATCTTTACATTTAATCGCAGAAGTCCTATTCTCCTGTCTGTGTTCCAAACACCCATGAGGATTAAGAGCATTATAAGAAGAAATACTTTGCCCAAACAAATGATTCTGTTAAAAGCATAGAAGAGAAAGAACACCAGATGTTCAAAAAGAATCGGGTATAGATTTAAGAATCAAAAAAGGATGATGAATATGGACCATGAAATAAAGCATTAAGCAATGTGATGAGCATCTGTTGAGTAATAAATCTAGTCTTCGTACGGTTCTTTTTCGAAGTGAATTTAATGGGAAAGTTTTGCCGCTTGATCAAAATGTTGTCAAGTCAGAGAAAATACCCATCATTTTAAAAATGGTATTTCACCCGTTAATACAAATAATCACATACCAATAAAAAAAAATTATTTATCTATGAAAGAGAAGCCTTGCACTTTTACCAACTGATAAATAAATTGCCACTTTTATTTATATGTAATCCAGATGGGGAACCATAACTGACTCACCTCATGAGAAAACTCGAAAAGCTAAGGCTAACCATTATGCTTTATTATGAGTATGTGTGTGGAAACAACTGGTATAGTTTACGTGAAGCCCTCTTCCAGATTCTCTAAGTTTATAACAACATTTGAAATGATGAAATCAGGGTTGGTTTCTGAGGGAAGATAAGTATTTGTTGAGAGACTGACCCTGCGATCCGCACACTAAGAGTGAAAAGGAGAAAGAAGAGACCATTTTTTCCGTGCTGGAAAGTTGCTGTTATGAACTTCTTCCAAAGACATTTGCAACTGCAACAGCTGGGCTGGAGAGCACAAATTTGGCATGAAAGGGCTCCTCACTGAGAGCTAATTGCCTTTGAACAGTCTTATGAACTTTTTATTGGCTTACGGAGAGACAGAACCCTTGAAAATCTCTATGCCACATGTGCACAGCGCCTTTTCGTCACAGGTTTTTCCACTGAGCATGTAATGTGTACAGCTAGGGAAGAGCACACTTGCATCACTGCAGGGACCTTGGCTCAGGCCCTGAAAACTTCATGAATGACAAATGTCACCTCCTCAGCATTTCAGAAGACATCCTTTCAGTATAAGGCAAATGAGGCTTGGATAGGGAAGAATGAAAATCTCATCTTGGAAAGGAAGCAAACTCTGGGCTTCTTCCTCAGTTTGCCACATAACTTCTCACAAGGAAAGCAGAACCATATGGCACATGCTATTTTAATTGCACTGCATATTAAATAAGGAGTAGTTAATACTTCCCTTTTGTTCCCTCTTTTTTGGTTATGAAAATTAGAGTCAAAATAGTGTGGGAAGCGATATATTCAAGTAACTTGCAAAGCATTTTCAAAGAAATATTGAGTTAATTTTAATCAAACTACCCTCTTTTAGTGTAATGACAGCCAAGATTTGCCCTGGCGGTCTTTGCTGTGTGACAGCATGACTTCAACAAGGGCGATGGAAAGTGCCCCAACCAACCTGCCTGATTAGCCAGCTGGACTCCACACGTATCATTTGCAGAGTAAGGGAATACAGCCTGAGTCCAAGATACAAAACTCCTGTGTGAAAAGCAACAGAACTGTTCCTTAAGATTCGCATCAAAGAGAAAGCAACCACAAATGCCTTTTGAAATAACACTGATTTTCTTTGGTGGGTCTTTTCTCAGTGCTCTGGTTTTTGGTTTGAAGTGGAAGCTTATTAGTCTAATTGCTCTGGCCAGCTCTGGGTACGTGTGGGATTTTAGGTGAATACCAGAATCCCTGCTTTTGTATTTGGCTTCAAGTGTTTGTGCTTTATCCCATCCCTGTCTGCCTAAATGTATAGGAGTTCTGTTCTAAAAGCAAAATCACAGTCCATATTTCCATACTATTACTTTAGAATAGCTTTTATCTGCAAATGGCTATACTCTGAAGTGAGTCTACAAGCAACAATGCCTGCGAAGTGTAGGTATTCGGTTCAGTATCTAAAGCCATTCCTCAAATTTCACTAAACCTTTGGTCTGAGCAAACTCTTCTACCCTTACCTTTTATTTTAATGACTGATTGGAATTTCTAACTTAATTGCACCACTATGTGTTGCTGCTTGTCTTTCACCTTCTCCCCTTTGGATGTTCAACTCATTATTTATTTAACTTCCCACTTTCTTATTAATTTTTACCTATGCTCTGCAGGTGCCTAGACCAGTTTGTTCATCTCTCACGGAACTGCAGATCACCAGCTGTTACATTGCTTGCAACAGTTGCACTAGATTGGGAAAATCATTTTTCATTACTTCTTTGCTTTTGGAAAACATCCACATCATGTAAACATCTCAGCGCCTTGACATAAAAACCGTAATCTCTGCAAATCAGAATTAAGCTGCAGTATTGTTCTAGGTCAGGCCTCACATATTTTGTATTAATCAGCAACACAGAAACACATGTATCTGCTATACTTATGGCATAGCAGTGATATTTTCCATCGTATCAAAGTGGAAAATTCAGCACGCTCTGTGCAGTGTACAGCAGGACAGGCAAACAATTTTCTGCTGCCGCTGGCAAGTGAAAAACTGTTGCTCTTTCTTTTCGTAAGTACTGGAGTGCTGATAACCAAAAGTGCTGATTAGCAGGATTTTATCTTGTCTGAGCACAATATGGGAGTTCCTGTTAAGAGCATCTTTGCAGAGACAAGTCTGCAAGGCAATGACTTTCATCTCTGTGAGATTGTACCCAAGTGGGAAGGGAAAGTGTCTCATTCAATGAAGTCATTTAAAAAATTATCTGTTGCATCTTACCTTTCAGGATGCTGTATCATCAAGCTTGAAGGAATTCTTTGTTGTACCTGAAATATATAATTAAGGAATGAAGAACACATTTTGGGAGAAACATTCCCTGAAATTAAAGTGTACCAGAATACACCATTTTGAAAACAGAGATACAATTGTTTTTTCACTCCTACATTAACTCAGAAGTCCAAATTCATGAGACTCCATTTTTCTCCTCTCTACCAGCTATCATCCTTTCTTCACATGCTTTATCTACTTCAGCCACGGTAATGAGAGCGGAAGTATATTTCTAGAAGATGCAATATTTAAACTTACATCCTCCTAGAAATGTTTTAGCTCAGTTACAGGTCTGCTGGCACACACGATCAATTTGCCAACCTTCGGAGTATACTCATACATGAACAGGGTACTGCAAAAAAATGACATTGTCTCCATTAAAGATCAATTCTATTTAAATGAAGTAGGTCAACATACATTTTAATCTAAAAATATTCCATTATTCTATATGCAGCTACAACATTATACAGTATTTCTGGGGGGGAAATAAATAAATCCAGATAAAACACAAAAATATGATAAGATTTTGCTACAACACTGAAGAGGTCACGTACCAAGAATTCCCTGCTTGAACTTGAAGCAGTTACCTCCAGAGGTTTAGGAAAAGTTGTTTAGCACTCTATCTGTCACACTACACCACTGATATTTCCTCCCTTTATGCTTACTACAACGTTACTAAGCGAGTGATTGTAAATTGTTTTGAACCAGTTTGCCGCGCCTTTGGGCTCCCCCCGCTCCATGAGCGGGGAGCTCTGAAGGGAAGCAGAAGGGCTCTGCACAAAGGGGGCTCTCTTCCAGCCCCCCTCCTAAACTGTGACATCTCCACTTTGACACTGCGAGGTCTGAGCTGGTTGCATCCGGGTAAATGCTGTTTAAATAATTTGCTTGTTGAGCATGAAAAGATAAAGGTTGGTTCATTTTGCTCTTGTAAAAAAAGGCTTCTTATATGATTTTTATAATGAAATTAAATTCTGTTCACATAGGGACCTAAAAACTGTACTTCTATTTATGTATTCTAGCATAATTATGCCATTTAAAATGTCAGGTGCTGCAGATGTTAATTCTCAAGTCATACACAGAGACACACAGTACAGTTCTCCAAGTGCAGCTTAGGGCAGGCCCGGTCTACATTCATTAATTCTCTTCTCCCTTAAACGGGAGTTTCACCATAATTTCTGTTGTTAAAATTTCATATGAATCAAGTGAATGGAAGTGAAGAGACTTTGTTTACAAGAACAGCGGAACAAAAACAACTACAGGCAACTTTTAGAGCTGGAGCTCTGAATGCACATTTATAGTATTAATGAATAAACAGAAGAATCATTTTATTGAATATTAATATTCATAAGAGTGGAGCTAAACAACATCATATTCTTCCTACTGACTACTGCCTCATCTAGAAGATTAATTAAATTAGGTTCTATAAGGGCAGTGATTTCTTTCAGAAGTCATCTGTAAAGGAATGGTCTCTTTATCCAAATGTTATCTTTCAGCAATAAATTCAGTAGCATTACTGCAGGCGACACTACTCATATTAAATTAATGGATTTGAGAGCCTGATACTTCTTAACGAGTTTAATACACAGGGAAATTATTTAAGTCAAGATTTTTGTTTAATATTAAAATATGCTGATTTCTGTTGGAAAATGAAGATGGTGAAGTTCTTGAACCAGAAAAAATTTATAGATTCCCAACACTATGTTCCACAATGAGAAAAAGGCTGATAAGGAACGTTTCGTAGAAAAAAATATTAATTTATTAAATGAGATACTTCATCATGTTTTGAGCAAGTTCCTGGGACAGGATTCAAATACTCTCAGTCTGATGGATGAACTGAACCCAAGTTTTGTATTTATTAAACAAACCTAAGTATCAGTGATGGCCTTACAGATAACAGCGCAGCAGCACCACCAAGTTATTTCAGTTTGGTAAGCCAAAACTTTGCTTATGTGATTTAAAGAATGAGTGTTTCAAACCATGCAGCAAGTATTTTTTAACTTTTTTTTCTTTTAAACTTCATTTGTGTTTTTATCAAATGCTTGTTCTCAAATTAACCTTCTCCATAAAGGTTTTCTTAAACTGAAGTGTAACTTTTCGCATTCACGTTTCAAATGCTGAGCAAATTCTTTCTACCCTCCTCTTTTTCCTCTCCCCCAGTTACTTGTTCACCCCTACTCAGGACAGGGCCACTGCCAGGGTTCAGGAACGAATTTTCAGATAACCCAATGCCCAAATTTCTAAGTGATGAACTTCAGAAAAACTTCATTTCCTCCTTACACAAATGAAGAAACTTGTAAAGCCTCCAAAAACGTTCATTACCCAGGAAAACCATTTCTTCTCCTCTTTTGGGTAAGGTGCAGAGATAAAACCTTCCTTCCTCCGAAGGCAAGGATCACCCTTAGAAGATCAACATCTCTGGTGCCTAGACCCTTCAGTACTAACAGAAAGATAATTTGGTCCTTCTAATACTGATGCAATCTTCCAGTAAAGACAGGAAATTATTTATGTATAGCTAGACAGACAAATTTATATGCCTCCAAAATGTTATTGCTTTTATGTCATCTTCAACTCATACAGCACCAGTAGTTATTCCTTCTGCCTGCAAAGATCAAAGTTGATCTGTCTGGGTCGTAATGGAGAGTCATTTAGCATTTTAAGATCTTTAATCCTTGTATTAGTATACATGGAAAGACAACCTATAACATGTTCCATTGCAAGATTAAATAATTTCCAAAGTTTTAAAGTAACCCAGATACACACGTCTAAATCTAGTAATTGTTTGTAGCTTACAATTCCACTCCAGTACACGCCCAAGTAATATGTAATGTTTTTTTTCTAATATCGTAACTCTACCAGAGAGAGAATCTAGGTCAGCCGGCAAATGGCAGAGTATGAGATGGCTCTTCCAATGTAATTTTTTTCTTTTTTCCTATTCAAGTGATCCCTCCTGTTCAAATTCGCAGGGAGCAGGACCTGCAGAGCATGTCCGGCTCTTCTGCTATCAAAGCACCTTGTCCCACAGGAGTGCGCTTATTTTTGCTCTCCTTTTTACCTTGCCTTTTTAGCGAGAAAAGCTCTCAAGGAATTGACTTTCTCTTACCAAATGTGGCTAGAAAGTAAAATAAGGCCTTGAACTCAGTTTTGCATCTCTAGGTCACGCTGGAATTAGGAGCTATCTCCTACTGCACGTGGGCTTGCAGTGGTTTTAAGATCCCAGAAAAAGCCAACCCGTCTAACATTTCCTTCATACATCTGAATGGAGAGAAGATGAGCAGGTTTATCATGGTTAAATTCACGCTCCTTAAGAATAAAACTTCGAAACTATGAGCTTCACTTCACTAAAGCAAATCCTGATTTATACTGACCCCTGGGCACTTCATATGATGTCTTTTTTTTTTATTTTTAAATAAAGCAAAATAGGTTTCTGAGTTAGTGGCTATTTTAAATGGTTGGTTTTCTAGAATTTTCCTAATACTAATTTAATCTGGAATTTTTATGAAGTAGTCATGATGTGCAATGATGCAAAACATAAATGAAAAATAATGCCATAAATATACAGCTGTATCAGTAATTACTTTTATTTTAATAGCAGCTTCCAGTATTTATCATTCTCCCCAGCAGTACTGATTTCTCAGCACAGTGCACGAAGCAACCTTTCTTAATGCTTTTCTTAATCACACTGGTATCAAAGATTACAATATGAAACTACTTTGTTTGAGGCATTACATATTCATTTCACTTAGTGGGGAAAGAGATGGAGAGCTAAAGCTAAAATCCTACATAATTCTTGGAAACGCCAGCATTTTTATTCATTTCTGTGACATTATGAAGTGCCATTTGTAGTTGAAATGCATTTCATAAATTATTTTTTCAAATTAATATCTCTATGTTTGCAAAACAGCGTATTGGAAATACACATTGGTTGTATTTTGTTTTCTAATGTATTGTAACATACACTAACCTAATTAAAAAGAAAGCTTTAAGTATCTAACCATGAAGATATTGGACACATTTATAAACTTTCCAAATCTGACTATACAGAGAAACGATATTCCTCTCTTGCTTAGTATTCTGCCATTCCCCTGACGTGAGTTTAATGCTCAAACTTTTTCTGAACCGAATTCTAGGCTTAAGTATTCCTTTCAAGTCAAATTGACACAGCTGAGTTTGTTGATACAAATATATCATATTTTTCCTGTGAGAATTTATCTCAGACTAATGTGGTGTTCTATTATGGATAATTAAAGTACATCTGAAATATCATTTATATTAAGGGAAAAGTTAATTTACTGTGAATTTTCAACTAAGGGTCGCATTCAGTATTACTTATATAAATATGCTAATGGCTAAAAACTAATTTCTGTTTAAAAAAACCCAACATATCTTCATCTTATTAGAATTCAAAGTCTAATTAAAAAAAATTACAACCCCAAGACAATAAGCCAAAATACAAGATTTGTTGTGGAACTATGAAATTTGACAGCTGGGATGTTTTGATGTGCTACCTTTCTAGCATTGCTTTTATTTTTTTTAATTTATTTTTTTTTAGATTCAAGTCATATTTCCATTTCGTAGTTTCTGTTATTTTCATAGTTCCTGTTATTTCTTAGTATTAGCAAAATATCTTACTGGCACTTTGGAACAGTCCAGAAATAAAGATTTTGAGTTTCCAAAAACCCCCAACACATTTCCAAAGTATACCTTTCAAAAAAATACTTTTGGGATACTCCATACTAAAATTATAAATTTCTGCAAAAGCAGCTTACTTAAGTATTATCTATTTGTCACAGTCTTTAGTAGCAACACTCTTGATATCTGTCAGAGGGAAAAACTGCTCAGTTCATATAGTTTAAACCAAATCAGGACTGAAGTGGTTTATTGATTTACTTATGACTTGTAATTAAGCTATACTGAGGATCAGTATCAGTCATGCTATGTACATAGAATCGTTTTGGTTGAAAGATATCTTTAAGATCACCACGTCCAACTGTTAACCCAGCACTGCCAAGTCACCACTAAACCACGTCCCTCAGCACCACACCTACACGTCTTTTAAATACGTACCCCAACACTGGACACTTGTGAAATGTTAATGAACACAAACACGGTCCTAAACACCTTCAACAGCTGGTCCCAAGAGGTGGTAGCCCAGCACCCCATACGTGCAGGCTGGTGGACCCATGAGGTCCCACCCAGGTGTGGGTCTCAATCCACTGGGCCCTGTGCTGGCTCAGGGTGCGCCATGGGGGGTGTCCTGCCTGGCCCCCACCGAAGTCATGGTACAGGTGGGGTGATGCCTCACAGTGTTGAGACAGGTTTTGAGCACTGCCATTTCCACTCCAAGGAAATTTTCCTGCTTTATTCAGACTTAAAAAATGATCTGAAGTGTCGAATAGCAAATATCAAAATGAATGGATGTATTTAAACCAGAGCGAAATGAATGTCTTGTTGATTGTGAATGCCATGGATTTAATTTAAATCTCTCAGCAGAAAGAGACACTTTTGAAGTCCTGTGCCAGCAAAGTGCTGAATCACATCCCTTTCTAGTGATGCAGGACTCCAGGAAAAAAAAAAATTGCTGTTTTAGGTTTTCTGTGTACGTCTATCCTGTAGAAGATTTTTTTATAGTTTTCTGTACAGAAATAAATTACACTGGTTTGGCTACAGCATCATAATAACAGGAAAGAAACAAATGCATACAGGGAGAAATAAGGAAAGGTGGCATTTCTCAATAATGTGAACAAATCTAAACTTCGTAAATTTCAGAAAATAAGATGTAGTATTCCATATAGGTATTCTTCCCAATTCTTATTACAGTAAATGAAAAATTTTTTACTCAGTATAGGCTACATGGAAACCTCTTGCTTGAGTTTTCTGGATTCTTTGCAGACCACGGATGTCAAAGGCAGTTGGAAAGCACAGCAGATTTTCAACACATTCAAGATAATCTTAAAGTTGTCAGTTATTGAGTGGTAACGTTAGCACTTGATACAAAATCATTCCCAGCATCCTATCAATTAGCATTTATGCTGCTGTCACTGACATGTATTTTGTTTGACACGCTGAATATTGAATATGAACAACCTAATTTTTTATCCATCTTAAAACTTAGTAGAGAGACTTAGGCTATTCTGTACAGCTCAAACCATTTCTTGAATACTTTTTCATGAGATCTAATGACGCTTGATACACTTCCTTTAAAAAAATATTTTATGTTAAAAAGCAAATCATTTTCTACTACAGCTTGGCAATCTTCTCATCAATGTGACATTTATTTGTATTTTGGAGGAAAAATTATCAAGCAAAGCTGTTAGAATGAAACAAAACATGAGCTAAAAATGACTGAATGTCACATTTTCCTCTCTCATTGCTTAGGAAAGCAATTGCATCACTCTGCGCAGGCTTGTGGTGCATTGGTGTGCTTCTCTGCAGATTGCAAGTTCCTACTTTTCCTTTTTAGATGAAAATTAGAACTTGGCACTGTTGTTTCTAAATTGTTTTGAAAGTATCAAATTTCAAGAGCAGAATTCGTTCATGATTTAAAATATAATCCATAAAACGCAAGGCAGGATACCACAGAATCACAGACACCAAATTATTACCGGTTTTATTTACGGACTACCCTATGACTTCATTCTGGATACGTCCATAGAAGGACATAAGATACCTAATTATTTCTCAGGCTAAATAAGGAAATAAAAAATATCACTTGCAACTAAGTTTAGCATTGTGGCCAGTGGCAAGCAGGGCAGGAATACCTAAACAGGTATTGATGGGCAGAGAGCTGGGACACGCTAGTGAGCCATAATTTTTATTCTATTTTTTTAATTAAGAAATGGTCCCATTGTCTTTAACAGTATTGAGTCTGAATTAAGTAAACTTAATAATTATTGGGTTAGTTTAGTTCAAAAAATTGCCAATGCCAGAGGGTAAGTAAATGAAGACCCTGAAAGAACTGTGAGCCCTGAGTGCCACACTGTCCTCTCCTCAGATGGCTCTGCCCCTCTGAAACTTGAACTCTGGAGTCAGCACCCAGGTTCACTCCAATCAATGAGAGGAACAGCTGGCTAAGAAAATACATGCAAAATCAGCACTCTCTCTGGGAGAAACAGCAAGTTTGAGAATAGAAAATACTATGTACGGGGAAAAGAGCACCTAAAATCCTTCCTACCTCTGAGTGAAGGCACGTGAAGTAGCGATTAGCTGCTTCCATGAGCCATCTAACCAAAGAGGCATTCAAGTAAGAACATGCAAGTACCCACTTTGAGAAACCGCAGTTCTCTGCCCTCCCTACAGATGCCCCAACACACGAGTCCCCACTCTCATCACCAATCCACAGGGGAAAATTTGAGGCCCCAGAGCAGCAAGCACACAAGATTCAGAGACCAGAGGAAAAATAAAAAGATGGCTATGACTCTATTTGCCACTAATAAAAGTACTTACCTCAGGTCTGAGTCTTGTTTTGATCCTCGCAATGCTTGTTCTTCTTTTGAAGACTTCTAAATTGCAGCACGTGAAGGGTTCCCCACAGCACTGTTGTCTTCTGCTCCGCATGGGGCTTCTGGATGGCTCTTCCATCACTGACTCGGGGGGCAGGCAGCTGTGAATTAAATATTTCCAAGATCAGATCCCTCATTATACCTAGACCTTAATTCCTGGACATAGACTGAGCTTACAGAGGAGACGAGCCCTTCAGGCCAGCTACATGAAAGTAAAGCAGTTGGTGTCTCCAGGTTTACCCAGCCTTACCTCCAACTTCTGCTGACCATCTGCCGTGTTCAACTGCCTGGGTATTTGCAGCTAACCCAAAGCAGAGCCTGAAGATTATTTTCACTGTTTGAGTACGGCAAACTTTTATCCCAGTTTTTACGATAACACAAAAGTTTGCTCTGGACTGGTAAACACCAAAACAAACAACACTCATAACTAGAGATGTGGTTTTTTCCTTGTCTGTCCTTTTTTCAGCTCCTTTTTGCCCAGAGACAGCCCACTACATCTCCAAAATCCAGTTAATGATGACCATCCATCATCAGGAGACAGGGCATTTAAGAGAATAGTTGTGTACTGTATCCAAAAATCTGCCAACAACCAGGCACACCACTGGAAACAGAAGCATCTGCAAGGAAACACTTTCCTCACTTGCAAGCACTCACACAAGTCCAGGCACCGTCAGTTTCTAAAAAGAGGGGCTCCGATTTTTTTCTCATTCCAGTTCTTTCTTTGTAACAGGATTTAATTTAATCAGTCTTGCTATTGCTAGTGCTGCTTTAGATCCATTAGTTTATCAATTTGGCCACTCCAACTGAGAGAGTAAACAGAAAACTTTTATTTAAATTATTTCAATTTCTGGATTCTGTTTATTTTTCTATTCCCGTGAGTACTGGACAAAGGCCTCACACTAGTGCACAGGAGGCGTTGCAAGGCCCGAGAGCTGTATCACTGAGGTGATACAACTAATCAGAGCATTTTTAAAATCTTAGGGACCAATATAATCATTCCACCAACAAACAAATTTAAAACAAGTACAGCCATACAGATTTTAAATTCTCCTTTGGACTTTTTCAGCTTGGGCTGTTGGTACGCAGCTGCGTTAGAACATCTTTTTCTACCCACCAGTTAAAAGAGCAGGTTTCAATCTGTCAGTAGACTTTCTTACTTTTTAAGGACTACAATTAGTAACAGTGATTTTTTCCTGTATTAAAAGGGGGATTAATTGGCATTGTAAAGCACAATTGCACTGACATTTTAGTCACTGCACGAATACGTGACAACCCCAAATTTTTGCTCAAAATTTGGTTAAAAAGAACAGAGAATGGGTCATCACTGTAATTTGTTTTTACAAACTGCTTTAATATCTCACAAAAGTAAATGAAAGCTGTAATTTTCCATGTATTTCTTTTTAAAGTCCTGGAAACGTTCAAAACATCCTGAATGACATAGACGATAAACACCTGTAGTGTGTGATCTACAGAATCTACATATGGATGAATAAGGGTCACAAACTTTAACTGAAAGCCATGAATTTTTGATCTAAAACTACTGTTTTGACCAGCCGAAGTTGATGTGGGTGAAGCTGACATGGATATTTTTGGTCATATATTTGGCTTGGAAGTCTTAAGGATGAGTCTAGCTCTTGCAGACACTTGAGACAACCATCACGAGATCTTATGGAGAAATGTTTAAGGTATTTTGCTTATGGGGAAAATCTGCTGCATTTTGGAGGGTTGAACACTCACATAGACTCTGCTTTTTGAGTAATGAGGCTCCAAAATGATTTCTAGGAGTCTAATAGCTTTCCAGTGAAAGTAGCATGGATGTAACAGATCTGCCATGGTTCGTCTGTTCATCAATCTTAGTGAGAAGCTAATGGTTCCTGAAGTGATGGATGCTAAATTAGGTTGTTCTGCATTATTCTGAACTTTTTAACAAGGGATTTAATGCTGTGGTTGAGTCATTTTTAAGACCATATGGAATCATTCAACTTACACCTGCCACAAACCTTGACACGTAAACTGTTTTCCCTAACAAGCAAATATTTGTGCACCACTGAAATTCCATCTTACTTTTGAACTTAATGAAAATAGAATGGCAGAAAAATACTTAAAAAGGCTGTGCTCAACTGTTTTCATTTGGCTCGTGAAAGTGTAAAATAAAATTATCACTTACGTACAAGTTTACTACAAACAACAGTAAGTAAACTTCATTACTGTCTTGATGCTGCTCTGGGCTTGTTTAATATCACATGGATAATAATAGAATGGACTGGGTGTCTTGCAGTAAGAGAGTTTATAAGTGTCTTACGCTTATACAGAAGGTCAAAATATGACCTTACACTACAAAATTCTGGTTATCATTTTTTGAGAATATAACAATGATTTTCGGTTTTTGCAGTGTATGGAATTAGGTATTAGAACGTAGCATAGCTAAACAAATTAGTCAGATTCAGTTTAAGTTCAGATTTAAACAGGATCTGCATTTATGTCAAATACTGTAAATTAAAGGAGTTGTACATTTGATACCGGAGCTTCTCACAAATAAAAGCTGAAATCATGTACTTACTTGACTAGTGAATCAATTTTAATGCAGAGTGTTATTTTGTATTTTATACACTAATTTATTCTTCGCGTGCAAATTCACTTTTGATTATGGGCCTTTATGTCCATAGCTGCAGGTCAAACCTTTGCAATTCCCAAAGGGTTAAGTCTTTGCATTGCAAGCTGCCAGCAGGAAGGATGTCTGCACATGGCAAAGCGACCCTCATGTGAGACCTGGTGAAGGCAGACACCAAGTATCACTCTAGGATAAACAGAAACCCCACCAGTTTACAAATCAATTAGATATTATGGTTCACAGATGCTTTCACCTTAATTTCAAAAAGTGTGACTTTAAGATATACAAATATTGTCGTATCTTCTTCCAAGACAGACTTCTGTGTTTCTTATAAATATATATGTCTATCTCCAATCTCTACTAAAATCATATGCTGTATTTTCCAGAATTCATGTGGTAATACATTTTAGAGAATTTTTGTATACTTAAAATGAATAAAAGATGTGAAGGCAAATTAATGTCATATCTCACCAAAACAGTGAAAAACAAAACCATAAAGTGAACAGCAGGAACCCTGCTGTAAACGTATAAGGATAAATCACATTCAAAAAAAGTGTAAATTGCTAAGATAAAATGTCGAATATTTCCTGGAGATCTTAACAGACAAAACCAGAACTCAAATACCAGATTAATTTTCCTGACACCTTTACTAATATCCTTAGGTTTCTTTAACCTTTCCACCTCCCTAATTGTTAGTTTCTGCTGCACATCCCTTGTAGTGGGAGTATAACAGAAAAAAGCTGATGCCTGTGGTGACCAGTGATGAATGTGATATATCTGAATAAATCTCACAGGGTGACAGATAAGACAAAATGACAAAATGGTGTATTCACTGAATCTTTTTTCCAGATCAGGAGAAAAGAGAGATAAGCTTGTATTTGTAGCCTCAGCAGTATTATTAGCCTTTCATGCTTCTCCATCTTGATGCCACAAGTACTCTGAGAATGATTCAGAATGAGCCAAGATGGCCAAAATTTAAAAGATTTTCGAACATGCCTATTTTCCCTGTTCTGTCTAAAGTAGGATTCCCCAGAAAGATACGGGGTAGAGATCAGGAGCCCAGATATACTGAATAAGGAGCTTAAAGCCTGAAACACAATACGGACTTGAAAACAAAAGGCACAATAGAAACTTCAGAAGAAGTTTACTTGGGGATGCCCCAATCCTGAAAATATTTCTCCAGGTAGGTTTTTTGGGGTTTTTTTTGTGTTTACTTTTAAATTGTCTTTCATTTTTATCAGCTGTGTTTCGTTAGTGTCACACAGCAGATACTCTTTTGCTCTCAGCTTGGTACAAGTGCCCAGGTCCATAGTACAGACTCAGGTGCTGATGCCACAGCCACACGATCAGGCCTCCAACTTTATAGAATCACCTGCTAAATCATCTGATTAATTGCTGTTGGAAACATCAGCATATCAAAGAGTGTCCACTACTGTTTTCCTTCACTTCATACCAAATCTGAGCCTACCCATGCATTCTTTATTTGGACTAACTCTGAAGGGCAGAAAGTAATAGTAAATTGCTATAGACTAAGATCAGGCTGAAGCAAAACTCCTCCTCTTAATGGTAGTTATTACTATAGATATAGGCAATATAATGTATTAAATACATTAAATTTTTACTGAATGGTTTGTAATGGGCTATTTTTCCATTTGTTGCCTGAGATCTCATTCATTTACCCTTCACAGCAAAGGTGACTCCAATTATATGGGGACTCAGTGCTGTTCTCACAGAAGAAAGTAAAGCTATATTCCAAAAAATAGTTAGAAGGAATTTTGAAACTTCCAACCGTAGACATTGATAAAATAGAACAATATCAGTAACATGACTAGTCGTTATTCTGTACAGCAAAGCAATTAAAACAGTTTATATACATATAAATATATAATCTTTGCCCGCTCCCTCTCTATCAACCAGAGGCTGTTTCTGTAACACATATATGAAATGCAAACAATCCATGAATTATAAACCTTTATACCTACTGTGGTAAAATAGAGAAAACTGTGTGAAGGTAGCTGCACTCCTTTTAATCTCAACCTCTCAAGGTCTCTGCCCCGTGCAAAACGAGGACCTTAATGTTTGTGGAGTTATCCATTTTAAACATGCACTAGCCAAAACCCCAAAGGTATGCTGATAACACAGCGATTTTATGGACCTAAACACAGCTGTTTGGGCAAGCTTGTAAGATACATGAAGTAGCCGAGCCATCTGAAAGACAATGTTCTTCTGGATACCTTTGGAAAAACCTTCATTTTAATTAATTTTTCAGAAGAGCATATCCATTTAAATTCAGATGTGGGTTTAAATAAATTATTAAACAACTGAAAAAAATGCTCACTCTATTTGTATTTTCCAAAGGTCTTGGTCTTTAGAAAGACAGAAGTCTAAAACTGAAAGCCTCAAATCTTTGATAATTTCCTGAATAAATAACATCAAGTCAGTAGAAAGTGCTGGATGCTCTTGGCCTCTTCCAAGCTACAATTGAACACTGACAAGGTGCTTAAACGTGTACATACGAACAAAACTTTGGAGTTTTAATTCTGGCAATTTAAGTATTTAATTTTTTTCAGTTGCTTTCTTTTTGCTTTAGCAGACTGATGGATCTTTGGGGCATCTACTGTATATATTAAATAATTAGATGCCAATACTTATATGTGTGTATATATATTTATTTTTTTTTCAAAACAGTGTCTCCATCTCTGAGTTATTTCTGGTTCTTCAGCAAGGTCATGCTACTGAGATTATGACTTCCTCTTTTCCTCTCTGTTACAGACACGTAGTGACTGGATTATTCAGAAAGATGCTACGCTTTCATCTAAATTTAAATGGAGCCTGGTTGGGAAGAGCTTAAGTGGCCCTCTGACAGATAGCAGCCCTTATGGAAAACCTGGGCAAATGAACTGGAGAACAACAGTGCACGTGAAACATTTCATGTAGAAACCTGCCACTAATTAGCAGCAATTTAGTCAGTCTTGGAAGAAAGGAAAAAAAAAAAAAATCAGTCTGGATATAACCTGAAGGTGTTGGCCTTGATTTTTTTTTCATGTTAGTATTAAAACTCCTCAGAAAAATACACTGGAAACAATTACACTGTTGCTGACCTGGCACACTTACTCTGTTACTAATTGAAGAATTTAATGTACGGTAATCTGAAAATCATGGCAAATTTTTATTTGAAAGGCAGTGAAGAAAAGGAAGGGAAAAAAAGAAAAAGAAGAGATTACTAGTTCTTCATAAACATTTAAAGACATGTCCTACCTGGGCCATCAATCCTTTGACTAATAGTCTTGCGACTGGGTATACTGTTAATGAAATGCTAATAGTTTGCTACTTTGCCCCGTGGGTATCCGTGCACTGGGACTAATATAATATTGATCTGAGGAGGTGGTAATGCAATTGGCTACACGGATTTCCTCTGAAAGTCATTTCTGGGAAGTCCAGCAATTATAACCAATTGTCATGCAATTATAATAATTACTTAGGGGCCTTTTTACCCCAAGGACATTTGTAAACATTTCTTACTCCTAATTGTAACAGGAACAGTGCTAATCACTATAGCTAAAATGTCTTCAGCACCTAGATGTTCCTCTAATTGAATTACTAGCATGGTAGACGTACATGGTGGAAATAAAGGTTCCTCGGTTCAGTCTCATCTTCACACTCAGCAAGAGTAAAGTCATGAGGGATCCTCTCATTTTTCAAGCACCAGTCCCTCAAATCTCCGCGTGGTTTATGATTATGTTCTCCGAGTACCCAAAATTTATTTCTCTACACATACCATCAAGTTACCTTTATTACTTCTTTCACAATAAGACACTTGGATTCAGCACACTCAAGCACGTATCACTTGCAGGACAGACGTGGACGTATTCACCTTCAGAGACCGCGTTCTCTCAAACCACACCAGCCTCCGTAGAGGCACAGACTACAAAAAATACCTCAAACACCGGCTGAAGAGTGTCGACAGAACAAGACTGGGGTCGGAGCGGCCCGGCCCGGCCCGACCCGGCGGCTGAGGGCGCGGCGGCCCCGACCCCGGCCCCGCTCCGGGGGCGGATGGGGAACGGGACGCCTCAGGGAGGCAGCCCTTTCCCGGGCCGGCTTCCTTACCTTGCAGTGCAACGAGTCCTCGCCGGCCGACTGTCACCCCACCCAGAAAGTCCGGAGGGGCCACCCTCACCCCCCACCCCAGGCCCGTCCGGCTTCCAGAACGTTCCAGAAGGAACTGCGCGCCAGAAGGAGGGCGGGGGCGGAGAGCGGCCGGCTCCCTCTCGCTAATCAGCCTGGAGGTGGGACACAGAGCGGGAGAGAAGGCCTTACCGTCCTCTGTTAACGACAGGAAAAGTGAATTTAAACGCCCTGAATATAAGCCCTGGCAGCAAGGGAAAGGAAAGGCTTCCCAGTTTCCACGCCACAATAGAAAATGCAGAACCGTCTTTCCTACCGGCGTTCCAGTTGTCCCCTTTGCTCCTTGTCCTCCTTGAAGCCAGCGTTACCATGGCGGGTTGTAACTAACTCTGCAAGAGCCAGAAAGTCACGGTTCTCCAAAGCAAGGAGCCGAGAGCATTGAAAATAGGCTATTTCACAAACATGACCTAAAACAACTGAAAACCACTGTCACCAATCTGGGATATTTTTGGGGGGTGGGTGTAATTTTCATAAAAAGAGTCTCGCATGAGGGAGAATGCTGAGTAGTTGCATTTTCCACCCGAGACTCTGCTTCTCTCCAGGTAATGAGAGCAGATCCGATATCACCTTTAATGTAATATCTTTTCAGAACGGCATCTTTCCGCACGTCATCTCTCAGACACCCGATGTTACTCGGCGGCGATAAGGCTGGCTTGCTTAATACAATGTTAATGTTATTCAAATGACTCCCCTTTCTGTTCCATGTAAATGCACACTAACGAGATCTCCTACAGCACTGTGCTCTCGAATTGGGAGTTTACATGGGTCATAAGACTTGTTTTGCATCTGTGTCAGTTGGCATTTGTCACCCGTTTCCATTCTGCATATTGATCATTCCGCTTTTCCCACCAAGGTAGGAAACATGAAACCGGCAGGTTTCAAGAATAAATTGCAATGCCGTGATATTTTTCTCTTCTGTCTTTCAGCCTCAGCTTCTGAGCAATCAGAAAGCTTTTGACTCTGAGGACCAATTTCGGAAGCGATACAGAGTTTTATGCAACAATGTTCTCTGAAACTGGAGAGACGTGGAAGAGGCCGTTGCTGAACCAAGATGATGATTGCTGCTCCTTGGCTCGCCTCATCCAAAGCATTCAGCACCAACTGCCTTTCCTGACCGTCTCCGACTCCCCGCCTCAACTTTACAGTTTACATCCTTCCTGTGCGTTAGGTGGGGAAACGACTTAGCAAGGAAATGCGTTTTCTAAATATAATCATAAATAAGCTTTAGATCAAAGAAGAAACTCACTTTTTAAAATACATTAACATCAACTATTAATGAGCCTAGAGGAGGAGCGCTCAGAAAATCAAGACCAAGAAAGAGTTTTTTTGACTCTCTACATCTGTGAGCAGGCGACTGAAACACAAGATACTATTCTTGCTGAATTGCCTCTGTAAGTCAGAAAATTGGAAACTCGGACACTATCGTTGTCATACCAAAAGATAAAGAATATTCAGTTTTGAATAGGTTTCCTTAAGTTTGCTGTAAAGATACATTTTTTTGTCCTTTGGATTTCAGCTTCATGTTTTTCTAAAATTGTACCAATGCTATAGAAAATATGACTTTTTTATGGTTTATGAAAAAATATATATTTTAAAAGATAGAGTTTTGGCACGTTTACTGTCTTGGTAGAAAGGAAAGGATTGTTTTTTCGTTATTATTTCTATACAAAAATCCAAGCCACTAGTCATCTTCCATTTTGTGCATAAATAAGAGGCTGAGCGGATGCGTTTGCAGAACAATGAGTTACCTATCGTCCAACTGATACGTAGAAATGTTTGCTCAAACACAGACACTCACTCACAAAGACAGTGACTTTCTGTACACAGCAAAATGGAAGATATTAACACTGATATGCCAAAATGGGGAGAAACTTCTGAAAAGTAGCTGTTAAAATGTGTCTCCTTTAAAAACATCACCTTGAGCAATATTACAAGATTTTTGAGATCATATTTCCCCATTCTTGAACAACCTTAATTTCAAACATTGATTTCGTTAGGAGAACAACAGCAGGTCTATACAAGAAGCAACTGTAAATTTGGCAAATAGACATTGACATGTTTCCACAGAAATGGAAATTTTCTGCTCAGATGCAATTTTGTGCCAATTTACTCAGTCAAAGCTAGGTCTTTTCCTTTCTCTCTATGAGCGTATCTTTGGTATTTCTACAGGGAACAGAGGGAAGAGGTATCACGTAAAGAAACCATCCTAAGCAAAATTCTAGCACCAGTCACCAGAAGATGGGTCTAAAAGACACTCAAAAACTTAAGAAGTACTGCACTAAGGGAAAGAATTCGACATGTTTAATACGCCTGGAGCAGGTTTTTTTTGTAATGATATAAAACTGTGGCTGTCCTTATTTCTCTATATACTTCACTTAATTACAACTAGAATATTTATTTGCATGGAAAGGTGACACTTGCCTTGTTCCTACTTTTGAAGCGTACTAAAACTACTACAGCATGATCTTTTGCGGCAAGCAGCAGGACTGTGAAAAAAGAGCATTATCTGCAGACACACTGCACTAGTTAAGATTAAATTATGAGGTCTATCAAATCTCATGGCTAAGGGCACTGACTATTATTATTATTATGCATTTATGTAGATCCATAAAGGTTCCCTGTGCTTCAAGGCACTTGCAGATATTCTTGCCTGAAAAAGGTTACCATGCTAAAAGAATGATCGCCATCAAAGATAGGACACGTTTCCCGCATGCCGCGAATGTGGGGGTTTTTGCATACGTTATGAACTTACTTCACCTTCCTGAGAAACATTGGGCTTTAATTCCTGGTGGAGTAAGGATACAAGATCAAATGGCCCACTGGCCTTTACTGGCGTTTTAATAATTTCATATAGGAAATGGGAAAGACTAGTAGGGAGGATGTTTTCCAAGTCTGCACGCAGTGCCCTTTCCTGTGACCTGGATACTTCTACACTACCAAAGCCCTTCTACTGCAACGACAGCTGTTTTACAATTACTTTGATTACATTTTATAAACTGCACTTCTCTGCCTGGAAGCCTGAAGGTGGTTGGCTACAAAATGGCTGAGGATTCACGGACAGCTGTATCAGGCAGAGCGTTCCTAGACTGGAGAGTTTTCTGTGCCTGGCTGCATTGGTCTGTCCTGCTTTGAGGTCGAACAGAACCAATCTTCTTTTCGGTAATTTTACTTTTCAGTCAAAGATCTGCTAGGGCTGTCAATCACATCAGGAATCCCTCACGTAGATGTTGAACTCCAGCACCATACAGCAGGTCTGACTTTATGGGCTTTCTAAACCTTGTGAGTCTGGCTAGTACATCAAGATGCACCAAGAAACAAAATATTCAAAGTCCAGCCTTTACCTGGGCTTATCTCTTGCTCTTCAGCAAGGAGGCTGAAAAGTGCTAGGAGAACATTAACTCATGCATTTGGAAACTCTAGGATCTAACATTTTGACCCCGTGACTGATCTCTGAGGCATTAATGATAGCTGGTAATTAAACTGATCTCTGGTTTTGGTTCCATTGCGGGTTTTTAGATTGCAGTGCATTATGAATTGTTTTGGCAAAGTAACCTTTTTTAACGTATTTAAAATACTTATGGTTTTGAGAAAACATGGAAAAATGGTATGTTATAGCCTGGATGAGTCTAACCTGAGTAACGTGGTCTAGTGGGAGGTGTCCCTACCCATGACAGGCAGGTTAGAACGAGATGATCTTCAGAATCCCTTCCGACCCAAACCATTCTAACACAAATGGTGGTTTTGTGGGAAAGCCACTTAAAGCTAGGTTCTTCAGACTCAGCAGTTTCCATATGGAGTTCTGGGAAATTCAGAGTTTATATGCAAGATACCCCAAAGATCTTCCACCTGATCCTTGCAAGAAGCTTTTTAATCTTAAAAATAATGGAGTGCCTCATCTTTTAGGTTATTCAGAGAGAGTTCTATCCCTAGATAATAATGAAGAATAAAAAAAAACCCAACTTCACTGAAATGTTCATTTGCAACAATGGTACTAAATTATAAAAACACAAAAATAACAAAGCTTATCATCAATGGTAAAGATCCTACTTAGCATCTCAGAGTCTGTAAAATTGGTTAGTTACCTTTTCTAACCAGCTGGCACGGGGCAGTTCTTAGAGCTCCATCTTTCTTGTTGTCTCTTTCAGGAAGGCAACTAGGACTGCCAAGAGCAACTGCTTAGGGCAGCCTGTCTCTTTTCTACCCAAAGAGGTAAAAGGCCCCATGCACAGTCTTACACCACCCCACAGACACGTGTGATGAAGCAGCAGAATTAGGTACAGGCGATTACATTCTTTTCTCCCCTGCTCCTGCCAAAGCTGCTTGATTTTTAACAATCTATATGGAGTTTGACCTCCACAATCACCCCCTCCTTTAGCAATTGGAAGACATACAAGTTGACTTTTTTGTGTCATATTGCGAGATGCTAACTGTAGTCTTACCATATTCATAACTACTTTTTTTTTTTTCTTGAGCATCATAGAAAGAGGAAACACAGCACGCAAGATGGTGTTATTCAGCATGGAGTGTCTACACTAAGAAATTCTCCAGATATGAGCTGCTAGTTTCAAGGAGACGCATTTGTTGAAACCTTTGCATCCCTTCGCAACGCCTTCTCCCTTGTTTCTCTATTCTGCCACATCAGTTCATCTAAACAGAGGTGGTAGGATTTATAACGGTGTGAAGCTGGCACGGTGTAATGGAGATTCAGATCCTCACTATTTTCTAATAAGGTGAAAAGGTTAAGAGCACCTTTCAAAATCTAATTAGTATAGCCATTTATTGCCAGGCAAATTTTGACTTGCATAAGTGAATGTTTTATAGGGTTCTGGCTGCAGGCCACTCAGAGGTTTTAGATCAGCGGAGGCACGTCACATATGTTATTTTTTAACAAACTCGTGTTATTCTTTAGAATGAGTGCTTAAGCAGGATGCTCCACTTGATTTATTCTCCAGCTGCCACTTTAACAGAGGAGAATCAGGTTTCTCCTCTTCCTGCTTCTTCATTTCTCATCCAAAAATGTTATGAGACATTGCTGCCTCACCTGGGAACACAGGATCTGCTTTGTCACCTGTGTCCTAAGCGCGCAAACTCTGAGGACAGTTTAACTTTCCCAGCAGCTTTATGCTCACTGCCAAATTTCAGTAACTAGACGAACTTCCATCTTGTATTTCTTCTTTTGCAGACATTGCTCTCACTGTGCCATCGCGGATATTTGAAAAGATGCGTCAGAATCCTGGGTCAGAAGCCAAACTTCCCTTGAAATTTTTCCAGTTGGCCCCAACAGCAAGTTATGGGAGCCGTCCTTCAAAGCTCATGAGAATCAAAACACAGCCCACAAACAAGCTTAATTAAACTGTTAAGCTTCTATTCACATGACTGGGTGCAACTGCAGGATAACGCTCTTGGCTTGCTTATTTTTTTTTCCCCTCCATATTTTTCTCTTTATAAACACAGTGCCATGGGGTTCTTTCTTATTTTATTTAGAGATGCACTGATGTGAAGCAAGTGCTCAGTCTGATCAAAAATTGCTTCTAGTTATCCAGAGCCCAGTGGTATACACTTCATTGCTTATCTTCTTCCCCTGGCTGGCTGATGATTCCCTTATGATAAGTAAAGGAATAGCTGTGGCCATGTCACTGCTTTTTTTTTTTGTTTACTTTTGTCTGTCTTTTGTCATTGTTATATAATCTAAGGGGAAAAAAAAGACATCAATAACAACAAAAAAAACCCAACATCAAAACTCAAACACTCAGAAACACACACACACACACAGAGATATGCTAGTGTCTGATGTCTGACAACTAAGAAAGACTTGGTTTGGTTTTGTTTATTTTTTTGATAATAGTTAAAAGTGATGAATTCCTCAAATTAATTCCTAGTCAGTCCTAAAAAAAGTTCTGGAGATCCTATGTAACAGGGAACTACGGCACCTTCTGTTATTAATGCTTAAGGAACATCTTTCCTTCACAAAAAGCACTTATTGCAGAACTTATTCTTGAGAACATGAGTTGTAAATGCAGCTTATCGGCATCTTGAAGACACAACAGGAGATCATATTGTAAAGTTACTTGCCCTCAGGCCATCTGTCATTGAAGTCAGTGATAGAGTATTTATAAAACTATACCTGTAATACCCAAGACACTGTAAGAAGGAAATTCAGCCATATAATAAACTCATTTGATACCTAAAACCCCTTCCATCCAAATTTCATGGCTGTTTAAAACCTCGAGGAAGACATTTATTCAGTTAAGACATGACAGATAATTTCCACTTATTCCTTGATTTGTCATTCTGCTATACTAACAGACAGCAACTGCAGCATTTCAACTTAATACAAGACAACCATCACTGTCAACGTACTATTTAAAGGCCAATAAACAATGAAGTAATTATGGCAAAGATCCTCTGCCTCCAGGAATTCATTCTTTCTCCCCTTCAATCTCTGCTGATCTCAGAGGTCAGTGTCAAAAAGTCCTTTCCAAATAACTCCCCAAGTTCACTATAACCAACCTAGAAAGTCTAGATCTGTATAATTTTGTGGCTCTTTAGAGTCAGAACTAAATATATTTTCCTCCCAAGTCTCTGCAAACACCTACACAGAATTTTACAGCTCGCATGTGTCTCAAAGCTAAAAGTCAATTAACAGAAAGCTTATACCAGAGTTTCTAGCTCTGGTCTGCTTCAGAGCCTGGGATTATTTCAACACCAAAGGCAAGGTCCAAGCTCCCCATCCGATACGCAGGAGCTAACCCGAAGGATTAGACAGCCTTTAAGAAATGCTGCGAGCTCCAGCAGGGAGACTGAGCTGCCAAGACCTAATTCTAAAATACATCTTTGTTCCTTATGCTCCATGGGTGTCTAAATTATCAACTTTCTTCTGCTAAGCTTGGGGCTGGGGTGAGAATTGAGAATGCATAATGAAACGATATGAAAATTAAGAGCATGACAGAAACCTACAGAAAAAAAAAAAAACAAGTCAGTTTTGATTTCAGGGTCTCCTAGAGCTCAGAGGAGCTTATTTGTTAAATCCCAGCAATAACCGATAGCGTGTCTGTGGCAGCGCAGAAGCGAAGAGCGTGTGTGTGTCTGGGGAAGGGGAGCCGGGCAGGTTCTCATTACGCATCTTCTCTATCTCCTTCCTTCGGGGAACCCGCTCAAAGTGACATTCTGGATTCATCTCAGAGAGACCATTCAACAGTAAAAGTAGCCTCTATGCATGAAGAAGCCTGAATTTCCTGACAGACTAAAGTACTATTTTCCATCTGAATAAGGGTGTATATCCTCAAAAGCCCCAATCGACTTTTCACCAGATTGTAATCATTTACACTGGAATGCAATCTGCCCCCTCTGCTTTTGAATGCAGAGCTGTCACAATGGTTTTTTCCTGGGAAAGAAAATCAGAATGTGCTTCTTCATTATGGAGACAGAGAGTAGCCTTAGGTGTTAGTGAAGCAGCACTAGGCCTGTAAGTACCAAAAAGTAAAGACAGAGTATTTCACTGAAGCTAAATCCTTGCCAAATACTTCACTCTCATCCTGACATACAGAGTTTAGTGAAAGAGAAGGTGTTTGAAACCTAAAAAGACCTGTTTCTACAAACCAGTAGGGACAGCACACATATGTAATTTCTTCCATGTATTATTTAAAAAGTATAACTCAAGTAAGTATTTAAGCCTGTGACCTTAAACTTTCTTGCCTGACACAAAAGTTCAGTAATATACGACATGGGGATATTTGGCGTGAAATGAAAATGGCCACAGATTTAATTAGAATGTAAGTTATTGTTAGCAAGAAAGGTCATGCTAAGAAAATGAAATTTCAGGAGTATATTAGCAACAACACTCCAGTGTTATTTGCATGTAAAATATATATTTTGTACTTGACATTTAAAAAGGAAATTGGAACTGTTTATAATGGATGCTTGAACACTTTTGTGTTCTTGTGCTGCTTTTGTTCACATTTTTGTGTAATTGGTTGGATCTCAGATACAACAGTAGTTAAATTTTATTCTCTGTGCCCGAACCCCTAACTGATCTGGGAATTAGTTCCCAAAAGCTGATGTAAGTTGGAGTAAAAAGGATACTGCAGTATAATCCTTACATGAGTACAGCTTCAAACATGCAAAGATCTTGTAAGAATTCCTTATTTTGGGGTAATTAATCACTTCAGTCAGAGTAATTTTAATGGTGACCAAGACCCCATCTCCATTTTGTTTATAGGGCACGTAAGTGCCTATGGAATGGAGGCACAGCTTTTCCTTTGAGAGCGCGCATGTTTTATGATCTGCTAATAAAAGTAACGGTGTGTCATACAAATCAGTCTAACTTCAGGGAAAGTGGGAGGTGAGGGAAAAATGCATTGACTTAATTGAAAGCATTTGTTTAAAATAAATCAATACAGTGGGTTGTAACTTGAAAGAACACTCTAAATATAACGACACTGTGTTGTTGACTACAAAGAGGCATCTGCTAAGTCAAAAGAGGTTTTTACTGATTTCTGTACTCCTGGCAGTCCTGCAGAAGGAACATCATTGTGAACAATCTTACAGATGCATCTTTGACTTTATCAACAGAAGTCACTACTCTTCAGTGCGCTACAGAGAGGATCAGACGTTGCTGAGAACAGACAGGAGAATGACAAGGAGATACCATTTTGGTCTCCAGAATGCGTACAGCCAGTAGAAATCCTTAAGAAGTTTTGTCAAACCCAGCACCTAATTCCTGGCTGGAAATAACATACCTCGTTTGTGGGGCATTTACTTATAAATTCAACAAACCTCTTAGTACAGATACCTCCCAGCACCCCCTAACTCCACTGCTGCGCAATCTCAGCTCTTCACAGCGGAAATGACGTTGTTACAGGGAACGTTTAGTCTTGGCCACACTGGGATGGCAAACCAAATTACCCAAGGAAGGATGTGGACAGAAGGTACACTAACTGCCTGTAAGAATGACTTATGAAGCTAAAAACAACCTTGCGTATTAGCCTTTATCCTTTCTACCATCACAGCACAGAGGAACGGGAGCCCCGTATGAATTACAGACACACGCTGCTGTCCTCAAGACCTTCCAATGAAAAAAAGAGCCTTTAGTTTGAAGCAAGCCTTCCAGTATCAACTGGAAAGGGTCAGCTGAAGAGGAAAATGGAGACAGAGACTTCCAGCCACTGGCTGCATTACAGAAAGATTTACCCTCCAGGCTCAGACTTCTCTTAATACCTTGGAAGCTAGTTGGGAAAATCTCTCTAGCCTGTTTCCAGATCCCTGCATTTGCAGGAGCCTTTTTAGCCTTAAGTAGCACAGCAAGGCTGTGTGCAGTACTTCACCGAATTTGGAGTTTCTACCTCTGGATTAGGGTGAATTTTTTATCAAGAACCTTAACAAAATGACAGCAAATTCTCTGTATGCAAAGGACAGAATGAATTGTATTACCTGCTGTATGACAAGCAGCTCTAAGTAATTGCTAGCAGTCAATCTGCCATGGGTTGTTTTTTTTCCTGCAAAGTTCCTTACATTCTTGCCAGCAGGTGAGCTTTTGTTTCAAACACTAAGAGAAGCTTGTTTTAAGTCAGCTAAGTTGTTTTGGAGAAAGAAGAGAAGTGTACATGATGGAAACACAAAAGAACAGGCTGTGGGGTTGTGCTGGATTCCGCAACATATACAGGTTTATAAACTAAAGCGCTAGCTACAAATCTGATGAGAATAAAATGGAAACACAACATTCATGTTGTCAGCGTTTGTCACTATTCCTCTTAACACGCTGTTCAGTAATACGCAATACAGAGGTTGTGGCCTGAGTTCATGCTGAGCAGGGGGATACAAAATAATAAACTATTATTATAAACATAATTGGATATGGTTTTTGGTGGGTTGTTTGGGCTTTAAGTTGAGCAAAAAGATTTATTGGTATGCTGGGGCTCTACAGCTAGTACTTGCTTTGGGCAGCGACAGCGCTCCTGTCCCTCCCAGCCAAGCAATCACAAGCTGGTCCCCAAAATAAGGAGGAGAACCCTGACTTTAACTGGCAACATCACCATTCATAATCAATCCACAGTCGGCTCCAAAAATCCTAGAAAGGTTTGGGTTGGAAGGGACCTTAAGGATCATCCAGTGCCACCCCCTGCCCTGGGCAGGGACACCTCCCACCAGCCCAGGTTGCTCCAAGCCCCGTCCGACCTGACCTTGAACCCCTCCAGGGATGGGGCAGCCACAGCTTCACAGCTGGTGTTCAAGATTGGCCACCTGAGTTGTGGTCTAAACCAACTGTTAGCATAAAGGCATGGTAATAAAATCTGAATATTTTGCAACTGTAGTCTTAGCGATCAACGTTTTATGTATTTAGCGCATTCTAAGTGGATATGCAAATTAAGCCTTAAAACTCAGTCTTCGAAAAGAAAGGAGTTATCAAAGGCAACAGAAATAAAGGTGTCACCCAGCCAGGTATCTTCCAAGCCAGTCACAAATACAATAAATTCTGTTGGGGCATCCCGGACAGATCTCTTCAGAACTGCAGAAAATTCCCCACCGCTGCTACAATGAAATGCCACTGTAGTTAGTGAGGTGATCTTTTTTTAAACTTGCTTTTAATCTATTCAGTAAGTAACTTGGTTTCATGCTATTTAAAAAGAATTTACGGCAATACCAAATGAAAGACTTGACAGACATCTAAACATATTGCACCGCAGTTATCAGCAACATTTGTGATGTCCAAAACATCAAGCTCCTCTGACAACCTGTAAGTTTTGCAGTATCAAATCACTCCTTACCAATTATGCTGCCTTTTAATTCTTTAGCAGCTGATTCATGCAATGTTTTTTCCGTGATCGATTTTAAGTTCACTTGGATTACCGTTACCCATTTCATCCTAGCCATCGTTTTCACAGACTGCCAGAACATTAGCCTCAAATATGCAGAGAATGCAGCTTCCAGAGCCCATCCTCGCTGTAACCAGGTTATGAAAACTTGTTCTGAACATACTAGGTTGAGTTTCTTTTCTGTTTGCATCAATCGCTGCAGTAACATAAAGTGGAAGTAACCTAATTTTTGTTCCTAATAATGAATGAAATTTCACCAACCACTATTCTCTTCGTCTTCTCTCACAGGCACAGTTTTCTGAAGCGTGGCAGGTTTGGTTTTTTTCCAAATAACTTTTTCTGAGATAACATAAATAATGTCCTTTCCTAAAGGCATTTAATCTTGGGCAAAAGGGGTAAAGGAAAAAGCTGAGACGGGCTAATTCCAGCTACAGCTCTGCTTGAATGTCAGACCAAGTCTGCTTTCAAAGCATCTAGGAGTATTACACAGCTAAGAAGAAAAGATGATAAATACAGGGCAAAAGTATGTATTTTTGCAGATCAAGAGGAGAAAGAAAAAGTGCTTTTCATATACATCTTTATAAACCAGCAAAGTACTCAAATATCATAATAACAATTATAAAACTTAAAGTTATTATCAGCAGGAAAATCACTGTTAATAGGATATTTGGAAAAAAAGTTATATACATTGAATATTCAATTTTGAGGTGAGTGCATCCTGCTTACTATTAAAGCAAATGTTCCGAGGAGGAAAAATATAGGCTGCGCACAATAGGGAATTAAGGGAAAATGCCACAGCAGTATTTCAGTTGTTATTAATTACTAAAAGAGCAATGAAATACAAGATTCTGTACTGAAGGGATAGTAATACCTTTGAGTTTTGTTAACAGTCCTAGGAGTACACTGATTGAGGAGTGATTGATGCCAGGTGACACCGGAGCATGTAACAGATCAATACTTAACCAAGGACGGAGGTGCGTTAGAATCATGCCCATCACTGAACGAGGAAATCATTCCCTGCTTTGGTAGATACACACAAATATAGTATTTCAACTTCCTTTAAAGAAAAAAAAGGCTCAATAGACCAACTGTAGGCTATTTATGCTGGTTGTTAACAGGAGCTGTGCTGCAGGTGCATAATTGCCTAAAGCAATCCCTTCCAAATGAAATAAGGCAGTTTTACTGTTTGCTTCCTTTCTTCCTTTACCTCAACAGAAACCTTGCATTTACCTTTGTCCCAATGGGAGGAAAAACTGCTGCCAGCAACTCAGATGGGACTGAACTGATGAACTGATTAGCATCCTAAAGTAGAAGGTTAGAAAGTGCATTTTCTATTACGGAGCAATTGCCATTGGAAAGTAATCTTGTTTATTAACTGCATTTTTATCTTCTCTGGAGGGTTCCTTGACATAAGATAATGGAATTTGCTCACTTTTTATTGTTTAAAACTATAATCATATCCAGAAAAGCAAGCATTTACTGTGTCATTAAACCAAGGTAGGGAGGACTGACTTCACGAGTTCTTGATGTCTTACAAACCTTTTTATCATTTCAATTAACATTGCCAAATGTTCTGTTTTATTATTGCAGGCATAAATGAAGTTTTACAGGCTTTCTAGGTGTGTTTACATCCTAATTAATTTTAGCAACTGAGATTAGTAGCAAGAGCGAGACTACACAGCGAAAGCACAGGAGTAGCTATTAAAGGGCAGGGCCACGAAAAGCAATTTAGTTGTCATCTACCCGGGGAAAGCTGCCCAAAGGTATTTGCAATATAGTGCCGGCACAACCTGTTCGCATAAGTTTATCCTTTCCAAGCATCAGTTTAAAAGTTTTGGTGCTTCTTCTCCCTTGTCCTTTGACAAAGCAAAAAACGACCCCCACAAAACCATGTTTCTCCTTCCTTATTCTCTGTGGAAAAGGGAGTGATGCTGTATCAAAGACGCATCTTCCTAGCGCTGAAATTCATCAATTCCTTCCGTGTAGCAGAATCGCTCTGGCCAGGATTTAGGGTGCTTGCTTGTTTCTTCATCATTCTGCCTCTGCATGAGAAGATTTAGCACTGAGCTGAATCAACTGGAGTACATTCAGAGCACCTGCCATTTCCTTATCATCAAACTGATTGCCTCACTCGGATATTTCCCATCTTTAGTCCAGGTTTTCTCTCTCCTTTTGCCTTTCTGCATTCTTAGGAGATCCAGAAAATGTCGCTGTCTCCCCCCTGCCCTTGTACACCACCCGCGAACACCACAATGTTCTGCATACGCTACGTTTACAGATTTGGATGCAGGTTCAATCTGAGGGGGAAGATTGATTGATCTTAACATATTGGCAAGCCCCAGTCTCAGGCTACGAATAAAAACAGTATTTCTCAAGTCGTGCGTTATTACTTTTCGTTTGTTGCGTATTGATTAACTGTCACGAGTAAGATCTTGGTTTTTAAAACGAGGCAGCTGTGGTGGTCTTTTTTTAAAAAAGTTTATAAAACCGAATATATAACAGCAAAGGCCAAGGTAAAACTAGACAGTATTCAATGTGGCACTGCAGTGTTTTAAAATCTCTGCTCACAATGGCCTTGTAAAATATAGCACAAATTCATTTTTCCAAAACAAATGTTCATTCTAGTCTCAGGAAAACTTCCCATCGCTCTTGGGGAAATTGCACAAAATGGAAAGCTCCTCTTTTTGGTTACAAAATAGGAAATACATTAACTATAAGAAGAAAGGAATGCATTGTTTTAAAACGACAAAGAATAAGAGAGCGTATTACAATTAGAATCGTAATGACATAGCATTAGGTTAAAAAAATACCTTTGGACAAATTCTGACCGTTTTGAAAATATTAAAACACCTAATTAACTTTTTGTATTCTTTTGCTTTTAATGATGCATCAATCATGCATTTATAGTTGACACAACTAGCTGAAGAGTGAATCACTGGTCTTGAGAGTTTCTCTTTCCGAGCGCTGAGTGCCACTCCGCAGCTTTTACTATGGGACACCGCCACAAAAGCCACATAACGCAGATTATCTCAAAAAGCTCTGCACTCCACGTTTGCGTTGTTGTAATTAAAATAACTTAGCGACTTTGCAGCAAAGAGCAAATATTTATAGAAGATCTGAAATTCCCTGTGTTGTACGCTCAGAAGGAATGATGGTGTCCCGTTTCCCCAGACTTTTCAACAACAGGCAGATACTGTTATTACAAAATTGTTATTTTCTCTCCCCTCCTCCCCAAGCTGTGAAATGAGTCCTGCAGCTTGAATGTGGTAGGCTTAGGAGTCCAGAACAGTAAGGGCTGGCCTTTTCTTGCTGGAATAAATCTCCCTCCTTTTAACTAAGTAACAGTAGCTTGGATATTCTGTCTCAAAAGACTAGATTTTTTTTCAGAGTAGTTAATTTAGTATCTTCTCTAATTTGTTGATAATTAAGAGCACATTTACCATGTGACGCCCCTGAAAATTCATTCAAGAGAAATAGGTCAACCCTTACCAAGAAGGCTGCTTTTTTGTATTGAAAAAGGTCTTGTTTCTCCAATATGCACAATAGCAATACATATCACCATTGATTAACCATACACAGAATACTTGAAATATTAATATAGTGTGTGGCTGTACAGCTGTATAACGTGAGAGTTAGTAAAGCTAATAAAAGAGCGATTGTTTTCCATTTCGGGTGGTAACAATGAAAGAACATAAAGATCTGTCAAGAAATAATCAGAATAAGCCACTTTGGCTAAGAGAGCCAATGGTTTTTCACTTACAAGCTTCTTTAAGTTACTGGGTTTGTAGGGACTTCAGATATAAAACCTCAGAATTAGATTTATTAAGCTAAGATGACAAGTCAATGCTCCTTTCCGTGGAATTTAATCAAGAAATTTCAGTACAAATCAACACAGAAAATGTTCTCTTAATTATTAACGCCACCTTGCGTATAAATATTCTCGTTCTGAAATGTTATTTTTCAGCTCCTTGAACTCTGGAAATCAATACATGGGTTGAGAAGCAGCTGTAGGCTGTGAAAGAGGCTCCCTCTTGCAAACCTATGGAAGGATTTATTTGAGGCAAACAAAAACAAGATTTTGGCAGCGGGCCTAATTTAGGAATGAACTATAGCAGAGAAGATGCTGATATTTATTATCTAACCTTTTTGTGAATTTTCTCTTAAGGATACATAAACATCCCTGGTTTCTCTGACAGATCCTGTTACAACTTTATCGAAGATGTAGGCAGGCTGGTTGGTTTCCTCGTTGTTTAAGTCAATGACCATCACATAATATTTTTTCTCTTAACCCGTAAATAAATGTTGGAACTGAAATTGATTTGAAACCTTATTCCCAGGACAACGAATGTCAAGCTGGGAGGGAAGAGATTTACTGTAATTTATTTATAAAACAAATGTGCTTTAGAAGTAGCCACAGGTTGACTCTAATGACTTTGCAGGAACTATGCAGAAACCTAATTGTTCATATTTAGTTTTGCCATACCATGAAGGGGAAGAAAAAAAAAAAGGTATTCGTTTACCCATATATTCCTGGCAGATGCTGCTATTTACAGGACGTTACGTTTAGCAGTAAAAGAAATCTCTGTCCTATACTCGGGTAACGCTTGCTGCAGCAGCTGGCAACGGCAGATACGCAGCACAATGTCCTTTGGCTCAGCTGTAGCACTGACCGTGCATCCGCAAAGCCACCAACCAGCCCAAGGTAGGATGCGCCAGAGGCGACACGGTGCCTTTGCAGAGATTTTCAAATGCTACTTCAGTGAAATTTTAGACAAGGTTTAAATGAGCTTCAGCAGCCTATTAATATTATAAAGCATTTTATATTCTCTGCACAAGAAGGTTAATCTTCCACTATATCCCGAAGTCCATCCATTACAACTCTCCAGCTTTATGCCCCAGCAAAACAAATGAAAGGGCCCAAACATCTGCCTGCCTTTGCCCATACAGAGGGAAACACACAGATGCATCAGAGGGACCTCTGGTCCTGCTCTTCATCCAGTGCAGGTAGCCAGAAAAATTATGGTTTTTGTAACTGCACATTCTACATGGAGAATAATTCATTAATGGGGTCATTGACTTCAATAAGCAGAGAAATTTTTCAGAACACACTTTGTGTTTTTCCTATGCTCAAATTGCGTGAAGTTTTCAGGATAACTCCAAGAAACTTCTGTAAGCTCTGGTCCTGAGAAATGCACACAGTAGATCAATCTCAACAGGAGAGCTTGAAAAAGTCCCCCCGCAAGAGACCGTATCGCATAGAGAAGCCCAACACCAACAAGAGGTTTTGGAGACTGCCAGGATGCAGATGTACAAACAGGAGTATCCCAAGTGTAACCCAAACCGCATCAACATGCTTTGATGCAGAAGCAGCTTTTCCCTGGGCTCACAGTGTGGTCTGGGGTAAAAACTGTCCTTAAAAGCCATCAGATTCCCCCATACCTGCAGCTCGGCAAACAGGAGTAACTGAGATGCATTATTATCTGCCGAAAAAGATCAATGTTTTTAACTACTGAGCCACTGCACCCTTTGGTGATGCAAACTGGTGTAAAACTCAGCTCAACTGATCTATTTTTGTTCTGGCTTACCCGTCCTTTCCAGCTCTGTAACACTCAAGCAGAGCTGCAACAATGAACTCAACAGTGATGCAGTTGTTCTTTCATTCTCCAAACATCTTTGGAAAATTTTTAGTTGAATGTCTCCTTTTTTTTAATCACCGTTTCACTCTGAAAAGCCTACCGACCTCTTCGTAATTCTCTGAATTTTTTTTTGCCTGGTAAGCTACAGGTAATTCCTTTTACTTTGCAATTTCAACCCTGTCTCCCCCTGAGTAAAAGAAAAGGCTCCATTCTACTTGCAATCAAAAGACAATGCTTTTCACAAATATAAAGCATTTGCAAATGCTGCAATATGATTTAACATTTTAATGGACAGTGAATGATGGTAACATAATACTCATTCTACCCGTTGTTCCATATATTCTGCAGGTTGTACTATTAGCTGTCATTTCTCAAACACATAGAAGAGTATGTTTTCTTTGTCTGCGTGTACAAGAAACAACGGTTAAACTACTTGAGGCTTTTTTTCAGGTTAGAACATTTTACTGTACTTTTCCACAATGTGTGCTTAGGGTTTTTTTTTTAATAATGGTAATGTAATGACACTTGATTAAAACCAAACAAAACTGAACAGCCAAGAGCTCTTCTATAACCCCAAATGCAATTCTCGCCAGTTTGCTATCCTGACACCAAGACTGGCTCTTGGTATCTACCATCTGCTTTTAGAAAAAAAAAAAAAAATAAATTGCCCTAGTAATTTCCCCATAAGTGGCTTTTTTTTTGTCTGTGCTTTCCTCATAAGGAAAAGCCAAGATATTTGGAAGTTCCTAAATAAATTAGAAGCTTGTTTTTAAGAGCTGTGAGTTTTGTTCCTGCCTACCCAGCAACAGTTTTGACAGTGAAGTTTTAAGATCTGCCAGGGGTTACAAGGATGGCCACACTGCATAACACCACAAAAATCAACAGCTAGTGTTTAATATATACTTCTGTCAGTCAAAGCAAATCAAGCTTTATTTCCATGAACTCAAGAAATTTCCTAAAGGTCAACATTACTCTGCGTGTAATGAGGTCATCCATTATGTTATATTGACTCCAGCTGCTTCAGGAATAATTCGCTTACCTCCTTTTTCTATTTCAGTAGAGCAGTTAAATTAGGAAGTATGACCTGTTCATTGAAGGAAAACCAGTGAGAAGGACAGTGCTCCTCGCCTTCCTACCCGAACAGGTTCTTCCCAGTATTACTGCACTGCGCTGGGGGTTACGGGCCCTCTTCTATTCCAGATCCACAAAACAGTTCCCCAAGTCATGGATCAGGCAGCACATAACAACCAGCAGATTACAGGCACATCACTTCACAAGCACAGTAAGAGCCTTTACGAATGAACTTAAATACGTTCTGCAGATTGAGGGCAAAATTTAGTTCAATTTTCCAACTCCCAGCAGCGAGGAGAACTGTGTTTTTTAGAAGACGGATGAAATCAGAACCAGCAATCATTCAAACAAAGTTGCTGCCAGGTGTCCAGTGCTTGGAGGAAGACGCCTTTCCTCTGCACCCCCTCTCTTGCCGAAGAGCTGCAGCTGAAACCCGTGTTTCATACTTGATTCATATTACAAGCAATTTTCTTTATATTTTGCCCTTTCTCCCCCCTCTTGCAAACAAAACAGTTAAAATTCACCGCAGAGAGAAGACACCAATTAATTGATCTTTCTCAGGAGTTCATTTCTATCAATAGCAAGCTATTAGCCAAGTCACTGCCAGCCAGAGAAAGGCGGCAGACATGAACGCTGTGCCATTAGCATGCTCCTTCAGCACAGCGGAAACGTCACCTGCGGATGGAAAAGCAGCAGCAAAAAAAGAGGAGTGACATTTCTGACAAAAGGAAACAAACAAAGGAAAGGGCTCCTAAACCTGAAAGTAAAAACTTTTCAGGTAAACTCGGGCTTAGACATAGAGAAGCGAAGGGCAAAGGCCAGAGTGGAAAATGCCAGCTGTGCCCCTCTTTCCCTACCTGGCCTTGAACCTCTTACTCAAGAAGTGAGACTAACGTTCAACTAAAATTCCTGCTGTTGGAAACTGATTGTTACAATTAGTATTGTAAGAACGGAGCCTACCTAACGAAACAGTAGATGTATACCGTCTAGGAAAAAATCTTTAAGTAAAATGTAAAACATACAGCAAAATGACTTGCTAAATCAAATCTAACAATATTGAGGACAAAAGTCCTACTAAGTTGAAATTCATTACGTGTCGACATTTGTCTTCATTAATTGCCTTCAAACACATTGAATCCTGCAGCCAGGATTCTCATTTCTGAGGATATGTTTTAGTACAGTGTAACTGTACCTGTGAGCCAGAGCATAAAATCTGATCAGATTTCCTCTGACTTACTACAGTTAGTAACCTGACAGTTGGATTTCATTACGGGTCTTATTGTCAAAAGACAACTCTTGCCTTATTTCCCTTTCACTTTCCCCTTACTTTCATATGACTGATGAAACAAAATGAGGAATGCAAGCAACACACCAGCCATAAGTGTAAGAAATAAAATGTTCAACTAAAATGCCTGGTTTGACGATCACAGTTACAAGCTTGTCCTTTTTTCTTATTCTTTGCAAACATTAAATCAAACAAGAGCTCTTAAATCTTGCCCGTTCATAGTTACTCTTTGTCCAGCAACTGCCAGTTTTCCTTCTAAGCATAAACAGATAAACTGTGAAGGTACGTGAAGCCAGGCTCAGGAAAACGTATTTCATTACTGAACAGCCAACATTTTCTTCTACCAAGAGGGAGCCTGTCCCTCCCTTTCCCCTCCTTCAAGACAAGCAAAGGTTTTGCTCCTGACTGAATTCTACAATTTGGAAAAGTGCTTGATGTACCACAGTTATATTTTCCAGCGCTCAACTTCTCTATGCGTCATAGCAGACGGTGTCCTTAGTTAAATGAAGGCTAGGAGCACCCCAGTAACCCAGGTTAGCCCTTAATGCGCCATTGTCCTGAGAATATACAACCTGAAGACTATCAGATAAAAAAACTCAGCCAAAATTACGAGATAAACTCTAGTTATAAAGTAAATCACAGACCATTTCATGCAATTAGCATTTTTCATCTGCTCTACATCGTGAACCCACAGGCCTGCGTGAACAGTGCAGTCCCGCACACTGCTCACCCGAAGCCTCCCCCTGGAGGCGCCCACTCGGCACAAATATTTTTGTCTTGTTTCTTGCCGAGAAATTCATTTGTCTCCTGACCACATTAATAATTTGAAAAAAATATTTCTTCTATCCTGCTCAAAATAATTATAAATAAAAGACCAGCTTGAGGAAGTTCAACTGACTGGGGGAAAGAAATGCATATTCTCTTGGAGATCTGGCGATTTCTCTTCAACTAAGTGACCCAACACACTGGCCCAGAAATGTCAGGAACAGAAAGCGTCTAATCAAAGCCTCCAGTCTGGCAAGAACAAATTATTGGCCACGGTTCATTCCGATATCCATGCACAAAAGTCTATTTTGCTCAATAGCATTACTCGAACGCTGTTGTGGTATGTACACCACCAGTGCGTACACCTAAAGCTTAGCTTCTGCAGCCTCACCTCGCATGTGCCTAAACGCCCATTCCCCACGGAGGCCCAAGAGTTTAATCCACGTAACGATATAACCTCTCATCTGGTACTAGACTACCCAGAGGGAAAAAAAAACCCACAGGGAAATAAAAATTACTCTATCCCCTTCCTCTGCACTCCTCCACATAGAGTGTTTTTTATAATGTTTATAATTAAATAAAAATATTAGGCTGGCAATTCAACACACTTGATTAAATTATGCTATTTCAATAAACGGAAAACCTGCCATCAGTATTTCTGGGTTTAACAACAGAGACTTTGAACAGAAACTGCTTCTGAGAATGTTCTTCCTTGCCTCCATCTTTGTTGTGCTGAAAGATCCATCCTCTGATCTGCTGCAGAGACGAGCAGAGTGCAGAAGGACACCAAGGGGAAACATAAACCTAACCGAGAGGAATTGGTTTAAAAATTGGTAAAAAGTATTAATCTGATTTTAACTTTCCCTTTTAATTTTTTCCCTGAGGTTTTCCCAGTTGTATTTGAGTAAATGTAACATGCAACACCGAACACCAGTAAAACGACGCCAGTATCTGGTTAGTGTCACTCAGAAATGATTTGAGAAAAGCACACAGAAGGCTTGAAGGCAACTGAAAAAAAAATGAAGGCTTTTAAATTGGTTTTAAAGCATGTGTTCTTCTGTTTAGCTGTATTTCTTTCTTTGAGGGGGGCTGTTTCTCTGCACTAGACCACGGGTGCTATGGATGTATTTTCCCCACCCCATCCCTTCTGAGTCCTCATCCGAGCGGCAGCCATTCCTCCGAGGCGCAGGAGGTGAGACGACACTGCCATGGCATCAGCGTCATTTCTGTTGCGCTGCCACTTTCAGCCATGAGGCTCTTCCTCAGCTGTTATCATCGTCTGGAAAGCATTACTGTATTTATCTGCATTTACATGTCTTTTTGTAGTTTTAAATGCTTATTAATTTGTTTAATCTAAAATCAAGTATCACCTTGTTTTTGTACCTAAGTACTAAAACCCAAAGTATGCCTCTGCCGTCATAAAGCTGCTTCTGAACAATGAGACGCTTTTTCCCAGCCACCGCAATCTGGCATCCAATGATCTCTGCAAGTTGCACGTTTAATTAGTCTGAGAAACTCATTAAGGTATCTGGAATATTAAGATGATAGCATTGTTCTAAATAGCACTGTGCACAATCTAATATGGCAGATGGCACAGGCTGCCGACACCTGTGCTGGTTTGCCATCTTGCTGACAGATACAAACCGTCAGCAGTAGAACTCTAAGATACATAATCATAAAAAAGGATCTGAAAATAAAACACCCATCAAATCCTCAGTTTTCTGGATGCCTGTTTGTTCGTAAAGAAGCATTTCGTATTCAATCACTGGGTTTGAAACAAGAGATGCACAGGTTGGGGGTTTGGTTTTATGTCTTAAAATGCCACTTAGGTTTTTATGCACCATTCTCTACTTCGGAGCCAACCGTATTTTTCCTTCTGTGGAAGTGACAACGCAGTGCTATTGGGGTCATGGGAAACTTTATTCCTCCTCACCTGAACGCTCAGATGACATATTCACTTTTGCTCCTCATTAGTCCAGACTCAGAGAGTACTTTCAACGCTCCGGGGGATCTGATTAAAAATGGACAAGCTTTACGACGCCACAGCTTGCAACTACTTTACTGGTAACACTGAGGTGACGGGAGCTCTTATTTCTCTCTAGCAAATTATAAGATGATGTTAGGTTTTAAAAAGATATGCAAAACCCAACAAACCCAAAGGTAATTATCAAATCTCACAGTGAAATGGCATACCTGAAATCATATCAAGTATAGAGAAAAATGTCATTTAAGATTTAAAGTTTCTTATTTGCTTTTGGCTTGAGATGGAAAGTGGAAGATGAGAGACTCGGCTGTCACAAAAATCAAAAAAACGTTCTGGGTTTTTCTATGTGTTTTTGGAAAAATGGTATTTTGTTTGCACACCTCAGTACTAGTGGTAGACAACAGCATAGTATCCACTCACTGAAGAGGAGAAGGAGAGAAGAAAAAAATATAGTTGTGTTATACTCAGCTTCTAAAAAGCAGCTCTACCACAAACATTTCTCCAACACCTAATCCCTTCTACAGTGGGGGGGGAAAAAAAAAAAAGAAAAAAAATCTTCCTCTTCAAGCCTCCCCAGCATTTCAAAACCACCATGCTTCCTTTGGATTTGCTTTTAGTTAAAATAATAATAAAAAATAATAATAATAAAAAAAATAATCGGCAATATGCCTGCTTACAAAGACTTTGCAAGATTCAGGACTGCTTCAGTGTCCGATCACACTCTGGTGGGCTGTTTACTGAGGAACCCGAAGAACCGCCATTCAAAAGAGCGAGGCAAAACTAATCACTGCTTCCTGGGATACGTTTTCTATCATCCAGGTTATTATTGCAGAGATGAAATAGAGCGCTATTCTCACGGAGGACTTTGTGTAGTAAAAAGTTTCTCCCCTGGGCCACTAGGTCTTATCCAGTGAAATGACAATTTGTGGTTGACCTTTTAAAAACCTATTCACATGACTTTACATAGAATTGTTCAAGAAGCTTGGAACACTGCAGGTAGCTTTGTCAGAAAGTAAACTGCAAGCTCTAATGCTGCAGTGTTGGGGGCTTCTTTTTCATTATTGAAATAAGCCTGGATACATTCCACCGATCAATGCTGAAAATTAATTTCTTGTATTTCCTGGCATAAATATGTCTCATCAGCACTGACTTTTTGTGCCATAACCCCAAGAGGGCAAAGCGTGCCAACCCATGCGTGCTGACAGATTTACAGTTATTGGCAACCAATGCGACACCACCGTGTTTTGTGAAAACCTGCATTTTCAGAAAACTATTTATATATATATAATCTGTACCGGCCGTTACCCTCTTGTGGTGTTAATGCCACCTTATCCATTTCTTCAGCTTGATCTTTCATCTTCAGGTCAGAGGTGAGGCTGACCAGACTACAATTTTCTATTATTAAAGTATTCTTTCACACCAAGAAGGACACTTTCCCTGCCCTGTGTGTCAGAGTAACTGTCCTTTAGTGAAGAATAGTCTTAACAGAGGACACAGCGACGTACTTAGGAGAAAACCAATGGTGTATTTTTCTTCCGTGAGAAGAAATAAAACAGTTCACAGCACAGCTAAGAAAATAAAAAAAATATCAAATTACTCTTCTGATACTGGTTTTTAATTTTCTGTTACTGAATACCTATTTAATAACCTACAGAGATTGTCCGCTTGGTTAACTTAACAATATATAGGTAATGCTAATCTTGCAACTCAGTTTCCACGATAGTTTGTTAGTGGAGCAGAAGTACCCACACCCTATTAGAACATGTTTTAAATAACAGAAGACTTTTTTTCAATAGAGGCACACAAAGAAAATAAGCATTCAACATGAAACGCTTCACCAGTTCCAAGCAGATCTTCACAAATATAACGAAAAAATTCAGTGAGGTTGAGGCTTGGTCTCTTAAAATAAATCTCTCAATTAAGCAAAACAGAAACAATTGGCCAGATGCTCTATCTGGCCATCTCTCGGTTGTATCTCTGCTATCACACTTCCGACTCCTGTCCACAATTTTTTCTCCTTCCAGGACAAGTCTTATTAAACTTTGGCTCAATAAAATTTTCTCATGAACTTTCCCCAACATAAGGCATTATTTATTTTGATCAGATGTAGAGAGGGAAGGAGAGAGAGGGAAGCTGCCAAGAAACTAAGTGAAAACAGAAAAACCTACGCTCTCCCCAGACGTAAGTTCATATTAATCTTCATACCCGGGGGAAAAGGAGAGTCTGAAAGACTGCAGAAGAGCAAAGTGTACGAAGAAAAGAAACAGTCTGTTTCTTCTTCTGAAGCAAAATAAGACAATTCACAATTATCAGCGCTCTTCTGAAAATAATTTAAATACATCTGCTTCAGTCAGATTAGGCAGTTTCTTAGCACAAATTTGTGCTGCTTTATTTGATATAACCAAAGATGAGATTTTTCCTGCTAGAGTGGATTTGCCAGTTGTAACGCAAACATCTCTGGAGAAAATCACGTCCTTGTAACATGACACAGTGAAAAACACAGATTGCGGAGAAAAAGTAGGCCTGAGAAAGGTGGTTCTTTAAATATTTACAGATTTGGTTACAAATGATCTGCAGCTTGGCAGCTGCATGTGTCATAATCAGACTTTTCTTCCATTCTTTTATCAATTTGCTGCTACACACTTTGTTTGAGGACTTTGAGTCTCGTGGCACAAACCAATTTTGTTCTTAGGAGCGGTAGATGAATGAGTTGTCTCCTCTGCCACAGCCTACCTTCCCCGTTGCAGATCCTTAATCCTGGGCAGATTGCTGCTGGTGGGCCTGCATTTATCATCACTACAGAAAGGCTTTTGCAGCTGATCACCTTTAAAGAGTGGAATGAATCAGTGAAGATTATTAATATTTTTTTCCTGTTTTGCCAGCAGTTCCATCAAACTCTTCTAAAACCAATCCAGACAACCAACTGCCTAGTATCTGTGTTTTTCAGCTGTAGACACACACATTGGAGAAAAATCAGTGGTGAACAAAGAGACTTGACGAAAGGGGTAGAAAAAACCTGCCTTGCAAGAGAGAAAAACTTACAGGGTTTCAGTTTTGATAAACATCAAAGGAAAATAAAGCCACGAAAGACCAGATAACTCACTATAGTCTAGTCCTAGCTATACATTCTCTGCCTGTAAGATGTGCAGTTATTTTCTTTTTCACATATAGATTCTATTCTGATTTGGGACTATTCTGTTAGCCTTCGGTTCAAAAACTGCATAGCCTTTGAAGAAGAATTTCAAGAATGAGAATTTCCAATTTAACATTATTTTATTTTGGGGTACCACTTGCTCCATAAAGGTTACAGTCATCCAATCTTTAAAAATAGTAATAATAAATTATAAGCGGCTGCCATACTAACGTGGAATTTTTCTTGCAAGAGCTACTTTAATTATTAGCTGTCCTCCCAACAGAGCTGATTGCAGAAGATGATGTTCGACACATGCTTGAGGTGGGGGCAAAACCCAGCAGTATGCTATTATCCCCCTCCTCTGTCATATTTCTTTTATGTATGTATTTTCATTTAAAAAACGCCACATTTTTATCCCCGGTTGGTAGGCTGGACAATTAATCCCCAGGCGTTTGCAAAGGATCTCAATTTGACAGCAGGATGTCCGTTTATGTTAGTTTTCAGAGTGTGAATGCTCTCTGGATAGCCAATTCCATTCTCAGCACTTCAGTAGGACATTCAGCAAAAGAAGATTATATTTGAACTTAGCCTAGCGGGGAAGCTCATAGCAAGGTATTTTGGACTTTTTCTCCGGTGTTCCCAGTCTCTTGCCAGCTACTCATTTGAATGAGTGACAAAACTCTGAAGACTATTGGAATCTTTTGGAAACAGTTATGAGTGTTACCAAATTTATAAGTTTGGGTTTGTTTTCGCTTTGTTTTTTTTTGATTCACCTCTTTCCCAGAGTAACAGAGATAAAGCACTGGTTTAGGAATATACCATTTCAGGTCAGATGAAGATGAGATACAAGATACAGAGAGGTAAAACGGTCATGCATATAATGAAGCTGATGGTACCGCTTCCATGTATTTGCCAAAAGAGGTCTGCGCTCTGTAAGGCCTATCAGTTTGCTGTCACATCAGCAAAATTCAAGCAAGGAAAAAGGCTGGAAAACTTCACGTTAGCAAACGCAATTTTCATTTCCGAAGCAGCACGGTTTTCTGAGCATACTGTCTCTTTCAGCCCATGCTTTTAAAACTACCAGTGCCTGAAAAAAAGAATTTTTCGGATAATCTACATCAACCTAAAAGCAGACAGGATTAGCCTACTCAGAAAATGAAACTCTGAAGAAAACCGCCCTCTGTATTACCCGCACACCTGTAAAATTCACCCTGCTATTAACATCAGAGCGTTTGCCTCAATTTGGCATTCTGGGGATTTGGTTTTATTTGTTTTTGAATAGATAACTGATGAGTTTTGCAATCTACTTTAATTTATTTCTTAGCTTTCCAAGGTATAATTTCATGTACTCAACATCATGTATGTTCATCACTTTGTACTTTAATTTTCTGATTAGGAAAGCACTGACATGGCAATACAACAGCTAGATACCAGGGAAATCATTAATCAAGAATGTGAAATAACATCAGATCTGGCTTCTGTCTTAGACGACAACATTCCTGCCCCGTTCCTTTCCCACATCACCCATTTCTGAACACAGCATTACCCGCCACTGCTGGGACAGCACAACCTATGCAGCTGATGAGGGCATCTTTTTTTAAGGTAATGCATTTGAACCACAGTGAATTACATGGTTCATTTACCATCTATTTACTTGCTAAGTGACTCAGTCCAATTCCCTTCACATTTAAATTTTCACCAGAGTGACACAGTGGCCGGGTATTCTTCACTTTCAGAGAGTTTTAAAATTGAGTAACAGAACAAAATGGTGTGCAGCGGTGATCTCCTGTAAATGTTTTCCTGTATGATTCACACACGTATTGACGCCCTTCACGTATCTGGATTGTGACTGGTAAATTAACAGGTGTTTACAAAATGGTGTGTTTACTCCTGAGAAAGCAGGAAAAGCAGAAGGTTGAATAAATAAATAAATAAATCTTTAAAACACTCCGAGTACAAACTTCTCTCCTGGATGATTTCAAGTCATCCAATCCACCAGCCAAATCCATAGTTAATATAGGTTTAAAACATACCGTGCTTTTACAGACTAAGTACATCGTTGTAACTCTACAACAGTTACGTATTTGTACTTCTGTGTGCATTTACTTACGACAAAAACAAATAAAAAGGGAGGAATCACACTTAAGTGCCTTCTCAACAGAAAATCTAGCCTGAAACTGCTGAAGCTCTCTGTGGATTGTGCAATTCACACTCTTGGTAACAATAATAAAAATAATCCTTTTTCATTTATTTCAGATTTAAGGAATTAATTATTATATCACTTTTCTTCCTGCTTTATTCTTAGATGCAGAATATTAATAGCTCATCAACAAGCTGTAAACATCCATTGTGACAAAATGTAAGCAATTCGTATAGGGATAAAGCATAAAGTGGGTTGTAACCAGATTTTGGGGAGGTGGGTGAGAGAAGCTTTTCCCAACTGGTAAAGAACAGATGAGTGTGTGTTGGAGACGTAATTAAATTTCAAGTCTTAGTGGGGTTTATTATTAGCAAGAGGCCTGGGTTTATTTTTTGACAAGACCTGGTGGGGAGAGAAAGCAGGAGAAGTAAAGGAATACAGCCTGAGATTCAGACACTGATACGTATTTTGATGAAAGAACTGCAAGAACCTGAAAGCCAAACCCAGCACCTTTCCAGGGCAAGGACTTTGATCTTTCGCTGCCAGCCAAAGACACACATGTCTGAGCCTACAACCGGGATGTCTTCTAATTGCTTCTTCGCCCGGCTTTCCACCCAACTGCCTTAAAAATCTGGACCTGTCTTTGATGCACCGCAAAAACACAGTCAAATTCCAAAAAAGGATTCCAACTTGCAGGACATGTAAGAGAACAGACAAGGGAGTACGGCAGCATTGGCTAGAAACAAAATAGAGCCTATTCTGCAGATAAAACCCATTTGTAAGATGCTGTTGGAACGGTAGATGCGAGCACTGGGGAAAAATAACTCCTATTCCACTATTCCTTTTGAAAAGGAACTTAAAACTCTGCCTTGGATCATTTCTTCATTGTGCAGTGTCACCCTTTCCCTTTTAAAATAAGAAGTAAAAAAACAAAGACCAAAAATCTGCTGGTCAAGGTCAAATACAGCTGAACATCTTTGTAATGAAAGATACAACGGTGGAGTTCAAAGTCAGGAAAAATTCACTGATGTGTTTCACTAGGAAAACAGAGACCAAAGGACGAGCCCAACAATGAAGTTACTTCATGCAACAAAAATCACAATATACTTTCTATAAGCATTATAGCGTGAAAATCCTTGCCCTGAAGATGATTTATAGCAACAGCATTTAGGTTTTAGGTAAAATGGAAGTAAAAGTTGGTCTTGTGTTAATTAGTCAAATGCTAGTACATACAGAAATGCCCCTGCAATCACAAAACAAACGCACTAAGGTATCTCAGTTACTTTCATCTATCTGACAAACGTGCTTTAGAAATCTGCCAAAATTTAAGACTAGGATTTAAGTAACAGATCTCTAGGCTGCCACAAGGAACATCAGCCATAGCCCTCACCTCCAGGCGGCTGCTTCCCAGTTTCATCCAATGGAAAACTACAGCTGGAAACTTAAAATTACCAGTAACTGGCGTCTATATCTGAAAACCCCCGTGGTATGAGATGAGGCAGTCCAAAGCCGGTACAAAGCGACTCATCCCTGTAGGAAGGGGAGGCAGGTGGGTAAGGAGCTGAAGGCTGGGAGCCGGGCAGCACGGGAGAAGGAGCCCAGGCAGAAACCTCAGCATTTACAACACTACCCTTGTTCCATCTCCCCTTACCCATCTTTTCACTTGCCTTTGTAGTTTGCTGCTACTGAATTAGATGGGTTTTTTCCCTTTTTTTCTTCAAGTGCTGTAAGACATATTGAAAGTCTGATTTTAATCAGGCCTTCAAGGCACAGTCATACCAATAATTGCATCCTCCCAGCTATCAGGAACATCTTATTTAAAATCAAGACATCATATCATGCTTGAATGCAGGTCTGGAATTCAGTAATTCTCCTCTGAAACACGAAGCCTCAGAACTTCACAGGTCACAGTAACGTGACTGAAATCCCACGTGTGCAAGGAGGAGCAAGAACTCTGCCACCAGATTTTCCTTTCAGTCATCTTATTTTACTTTCTACATCTCCCAGGCAATTTTCTGTTAGCCAAGAGAGGTTCTGTCACTCAGATATCCTGTGGGACTTCATACAACTTGCATCGACTGAAGGGGGAAAGAAGTTATCAGTATTCTTGGGATTGCCAGGGTTTGGTAAGCCACCTAATACGAATCAGTGGATTCAAGTTCAAATAATTTGTTTTATTAACAGCTAAGTGACCTCTCTGAGCCATTAAGGACATGTCACAATGAAAAGTGAGGCTTTATTCAACACATTTCCAGAAATTGTTATTTACATTGAAAGATTTTGAATGACGAACTTTTGTACCTAAATATTTAAGGTATTTATACCTAAGCCATTTTGACTACAATGTCAATACCTTTTAAAAAAAGGGAAAAAAAAAAAAAACCTAAAATATTTCTTCTGGTAGTATCAACTATTTATTTCTTGAACTGACAGCAGAAACAAACAGATAAAACCACAGGATATTTTCTATGGAAAAATAAAGGCCTTTGAACAAACTTGTTAAAATATAGTTTTAAAAAAACCCAGGTTTGTCCTTTCCATAGTGTACACTAAGAGAACCAATAAAGATTTTCATATTCTGAGTGCTACTTGACATTTTGTTGATCATACAACTGTTTTCTTATTCCAACAGTTTTTGTATACAGTTTTTATTGAAGTGAGTTCAGGAAGAGGTTTGCGACAGCCCTGGCCTGCGTACCGAGAGCTCCAAGGGGAACGTGCCTGGGGGCCGCCTCAGCTCTCAGCAAAAGGAGACTGGGAATGCAAGAGCTTAATTAATTCTGCTCACTAACAAACCTTGAACACGGACCTTGTATAATACTAGAAATAATAATGTGCCAGGCTCTCATCCACTATAGTATGGCAATACCTGGTATTTTAGGAATTTTGGTGTTTCCAGTAATGTTCACTGATGACCACGTTAAGCAGCAGCCTTCCTCACCGGTGTACTTGAGCCAGCTCTGCTCTACCTCATAATAATGCCAGGAGTGAGGGTTTGGACAAGCATATTAAAACAAAACTTACGTTGGGTATTTTGCACAGTTAGTGCTGCTCCCGTACACGATAGCTGCTATGTTACCGCATCTATTCCCAGAAAATCCATCCCCTTAGTTGAGTTAACAACTTCTTAATGTAGTAAATGGAATGCATTAACAATGAATTATTTAAAAAAGGGAACTGACTTAGTTATTCTGGTTGAAAGACAATGGGCAATCAGCAGCAGCTTACTTCTGTCTACTTGACATTGTTGAGGATGCCTCCAGAAGCGAAATCAAGATCTAAGTAAATGCAGCAACAACAAAAAAATTCTTCTACCACTCACATCCTTCATTAGCTCCTAAGAGAAAGCACTGCCCGAGCATCTTAAGCTTATAAACTTGATGTACACAGAGGGACTCAAAGGGAGCAATCCCTACTGACTGACGTACAAATGCTGAAAAGTTCAGCAATTCTCGAAGCCAGCAATCGAATTCCCTCCCCTGTCCAACTTCACTCCGAACATTCAAAATAAAAGGGAGAATGGAAAATGCACGGCTTCAGATTCGGAGAATACCCTGTTATCTGGCAATCTATCTGCACTTCGTCTGGACTAAAAACTGACAGACAAAGTCCTGCTCCACTGAAAGCAGAGCATCTCCACAAGAATATGCCAGTCTGAACACAATATCAAAAAAAAAAAAAAAAAAATAGGAGAACCTTTCTTGCTATGTCCAGGGAGCTATTTTTGTGGAAAGGACATAGTGAAAGCAAGAGATGGCATCAAAGAGCGGACAGGCTGATGCCTTAAGTAACCATTTGAGATGTGGGAGAGCTATTTCAGCATCTTGTTCCTCCTGAATCAAAACAGGGCACCCTGGCAAAAGCCTTAACCACCGGCTACCCTTTCTCTCTCTCTTATTTTACAAAACACATTGATAGAAGCTTTAAAAAATATGGTTTAACCTCAACAACTTCTGCCTGCTTCCGCAATCTACTATTGCAATATCTTTCTCTGGAGCTTCATATTTATAAACCTTGTTAATTTCTTTTGTAGCTTATTTGGTCAAATTCCACGCTCTGATACAATCCACGGCTCTTAAAAGAAGAGAGAACAAATGCACAGAGAGACCATTTCACATTGTCTTCCCCAGTAAACTCTTTCAACCACTGGAACTCTCTATTGTTTTTTTTTTGGTTTGTTTTTTTTATTTTAAAGGATGCTTATTCTTAATAAAAATCTATTGTTCATGTCTGAATCCTTAAAGAACACCACTATGTCAATTCACAATAGCTTAACCCCAGTACATGCAATTTGAACACTTCCATATTCCAATTAGCTAACTGAGAACAGACAGTATTCCTGCCATTTTATACTGGTGTACTTGCACAGTAAAGATGCTTTAGCAAACTGTTACATCTAGTAATCTCATGGCTTCAGAATCAGAGTGAAAATTATGTACCTGGAAAAGTGTGTAATAAGACACATCCATGTTTTAGTTTTATTAAGGCATATTTCCCACTGAGCTATATATTCTATTTTTCCATGGGGATAATGTTTCAGAGCTATCGAGAAAAATGTTTGTTATGAGCGCTATGGTGTATGAACCGTCATAATATATATGGTTATTTTCGCGTTTAAACCTAAGCCTTTCCCTGTAGTTCTTAGGCATACCATAATTTGCAGATCTGAGGATGCTCCACTTTATAGCACACACCAACCTCCACATATCCCCAGCTCTTCACTTTCTCCAGATACGACTGCTCCCCCATGCTTTCTCAGAAACAGGAGAGGAGTGTATTTCTTGCAAACAGCATGAATACATTCTAACTGAGCCATAGCGACCACGGGGCACATGGAGATAAAAGGATAATCCAGTGACTGTATGCAAATATTAGAGCACATTTGCCTCATGTTTAGTTATCAACTTCAAGCTTTTAAGTAGTAAAATAATCCGTATACATCGGAGCATTGTGCAAACTACTCACTAGTTTCTTAGGTATTTGGATGAAAATGTTTTGTGGGAAAACCTATGCCTGTTGTCGCCAAGCTCTACTCATGACACTCAAGAAATCATTACGAGTTTGCAAGGCAGTTTGCGAAGACAAGACAACTCAATAACTGTACCTTTTATGTGCGTGCATGCAATTATCCTCTCTCCTCTCTGTACCTTAACTTCTCCCTTACACTGCCTGAAAAGCACACAGGAGTAAGGAAGCCTTAGAAATCCCAGCTGGAGCTTCAAACATACACCGACGCAGGATGTCCAGAGCATTTTGACTAACTACCACGGGAGGACTAAGCTTCACCAGCTTCGATAAAGTTTTAGAACACCTGAAAAGACCACCCTGCTTCATCACACACACATGTGCTAAAGGAAAATCCCGTTACACTGAACAGAGGAAAAAAACAACAGGAATTACTAATTGAATTAAAACTACAAATCCGGCATAGATGGTATTTAGTCCCAAGATGTTTTCTCTGCTGCAATAAAGCTGGCAGAGCAATATTTTCAGCTCTTTGAGGAGACAGAAGAGTGTAGTCCTGTCCTGCCTGACAGCATTTGCCACTTTTAAACCGCATCGTAGCAGGAGGTGGGGGGAAAAAGAACCCCAAAAACTATAGGAGGGCCACAGGCTTTACAGCTGTCCCGTTTGCAATCCAGTGGCAGCCTGTTCCAATTCTTCTGAGGGGGTCGTCTCCTCCTGGCATAACGCAGGTGTTTTGTGCTTTTCGGCTTTGTGGAGGCTTTAGTATTGCCTCTCCTTCTCTCGGTATTAGCTCTTTGATGTTGGCTACGGACAGCCACTGCTCTCAGAAAGCAGAAGAGCAGACAGTATTTGAAGTCAGGAGTTACGAAAGGAGTGCAGCTAAAACCATTTCCCTAAACAGCCAGCAAAACAGATTTCATCAGAGATAAAAGATTTCAGAGTTTAAGAGATTTAGCAGAATTCAAAAGCAAGTCCGTAGGACAGATAAGGAAGCTGCTAGGAGACATAAATGAAATAACTTTAGATAATTCCCTTTCACCTGCCAGGAGGGAGAAACCTATTATAAGAAAATACTGTATAGCTTTAAAAGGTATTGTTAGGTTGTATAATGGTTAACCATCAGCCATTTTTACACCTTATCCTCAACAAAACACACAATCTTTTTTCACAATTGCTAGCCCTTGATAACCGCATGCTTGCATATTTATTCCAATAACTGCATCATCCCCCATCTCCCTTCTGCTGAACTCGTAGCTATTTGCTTTCCTAAACACAGAGTCCAGAAACTCTTTTATTTCAGATGGTCTGTTTAGCACAATTAATTTAAAATGCACTATCGACTTTTAGTTTATATTGTTTAGTTGCTTACTGTTCAACCAGAAGGAAGGCCCCAAAGCTTGTCTCCAGCCTCGCCAGCTTACCTAATAAAAGATTACGCCTCCATCTACAGATTTCCTCCTATCCCAGGTTCAGAAAACGAAGCCTACAGCAACACTACTATTGTATCACTACACGTTAACAATAATACTTTCTCAGCTACTGTAGCTTCTCAACAAAAAAACTACGTATAAATCAAATTAAGGTCTTCAGTATTCTTCTGTCAAAAAGGCAACGTTTTCCATAGGTCAGGTTCTTAAATATATGAGGTTAACTGCACACTGATCTCGCCAACCTTTCTCAATTTCTGGACAGTAACAAATAGTCTGTTTCTAATCTCGTTATGAAGTGTAGGGTCATAAAACCCATGATCGTATTGCTCTGAAAATTCACCGTAAGCCTGAGGCACTAATCCACTAGGTATATTACATTAGGTTTCCCTTTTGCAGTTGTTCATTTTTACTTTTAGCACTGCTCACAGAGCAGGGCCCTGAAATCCATTGTTAATTGCTTATGTTTAGGGTTTCTTTCGTGGTGTGACACGAATCAATCGCGCTATCATAATGTCAGCGAAGAGAAAACGTCCATTACCTTAGTTTATAGGGAAGCATTATTTTTCTGAGACTAGAAACCACTGACATTTAAGCCGAGTAAATAGCCTTGATTTAGAAAAGAGAAATAGTAATAGATGTGCCGTATTACATAGGTGACATCAGCCAAAGCTTATTTTGGTAGAAAATGTAAGGAGGAGCAGGCAAGGAATAGTGGCTTATTTTGTTCTTCCTACATTAAGTGTTTTAATTAGCTAGGCGAAACAACTAGCATATCTAGCTGGTATAAACCAGTTTATTTTAACTAAATCTCCAAAATACGGTTAGCTATTACACAAGATGATATAGTGGTCTTACCAGAGGAGGTCTGTGGTGATAAAAATTACGTGACTGCTTAACTGTGGGCCTCAAGGTAAAGCAGCGGTGTTGAAATCACAGGCCAACAAGAGAACAAGTGGTCAGGCATGAAGATGACGCCTGAAGACAGACCTACAGAAAAGTCCTATGGGATACCTAAACCACAGGACAACAAAGTGACTTCTAACTTTTCCTTACTGGTCTAGTAAAAAGAATACAAAGTAAAACTGTTCTCCAGAGAGATCACAGGATGGCTGAGGTTGGAAGGGACCTCTGGGGGTCATCTTGTCCAACCCCCCTGTTCAAGCAGGGCCACTTAAAGCTGATTGCCCAGGACCATGTCCAGGCAATTTTTTCACATCTCCAAGGGTAGAGACTCCATCACCTTCCTGGGCAACTGGAGCCAGTTCTAGAAAGGTATCAAGCTGGCTTGGAAGTATTTAAACAAGAAAAAACAAATACCACAATGGAACTAATGAAATATACACAGGATTAAAAAAGGTGATAAAGAATGAGAATAATAATGCTGTTCAGAAGGACTTGAAGCATTTAGAAAGAAAAACAAGACAGAAATTGCCAAGGGAAACAACGGTTATACACTACAGCAATGGCATGAAGACAAGATTAAGAAAACTTTAAGCACGGTATCAGGAAAAACTGTGTAAAAGAGTTTCCCAAAGGAAAACGTGACAGCTTTGTCGCTTCAAATCGCTTAAAAATTGTATGGAGAAAACCCACGAGCACGTACTGCTGGAATAATCAGAGTGGCACAGACTGATACACAGCAGATGACTTGATGGACTCCTTTCCATTCAGGGTCCTCAGACAACACAAAACCCAACGCAGCAGATAAATGGAAAGTGCCCAGCCTGGACTTTTTTTTTTTCTGGTCGTAGTTTGAGATGCTCCTTGGCAGAAGAATAGGGAAGGAGAAGGGTAAAGCTCAGCTCCCTGGCGACAGAGTTCCTGCAGCTTTAGATAAAATTAAATAAAAATATAGAAATTGTCCTTATAAACTTTTAAATGAAATCTCAAATTTGGGATTAAGACGTACTAAGCTTTTACCCAATTTTCTGCTAAAGGAGATCTTTTCAAGCTCAGGCATGTCAAAATGGAGATATCTGCTTCTATCACAAACTAATTTGAGCCAGCATTTTCAGCTCTGTCTAGCACAGAGATTAGATAGCCCAGGCAATTTTTTATAACAGGTCCCAAGCTAGAGTGCTACGATTGCTCCTGGTGAGATTTATGGAAAGTCATTACTGATTAGTGTTACTGATTGACAACGATTAGTACTCCTGTAACGATAAGTCTTATTCTACAGTACATGGTTACAAAATATCAATTACAGTCAGGGATTGGGTGGTTTTACACATTTTCTTGCTCATTTCTAGAGGAAAAAGCAAAGCTACATCATTCACTCCTAGCATCCTGAAAAGCTGAAAGGAACATTTTGTGAATCTTCATTGCTTCCATAAAATACCTGTATTTTACCGCCCTATTTTTTCACTCTTACGCATCTGCATAGGCATGTAAAGATGTTTACAGGAGTTAAACGCTCCGGGCTATAATTGCTATACTAATTGTAACCATTATCTGAATTTAGAAAGGCTGCTCACTTATCAAACATGAAATTATCCATCGTCATGTAGGAAACGATACTGGTTGTAGACAGTGGCTAGCTAAAGCGATCACCTCCAATATTTCCTCACTCTTCAATTAATGCCGTTACAATTGTAACCTCATTTCTTCGCAGTCTCTCAGCTGGCTGACTGCGCACACCCTATGCGCTGTGCGACAGCTGTGTGATAGGGATGCACCTCAAGAACAGCTCCCGGATCCGGTCAAATATGCACAATCCAGTTTGGGATCTCAGCAGAAATCAGCTGAGGAAACTACTTAAAATTAAAATGGTCCTAAGCATCCCCCAGAGACAAATATTCAATCATCCAGGGACTTAATTAGTAAAAAAATTCTGTGTTTAGGAGCATTAAGCAGGTCTGAGATACCCAAGACAAGTTTTCTCAGGAGTTCTGAATTTTTAATATGTGCATCACTTATATCCTTTTTGAAACAAGCCATGTTCTTCAAAGCAAACTGAAAGAACATTTGCGAATAACTAACTTACTTTTTGTTTTGGACTGGAAAACAAGCAAACTGAATGTTGTTCTGTAAGAAGTCATTCACGTTCTGCTTCCAAAAGGCAGAGCACCTCTGTGGGTAACAGGAAAGGGGAAACTGTGCTCTTCCTTGGAATCAAACAAAAAATTTACTGCCTAGTCCATGAACTTCTAAAAATGTGGATCTAAACCCTTCTTCTAGACATTTAACTTGCCAAATCTCTCTTCCAAGCAATAACAAAATAAATACAATCTATTTAACACGAGGTGTGGTAAAAATGTGAGTTTGCAAGATAAAACAAATCGCAAATTCTTTGTTTGTTCATCTCCTCAGAGCAAAACCATAAGACACTGTGCTTCACCTTGCACATCCATTTTAGTTTAAAAAGTGCAATGCTGGCAAAAAAAATAAATCTAATCAGGGCTTGTTCTGCATTGATTTTCTTTTTTGTAAGGTCAGACATCACGTTCTGTGACCACAATTCTAATCATGTCATGCAGATACATAATATTCTTGGTCTTCAAAAAAACTTCAGTGCAAGAGCACCATCAGGACAGCTGTGCCTACTTGTTGTCTTCCATAAAGGAAGTTATAATTCAAAAGAGAAGATATTTATTCAAACATATCATAGAATCATAGAATCATTTAGGCTGGAAAAGACCCTTGGGATCATCGAGTCCAACCATCAACTCCACTCTACAAAGTTCTCCCTTACACCATATCCCTTAACACCACATCTCAACGAGTCTTAAACACATTCAGGGATGGTGACTCCACCACCTCCCTGGGCAGCCCATTCCAGTGTCTGACCACTCTTTCTGGGAAGAATTTTTTCCTAATGTCCAGCCTAAACCCACCCTGCTGCAGCATGAACCCATTCCCTCTTGTTCTATCGCTCATTACCTGTGAGAAGAGACCAGCACCAGCCCCTCTACAATGTCCTTTCAAGTAGTTGTAGAGAGTGATGAGGTCTCCCCTCGGCCTCCTCTTCCTCAAACTAAACAGTCCCAGCTCCTTCAATCGCTCCTCACAAGATTTATTCTCCAGGCCCTTCACCGGCTTCGTTGCCCTCCTCTGCACTCGCTCCAGTACCTCGATATCTCTCTCATATTGAGGTGCCCAGAACTGGACACAATACTCAAGGGGTGGCCTCACCAGTGCCGAGTATCCATAGTCACATTTCCAACGTATTTGCACATTCCTAATAACTTGTGCCGAAACACATCATTTGCTTTTTCAACTGAAAGGACCTTTACAAGCACTTCCCACATCCTTACCCAGGACTTGTTGATGCTTTTCTATTCGCTTTAGGGGCAGAATCCACCACTAAGTTACTGCACTTCTTACACACAATAGCACCAGAGAGATTGTCAGATTCCACTACTAAAGATACAGCTAGAAGCCCCTAAAAAAAAGAAAAACCTTAACTCCTCTGGTTTGTTCGGTTTGCAACATGATTAAAACCTTACCTGCTTATCCTTGAAATCTGCTGTATTACGCAGATGCCCATTTACTATAGTGTCTGTGCTGCGATTTAACTGTCTGCATATTGCAACCTGAAAAATGGTATATTGCCAGCAAAAAAAACTTTCTCATTCTGACAGCAGAAGAGAAGAAGCCTCTAATGAGCTCACAAGATGCTCATGTAATTGAATTAAGATCTATATCTACGCTACAGTAACATAGGAGTCTGAAGCTGGACCGCGTGCCAGACCTTTCCGGATGACCTTGCACCAACCAAAGTCTCACTCGCAGTGGCCAAAGGCACTCCGCTTGCAGGAAACATTGCTTTAGAAACACTGCCCAAACTTGCAAATCCTATTGGAGTCTGATCTTGTACTAGAAAAGCCTTTCTCATCCCCAGGATCACAAATTATCAGTAAGGCCAGAAAGTTTTAGAGTTTGTTTTATAAATTTATTATTTTTTTAGTCATGGTTGTCATCAACAGGAAGAAGAGATCTCTTGCTGGTAATGAATAAGCTAACTAAAGAGTTAATAAGTCATTTTTCACATAGTAATAATATGATTTTGTTTGCAAGACAACTTTTTTTTCTTTTTTTTCCACAAACACTGGAAGAAAGTGTTCAAGACTAGGCCAGAACTTCCAAATTCTCTTTTTCATTATTATCCCCCATCACGTATCACCTTCGTGCATGGTATGTTCATGACGATACAATAAACCCCTCTGCGTTACCTGTAGCAGAGCTATTCACTGCCGTCCCGCCAGGACAGAGTTTCTGAGAGCATTCCCTTGCAAACTTTCACCATGGATCCTGGCTTCAATTCCACAGGAATCTCAAGAGACCAAAGTAGTTTGGTGTGTCTGTGAAAAGACAAGAGTATTTGTGTCACGGTCTTACCTCTGGACTTGTGCTTTCTCTAGAAGCCTAGTACACTTCTAACCTTTTTTTATTATTTTCAGGAGCATAGGCAGAGCTGTTTCCCTCCTTTCAACTTGTCACAAATATCTAGTCTCCCATATTATGGGAGAAATCTAGGTTACTATCATCAAACTCTAGCAGTAACTGTTAAAAAAGGAACCCATTCTTCCTATATCCCTCTTCCTAAGGAAGGCAAAACATCAAGAAACATCCATCAGGGAGATGAAAAAAAACTGTGCCTAACATCTGAGAAATACCTTTCACATGGAAAAAAAAGTCTGCATCTGTTTAATGCTTTTTCCAACAAACAATACAATTTCTGAAGTAAAATGTGACAGATAATTAATTTTGTGATTTGCCTGGCTGTGACATACCAGGTACTTAGCATGAGTTCTTTTCACATCTGTAGAAAAACATTACTTTGATTTTATGAAATTCAGTACATGGAAATAAAAAACTAACCTGTAATAACCTCAGATCCCTTCTTTATTATTTTTCCCCATCTGATTACATATTTGGGATGAATCAGTAAAGCTTTCTGCAAACAACTTACAGACTGCAAGCACATGGGATGTCTTTGAGGAAATGGTGCCAGGTATAGCCATATGTTGTGCTGCAATAGCAAATATATCACGTACTCCGAGAATCCATCTTTCAGGACTGTTCAGGAGATTATTGGGTTTTTTTTTCCCCTTCCATCACCAGATCTGGTAATAGATCCGGCTGTCATGTTGCAAACAGTGGTTTATGGTTTAGAAAACCTAGAACAGCTTCATCCCTTAGGCATTGACTGTGCAGGACATTCAGGCACCACATGCTCTCGCGTTTTGGGACCAGTACTTTTAATTGGTGTCTTCTCTTTAAGACAAATGGTATTTTAGAACCCAAAATAGCTTATTTCCCAATTTCCATTCATTCCGTATTTCCTCTTCAAGTATTCTGCAGATGTATGCAGTTCATGACCATCAAATTAAATCATCGTTGTAACTTCTCAGGTTCTAGTATTTTGGATTCAGCATAGCTAGAGTCCTGCCCTGCACATCTTTATCTCCAGAATTTACACAGCCCTTATCACCATACCATCCTTAACTGATCAGATGTTTCCAGCTTTATAACGTTCTGTGAAGCGGGGAAGTAAAACACCTGTTTCGTGGCAGGATCAGTACATCATAAATTGCCTTAAGTAATTTACCCAGGGTTATGAGCGATGTACCACTGAGGCAGAAATGGATCCCCTGCCTCCCATTGCAGCGTGACCTTCTATTAGAATCATATTTTGCCTTCTCAGCCAGCCTCGGCTCTATTTTCCTAACCATGAATACGTCACCTATTTGAAGAATAACTCGCATACGCAGGCTCTCATCACTTCTTAAGAGTACATCCACCCATCAAAGTCACAGGCTGTTGAAATTCATAGGTCCTGCCAAGTCATTGATACCCTCATTTCCGCCAAGCCTCGGATGCTCTTTATCATCTTCTGGACAATCCTTTGCTCCCTCACGTCTACTAGCACTTTCATGCCCTAAACTAGGCATGTTCCTTTCCGGTTGTTCCTTCATTATTGACTAGATTAGCCCTTCACGTTAATCCCTTCCTTACCATTCAGACCTTATAAATACTAATATGACTCTAAATACAGCTTTTGGAGTTCGTGCAAACAGAAATCAAGGACTTCATTTGACGGGGCTGCCATAGGTCAGGTTTTCTTCCTGGAACTAGGGTGAAATTGGTAAACTACCTACAAGTTTGTCCTCGCGCATTTCAGCAAAGGCCTACAAGAGGGGTATTTTTACCCTACTATCTTTTTATCATTTGTAGTTCAAATAGGAAAGGAGGCTTCTACAACTTTTGTTTGTAAAGGACCAACCTGTTGGGTGGGATGGCAGCCTGTGGGCTGCCTAACAAATTCACCAGCCATACCTTTATCTTCTATAGGATGCTGCCAGTTAAAAAAAATCCCTTTGAAGTCTGTATACAAACACTTTTGAGGCCAGAAACTACACTTTAGGAAGCCCAGATTAAAAACAAGAAAACCACATCCAATTTTCTACTTATACCTACTTCTGGTGGTTTTTTTTTCTCCTTTAAAACCTGAGTGAGCGATGCCTCACTACAGCAATTAAGTAATTGTTTTCTCTTAACGTGCATTGCCATTCAAACAAAATATTAAACTGTAAATATATTCCTATCAGGGACATTAAGCATGAAATAATAATTCCTCTTGATTATTCGTTAAATTTGCAGTCTAGTAACCTGTAGCTCAAAGCTAAGTTATATCTAGTTCTCAAAAAAACATGGATCTTAAACAATGGCCTTCCAGACAACGTAAGTGATCTTTCACTTTATTTCATTGATATTTCAGTGATACTGTGACAGGCAAACAAAATTTCGAAACATTGTAAGAAAAATACATCAACGCTATCTGTAAATAAACCATTCCAGTCAACAGACTGTTATTCACAGGGTTCTCTAAGCAATGCTAATTAGTGTCAGATAATTAAATAATTCATTATTCCTTTAGCAACTGTACTAATATGGTCTCAGAGACTGAGTGCACACACATGCAGGAAGATATATTTTATGCTGGTTTGCTGCCCTGAGATATTTTAGGAAGGATAAAAGTCATAGGCCTCGCCTTTCAAAGCAGTAGACTGAAAAAGAAAAGGCAGACAGAGAAAATTAGAAAGACAATGTCTCTAAAATATTCAGTTCTTCGTTTAAATTGGACTGTATTTCTTTTTTTTCCCCGCTACTGTCAACTGGTGAATGTTTCCCTTAAGAGTTGGTCAGACAAACCTTATTCACCCAAAACCAGATTCATGAAATCAGTGGGGAAATGGAATTTTTTGTGTAAATACCAACTTTCTGAATATGCTCATTGAAGTATTTATGCAAATTTCTAGCTGTTTTGTTTCTTCCAAACCCATCAATACGTCACCCTGACAAGGCCGTTATTTGCTCGCATTCACTCACAACCCCTTGCACACTTCACAGAACGTTGAGCTCTTCTAAGTAAAGCAGGTGTTTATTTTCCTGCTTGTTTTCATTAACAGAAGCGTTAATGAAAAATAGCGTAATTGTTTCTGTTTAAAGATACAAAACTTATTATATGGGGGAAGGCTACTCATTGCTTCTCATCCTAAAGGAGGACAAAAAAAACCTCATGAACTCATGAATTGTTCCTGTGGGATGCACAGCTCTACGACACAGCTCTGTTTGGTAAGAATATATTCATAAAATAAATCCAAAAGTATTAAAATCCATGGTTTTAATTTATTCCTACTGTATTTTTCAATGTGAGATTGAAGTTGGAGTCTTTACTTTCTAAAAATACCTTAAACTCTTTGACAAACCAGAAATTTTCTATGTTAATACCGTTATTGCCATCACCGCGAAACTGCTTGAATTTCAAACTTTGAAGTGCTACCAATTGTAACAAATTGCATATTTCTTTTAATGAATAAATTTAATTTAGCGAGCACGGTATTTTCAATAGAACATGCCTACCTGGTTGAAATACGCCATTAAGTTGAAATACATGGAATTTCCCGCCTGAAGTGCTTCATAATTAGCAGCAATAATAAAATCGGAGATAAAGAGAAGCATGGGAGTTTGTTTATCTGCTATGTTTTTGTTTGCATTTGCTTGCATCTCATAATGAGTTTTTGAGGTGTATTCTAAAGAACGACCAACAGTGATTTTTAGGAAAGAAGCTCCAGTATGTGTTATCACTGAGGGAACGGCAAAACCCTGGGTCTGAACTGCTTGGATCCTCCCAGACTTAGAGATTATTTCCTGAACAGTTGCAAACGCACTGATGGAGTAATCAGGTGTCCACAAGGCCGGAGAGAAGAAAACTGTTGCAATTAGTTTCAGCGCTGTGTTCACAGCGCAATTAATCACACGTCCAGCCAGCAGCATTCCCTGCTGTCAGTTAAAGTCCATCGGGAAGACACCTGGGCAGATCAGTAACAGGAGAGTCTGGTCAAGTGTGCTTCAAAACCACAGAGCTGACAAAGCTTCTCTCCAATGTCTACACCGTACTTTAAAAATACAGTTATATAGTTTTAATAATTGCAACACTGAAGAACAGCAAGGAATAACACTACTTTCTCCCTGTGTTATAACTGGTCCAGTTTTCAGACAGCTGAATGTTATTATAACGCAAATAATTAATAATCGTTACTAAAGCATAATAAACCTTGTTTTGTGACATCAGTTATGTCTTTGGGCACAAAAATGAGGAGGTTAAAATAACCAGCAGACACACAGGGGCAAATACTAGTTGCAGTGACTACCAGTGACCTCATATACAGCATAATTCAATTTGGAAGATATTAATGGTCCAACTATTAATTATAATAACAGTCTGGAAACAATTTGCACTTTTAACATTAAGTTACATCTGTTTTTTCAACAACAAGCATTAATCATCAAGATATTGCAAGAAAACCTCCTATTTCATTAGAGTCATATAAACACAGTTGAAATCTAAAGGTTAATTCCGGAATCATGATGCAGGAAAAAGATAAATACGTATTTTCCGTATTTGTCACACAACGGGTGACAAAGCAGAATGGCAACGAAGAAACGAGACATGACAGCAGAACACTTACTTCTTCAGTCAGACATGGTCATCCCGAAGAAATCCAAGCCGTGCTGCTATGAAACAAAGCGCTCTAGTTTTGAAGCGCATAGAGAGACCTTCGGACTCCCTGCAAGGAGAACACATTCCTCCACAAAACATCAGAAGCTTAATTTTGGGAAGGAGGGTCCAAAGAAATTTGGGATCATCTCCCACTGTCCTTCTTGCTGTTGCAAGATACTGAGGAAGAGCACAGAAACTATTTGTTCCCATGCCAGCAACATACTCTGTTATGAAATGAGATGTTTCATTGTTGAACATCTCGGAAATGACGGTCTTCACCCACGCAGCCCCACAAGAAGGCAAGCACGCACACGCCAAAGCTACAACTCCTTCTGCACCATCAGCAGGATGCTGCAGCGCTCTCTCATTCCTGGGACAATCCTGAAGGTAACAGTAAAAGGGAGGCACAGCTGTTGGAAAAACGCCACTTTCCTCTGAACGTAGAAGTAGCTTAATTAAGACAGCCTTAAGGTATTTTATAAACTACTTAATTTAATCACATCAGTAGTAGACCAGCAGGTGTGAGCTCTGAATTAAGCCAGATGCCAGCCTGAAATACAAAGGTTTTCCCCAGTGTATTCAAACTTAGAATTACAGAAACTTCATTTGTAAGTATTTTGCTATGGCCTTTACATCAAAGAATTAAGAAATTACTTTAATGATAACAATTTGCTGCAGAATAATGCACAGATGCTGCTTGATTGCGTCGGGCAGTTGTGTGTGACAATGTCTCTTTTAAACAGACGGTTGGTTTTATTCAGATCAGAAAAAATCACAAGCGCACCAACTCCTGGAGAAAGCTGAATATGTAAGGTAGCGTAAAGATACAGGATTTCCTTTTCCGCTCTGAAATTTATTAATACTAGGACAATCGCATATCCTTTACATACCATTTTAATACTATAATCCACCCTGTCTTTCTCACAGAGCGTGACAGGAATCAAAGTGCGGAGTCTTCACTTCTTCCCAATCCTCCCCTTCCCCATCTCAGAGGTTAAGTTTTAAGGAAAAGACGCCAACTTACTCATTGCATATACCCTGTCAGACTGTCTACGCTGCCTTCTGCGAGCGGACACAAGCTTGTTCTACCCGCGCCCTGCACAGCTGCTGATTGCTCGGCATCGATCGGAAACCACAACAGCAGCAGCCTCTGCCCTGCTAAGCCCCAAATGCTAACCCTTCCTCCAAGCCAATCTCGGCTTCCTCTACAAAGCAGTAACGCACACGCTTACCGTATTTTCAGCAATTAATTAATTAATTAATTAAAAGACCGATCTCTGACCCAGCATCGGATCTATCCTTCATGATAATATTGTCACGTTTCATTTTCGCTTTGTAATGAAAAATTCAGAATCAGTTACTAAACCACCCGACCAGCAAAACATACAGGTATGTTTCTAAGCTTGAAGCCAGCCACTGACAAATTAGCAATAAGTAGACTATAAAATAGTACGGTAGGATGACAGATTTACATCTTAAATTTATTATACTAGGTGTCTTTTTCTCCAAAAGAAGTCGGCTGCACAGATGTTGGCTGAAATTCACATTTAAAGCCCTACTGGTAAGAACTGCTGCCCTGAGAGATCCCTCCACTAGCAAGAATAATGAAAACTTTCATCCCATTTCTTGCCTCTGAAAAAGTCCGCCCCGACACTAGCAGGAAATCAAAGCCTGCTTCAAAGCCTGTCCTAATGCCAGGCAATATTTTCTGCTGGTATAAATTAATGCAGGTTTCGGTGACAGTTTCCCAAGTAACCTCAGCCACTGATCCATCCTGCTGTCTTCCTCACCTCAAAATATGTGTCGTGCCTTTTGGAGGGGATACAAAATTCTCTGTACAACTACTTTAGATCCAGAAACTGTGACATGGTGATTCAGAAAGTGATGGAGAGGGTAAACACGGCAAGGTGATACACCATCTGGTCTCTGGGAAGGGACTGGATATGATGCTCACAGCTGCGTCTGCTGTTTCCCAGCAGAAAGCTCAGAGCACCCGCAGCCCAACCTGGGCAAGCCAATTCCCTCATTCCCCACTTGATATCAAGGGCATGGATTACCTCATAGCGTATCTGTTGCCTGTGAGCTTTCCGTTTTGCTGTTTCATCAAAAAGCAAGAATAAAAACAAGTGGCACCTAGGTGCCTCAGTGAAAAGTGGCTATCAATTAGAAGATAATTTCTGCCTATGCAAAAGCTGCAGGCAAAGCAGCAACCACCACCCCGCTCAAGTCAATGGCAATTTGTCAATAACTTCAGCGGGATCCGGATTTCATCCATAACATTTTATTTGTATCTGGAAAGATTTTTAAAAAAGAAAAACAAAAAAAAACCCCAAACCACACAGAGACAAAAAATATCCTCTAAGCCCACTGAAGAACCAACTGGCCATTTGAATGGGTTGAAGAACAGAGCAGGGCTGTTGTAACGATGGTTATGAATCAAGCAAGACAAACTGCTGAAATAAAAAGTTTCTTTTACATTCTATCCTTATGTGCAAGATACGTAGGAAATATGTAAAGGCATTGGAAAAAATCCCGGTCAATAATAATATCTAACGTAATTTTATTACATTTCCATTTGGTTTTGGCTGCAGCTCAAGAAGAACCCTTTCTTCTCTATAAGGGAAGAAAGACTGTTGGCTTAAAGTAAGCATAATTTTGGCAATCGTTTACTATGATTCATGACCTTATGTCCCCCCCCCCCTTCAACTCTGACCACGTTGCTGCTGAAAAGATGTGATCTTGAAGACACAGCCACCTATCGCATCTATTAATAGAAACCTTTCCTGGAGTCTGTAGCTCTAACAGAATTCATACCAGCAGGTGGCAGCAAGAGACTCAATTTCAAATCCACGTTTTGCTGCTTGAGATTAGGGCGTTCATCAGTCTTTTAGCACTCGAGTAAGGAACATTATCTTGCATAGAAGTACACCTGCAAAACGTATTTCAACAGAGATCATGCAGATAAAACCAGCTAGCGTTACAAAACCTGACCTGCTCCGCTAAAGAAATCCTTGTTGGAATGCTGACTGTTCACAAAATGATAAAATAATAACATATATGTTTTTAATGCAAAGACATCTAGAAATCATATCTTCAAAAAACATCAAAGTCATCTGATGCTTAGGGTTCTAAAAGTATTCTGGTGACTGTTTTTAGCACTGAAGTTCTACAAGTGTGTTGAGCCCTGCTTCAGTGCAAGTGTCCAAGCAAAGCCTGGGAAGGCAGAGGTGACTCACTTGCTCATCTTCTATAATTAGGCTCTGCTATTAATTGTTTTCCCAGACTGCAGGAGACCTGGAGTGAATTTCTTCCTCTGACAAGATTCTGCGCACGTACCCCAAGAACATATCTCTACTACACGAAAGGCAGGAACCATTTTTCATTTTTTCCTTACATTTTACAGTAAAATATTATAAATAAAAACTAAGTGTGATCCCTGCACTTTTTATCAAAGCAAAAGACTTGGAGATTTGCCAGGGGATGGTTAAGAGCAGAGAAACTTGAAAAAACAAATGAGACAACAGTACCAATCCACCTAATTCATACTAATCAATATTTATTTCCCCCATTTTTATTGTTTCTTTCAGTGTTTCTTAATACCAAATTTGGTGCTAAGAAAATTTGCATATTTAATGCAAATTAAATGCATATTTAATGCAAATTTGGCATTCATCCACCTGGGTGATAATTCTTTTTCCGGTCATCATCTATACCAAACTTTTATGTTAACTGTCCACAAACTGTCACAAAAAAGACTAATAATATTTATGGATTATTTTTCTTCCTTTTATCATTAAAAAGAATGTAGTCATTCAAAAATTTTCGTAAATGATAGCTGAGTTATAATAGTAGAAAAAAAGGATCTTGCCATCAAAAGCTAGTTCAGAAAACCATTAAAAACATATCAAACCCAGGAAGAAAATGCAAGTTGTAATTCAAAGATGCTTTTGGTTCTCCAGATAATTATAACTGCCACTTTTAATTTCTTTGAGCTCAAAAGCATCCAGAGCAAAATAAAACCCAAAACAAGTCTGAAAAAAAAAATTCCTTGACAGTATTTACCAGTGCATTTCTTCTTAAGAAATCTGTTTCTCTCTTACAAGAGGAATAAAAAATAAGTGAACTGACCGATTGACTTGTGCCGCAAAATCTATCGGTCAAAATGCCCTCTCCTGTCAGGGAATCAAGTTTTCTCTTCTATCGCTGTAATAGAAATAACTGTCATGCTGAGGAATAAATAACAAAAACTACATTCACATCGGTATTTAGATACCCTAGCGATAAGACTCTCTATAATATGATGTGAAGTTTTATATAAAATTGGGAGAGAGGTCACAAGTGAAAGCAGACTTTCAGTCTCACAGTTACACATAAAGGTCATATTCTCGTGCCACAGAGGTAACGACAGAGCGGCAGGAGTGGGATGTGGATGGGAACCACGCTTAAACGAACGGCTGTTGGAAGTTGGAGCTCTTCAACTAGGGATGTCGCGCCAGCATCCCCTCTACCTTCACATCCACCTCCCACCCCCCTCAAAAACTCCGGCAGCCACAGTAGAACTATATTGAGCATAAAATAACAGATTTTATCAACACCGGTATAATGTGTATGATGATAAAATTAAGAATGGTGAAAGGGTTTGCTTTTGTCTATTTTGACTTACTGTAATTAACGAGGCACAAAATGGAACTCAGAAGTTGTGTACAAATTATTCCCAAATTATGCTCTAGTCATGAGGGGGCTCTGGCTTGAAACTGGAAAGAACTAGGTCACAAAACCCAGCTCTGTCACTAGATGCCACGCGATTCTGTGCAAAACTGTCTATTTAGATGGACTGCTCTTTGCATCACTGTCTCTCAGTATCGATACAGGCTTAACTCCCTTGAATTACATGGCAAATATCTTACACAGACTTCAGCAGGGTCAGATTTTTCATACGGTGTTGATACAGTGCTTAGCACACAAAAAAAATCCTTACGTTACCCGGGGTTAGCGTAAAATACGGCTGCTGCAGTAAAAAACCACTTCTGTATGTAAGAAACGTCTTACAAAGAGGGTGGAAATAATAAGTAAACGCACTCAAGTTTTTAATCACAGCTGAAGCACTACTCTTTCAGTAAAGTTTGGCGACCGCACCAGTGAAATACAGCTGCCAAGATTTTGTCACCATCAGCAGTATGGGAGTTAATGACGGTGCTGTGGCCAAAACTATATTTCTGGCTGTGGAAGTGCACATCCGCAGCTTTAGCAAAGGTGCTTTTTCCTTGGGGGGGGGGTTGGATATCAGCGAGCCGCATGGTGGGGATGATGGCAAACTACATCCAGTGACCAAAACTTAAATCCTGTGATTTATGACCCAGGACAGTTGCAAAATCAGCCTCTTTAAATCAGTCTACATCCTTGGTTCTAACAGCAGAGCTCATAATTAAGGTCAGTCCCTTTCAATATATTAACATTCTAATCAACTGGGACAATTGTATCTTATGTCAACTGCCTGTCATTCTAGAATAAATTCAAAAGTTACTATAAACCAACACTCTAATAAATGGTATGTACTGATAGAAATGGCTCATTTGAACCCAACTGAATCGTAGTCTCATTTCAAGAGATGTTGAAAAAAGTTTAACTCTGAAGCTATTCCTAAGCAAAAAAAAAAAAAAAAAATCCACCAGGCCTCTGAATTGCTAAAATAAAGCAGCTGAATAGGATTAATGTCTTTTTTTTAAAAAAAAAAAAATTTTTTTTTGAAGTGAATATTTTCAAGAGAAGACATTTTCATGAACTGTTACAGTTTTGCCAACATTTGCATTCCTCAAAAGAAAACGTCCGTCAAAATTTTCCAATCAACTCTACTTCATAGTTTTTGGTAAATTCTATGTATAGACGTGAGTCTTCTCAGCAGCTATTTTCATCGAAACCCTTCTCCCCTGATTGAATAGGCAGAATCAAAACACAACAACATGGTTAGAAATTAGTATAATGCAATCAAGCTGAAAACCAACCTAATCTATACTGTCAACTGGAATCTCTATAGCACGTATTCTCCAACGAGAGATCTGTACAGAAAGGATACAGTCTATTACATAAAGCATCAGAAGGTTCTGTGAAACTTCGGTTCCTATTTTTAATCTACAAAAGAAGACTTTTTGATGCTGATCTGCACAAATGTCAGAACTTAAAGTGACACACAAAGCAGCAAACAATGAAAAGAAACGAGCAATGATAGGAATAAGGCTTCTTGGAAACAGATGTTTCTGATGCGGAGAATTTCCCTTCTTTCCCCCACCTCAGCTATTCTGGTATGACACATTCACGCAGAAGAAAATTTGGGTTGAAAAAGAATCCTTGGCTATACCTTTAAAATATTGCCCTTGTAAAACGGCGAGTGAATAGTGAAATTAGTCCCTGTAACCACCGAAACCTACAGCCAGTAGCTGTACCTGGCCTGGCTTTCACCGACCAGAAGCCAGCGCCCGTGCTGGAGCGCACTGAGCGACGGATAAGCCTAAAGGAGGAAATAAGAGCATAAAACACTCTGGTGGTGTGATTGATTTCCCAAACGTTCTTTTTCCTTTATCCATAACGCTATTTTGACTTCTAAAGCTGTTGTCACAGGCCTTCAGAGGAAAAGGGCAGAGTTTTTTAGGTATACGCTTTGGTAATGCTGTTAGAGAAAATGGTAGAGAGGAGAACGTTTTAGAAATGTCAAAAGCAATTTATTTAGATATTTTTCTAAGGGAGATGCTTCATCTGGAGGTGACAAAATGCTGCACTTAAGTTGATTATTAAAACCTCGATTTTTGTTTCAAATCAACATTTTGTCATTGAGAACAGTCTTAACTTTCAAAAAAGAAAATTATTTAAAGTAGGCAAAAAATTAAAGGACCATTTTTGAACACTGTCAAGCGTTTTGACCCTGATTAACATGCGCGGATTTTTTTTGTTTTGTTCTATTGTTTTTGCACAAAGGCATAAACATTTAGACTTTTCCTCAACGCTGTCTTATTCCTTTGTTTTAACCAGAAAGCTTGTTAGTTATTCAGCACTCTTCTCGTGTAACACACTGACTTGTGTTAAATAGCTGGTTCTTTGAAAAGTATTTGCTAAAGACTCAGTTAAAAAAAAAAAAAAAAAATTAAAATCCTTGTTTCTGTACACACCACAGCCATAGTTCCTTTAGTTCCTGACTTCAGGTATTTGTCACACAAGTGATGGCTTATAGGCTCAGACTCCTTCACTTTTGGAAGCCTAAGACGAGTTTATTGCCTTGCCAAATACCAAAAGCACAGACGCATTTGCCTTAAGACGCCAAACACTATGAACTCCGTAGCTTTAAGTTAGAATTTCGGTCTATGAAATACAAGAAAAAAAAATAACTTCATGGTCAACTTTCAGAGGGAGGGAAAAGAGAGACAGATAAGTTTATTTGCTATAAAAATACTTAAAATATGTATTTTTATTCCTGTTTTGAAATTTCCTCTACCAAGGATACCAAAGAACTCATAACGCAGGTAGTACTTCAAGCATGTTGACTTTGATATTTTTTCCACCCCAATGTAAATACTGTGTCATATGAAACAAATGAAACAGGTCCACTGCACGATTCCTGCATTTCATCTATTTCCTTATATTTTGACTGTTCCTTGACAATCTCAACTTGCTTCTTTACTCAGGTAATCACAGAATAAACCTAACCCTTGCTCCACTCTCCTGGGTAGGACGTTCAACTGCCCTTTACCCATGCTGCTCTCATTCTGCAGCAGCACAACCAAAACGAAAAGCCAAGCAGGAACAGGAAAAGACCTCTGACCCCGACCGCAAAAATGAAGAATATCAGTTAGTGGTTAAAGCTGCCCTAGTTCTCATTTGTCTTTCAGGATGAAGCTGTAGGGGAAGACTCAAAGCCTCAGGGATGGCGGATTTGAAGGAAAGGAGAAGATGGCACAGAAAGATTACTTAATACACAGTGGGAAGCATTTGTTTAGAAAAAGGAGAGAAAAAGCTTGTTTCCAGATTAACTACTGAAAAAAAATTATGTAAGTACTCACAATTTGTATTTTGAAAATCTTTAAAGTTTTTCAAAATACAAATTCTTCACTGAAATAGCAATTTCATTTTCCGATCATCAGTTACCTGATACACTACCTCAAGAAAACTATTCAAAATGACTTGGTATGACCAACAGCACACGTTAGCAGGGAGATACAAATATATACGGTTACTTTCTGCCAGTTATTTCAGAACACAATTTAAATTTGTATTTTCAAATTATACAGGCAGAGGCGTTTTTCAACTGTAAAATTCCTATTTTCCAGTTTCAAATTTTGCATGTTTTAAAAATATTAAATGCTCTTCTATACATGGTGCTCAACAGTTTGGGGGATTTTTCTAGCCTTGGAAAACTTCTCTAGTCAAGGCTCCATAGTGTGAGGTGGGTTTGGGGTTTTGGTTTGGTTTTTTTTGGTGGGTTATTTGTCTTTGTTTCTTTTTTTATTTATTTTTAAGGACTATACAGAACTAGAGGTACCGTTAAGACAGTAATACGTTCTAATAACTAGAACAGTTCAACCTCATTTGAGCTACAGAATTATTTCTGCTCTTGCACTTGACTCTGCTTGCGATTTGCAGAAAATTAAAACTGTATTCTTTCGTTCAGCGTGAAACAGAGGAGAAAGGAAAAAAGGTCAAATCAAGCAGAATTTCCTTTGAAAGGCTGGCAGATAAATTTGTAGCAGTAGGTTTAAAATCTGAGCTTAGATTCACATCTGATTTAACACAAATTTGTAGAGCTGAAATTGCTGTTTGATCGCTGTCATAAGGGAGGAAGGAAAGAGCAAAATATATTCGTATACTTCATAATTTTCTAAGCTGAAGCATTACCAGCATACGCTCATGTCCTGCATATTAGGAATTCTCATTTTGTCAGACAATGAAGAAAAGCCTTTGTTGAGAATTTCTAACTTCATTATCAGTTGTCATTTGTAAAAAGGTGCATACCATGTTTATTGAGATTAATGGTTCTCTGCCCTTAGTTTAGCTCGAGGAAGAGAGTTAGATGTGCTTAAGAAATTTCCACACCTTGAGCCCAGCCATTTGGCACTAATTTAAAGCAGAGCCATCACATATGAGTTTAATTAGAAGTCTTTCCTGCCCCATTTGCCAATCAATGAGCTGCAGCAGAGATGGGAAATGGCGCAAGGCTTTCAGAGCCTCTGCAAACGCTCGCAGTACGTGAATGCTCGTGGTTAGTATGTGAAGTCACAGCTTCATACTCAGTGTGCTGGTTGTACCAACGCCCATTTAGCACTTCCCTTCTCCCGTCCTTCTCTTTGCTTTTGGTCCTTGCCTCCTAAAGAAAAACAGGGCCAGAAGAGGCAGATGTGACTTCCTACGGTCTGCCTCCATACTTGTTTCAGACATAAGAAAAACGCAATTTAAGTGGCTCCGTGTGAGAACTAGTTTAGTAATATTGAGAAAAATAGAAGATGGATGCGGCTTAATTCAGCGTTAACTGCTTGGCTTTGATCCCTACACCATATCATAAAGTCAAAAAGGTGTAGCATCTTTCTAGATAAGGTGTCGATACTTTGAGCTCATTTCCACCTTATTAAACTCAGAGATGTTTTACCACAAACTCAGTAGGAGCAGGATCATAAACTGCTCATGTGGTAGTTAAGGTGGTTTAATTATTTACAGACAATTCCTCGGCTACAGATGTCATTAAAATCTTAAGCCAATGCTTTTTGTGTATTTGTTCATCACTAAAGTATGCTCTGCTCTCATTTCAAGAGCTTTCATCTTCATCTGATTTTCCTCAGTCTGCTCTGAGTAATCTGTTAGCATAGAAAAAGTTTTAAAAATCCAGCCATTTGATATCAGGATATTAAAACATCACTGGGTCGTAATTTTATGGTTATGTTATACGCACAGCATCACGCTTGCCACTGAAAGCTCACAATTGCAAACCATTATAACTGCAAAGCAAGTTCAGAATTGCAAATAAGCGAGGAGTTTCAAAATAGTATGGCTGAAATTATAACGATGGTGTTCCGCTCGCATTCAGCGTCGATCAAATAAATGTTCATTTTCCTTAGAAAAGTCTATTCAGTTTTCAAAAGTAAAACTTTTTGCTCCCACATACACTATTTGTCCTTTCTACTATGCCGTGCAATCAGGATTTTTAAAAATCCAGAGCATTTCAAAGTTTGCATGATATTTGCATTTTAACAAAGGTTTGGGCTTGAGATTTAAACCTGAAATCATCAGAAAGTTGAAGACTTCTGATTCTGTCCTGCTGACGTCTTCTCTTGGGAAGACAGGGCCGTTCTCTTGCTGTGTATTACCCAGCGCTGGGCCGGACCGTAGCAACGTGCAACAACATGAACGTAACTGATGTCTGAATCAAGCTGAATTCCAGGAAAAGCGAATACCTACACCAAGGCACAGCTGAACGTGTCCTACACTCCTGATTTGCACTGAACTGCCCACTGTCATCTCCTCCGCTACGGCACTAAGGACATTCGCCCTTTCCGATTCACAAGCTGCCACAGGAATGTGTTACATTCTGGGCAAAACGTCACCCTTTGGAGCATGACATCACTTCTATTGGAGATCAAAGGATATAATAAGGCAGAATTTGGATCGGTTTGCATCAAGCGTTCTCTATATTTTAAAGACTTTACTAATTATGTATCTGCTAAAAGGAGGCTTCGGGTAATCACAAGTACAGAAGTGTACACATCTATAAGTTTCAAGTGTTTAAATTCCAGTTTTCTTCTTTTTATATTTAAGGTAGTCATTCACTGTTGGGCTCCAATTTGATTGCAACCCCAATCAATAGAAACGCTCCCTTTTCTTTTCAGGTGTCTTAGAGAAGATCTTTCACTAGCACATTTGTTAGGATCACTCAGCTCGTGTCGATTTCCCTGGCAGCTACATAACTGCAAATGTATAAGAATCTGGGACATAATGACGAAGAAATAAACCCAAATTATCTTCTTTTGGAGAAAATTCCTGCCTTGATGCAAGCAAGCAGTAGATACTGCGGTCAAGTTTCTGACAGAAGAGTGTTCCCTTCAAAGGAAACACCTGTACATTTCCCATGCAGCGAGTGACAAAGAGAACCGAGCAAAATAAAGACATGGCACATTCCGACTCCTTAGCACAGGTTTGAAAGAAGAAAAAATAAGCAAGTATCACAACAAGGGAAGATGGAATTTGCACCTACTGAAGATATCGCTAGTATTTTCTCACTTCTTCAGATAGATCAAGCAGTGTCCGTACATGCACCTGAAATTAATCAGCAGGCGATGGAAAGAGTGCAATAACCACCAGAACTTTCACAGTTTCAGAGACTTTCAGAGCTGACAGCATTTTTGGATTATTTGTAGTCTGGTCTCCTATCACCACAGCCTCTTAAATATCACAAGTAAATTTAATTAAATCTAATAACTCCTATTTAAATAGAATCAATGCTTCAGAACGGAACCCAAGCCTTGTCTAGAGAGCAAAGGCAGAACTCTTCAGCTTTATCAGGTAATTTTTCTTTCCCCCACCCTGAGATTTCCGCTGTTAACCACCAGATATATCAAGGAGTTGAGCAGTCTTAAAAAGCCATTTCTCCAGCTGAAGCAGGTATACTCTAAATTCTAAATACCGACTCTTGGGTTATAACAACTGAAGAGCTCTTTACTGCCTGCTTTTAGTTCTCTCTCACATTCTTAAGGAAGTCATCTCTCATTTACTAATTTTGCAGTTAAAGAGATTGAGTTAAGCTGCTTAGTCTGAGGCCTTTTTCCACCTTTCTGGCTTCTTTCTGCATTGTCGCCGGTTTTTCAAAAAATCATTTAAAAAAAGTAGTCTCCCGAAAGGGAGGGATACAGCACTGCTGCATTAATGCTCAGAGGCAGTAATAAAACGATCACTTTGCTCCAGCTACTCCCCAGTTTTGACTTTGTGGGGCTCATTCTGAGTTGGGGTTTCCAGCCTCTTCCAGAGCTAGTTTGCTTTTCAAAACACAATCTTTTTCTCTGCAGATACAGCCTAATTCTTAATTCATTTAACTTAAGCTTTAATTATATTGTTTTGTACTATTTTATTAGCAAAATGCCATGTGATACTGCTGATACCTTTACAAAATCTAATTTTATTATTTCATGCAGGTAACTTTATTAAGCAAATGTAGAATAATTTCAAAGACTTCCTGTTATTAATTACATTGCTATCCTTTGGTCTTTTTAAATTGAATTCCTCATGAGGTTTTTTACTCTTCTGTTTAGGATAGATGCACCATAACCAATCTATAAATAGCTGTTTTCATCCTAGTTACTCTCTTCTTTTCTGGAGTTTCTAAACTTTACTTTGTTACAACTCACACTAAAAATGAATGTCAGCTGACAGAGATTTCCCTCAGCTTGCTTTTTAGAAATCTGGGATGAACTCTATTAATTGAAGAAGGTGAAACGTAACTCCTTTGGGGTGGGAAAGTATAGCAGCACCTTGATGAAAGGCAAGCACATGCTCCTCCTCTTTTCTGAATATATTTGCATACAACCCTTTGAATGTCTCTTTTTCTTTTTTTAACCTTTTTTCTCTCCCAACAGCAAGCCTGGGCAAGTTAGAGAAAATAACCCTTTCTGTGCTAACAGCCTTTGAAAAATACTGAATACATTGCAGCTGCATTACAATTTTCCATCCGTCTCCCAAAGTCATCTTCCTGACATCCTCATTGTGAAACACCGAGGTAGGGAGTGGTGGTGGCAGATTGTTCTTCCAGACATGTTTGATTTTCTTGGACTTGGTTAATTTTGAGGAAATCTAAGGTGGTGGATGAGATTATTTGGATGAGATTATTTTAATAATATCTGGTTTTCCGCTTTTAGTTTCAGTGGGTCAAAACATTTGAGAGTAAAGAACTTGAATTAAAAAAGAAAATAAAACTTATCATGTGCTTATCCTTAAAATAATTCTCCTTTGTTAACAATCTAAAAAAAAAAAAGCTGACAGCATCCAAAACACCAACCACTGAGAAAGAGCAGCTACGCACAGCGTGCATACTTTATAGCATTAATAGCTAACTGCAGTACCCCTAAAACATCATCATTCTCGAGCCAGCCAATATGACGCTATTAAAATTCTTTATTCATTTATTTGAAAGTTGTTTCACTGACTTATTCCATTGACATCTAAGCCATTACGATATCAACTGCAATGTCTCCATGTTATGATGTTACAGTAATTGCAGTCTCATACATTTCCATTTTTTTTATGCTAATTTTGGTTGCTTCACACAGCCCCTCTTTCTGATGTTCACTGCACTGGCTCAGACATTTTGACTGACACAGTAACCATTACTAGGGATACACAACTGTAGTTTATTGGCAAGGACTCGGACATAGGCCTGCTATTTACATAAAAATTAATTCAAAATCGTGTTAGTTGCATGGAAAAAAATAATAATGATATTGACAGTAATTCCGCTCTAAATACAATTCTCCATTGAATTATAAGTCTATTGTAAAGGGCTTGGGGGGAAATTATCACATTCCAGATCTTCAGCTATAGCACATTTCCTCAAAAAAAAAAAAAAAAAAAAAAGAAAGATTTCTTTTCCAGACTAAGTTTTGTAAAACATTCCATTAGAAACATGCATTTAGGACTGCAACTGCACAGAACAAATATTTTCAAATTTGCTGCCCTTATACCACCTGAAAGACCTGAATGTGCATCTCCTTTTCAAAACGTTAAAGCTTAAAGTTTAGCCACAGGTAGCCCAGAATACCTTCGAAGACTGTGGAACCTGTTAAGGTTCTTCTGGACTGAACCAAGGAGTAGGCAAAATCCCAGATAGTGTGTCCTCAGAAGAAGATAAACAACAGAAACGTTTCATGCTTGAGAGAGAGATCCTCAAAGCTCCCTAAGGACCCACACACGGTATGCAGATAGCAGCGCCCCCCAACACCTCGACTAGTTAATAGCCAGACAGACAGGGAACGTACCTTGCCCTGAAATCTTCTACTCGCTCTTCTCCTTCTGCATCCCAGCCACATTATGGAAGAAAACAGCCATTTGCGCACTATGAGAGAGGAAAAAACCCAACCCTGCTTATACTACCTAATGCTATATAATCTTCACATACAAAAAGCTAAAACCCACTTTCAGAAACACACATAAAAGACATCCATTTATGTCAATAAATGGCCACTCATGGGTATAAAAGGGCAAAAGATAATTCAGTGGAATGAGTTAACTATAGAACACGAACTTCAATAATTCCCCTGTCTAGCCCGAGTCAAACTCTTCATGCTATTTTTACATACCAGCTTTCAATGGTTAGAAAAGACAGATCTATAAAAATTAGGGTCAAATATTCATTTTAACAATAATTATCAATAATCACGTTATTGACCTAGAAATGCAATAAAAAAATTAAATGCAAGAAACTCTTAGTGCACCACTATTTTTAATCAAAGTGCTACTGCTGTGCTCCTTCATTGCCATTTATCTGAACTGTCAGCCATTTTTACTGGACGTCAGAAAAAATCTGATCCATTTATAGGTTTATCTAGAGTTTAAAGACATAATTTCTTTTGGTAGCAGAGAAATAAGCGAGGTTAAAAAACCAAAAGCAACTGCATGAAAGAGCTCTAATATCCCAATAGATTGTTTTATGGGTTTTTCTGAAAGTTTCTGATGAATCTCTTTCTGCCTTCTTCCTCTATAAATGGAAATCAAACTTTAATAAGGGAAGATTAGACATAAAATAAAGGGAATAATTTGTAGTTTACTATGATGACTATCTTTAAAAAAACCAACAGTATAGTTTTATTGTATGTGCAAGGAATAAGGCAGGCAGTAATTGCTGTGCCAGATGAACAGACTCCAGGACTCTCATAAACTTTAGGACAGCCCAGAGACTCTCCTTGAGACCACGTCTAAACTTCCAATTACAAGTCTTGTTGAAGGGGGCACATCAGTTTCCTTTAAGTTGCTTGCACAGAAAAAAAGTACACCACATACCTGAGCCCTTACACGGGCAATAGAATTTCAGTCAAGGTACTGCAAACAGCACGAGAGATGGTATAAACATGCAGGAATCCTGGAATCTAATATAGATGGATGGATTCCAGGAAGTCTTATACAGGTTGTAGTCACATCTGACTTCACAAACCCTCTGGGGATATAATTTTGTATACAGACCGCAGCACACAGATATTCTTCAACTCTAACAGGATTCTTGTGCTCTACCCTGGCCTTTCAAGACACGATTTTTCTTCATATTGACTCAAAGACCCAAAAACCCATGAAAGATGCTCCTATACTCTTGGTTGGCAAGACAGGATTACAGCAACTCCTAAATGATTCTGTGGGCATTTATCTTCCTATGGCTTTTTTCCTGGGGTATTTTAGCCACATTTGCTAATATTTTTGCTAAATCCAGCAGTTTATATATGCTTTATCAAATAGCTAGCCATGTAAGAATCAAACAAACTAGCAGTACTGTGCCAATTTCAACCGTTGCTTAACAATTCTAGTAGGCTTGGTGTAATTTAGTATTTTAACCCAACGGAGAAGACTCCAATGTTACCGCATCACAGCCATCTAACAGTCCAGAGTTAGCAAAATGTGCGTGAAAGGAACGTGGTGCGAAAGCGAGTGTTATGAAATCCAGCAGAAAAAGAGTTAGTCTGTGGAAGATGGCTAAAAAATTCAACAACCTATTTAGGAGCTAAAGATGGAAGATGTTTACACAATGATCTGAATCAGAAATTGTTTTCATAAGGACTTCAGTCCAGCAGGAGTTCCTAAATAATAGCATGACCAGATTATATTCTAAGTACAATTAGCCATCTAAAAACAAAGGAACAGCATACTGGCAGTTGTTCAAATTAATTACTTAATTGTTTTTATGCTTCTGTCTTTGAATTTTGACACCAGAAGTCTATTTAAGAAATATGGGGAAAACTCTTAGGCTTGTCCAGCAGACAACCTCACAATTTTCTTCTTCCTATTACAATGTCCTTTTCCAGCAAGGACAGGAAAATTACATCCTCCAGGTTTTTGTGCTGCATTACTCTCTGGAGGATAGCTGAAAATGGATATCTATTTCCATTACATTCGATACACAGAATTTTGCCCACCTTGCTATTTTTCATGCCGTTATTATTCACTAACCCCACAGCTAGGACAGGGGTCCCAGCATCGCAAACTGCATCAAGCTCCTTGAAACCAACCGGTTTAGCATGAAGAGAAAGGTGCTCTGGGCAAGCTGTGGTCTTGCTTTTGCCTTTAGACAACCCTGTTTCTCTTCATCTCTGTTCCCTTTGAGGTTGGATGTCTGGCATTCATCATGTTTCTCAGCCTCGCCGTGATCTCAGGTGGCCTCTACAAATTGGCTGCCTTTATTCAGGGGCAACAGTCCCCTCCCTGCATCAGCTGCTGCAACACAAGTCTGCCTAAAGTGAAAGATCCTAATGCCAAAATTAAATTGTTCTACCTCATTCGGCCCAGCAGGTCTATTGAGTCATTCCAGACGTCCTCCAGCGTGAGGCATCCAGAGTAACCTGGTTCCCAAGAGGGCATTTGATGGCCTTTCAAAGAAAACATCTCCTGGGCTTTACTGTCAAGTGCCTATGGCTCCCCAGGTAGAGGCACCTTCGCTCATCTCCAGATGGTTCACCTGAGACCAAGTCACCCTCAGACTTCCCATGGCACGCTCTCAAGATGGCCAGCTATAGTCAGCCCCACATTACATTTTCAGGCACACGGGAAAAGCAGCATCCGTTGTTTGGTTTTGGTGTCCCCCCCACCCCCCCCGCCCCGAGAAGTCTTGTCTAAACAAATGAGGATGGTCAACTGAAGAAACGAGCCTGTTTTGGGTGACCGCTGTCTCTTTCTAAGCTGCCCTAATGCCCAATTAATTCAAAGACAGAAATAAGACAAATAAAGTTTCTTGCAACACAAAACTGCAAAACATCTATTTCCCCCGACCAGATTAAAATAACTCAGAACTTCTTTTAACCATGCTTGCCACCACTCCTGTTGTAACATTAAAAATAAATTCATTGCTTCTTGTCACTAACTTTTCAAATGCCAAAGCCTTGCCTATAGTAACTACAGCAAGGGAAACAAAACAAAACACCGGGAGTTAACATCTTTTAAGTCACTGGTATCAAGTTTACAATCCAGTATTCAAAAGATCTCACCGATGAATTCTCTAGATGTCATAAGCATTATTCAGTCTGAAATTCTGCGGTATTTCATTGAATTGTTTATGTGAATATGGACAGTTTTCAGTCTCAGGAAATAAATATTCTGTTTTTCATAATTCTAGGGGGAGATAAGACAAGGCTGAATGAAACTTCTTACACTTTAGGTCTGTCAGGCTACATCTACAACATACTTAATCCAGACAATTCAAAAGAAATACACAACAGTCAGGCATATTATTTCAAATTAACCTTCAGGACTTTCTTTTGGTTTATGGAAATGGCACAGCAAATATTTTTAAATATTTCCTTCCTTATTTTATTAGATGTTTGATTTTAAATCACAGAATTTTCCACATGTGGAATTAATTGCCTTCTCTTGGCTGTTATATTAATTATTTTCCTGCGGGAAACACCTGATTTGGGTACCGTCACTGTGTTCATGTAGCTATATTACCAACAACATTACAGATGGGCTCGTACTCACTGTAAAACCAGTGCTACCACTGTGGTAACGTAAAATCCACTGGTTTAAACCTGAATGTGTGGCCTAAATGACCAGTTTTACTATCCTTTTCCAGGGAATCACTGTCTCTTTCATCTATAGTCCTCAAGGAGAAATTATGAACGATAGCTATCACCTTACAAGTATGCAATGAGATTATATTTATTAAACACAGAGCATTCCAAATGAGTTTTGTATGAATGGCAATGAACAAATGGAGAATGCTCTTCATTAACAATAAAGCTGACAAAAACCACAGGAATAATATCATTCAATTCAAAATAAACTCAAGCATATTGTTGTTGGACGATGTGAAGCGTCAAACAGCCTTTTGTTCCCTTTCCTTCTTTTTGTACAGCTAGGTTTAGGGACTGATCCACAAAACACTGGAACAGTCTGTATTTACAAGGCTGGCTTTTATCCTTCCTTGTAAGATAAAGGTACGGTAAGGACTATTATCCAAACTCAGAAAGATGACAGAGCTCAGATACATTCCTGAGAGCCTGAGGAGCTCAAACCTTCCACCCTCTGCCTCTACTGGCCACTATTTTGTTTACTTTTTTAATTCAGAAATTGTAAAATGAGGCTGTACTGAGTACTTGCGGTGGCTGGACCAATTTGTCCTTAGGTAAACTTGGCCAATTAAGTAGTTTAGTAGTTCAGCAAGTTTATTGTCTGCATCTATTTAAACCAATCTGAATATGAAAACAAGCTCAGACTTCTCCCCCTTTCTCTCTGTGATTACAAAGTCATGTATACCTTTCTCTCAGATAACTAAGAATTTTTCCTCCCCACCAACGTAGCTATTTTCTGGCAGGCCTCTGAAATGGAGGACAACTAATCAATATCTGTTAATTTGATAAATATAATCAAATCAATCAAGCATTAAAAAAAAAATGGACAAAATGTATCACTCTAAGTGCAGGGCCTGAAAAACTCATTTAGTCTGGGCACTCTGCCCACGACTGAACTGCTGAAGGAGGAATCAATTCCACGCACCTCAAGTAACGATCTTTTCTACAGAAAAAGGTCTTTATGTGACATCATAAAATGTGAAATAGTTGCAACTTTTTTCTGAATGATGCAATTAGAACCTCAGTGCTATTTTTTTTCAAATGCTCATAGTTCCGCATTACCAATATTTTCAGCTTAATTCTCATTCAAAAAACTAATAGAGATTTTGAGTGTTGTATATTATTAACACGACAGTCCTCCTGAGTTACAGATGTTTAAGCTGGAGTAAGGATGAAAAGGCTAAATGATTATTTAATGGGAAACACCTGCTAGATAACAGAACAGAGGTTCAAATTTCCTAATTATAGCTATTACCAGTGTCTTTAGGATAAAGAAGATGGGAAAAAAATAATCTCAGATGTGCTATCCACCCAGAGAGTTTTTTTATTATTGTTGTGCTTGATCTTTCAAGCTCTTAATAAACTACAGGTAATTACCCCATTTAATGGTACGTCAGACATGTTTACAAACATACACGCCAAAGCATTATGAAGTTCAGCAGAGGCAACCCTGCTACTGAAAGACTCAGATTCATGCTGAGTCGACTCCAGGGAGGTAATTGGTTTTTCAAGGACAGGAGATGGCATCTGCTCTAATCAAGAGACATCTGCATCTCCAGGGAAGAGGAAAAGGCAGCTTAAGGAAACACAACCGGCAAGACTGTCTCCTGAATAAGAAAAGCGAGTTTGGAAGAAAAAACATTAAGTCTGCTTCCACCTACAGGAGGACTTCTAAAAGGAGATTAGCGATGACAGGGATTGTCTCCGGTGTGTGCAACGCTGGCGTAAGGCACGCAAAAGATAGAGCGTCTCAGAAGACACATGTCAGCAAGTTACAAGCAACAGCACAGCCTCTCCAGTCTAATCTTTGTGTAAGCTGATTAAATGAGGTTGTTCTTTCATCTCTCCATATGTCTTCTAGAAAAATCTGTAGTAATGTTGACTGTCTTGGAAGCAGTAAATAAACATCTTCATTTGCATTACAATATAGCTTGAGTTACGAGCAATTACAATGTAAATTGATGGCAGAATTTATCATACTGAAAGGCACGCTGAAGCTATAAACCAGGACACCCAGTGCCATAGCAAGTCCCCGGGTCTCCAGCAAGATCGAAGGTAGCAGCATGTGGTCTGTTCGAAGCTTCGCGATTAGGTGGTTATGAAGTGATGCAAATCTGAGTTTATATGACAAATTAAGACAAAAAAGATCTGATACCCTTTCTAGAGGCTGCCAGAAGTTAGCCATTGCAATTATTTAGGTGGCTTCAAAAGACAATATATCAGTTGTGGCAACTGATGTTACCACAAGGAAAATGTCTTAAACATATAGTGGACTTTATAACCAAAGAAACACATTCTTTAAAGAATGTATGAATATTCATTTTACAGTACTGACTATAAATTAAGTTATCCAGGATAGTGATATTTCAGCAGGGGGGAAAAAAAAAAAAAAAAGGAAAGTACCCCAGAAAAAACTGCGAGAAACAGATAACAATAAGATGCTCACATCTAATTCACTCAGGTCTCAAGAACAATATCTTCTGAAAATACACCTTGAAGGAAAATATCATGTGCTTCACTGTTTGAATTTCAGCATTAGAAAAATACCAATTCCTTGCTAAAAACTGAAATGAAAATCAGGAAAAACATGAAGACGACCTGTTGCTAGCCAAAATTATTCATGAGTAACAAAGAAAGCAGCATTCTGTGGGAAAACTGGATTGTAGGCTATAAAGATACAACCTGGAACAGGAACAAAGCTTAGATACAAAATTCTTTGAGGCAGAACTGAACAAGAAGTCTTTTTGTTCTCTTTTTTTGCTGTCTAGTGTACTGACGTGCTTCTAAATGTTAAAAAATTCAAAGAACAACATATGAGCAATCGTCTATTCATATGCATTACTGAATTTGTAGAGGTCCTGTAATTATCTTCAGCTGATCTGAAGGATGCTCGTGTTTCCAGATGAAATCACATTCTTAAGGATACAGCTGAATACTCTAACTATTGAAACTACTGAATGACATCCAGCGTTAAGGAAGCATCAGCAAAACGGTATGCTGATCAGTGTCACCTCCTTCCTTAGTTTACACAAGATTTTGTCCTTACCCAAGGGGATCAATAGACACAAAAGAAAAGCAGCAGATGGGAAAACCTCCACTGGCCCTGTTAGAGAAACTGACTGGTTTGGTCAGTCCCAAGGCAATAGAAGGGAAACTAACACAAACATAAATTAAATCTAAATAGAAAGTCTTCTCTGTCAGAGGTATGCTATAAATTTAGTCAAAGCAGCCTTGGGGAAATCAACTTTTTGTCAGTCAGTGCTGGACAGTTTGGGAACTCCATTTGATCATCACACGGTTAGAGAAGCTAAAATCATCATCTGCCCCTAAACTGCCAGGGAAGCGGAGTTAATCATCCGCTTACTGCTACCAAGGGGCCAGGCCTTCACTAGCACTTACTCAAGCAGTGCATTTTAAAAAAAATAAGACGTTAGCTCCATGGAAGGCACTGCAGAAAGAACCGCTTCAGGACTTGACTTTGCAGATCTTTGCATAGGAGGAAAAAAAAATAATAAAGTCTAATAAAATAGGAAGAGAAGCTCTTGAAGAAACAGCATGCTGGTTTTGATTTACAGATCCTTACTTTGGAGACTCATTATACAAGTAGCTTTTCTTTGTTATCTTCAAAGGAGGACAAATTGTGTTTTCTCACATAAGCCTTCCATAGCAATAACATACTGAAAAAGTCAGTTTCCAAGAGAGTCCTTCTTGTTTCTTTTATATTTTTACAGTTCTAGTTGCCCACTTAGGACTTAAAAATGAAACGTAACAAGTCCTGCCTAAGTTGGATGGATATATTTTGTATGGAATAAGTACCACGAGCAAAGAAAATGAGGAACTAGCAAAAAGATAAGGTGCTCATATCTCATCAAAGGCCATACCTTTTCTACAGCAGAAAAACAGTAGGTATTTTTGCAAGGTTTCTCTTATCCATGTGTGGATACATGGAAGAAAGGCAGGAAAAGAAAAGTTAGGCAGGAAAAGTTATGCATAGATGATATTTTACCGATACAGTTTTTATTACTACAATAATACGACAGCTATGCCAGGCAGAGAATAGACAAAATGGAGAAGACTTGGCAGTGATTACCAAAACAATCATAACAATCATACTCCACATATTTCAAATAGACTGTTTAGATACCGCCAGTATTTTTATTCTCCGTACCTGTCTGGCACAACAACATACGACAAGCCAGTGCTCAGATGTCCAGGAACCACAGATTTTCATACTGTGAAGGCAAAAATTGTCTTAGAGACATTTGGGGAATGGTGTTTGTGTTATGCTACGTTACCTACATTTTGAAGCGAGGTTTATTTTCGGAGTACGAGCGCTGACAAAAACTTAATCATTGGCAGGTACCTTAACTCCATACCAGTCTTAAAAAGGTTTAGCAAGTAGCTTTAGTCTTATAAATCGTTCACTGTATTTGTTTTTGTAGTTTCTTCTTTTAAAAAAACAGATGGTTTCCAAGTCGGCTAAACAATTTCCAGCCAACTGCTGCCAGAATTCCTGCTGGATCAACTCCTTGCCAATCTCGATCCCCCAGAGCAGCCATGCCTGCACAGTGGGTCTGAGTGTGTCAGGAGACGCCTTCCAAGGGGAATCCGCTCCCCCACCACCATCCCGAAAACTGCACATAATCCCAGCAGAGCTGACCATCCGGATCCTTTTGAGTGCTACCTGTTGTCCCCCCCTTTTTTTTTTTTTCAATTCTTTTCTTTCTTTCCTAAAAGATCTAAAAATCTCTTGTAAAATTTTCAAGGTTTCAGAACTTAACTGGTAAAAATGCAAATTTAACCTTTCTTCCTTCGCATTCGTTGCCATCGCCTCTTTCAAGATTTAAACTGTGCTGCTGTTACGGATCAAACCGTATTACAAACGTGCTTTGTTTCCTTTCTGAGAAAGTATAAATGCGGTTCCTTTACAGTTCTCCACCCAGGCTCTCACAATAAGTGTATTTCACATCTACTTTGAAATAGTCAAAGCTACTGAAGTCAAAATCTTTTTCCCAGCCTCTTTATGTTTGAGAAACATTTGATAAGAGTCATGCTTGTGAAAGGCCCAAGCAATAACACTGATTTTTGACCTCAACCTGCAGTGTGGTAAGAAAGAAATTCCAGGACCTTATGACAATTCTCTATTCTCCCTCCCTCTTATGCAAAAGAAGGACAGAGGAAAATTTTAGAGTGCGTTTGGGAAGATAAGTCTCAGCTACATTAATTCAAAGTTTGTCCAATTTTAATTACAATATTTGAAATGAGATAACACAGTACCATAGAGAGAAACTCCAGCAATGTGCCAAATGTTTTTATAATTCACCACAATATCCTTACATCCCGCTGTTCCGCTTACAGTAATTTTCTGTTTGCCAGCCAGTAATACCACCCTAATCACCTACTATATTTGAATTTTTCCCATAAGAATTATATATTTGATATTATTAGCACTCCTGTAAAGAACTGTAATAATAGTTCCATTTCTTTAATTTAATTTTCTAGCTCGGAAAAGGTATTTGAATGTGTAAAATTTTGCAGTAACTTCAGAGAATTGGAAGTTTAGAATTAAAGCCTCCACCATGTCAAAAACGTAAAGCCTTGAATGAGAATTATTTGCTCAGTCAATGGTGGGCCCCCATTTCTGTGGGTCCTGCTTAGCAGAGCACAAGCTGACTTCTTGTAAATCTCTTTGAGTGAGGGAGCTATTAGGAGCCTCCGTCAGCCCGACATATGCTCAGGATCACATACACAACCATGAGGCAAAGGGCAAGAGACATGTGAAAATACAGCAGGGGAAAAACCTGTTCTCTTTTGGGTTCCAAACAGCTCAGAGGAGAAGGAGGGAAGAGGAGGAGGATCCTCGGAGTGGAGGATCAGTGTAGCGGAGGTGAGGAACACCCTGATGGCTCGTCACAGAAGGTCAGCAGTTGGGGCTCCACAACGAGCCATCTCATCTACCCGCCTTGAGACCGTTTTTGTCAGAATATGCAACCACCTCTTGAAGCTGCGATCTCAACTATTCCAACACAGAGAAATGCCGATACGTTTTTCCACAGAAATTACTTTGACCTTTATGTTTTGTTAACGGTTCTCGTAGATTAGTTTGAGCACTTTACAGCAGGATTTGTACTCCAATAAGTTCTATAATATTTTCTTACCCGGAAAATGTATTCGGTCTATGTAACTATGTAACTCTACCAATTCCCACCATCACTTGAAGATTCAGCAGTTTTCTACGCGTTTCTTCACTTGTAAAGCTGGGACTGTTTGTGCAGATGAAGACTCCCTCCCCACTCTCAATTGCGCTTCACTACTTGAGGAGATACTCCTGACAAAATTTTGTTCTAGTTTCCAAGATACTACAATTTTCTAGAATCATTTATCATTTCAAGCCTGAGAAACGCCTTTCAAATTTATAAAGCCTTGAGGAACGCTGGATCCTGTCTTTTCACTAATGCTACCACAATGAGGCAGGCTCTTCCGAGTTCTGTTTAATTTGCAAAAGTTACACACCTAAGCATTTCACTGATCATGACAGAATTTTAAGTTTTTAAACATTGTATTGTTAAATGACTGTACGTACAAATAAAGGAAAAGAACAGAGATTTGTACAGTTCTTGTGGAAAAGTCATACGTTTGACAAATTTAATGAGATATAAATCTGAAAAATAAATATAAACCTACGATATTTTTGTGTTTCTAATGGTGTGGCTCTAGTATTACCCAGTTCACATGACAGTATTTTCAAGTACCGCAGCCCAAACCCATGTTTTATTGCTTTACCACTTACACTTCAGGCTGCTGAATTCGCTCCCACCAAGCAGCTCTTTGGTCTGCTTTATCAGTTTGAATCACTGCTTGCAAGTATCTTGTGATACTTGATGCACTGCACATTGTTTCTGAAATACGACAGATCTGTTGTGTTACCTGCAAGATTTTCCCTTTTTCTTAGTACTGCAGTTTGCTTCAGATTTCTAAAATTACTGTCTCAACGCGGGAAACAGTAACTACTGATCTTAATTCCTAAACTTGCAGCGTTTCTCTAAGCCTTGTAAAAATCAATGTAAAGACTCAATTTAAAAGGATGTTGTATTAATTCCTAACACCCACTAAGATCATTACACTACTGATAAATAAAGTAACGAAAAGCTTAGGTTGTATTTCTTCTATTTTTTTTCTTTATTAATTATTCTTATTTATCACACAGATTTTTACGTAGTCTAAAGTACAGCTGGGAGAGACACCTCCTATTTATTTCTAGTTCCCTTTTTCTTATGTGGCAGTAGAAGACCCGCTTAACTACAGGCCCTGGATTCGCTCCCCAGTTATCAAAGGCCATTAGTTCAGTTGCCTCATTTTATTGAAAAGGCTCCATTCACTTTCTATGTGCTGCACACCCCAGCTGGCCCCAGTTCTTTAAAATAAAGGTTGTTTGCCTGAAATATATTTCTCCATTTATTACTACTCAAGGTGCGCGAGAACAGTTTAAATACTGACTTTCAATAACAGGAACCACTAGCCACATTAAAGTACGCTTGACAAGTAGTTCAAAGAGTCATTTTACTTGAAAAGGAATATTGGAAATGTGTTTCTGCAGAACTACAGCAAGTGCACGTTTTCAAATTATTAGTATCAACACCGCCTGAAATTCATTAGGACACACACCAAATGAGATAGCATGTTCAGCTTGACCAAAGACCTTATTGCATCTGCTCATATATTTTAAATACTTGAGCAACCTAATGTTCCACAAATATAGCTCTCTACTAGGTCTCTTTCACGAAAAAATGTAAACATATTTCTCATTAAACTAATGAAGGCAGTACGTTAGCCTATTTGAAGGATTGCCAAAATGCCAATACCAGCACTGAAACAAAATCATTTGTCAATGGCGCGACACAAGGGCACGGCTGTTATTAGTAACGATGAATTGACGGAGAGTCCTTTAGCTATATCCACAGTCCCAGTAAAGACCGATTACAGAAACACCATATGGCCCTCTCCTTCCAGTCCTATCAGGGGTTGTATAGTTTGATTAATATTTTGGTTTTTATAAATAGAACTTTTTGGGCAAAATCAACCGAGCCTGAGAATCAAAGCCTACCTACTTCTACCTAAAATTTGAGATTGTTAATAAATAAAATTTGAGTGGTTACATACAGAAACTTGGAATAAACATGGGACTCACTACTAACAGTAAATAAAAATGGGTACCATTCACACTTGGAAAATTAAACGCAAAATTCAATTTTATTTCCTAGTAGCACTTGATAACACAGCCCTAATCATTTTTTTGTACGCTGGATGAAGTTTCAACTCTGACAAATTCTGAAGTTTTCTATTCACCACCCACACAATAAATAATCCCTACGGCAGAAGATTACCGAAAGGAATGCAGAAATACATTTTTATTTTTCCCTTTTCTATGACAGCAGATAAAATTCTGAAAGAGGAAGAGTTACCTAAATAGGATTTTTCAACTCCAGTAATTACGTACTCAAGCACATAACTTGGGCCCCCAATAAAGAATACAAACTACATTTACAAGGAAGATGGAAAAATCAGAACTAAAATGTGTGTCTGTGGTGCATATGTTTATTACCTAATATATGTATCTTGCAGTAAGTCAAAATATTGAGATATCACTTCAAAAGTTTACTGCAAAAAACCAGTCTGGACTGAATGATACCAAGTATATTTCCCCTTCAATATACTTTGCCCAGACGTAAAAGAAATCACATAAAAGAAACTGGATATAGTTTAAAAGGAACCTATTTTGAGAACTAAGTTAATAACAAATTGCCATGTCACAGTAAAATTTCTGTTACTGAAATAACATGGCATAGCAGTATGTAAGATTCTACCTTTGTACAAATACTTAGTAGCATGAAGAGAAACAACGTCATTATCTTAAATCATTTAAATGCCAATTAAATTCTAACTTTAAAACTGCCCTTCCTTAAGTGTTGAAAATACACCAGAGACACGTAGACACGCTGGCCGGAGGGGAAATTCAAGTTCCTAATGGAAATACACTGATTAATACGTATCTTCACAAACCCGCTCACCTGCTCTATACTAACACAGTCAGTATAAACATCTCTTGTTTCGTAGAGAGCTGTCAATACCAACCTAGTTTAATAACGTTCTCCCATATAGCGAGTTATTACAGGTGACTTACAGTGACGGTCTTTGTTGGGATTGTCTGCCATTATAAACTGGCTTTATACGGTTGATTAGAACTGCCTGAATCCCTCACTTCATCACATTTTTCTATATTGTTCCCTGTCTCAGGTTAAATATTTTCAAAGAATTTCAGCAATTCTTTTCCTCAGTGAGAAAAATTTATCTTTCCTCATTTTTAGAGGAGTCAGTATAAAAGTGAGGTTTTGTTTTGTTTTTAAATTGTTTCAAAAACAAGGGACATTGATATCACCTTGTTTGACGGGATTTTCTGCAACTTACATTTGTAAGAACTTGCAGAAATACAAACAACTATGTCACAGAGAAAATGACAAAGGTGGGAACAAACTAGAAAAAATAAATACTTGTCAGCCACATTTACAAGTCCCACCGTCTTCCTGAAAATTTGCATTAACACCTTGTCAGAAATGTAACATTGAAAGATCGTTAAAAAATCCCGTCTTCCCTGCAGAAAATACTTTCTCTTCCCTGCAGAAAATACTTTGTCTCCTTGCATTATTTATAGATATCAAATGCAGTTATTAGAGAATAGCAAGTCAAAGAGTGGGAATTTAATTTACTTATAAATTTTATTACTATTATTTTTCGACTTTTTCCCCCTCAGGTTATTGATTTATGATTCAGTGTAACCCCATAAAAATTTCTACAATTACACGTTGAGGAACTATCCCTGTACAAAACTGTGGATACGGAATCTGCTTAAAATATGTAACCCAAACAACACGATTGAATTAAATAGTATGAGATACATTGATACAGCCAGCAGTTTTGTGAGCTATGCTTGGGCCAAGGAATTCCCAGGAATCAGGAATTTCCAATTAGTTGGTGGGATTTCAGTTCACAGATAGAAACCTGTCGATGGCCCTGAAGATGCTGATGCAAACCCTGATTGCACGAGGGGTACCAGTGAAGTCAGTGACTGGTTTTGCATGAGCACGGGAGCAGGATTTAACCTCTTCAGTTACATTTTTGAAGTGGGAGGGGAGAAGCCCCCAAACAATTCCTCTGTGGATCAGTACACCAAAGACTGCTTCCCTGGGGGCGTTTGGGCCATTTGAGTAGTGACAGAGGTAGGCTGTAGCACTCCAGTGTTTGAGTACAGAAGCAAGTACCATAAGGGAGACCCTGCATTGCACGTTGTTTTGCAGAGTGACGGGTAAGAGCTACAGAGCCGCACAACCATGTCCAGAAAACGGGTCATTACAAAACAAGCAAACAAACCCCACAAACAGAAAAACCCCACAGCAACAAGCCCTGCGTGTTCATGCCATCAACAGAAGGGAGCATTCAGAGGTTTATCGTTTCAGAGGAGATACATCGCTGAACTGCTGTGAATCTCTTGCGTCTCCAATATCCAGCATAGTAAGTTTAAAAGCCAATTTCACCACCACGACACTTAATCTACTTTTTTTCACATACAGTATTTTGAAGAAAAAATAGTGTTGCTTCTTAAGGAGAAATAATTTTGATAGAAACCCTGTACTGGAACATTTGTGAATATCTTCTCTTGGACACAGGGTCTGAAAGCAAAAGTGGGGACAGTGAAGAGTCCAGCAGATATGCAACCTATAGGCCAGAGTTTACTCATAGAATCATTTAGGTTGGAAAAGACCCTTGGGAGTCCAAGGGTCCAACCATCAACTCCACTCTACAAAGTTCTCCCTTACACAATATCCCTTAACACCACATCTCAACGAGTCTTAAACACACTCAGGGATGGTGACTCCACCACCTCCCTGGGCAGCCCATTCCAGTGTCTGACCACTCTTTCCAGGAAGAATTTTTTCCTAATGTCCAGCCTAAACCCACCCTGCTGCAGCTTGAACCCATTCCCTCTTGTTCTATCGCTCATTACCTGTGAGAAGAGACCAGCACCAACCTCTCTACAGTGTCCTTTCAAGTAGTTGCAGAGAGTGATGAGGTCTCCCCTCAAACTAAACAGTCCCAGCTCCTTCAGTCGCTCCTCACAAGATTTATTCTCCAGGCCCTTCACCAGCTTCGTTGCCCTCCTCTGCGCTCGCTCCGGCACCTCGATATCTCTCTCGTATTGAGGTGCCCAGAACTGGACGCAATACCCAAGGTGTGGCCTCACCAGTGCCGAGTACAGGGGGACAATCACCTTCCTCCTCCTGCTGGTCACGCTATTTCTAATACAAGCCAGGATGGCATTGGCTTTCTTGGCCACCTGAAAAGTTTACTGAAAATCAGAGATGGCTTCACATAGGGGTTTTGGGAAATACTATCTGATACTCATTTGCCTCCCCCATAGTACGTTTAAAGTGACCATTTGTCTTTCCTTATGTTGACTTCCTCTCCCCAACCCTCTTTTTTCTTTTTTTTCTCCCCTAAGTGGGAAATCTGTATTTCATTTGTCAAGTCCATAAGGCTCTCTAGTCACAGGGACCAGATAAATAGAGGGATGAGAAGAGGATATCAATAATTACTTCCACACCAGCAAAAATTTGCAGCTCCTGAAAAAAAAAGAAAAAAAAAAGAAACAGAGCCTCACCCTTAAATTAACAGAAGTTTCATAAGCCACGTACTAGGCATTTATTCATGCATATCAGAAGTCTTTGGTACTCACGACAATTCAACTTTCCCATCTGATAACCATTTTGCCTGAGGGAGAAGTTATTAGATGCAATACACACACACATATATATATTTAGATTATTTATGTTATAAAGAATGGTAGAGCCTATTCAGACCCATGCCCTTCACCATCCAAATGTCTCTACAAATGGCAACTAGATGGAACAAATGAGAGCGTACAGCATATATTGTTAGCATTTGATGGATGTACACTGGGCTTAAGTGAAATGGATTTGTGGTCTCAGGAAATTTCCAGCTGGCAAGTATCCAAGCTGTAAAAAGCCAGGACCACAACAAGCACTAAGCAGCATTCTCAGCGAGAGGGGAAAGGCTAAAGAGCCTGCAGTCCCTCCAGGCTACGGCAGATATGTGCTTGCTGCCAGCACAGTCAAGACAGCGTGCTCATTACTGCTCAATACACAGTTTAATTATTTAAATAGAACCATGAGCTTTTATTCCTTTGGTGCCAAACTTTACTTGCACTTTTGTTTTCAGTGTTGCACGCAGTTCCCATAAAGCCCGTTGGATTTTCAGGATACTCCGCCAAAGCAGCCCTGCCAAGAGCTGGTTTCTAAACCATGTCTGAAAGAGTCCGAAACCTCCCCAGGAGCTCAGTGTTCAGGTACAGTGAACTCCTAAGAAAGGGAAGTGGTGATAAGAGAGAAGATCTAACCCCGGGTTCAAAATCAGAGCTGGAACAGTTTAATACACAATATTAAGAAATTGCTACAACCCCCAGTTCCAGGAGCAGGAAGCTGATTCCACTACATGCAGAATGATAAAAAAGGCAAAAAAAAAGGCCTGACTGCTGTGCATGAGGTGACCTTACACACCTGTAGCTGTTGTAGCTATTGTACAAGGAACTTCAGAAATACAGAAGAGAGAGAGATATTTTGGCAAGTAAAACATAAAGGTTTGCAGTTTGATACAGAACAGGTACTAATATTAACTGAATTACAGGTGTAAAACCAGCACTGCCGCTACCTATCAGAACTAGCAGCTAAGGTGCATTTATTCTTATACTTGATACCTATTTTAAACATTAAAAAAAAAAAAAAATTACTCTTAATAGTCCTAGTCCTTTCCATGACCAAAAGGCCATTTGGTCCCCAGGATTGTTTTCTAGTGGTAATAATATTTTTGTTGTTTAATTAACATTTTGTTAGTAAAGCACACAAATAATTCTAATTTGCACACACAACTCTCTTGAACAACACATAATCTTGGAGATAGACGGACAGAATAAGATAGATAGATAAAGACGCAACTGATACATTAGTTTGTCACTAAATAGACTTCGCCAGGCTTGTTCTCGACAATCCTCCTGTGGTGCTAGAAAACAGGAGTTTCTACCAGTCTAGTGATACGGTATCCACAGTGTAACAACAAAGTGAAAGAAAAAAAAAAAAGTATTAAAAAGGCCAACATACTCCCGTATCAGGCTGATTACAATGTAGCACATCAGCTGGATTGTAGTTTCTTCTACCAAATATTCCGTCATCCACATGGAAAACATATCAGTCTGAAAGTATACTCTTTATGGGGGTAGGAATTAAACTACCCAATTACTTTAAAGAAAAAAGTAATAAAATGACCTGAAAAAATACCTGGGAATTGGAGCAAAACATAGACATCTTTAATTCTTGATTTGAATAGAGCTATGACAACTAACACCAGGAAAAGCAGAAAAAGCCCATTGCTAAATCGGGCAGACAATGGTAGATACATTTTGAGCTTTGTAAAGTTAATGTCCAAAAAAAAAAAAAAACCCCAAAGAGAAAATGAAAAAACCCAACAATTTTCTGAGAAAGAAAAATAATATAATGGATAATAATAATAATATAAGCCATAATGTTCAAGCATAAAACATTCTTTTAGCAGAGGATTTGTAAGCATGCTTCTTAAGGCTCAAAAACCCAGATTAAGTTTAAGTTTTGGTTTTGTTTTGTGTGGTTTTGTTTTTTTGTTTTTTTTTTTAAATGCAGCAGAAAAAAAAGAAAAAAACCAAGTCAAAGAAAAAGTAATGCTTGATCTTTGGTCACTCTGTTCCAAATGGAAAGCATAATTAATCAGTAGACTGCTTATTTGAACAATTTATACAGAAAAAAAGCAAACAAGCCATCAGAAGTTTTAACAGGATGGTATTTTCCTCTCTTACATTTCTTTACCACTGGTTTTAGATCTGAATGATCCTACCCAAAAGTAATTCTTATCTTTTGCAGCACAGGAGATCATGGCTCCTTCGCAGATGAATCTGTAACTTGTAAAGTGATGGACCGCTACAAATACAACAAAAAATAGATACGTTGCTATAGATGAGGGGCAAGCGATCAATGCAGGAAGGATGGGAGTGGAAGTTCCATTACAAAAGCTGATACGGAGCTCAGACGGATTTAATAAGGCAGCAATGAGGGGCTAGTGTCCTTCCCAAACAATTCATGCAGCTCCTAAAAGCACCTCGTCATTTGGGCACAAGTTCCTAACACTCAACTCTCTGTTTCAAAACAAGATGCTTTTCTAGGAAGGCCAGGGACAGCGACGCTGTCAAAGAAAATCTAAGAAGAGGTGACCTGGTATCGTAGTTAAAAGCTGCAAAGGGGCATGTCTGAAACCTGAAGCGCATTAAAGAAGGGGCAGAGGGGGAAGGTTTTATAAAGTGACATGCAATGGCACAATTTGGGCAACGAAAGGGTGATAACTGGCAAAGTATCAAATTTTAAAAGTATTCTTCAACCCTGACCTCTTTGAAGAAACCTGGAGGTATTTTCTAGCCTGCACATTGTAGAGCACCTTATTTTCTCACCCCAAAGCACAAGACCCGGCATTTGTTTTAAACTGTGACGACAACTATCATTGAAACAGAGGCTCAAGAATAGATACATCAGCTTTTTCCACCTTGGAAAGTTGACAGACTGCTATTTCAAATGGGTTCAATTTGTCTGTCAGATCATGATATATATATTTTAACATTATTTATGAAATTGTAACCTGATATTTTATCACCTCTACCAGCTGGTGAGTCTGTCACAGATTCATCCTCTACATTGGACTGTTGGAAGAGAAAAATGCCAGGAGTTATAAAATTAATTGTGACCTCAGCAGGCCAATTGCTGCTGCTGTATTAAAAGAGAAGAGGGTGTTGGAGTGGCAAACAGAGAAAAACAGAAAATTAAAATCTGTAAGATACAAACTCTAATAAAAAAAACTCAAAAAACAAAACCACTTTCAATGTAGATTTTCGAAAGAGATTAGTATTAAAATTTCCATAGAGATAATGCTATCTGTTGACATAAATCAAAGTATAACATTCCCCTATGTTCCTGAAATGCATCTGTATCTGGATACCTCACACAGCATCCTGCAAGCGGTTTCAATGCTACTTCTCAGGACACCATATCTATATACTAGACTTCCCCCCCGCCCCCTTTTTTTTTTTTAATTCTTTAAAACCCTCCAAGTTCTTTAAAGTTTATTATATGTTAATATCTCAGTTTAAGAAGTGTGGAAATTCATTTCCTGTGCTTCATCCCCATGTGATAAAGTACCCATGTACCTTTTTTAAAAAGCATTAACTCTCCAGCTGCAGGTGACTAAGTCTGAAGAATTTTGCTTCAGGTGATTCCGTGAATCTCAGGACTTCAGGCGCACAAGCCCCAGCTTCCAATAAATTAATATTTAGGGTACATTTCAAATTTTGCTGTACTAAACCACTTATAGGTAGTCCTGAACATTACCCACGGTATTTGCTTATAGTCAGAAATTAGCTCGAAGTAATAATAATCTATCATAAGGCATGTTGCTAGATGAGAGCTCCTTTATGATACCACTAAGAAAGCTTTATGGGCAAAAGATTCTCCCGTATGTCACGACTGGGAAGTTTTTATATTTGCTTCCTTCTATCATATCGCATCCCCCTAGAGCTGATTTTTTGACTAGATTAGTAGTGATGTCATCCTTTGTGGAAAAAGTGGTGTATCAAAGACTTTATATAGATGCTCAAGGCCTGAAGACAGTTTCTAAATATCTCTTTTCATAAGAGATTAACTGCATTGGAGTTCTTTGGGCTTGGTTGGTTTGGGTTTTTTTGTTGGTTTTTTTGTTTGTTTGTTTTTAAAAAAGAGATTTATTACATAAAGCAACGTTACAGCTAAATAAAGAAAAAAAAAAAAACACTTGCAAGAAGTAGGTTTGAAATCCTGTTTTGTAATTGCAGACTAAAGGAAACAAAAAAGGTAACTAGATTTGAGAATACCTGTGGACCTCGCTCCTGTCTGATAACAGATCCTGTACACTACCTGAGGCACGACTCCTCTGAAGGTGGCGTAAGAGGTGATGCAATACATAAATGAAAGGACATCATTCTGCAGTTTCACGCATAGCCGTTGGAATCACACTTCCTCATATTCAACTATCTAGGGGTTTTTTCTCTTTTCTTTTTTTTAAAGATAGTTATCTTTAGTTTAGCTAGCTTTAAGATTCCTACCTGTAATCACAAGAAAAGCACTCCTGTCCATTCCAGCAGAACAGGGCGGCTTCAAAGCTCCACAGCTGGCCCTGAATTTCCAGTGGCATTTCTCAAGCTCCTTTCTTTGCTGTGTATGACAATCAGTGGCACAGATGTCAATGGGTGCAATTACTGGCAATTTCTGTCTCTGTTCCAGGACGTATGTCTAAGCAGCAAGTTGCCAACATCACAGTGCAGCTGAGGATCCTCTGTTGCCACTTACGCTACCGGGCAATCAGCACGCAGTTGTAAGAGGGGGAAGCATGGATGGCATGTGACAAGAACAAGGGAAGAGGTAGGACTGTCGATGGAATACCATATTGCTGGCAGCCTCCTGAGTCATCTCTTGCACTCTAAAGTCGGGTTTTTTCTTCCCAGGGAGGACAGACATCGTCTTGGATAAAGTGATTCATCCCTAGTCACCAACAAGATCTATGTGGAAAGGAGGTAACTGGATTCAACCACATGAAGAAGAGCATCCCGCAAGGTCTAGTTGTAAGTGCACATGAAAATTGTCAATTAAGGCTGGGGAGTCTCTTTACAGAAAGGCAGCAGGATGCAAAAGCGCTGACAGGGACAGTCTCGTCACTTTTTCTGGTCTCTTTGCTGTGTAGCTGCAGAATGTTCCCGTTAAGGCGAGGCAACCTTGCCAAAGTGATATATTTATTACAAAAGAGTTCAACCATTGGAAGAATGCATAGATGAGGCACCACGGTTAGTGGCAGCAAAGAAACAATGATTTCTATTTATCTACTAGTTTTTAAAACATAATGGAAACATGCCAAATTCAATGAGATTTTTCTGCCAAGTACTGGACGCAAACCTGCAATCCTGATTCAAGGCTGGGATGGATTTAGGGCAGACAGGAATAGCACTGAAATTCATTTCACTGGATCTCATTTGAACTGAAAGTGAAGTTAGAGCTAAGAGCACGTGGGGCACAGTGACCCCAATATCCATTCACCAGGGCAAAACCGCTGTGAGATGTGGGATGCAGCTTTTTGAAATACCTGATGATAAATCCACCCCTGGGCACATTAAAAGCAGTGAGAGTTTTTACCAATTGCTTCTACGGGAACTGCTAGGTTAATACAGATCATCTTGAATAATTCTTTCCCTGCTGGATTAAAGGAACATTTATCTCAAGAACTGAAATCAGTTTGAAGAAAAGACTTTCAAAGGAGCACGTACCTGGAATTCAGAAAGCAATTCTCTACTTCTATGTACAAGAATTTAAAAGAAAATGTAAAAATTTTTATGAAGAAGCTTTCTTTGGTTTGCGCCTTCATTTTGTCTCTCTCCAGTGAATGAATCCTCACACTACTTTTTTTTTGTCAGATGGTTTTGAAGATTTTGATTATGACATACTGTGATTTGACAAATATAAGAGCTTTATTCCATACTGGAAATGAAACAAACTGACAATTTATTTACACTCTTAAGAGCTTCATTTAAAAAAAATTGTATTAAATCATTTTACCTATCCTTAGTTTCTAACCTGAGACAAAACCAGAACTGTTGGAACACAATAAGAAAACTTCTTCTCATATTAAGCAAACATACCGAATAAGTTAATATTTTAAAAACTGAGCAAACCCTCACGTGGGCTTATTACTGCTTTTGCTGAAGTGTTTGATCAGCCATAGAATTCCAAGGCTCATTAGAAAAAGTTTTAATAACTTTTTATTTAGAATAAGTAATTGACATTTCGATGATTTTTTCCATTTTCACTCCCTATTCCTAGCCAAGAGAGACAAAAATTATTTTCCAGACATAAGGTAATGACAAGGTGGGAAAAAGCGAGACTAAAATTTCAAATTAGTCTCCAAAACGAGTCCTCTTTTAGCGTTCGTATTTTGTTCCTGTATAAGTAATTAAGGTTTCAGCTGCACTCAAGTTTTCCCCCCCCCAGGTATGCCATTATAAATTCTGTACCTAATTAATAAGTGCTTTAAAAAGCTGAATTAATTAATATCAGAACTTTGCACTGAAGAACCAGTGAAAGGATATGTGTACCAACACACCGCATAAATCAGCTCTAGATGTTCTCAGGTGTAGGATTCATAGCTGTGGATGTGGAAAAAAGCAGTAAACTTTGCAAAACTTTGTTTTTAACTTAAGTGTGAACCTCAGTGATTGACTGCAGGTGTGTCACACATGCTGATTTACTGGGCCGGTCCCATAACAGTATGTCACAACAAAACTAAAGAATTGTTGCCGTGATTAATTGAGCATGCTGCAGGTGACAGGTAGATCTGTTGCTATACAACCAGACACAGTATGGCCTCAAACATCTCACCAGCCTACATATATCTGCTTCAAGACAGCTTAAAAAAAAAAAAAAAAAAAAAAAAAAAAAAGAGAGAGAGAGAATATCAGAATATTCAGCAGAAAATGTCGGTGACTCATTTACATGGACGCAGAAAGGGAATAGTGAGAGCTTTGAGGCGGGGACAGCCATAACAAGTATGGATAGATGAAAGCAAAAGGGGAGGGGTGGAAGAGAGCACTAGACTATAAAACACCTCATGTACATTGGAAGAGAGGAAAAAAATAAATATCTTCATTTGGTGTTTGGCTGTCAGTGAAATCATAAAAACTCAGAGAGCTATATAATCAGTAATAAGATGGTCCATCTTTTTTTTTATGGCTTTGCTGACAGGTATAGCAGATTCAAATCTTTCCTTACAACAAACTGGCAAGAGTTTTACAGCCATGCTCTCCTTTCTTCCCTTTCTCCAGTTAGTGCTGCCACCATCATTAAACGGCATTTTTTTTGTTTTTCTTGGATGTGAAAATAACATAAAATAAACATAAAAAACTCATACCTACATGCCTATCCCTCCCCAGTCATTTAGAAATCTGTCAAAAATTACGAAGTAACACACATGTCCGGATGCCAAAGTCTTCCACACATTTGTAGAAGGCTGAAGTTGTTTTTTCACACCCCCCACCCCCTTTCAAGAACAGAGCAATCAATCATATTCTGGACTAAGTTAATCAAGTATCTGACTTCAATCCGTCCTTGAGGATTTTATGCTTTATTATGATGCTAATAAGAGAATTATTCTTCCCTTCCAAGGAGGACTGGACCATGTGGTGTGCAGTTGATGACAAGAACCATCATACTTGTATGTCACCTCAGGACGTGGTTTTTAATCAGTGTCTACATTAAGCAGGACGAGGCAAATGAGTGCTTTTAGAAATGATGACTGAAGGAAATCCAATATTGTATAACAAGAAGAGGTGGTGTTTACTAGTAAACCTTCTTGCCCACTGCTAAATGCACATTCACTAAAACACGTAGCTAGAAAACCTCTAAGTGTTTTGTAAACTCGGGGTTTAGATTTGAGTCCGTTTGTCAGGCTGTATCCCATGGCCACACGTGGTCAGTAGAACAGAGGCAAACTGTGAAACAGCAAAGTACCTGTTTTTCAATAGGCACGTTACAACATATGCTGACAAAACATACAAAAAGTACAGTTTAGCCTGCATTTTTTTGAGTTACAGGTGAAATCAATATGTAAAAAAGGTTGTGTAATCTTTGCAAATACAAAAAAATGCCAATTGAGGAACACTACTGAATAATGTTGACAGAATTTTCTTTTTTACAAATCGAAATGGCAGACTATTTGCACTTGCTCTTCACTCTCCTATACCTATCTTGACTGCTGTGATGCTAAGAAAAGTACATTGCATTAAAAACAAATGAGTCAATCATCTACAGAGAGCAGTCGATTAACAGATCTAGAAGATATGCCCACCAGTTGAGGATGCGTGCTTTCACACCCTTGCTAGAGAGGGCCGTGCGCATTATTAATTACCTTACTTACTGTAATAATAGCAATAAGTGACAAGAAAAACCTGCTAACGGCATTTGTTAAAATTAGAAGCTCGGTAAATTTGTTTCGAAGTGTATATAGTATTAATAAACATCAATACGCAATTATTCAGATCTAAACCAGATTATATCACTATTGTGACATCTGATCACAGCACTTCCCTTCTACAAAGATTTTAGAGCAGTGCAATAGAAGCCGGTTACCCAACCACAAAATTTCTCTTCTGTTATTCAAATGTTATGTCATTAGAAGCTGTTGTTGCGATGCTAGTTCACCTAGCAATTATAACTATGTAAGAAAATAAGCAACACGATGGAACAAAATCTATCACTGGAGGATTCGCTTTATATTTTATATTGGTAGGAAAGAATAGAGGCAAGAAAAAAAACCCAGATGCTAAACAAAATAACTCTGAGAACGAAATTATAAAGGCCATTACACAGTGATGTAGACTGTGAATCTGACTTAAAATTGGTAGGAGACTTATTCAATTATCAAACTGTTCAAAGTGAAGCTAAGAATAGCTGTAGAAAGATAATTACATTCTCATGGTTTAGTGCTGCCATTTGATTATTTGAAATGTCCTTTAGACTTTCAAAACTGATGCAATATAAGAACAAAACCACTTATCTCATGTTCAAGTCAAAAGTGCTTTTCAAATATTACATGCTGTATAGTTTAGAATTTATGTAACAGTTAAAGATCTTATTGAGCTGGAAAATAGAGAGACTTTTCTCTTCCAATTTGTTCTTCGGTTATTTTCCAGGCGAGTAATATAATCCTACTTCAAAACTTATTGTCAGTAAAACGCAGTTGACTGTTCTCAAGTTGCCAGCAGTACAAATTGACAGTAATATTTAATAAAAATACGTGGACCTCTGAAAGAAGATTGGTTTGACAATTTTCTAAGTCTAAATTATGTAACTTCATACATATTATTGTAATACTTTCCTACAACTGCGTTTTGTGTCACAACCGTATTATAATATATTTACATGTGGTTGTATACTAGAAAAAATAGTATTGTTTAAGTAGGGAAATAAATAGCATACACAAAAAAGAGAAGTAAGTCCACATTTTAGAACAATTACGCCCATAAAGAAAAAGGAAATCAATTACTTAATTTTCCTTTCCTTAACTGTAAATAAGCATAAAAATTATACTGTGTATCACTCATATGTAGTTAGCATCATATGATAAAACAATTAATATATTGTAAATAGTTTTAAGTTACATTTGTCTTTTGCTTACAAATCAGCTATTAGTTGATAAGCTAACACAGAAACAGCTCCAAGCAGCGTAAGACCTGTCTTTGTTGAAATGTTTTGTTTCAAAAGCAGACCAGTTCAGAGATGCATCAGTTTTGACAAAGCTTTGAACATGAAGATATCAAAGGTCCAAGGTGAACACTCCCTGGTTACTCCTGACTAGAGAGACTCAAATTGAAAACTTGACCTTTCAGACTAGTAATAGACGCTTCACCAATTCCATTTCATAAAAATATATAAATGTTTTTGTTTCATTCTCACACAGAATCCGTGTGAAAGTTGGCAGCTGTTCTCTAAACATCAGCAGCGAGTAATTTTAACAAGGACCTTTTTATATTTGTTGTTTTTAACTTTCCAAACAAAGTATCAAATAGTAGGATAACATTATTTGTTCGTTTGTTTTCTTAAACGAAAACCACCTTTTAAGTTCTTCTATACAGTTATGATATCAAATTCATTTTAAATACTGCCCTCCAAATTGTAGAGACACTCAGTCCTGCATCTAGAACTATCTTCTCTCATCAGCTATCCAGGTAATTAAGGAGTTATAAGAGGTAAGTAAAATTTAAAATTTTAGCTACCATTCACATACAGAGATCAAACCATTTTTGCTTACCATGCAATCCAAACATGTGTAGCTTCCCAGAGACTAAAGTGATGGTTCTTAGAAGATGCAAATTCGTAAGACACATGGCACCCTGGCACTAGAAAAAAAAATACCATTTAAAGTATTCTGGGCTTTCCCTACCTACTTAATTCTTCAGCCATTTCAAGCCTACCCGTGCATATTAAGTTGATTTGCAACACATTTTTATGTCAATCCTTTAACCTATTTACAAGCCAGCAAAACAGATGTGACCTCTGGGATGCTGCGGTTCTCTACAGCAAGGCAGCAGCCGGCACATATTCTTTGCGGGATTTCTATTATTGCAACAAAACAAGGCAAAGCCCACCTGCCCGCGAGCAAGGCACGGTACAACTCTGACCACCGTTGGAAGCAAGCCCAGGGAGTCAGTCCGTCTTTCATGTCAGAAAAATAAAAACCTATTTCCAGTATCAGTAAGAAGTGTCTGAAACAGTAAGGGTCTATTAACCCAGACCTGAAGCTTCCGCAAAACAGCTACTTCAAGAAAGATGAACTGGAACTTGTATTTATCTTTGAAGTTGACAAAGTCTTTACCAGTTTTTAAAGGAGCTTCCAGGTGGAAGAAAACATTAAGAAAATACAAGTTTTAAATACTGAAAAGGTAAGACATATATTGCACCATCCTACGCAATCCAGAAGTTACAGCGCTACTTCATTTCTTCAGCAAAGACCGGAAACTTTATCAGCTGAAAGGAAAATGCAAGATCCTAAGCACAATCTCAGAACACGTAGATTCAGACAAAAAATTCCGCAAATATTTGAGAGATGAAGAATAGGCTACTAGTAGAGACAAACCAAATGTTTACACTGAATGGATGGAAGAGTTTGCAATTACTGTTATGTTGCATATTTTTTTTGTCACATGCCTCCGCTGACTTTTTTTTTTAGGTCAATCAAATTTCAGGTGGCTTTTGTTACCCTCCTTTGACTCCGTTTTAATTTGTTAGATACATCCTTGCAGATGTATAAGGTGAGTTAGAGTTGTAAAAGAAGATATTTTTATTGCAAATGCAGTATTTCTGGATCTGAGGCACAGATCTCCTATCCATGATACAAATACATGTAGATACATGTATATACGTATATTACATACGGACAAATGCGTTCATGTATTTGTATATACACATCCAAATATATACTTTTTATTATTATACATAGACACATATATATCTCTCTCTATATATGTCTCTTCTGAGTAAAAACTCTCTCTTGATCTGTAGCTAAAATAATCTATCAAAACATTTGAGAAGAGACTGTGGGACATAAGGAACAATATTAAAAAACAGTTATTGAATAATTCCTACAATTAAAGTGATGCTATTTCATAAAGTGCTATCCCTTGGAAAGTAAACTTTCAGTGCTCTCCACATAAGCTGCCGGATACTGAATTCATTTGAAATGAGCACAAAGCGTTTTAGACCATGCCAGTGAAAGACTAAGGTGATATGTCCCACATTGATCGGGAACCCACCTACAGCTCTGCTGCTATTACTAAACGCCATTCTGGGAATTAGCCGAGACTCACTAACAAGCATGTTTTCCACCTATATGAAACAATTAAATATGATACTATTAGCAGCATCAATTAAGGTAGATAAAGTAATAGTCTAATTGAATGCTTGAGGAGGCTAATGGTTTTGCTTTCACTTTATAATGGATTGCACTCCGTATTCATGTGCTATAAAGCCAGACATGGGATCAATAGTTTCTTCTGCTTGGAAAGCCTCCTTGCCTGGAGCATAATAGATATCTAATTTAAGACTCATTGCTCAGGCTTTCTTCTCTTAATCAAGGAATAATACATCACGGGGAACAAAAAAAAAAAAAAAAAAAGTAGTACTTTTTTAGAGGCATAATTTCCTCATCATTGCATTTTAGGAAAGTTTTAAGTAACTTCCTCAGCTTTAATTCCATGGAAGCAAAAGCTCTATTTATCTTAGGACACATTCTGGTGCTCACTTGGTAAAGGAGAATCTCCTGAGCAGCTCAGCTGCAGGAATCTGTCCGTATTTGGAGCCTCGTGCTCTCAGGGGGGCTTCTTTAGGGACTGTGGAATGCAATACACTAACAGAGTTTGCATATTTACAATTAAGTAATTGCAAATAATAAAAAAAAAAAATATTAGTTTGGATCATGTCATTGTTTTTTCTTCTTCACGTCAAGCTCACCGCAGTGGAAAAAGTAAGCTTCATTTTGTATTATCGGTACCCAGGATGGTGAGGCATATTGAAGATAACATCCTGTCGCAGCACCGAACACAGAACAATGCCAGGCTTCTCGGCATTTCCCATGAGCTTCAACAGAGTAATTTCATAGAGCAAGAAGAGAAGCATAACTGCAGAGATCATCCCAGTCTTTCAGGAAACTTCTTTTTTTGAGGTAGATTAAGGGGAACAAATTTTGTAGCAACGCAAGCACTTTAATGTCTCTAAGAAGTCAGATGAAAAAATACTGGCCTTGTGAGCTCAGTTACTACATTTCTGTTTTGCACATTCTGAGAATGGATACTTGCAACACTACATCCAATTTTAAAGAGTACGAATGCTTTTGTGTCAGTGCGGGAAACCCTCCGGAATGAGAAAGAAGAGATACAAGCAGAACTATTTTACTGCCAGTTAGCTCTCACCACAGATGCCCAAGTTTCAGTTCAAAACCAATAGGACTTATTTATCCCAGGCCACAAACCAGTCCTCTTAAAAATATAGCTTATACTCAATTAGCAGAAGTTGTATTGTTGGTAATGTTTGTGGCTCTTGAAAAAAAAAACCCAACAACAAACACAAGCCCACAAAAACCAGCTTTGTGATCAGGACTAAGACATCAGAAGCACATTAAGACTACTCGATGAACCTTGTGGGGGGCAATGGCATAAACCCACATTTTCAAGTTACGGTGATGCTACTTCTGATAGACATCAGCAATGAGGTAAACAAGAGAATTCATCTCTTGATGAGCCATTACAATTGACAGAGGCCAAGACAAGGATTCTACAAGGACAGAAGAAAGGGGGAAAGTGCTACAGATTCTATCACTTTGCCAGAGTTATCCTGGGCATCACAATACACATCTATGGACACAAAAAAAAGTACTTCTGCACAAATCAAGTCATGATCAAAGTAACAGGCAATACAGTCACCAGAGACAAAAGAACTCCATGCTAAGCTCAGTATCTGTTAGAGAGATGCAGGAACTGCAGAACAACATTCAGAGCTTAAAACCATACACAACAACTCCCAAATTTTTTTAAACATACTGACTGATTTCAGATATTGCATGAATCACAACGGAATTTCACAGAAGGTCAGGTTGAGCAGAAGCAGCCACAATAACATTTCAAACCTGAAATCAATGCAAAGGAGAGCTCTCAAACCCAAAATGCACCAGGATACTGAGAGCATCACAGAAAAGTGTAGCTACTTCAACATCATTCAGAGCTCACATTTTCAAGAAGGACAATAAATATTTTCTATTGATTGCTGGAAAACAGGCTGTCAAGAAAGAATCCGCATCAATAACAAAGAAAAACCTTCCAGGGTATGGCAGGAGTAGTACTTTTTTAAAAAAATGAGTCAATAAGAAAGAAATACTGGCCTTAGCTACATTTAACTGCAAAGATTAACGAAGAGAGCAATCAAACGGTCTGAGTGGCTGGTGGTGAGGTCTCAAAATACTAAGCAAATGATGGAGAAATATGATTTGCATTTAGTACTGAAATTACAGAGTAGTAAAAAATGGCTTTTTAAATCTGCTGATCCTGCACTTAAAAGCAGAGCAAACATGCTCACCATAGCGAACATATGAAATTTGTTAAGAGATAAGACGAAAAAAACGCCACCAAAGAGAAATATAGTGTGCTTTAAGGTACTTTCCATTCCTCAGAGTGACAATATCATGGCTCTCTACTGCGAGTTACTTATTACAAATACCTGCGGTACCCAGAGGGGACCGTTCCCACTCCAGTGAGGTATAAACATATGGAGGAGCAGAAGAGAGCTCCTCCTGTTTCCGGGTGGGAGGCTGGAAGGCGTGCTAAGGAGGGTCCTCAGACAAGTCTTATACAAGCACAGCTGGATAAAACAGACGAGTCCCAAAGCATCCGCCTCTCAGAGCGGAGAGATGAAATAACTCCAAGCAACTACTCATAACGTGCAGGCGTCTGCGCTGTTCCAGGGACCGAATGCTGTCAGCGAGCTCAGGTAGTGGTTATAAATATTCTAAATTGTGTTACATAACATCATTTATTCACTGTTATTATGGCAAAGTTTGACTGGAAAACTGTACGTCTGAGACTAACATTATACGATTTAGAGACAGCTGGAACAAACACCGAACGAAGCAGATCTCTCAAGTACCTGGTCCCGGAGCGATTCCTAAAGGCTCTTCAACCATATGTCTTTTCCAGGTATGCAACACAACATACATTTAACACATATATTATTAAAGCAGCCCCTTGAAATGACTCCCTTTCCTGCTCTGAGCTGAGGAGTCTGCATTTCTGCATTATCACTTGCTCTCCTGAGGAATTCCTGTGCCTCAGTCTGAAAAGGCTCCACCGCACCGTTATATTAAACCAGGAGAGTTAGCTAGCAACTTCAATGACAGGAAATGCACATAAGGAACTTCTAACCAAGTAAGATGTAAACTAACCCAGAAACTTCACTGCGACGACTTCTCCATATATAAAAATTCTGCTTTTATTTCATAACCTAGAGATTCTGTTTCTGAGATGAAGAATGGTTAAAAAAAGTTTTTAAGTGTCAATACGGAGCAGGTTGGCAACACTTTTTCAAATATAGATGTGTATTTATACACATTTCTAATATAAACATGCAGTAAGCCCAGAAAAATGCATGCTGCTTGTACCGTTGCTTTTCTGGAGTATATAAATATATATTGCTTACTAACTGCAAGATTGACTTGTATTGAAATAGAACGCCATCCACTCCAGCCAGTAACAGAGTATAAATTGCACAAGAAACATCCTGGTTACTCACTGCATTTGTTTATCTCTCTCTTCACTTAGTGTTTTTTTTTTTTGTGTTTTTTTTTTTTTTTTTTTTTATTGCAAATTTATCAAAGCAAACCTTTGGTGCTTCTTTCCCAACCAAATATTCGCAGAGATTTAGAACTCCTCTGTGAGATTTGGACTCCCTGAGCTCCGTACAGTCTTTAGGCACATACATTACTTATGGATCATTTAAGAACTCATTTGAAAGTGTTTCTCTTACGCTGGAAAATGAAGTGCCTGTTACTGGGAGGGAAGTTCACACGGGAGGATGAAGGAGTCAGATGAAAAAATACTGGCCTTGTGAGCTCAGTTACTACATTTGTTTCGCACATTCTGAGAATGGATACTTGCAACGCTACATCCAATTTTAAAGAATACGAATGCTTTTGTGTCAGCGTGGGAAACCCTCCGGAATGAGAAAGAAGAGGTACAAGCAGAACTATTTTACTGCCAGTTAGTTCTCACCACAGATGCCCAAGTTCAAAAATTCGACCTTCAAAGCTAGTCTCTTCCCCAGCTACTTTCTGAAGTTCTTCAGCACGTAAGATGTTTCTCAGTAAGTTCCCAAGGCTTAACAAGACCTACACTGATTTCTGCAGTCATGCTCTAAACCCAGGATTATTATCCTTTCTTAGTCCTTCTCTGCCTGACCATGGCCTCCAGACCCATGTCATATTAAGCCATCGTAAATCAAAGGTGAAAGAGAGATTTTTTTCCCTATCTGCCATCAGCCCCCATTGTTCTCTGTGCCTAGTACAATACCAAGGACACAAGACCATCCATCCATAATATGAAAGTGTATGTTTATATTTCTCCTCTTTGAGAAAATTTCAGGTGGACGTGTTACTGAACGAGGTAGTGAATTTGGATTTTTTAAAACACTTGAGTTCAAGAAGCTTCAGGCTTCCCCAAATCGGAAGCGGGATGTTCCAAAGCTCTGCCTGCACTGTGAAGGCTGGCACTCCGACCTCATCCCACTGCCACAAGAGAGCAATAAATATCCGTGCAGCTATGACATTATCCGCAACAAAAAAAGCCTCACCAACTTCCCGGGAACAACACCCCAAACAGAAAGAATATTGCTTCTAAAGCACTTCAAAACTAGACCTGTAACATCAGGTTTATGGAGAAAGAGCACAGGAAATCCAGGTTTAAGCCCCAGTTCTATTTTTGTCCTGCAGTGCATAAATATTTATTTTTACTCATTTGGCTTTTGGTGTTTTTAGTTTTTAAGACAGTTTGATTACTAAGGTTTAGCGACTGAGTCTTTTCCCCGCCAGTGTAGAACAGAAAAATGTTTGAAAACCTGAAGTTCAACAGAATAGGCAAAGCATTTCCTAGCCCTGTGGAGTATAGCTGTTTTGAAGAACCTGTATTTCAATCTTGTGGAGCAATTTATTTCTACTGGTTCAATACAGTTGGACTGAAGTGTTGGCGAGCCTTTTTAATCCCCTCTAGCATTACTTTGTAGGAAAATGCTCTGTTCTTCCACAGTACTGTGCTGTGGTAACCCTGCACACCCTATATAATTATTTGAGGACTTTCAACAACATTACTTCCTTTTCATTTCTTTCAGTGTAAAACTCTGGAAAGATTTTATGTAATTGTGCCCACTTTCTGAAGGTTCTATTTTCTGACAATTTCTGCAAGCCATTTGTACATCTTTTTGGTTTTGATCCAGAGGGAAATCAGGTAATACAGTTACACACCATTCTCTTCAAGGTCAAAACTGTACAGATTTACTGCATGTCACCTTTCTGCTACTGCTTCCACCCTTCTGTTGTGAAAGATGGGGAATTCTTTTCCCGCTTGTTAAACTGTATTGTTTATTCCTTCGGGCTATTTTCATTAATGGCATATTGATTTGAAAAATGACATCCAGATTTTACCCTACACAAAGCTTCTGGTCAGAAGACCGTCCTCCTTTCTAGCCTGTCTTCACTGTGTAAGTAGTAGTTTCCTCAAAACTAGTGATTTCTTCCTTAACCTTCAAGTGGGTAGAAAATAAGAAAAGATGGGACTCCACTGTAGTATACTTGCACACGCTACTTTGCTTTTAAATTATTAGAGAAAATACTGGGGGTTTATGACTATAACCTGCAGCTCAAGTAACCCATACTTCTGTGAAAGCTCTTGGAAATTAAAGCCCTCAAGTATGTGCTCTGAAAGATGGAGGTACATCCTCAGCTATTTCAGACAAAAAGAGAGGAAAAAGGAGAACTAACTAAAAGAATCAGCTAATACAAGAAAGATACAGAGGATCAGCGCAAACCAGGTATGAGGGAAGAAGCTATGAAAGATCAGACAGAGGAGCTATTAGGCAGCGAGGTCTCTTGAACTAATCCTTCATATATTTGCTCTATAACACCACTCGTAACAGCTGAATTGCAGTTCCTTGTCCACGGGCGATACGCGCAATATACAATATACTGTATATCATAGGCGATATTAGGTCACAGAAATACATAGGAAAGGTCTGTACTGGTGTTGCCTTCCCGTCCACAGCCCAGCCTAACAGAGTAGCTCTGATCTGCTACTGGTGTACACCAGAAAGCCTTGGTCATAGCTTACAACAGATGTTTAGGGCAACCCGACCTTTTCTGATTTCTTTTTTTTTTTTTTCTCTCTCCACTTGAATCTAAATGTCAGTGCAGTTTCAAGATTTCAAATTTCTCAAGGATATACAAAAATGGCCATAACCAATGCTGTGAGAATGCTAAGGAGTTAGGTGGGAGTTGGGAGTTTTAGCTAGGTTGAAGGTTTGAAGGGAGCTTATCTGCAAGAAAGAAATTTCAGAAGTTGGACCCGAAAGGAGCCCCCTGCTGTGCCCTGCACTGCAAGCATCGTGAAACTTCATGGCAGACTTCTTCAGGACCACATCATGCCTTAGAACTTAAAATTCCTTAAAATTTATTCTTTGTCGTGACGCTGCCCACCAAATCCCCAAAATAGTTATGATATCCCCAAATGAGCATGCAGAGCTCATTTCTCACCCTGCTAAATCAATAGTATTCTAGTCCTTGTGCCTCCTTGCCTGTTTCACGTGTACTCTGTAGCACCTTTGGTGTACAATTTTTTGTTCTCCGTATAGAACACCAGACACTAACAAGAAAGGGACAGGTTTTTTTCCTTGAAAACAGATTTTTACGTTTATGAGATGTTCACTGATTTTTCATTACCTCTGTTACAAAGTAACTGCAGCATGCAATGTGAAGACAGACCCATCTGAAAGAATAATCTGAAAGGGAAGGTTGTATTGTAAAGGTGAAAAAAAATAAAGAAACTAGAATTTGTGACCATAGGAATCTTACAATTTAGGGCACAAAATTATGGGGTTTATTGGAGAAGAGTTTACACTTGAATACCATCCACTGAAAGACCCCACCAGAATTTGACACAAAGTGTAAGCAATTTTTTACCAACTGAAGCCAGCAAGAAATGCTTTAAGATTCATGAATGTGACTGAGAAATAGACGTAGTGCAAGGAAGCCCTAGCACGGGAAGGTATGGCCTGAGTTCAGCCAAGCCAGCACCAGGAACAGCCCACACATACCATCCTGGTGTTGAAACCAGGCCAAGCTCTGACCTACTGAAGAAGCAAGCACCGAAGGCTTGCAGCTGTAAAGAGAATATCCACAGCAAAACAAGACACACTGTATGAAATCCAGGGAGCTGCTGCTACTTCAGAAAAAAAAAGAAAAAATCCACAAAACATTGGGCATCTTTGCCCTTATGACATGGAGGCTGTTTGTGAAGATTGTCACCGTGACAGGCACAGCTCGGCAAAGCTGTCTCCCAAGCAGTCAGACACTGCGAACAGCGAAGTGACATCATCTCAAAACTCCCAGGAGAACTGACAAAAGAATGAGGAGCGACAAAAACACAGAGGGCACTGATTTAGAGCCCTGCCGCGATCAGAACTAAACTAATAGTCTTATTGCTGCCTGACAACAGTGATGCTGAAGTCTCACGGGGATGCGCAGACCTAGCCGCTATGTACTAATAGCCTAATCACTTACCGCCCACGCATCGCGCCAGATACCTCAGAAATTACTAGGGCATTGTTATTCTGTATGCTGCTTATACATTTTTAAAGTGTTGAGATGTTAATGTTTTGTTGTTGTTCGGCCTTGGGAGGAAGATGCAGGGAACCGCGTCTTTAGGAATCTTTCCAGTGAAAAGCAGCATTGCATCATGTAGGAATTCATATCGTGTCATGCTGAGCATTTAAACCCAGGACACAAAGCCATTCTAGTTCGGGGGCTAAGGCAGAACAAAAGAAAACTTATTTTCTGTATTACAGAAATGAAAAAACACAACGCAGCAGTTCTCATCAGCCATACGAACAACAGCAGTGAAGTTGACATTCCTAGTCCTAAACTATAGCATAAAAGGTACTCCTCGGTCAGCAAGAAGAAATTTTAATTAGATCTATATGCCACATTAAAAAAATTAATGCATCTTTTGTGGCTTAAAGAGCTATTTATTAATTGACTATAAACTTATACTGGGCTCTCTGCAGGTTTTGGTTTAGTTTACTTGATATAAATGACCGATGATCAGTCAACTAGTTCTGATTTTGCTCCATTGATCTCCTTTAACATATTGAGCTCAGAATCATATTCTACCTGCTTTAGTGTATCTAAATTATTCCAGGCTTAATTTGTTTGCAGAGACTTCTTGTTCACTTATGACAAAACTCAAGACAAAGATACTCCAGCCTGAATTTTCTGAACAGCAACAAAAAAATACTTGATAGGTATTCTTTGGAAGTCACATTTCACTAGTGTCATGTCCATTTATGTTCTGTACAAGATGCTGTCATAAGTCTAACTAAGAAATGACCAAGTAAAACCCTGTCAGGAGAAGGCACTGCAAATCCAGCATTTAGATCTTCTGTAATTCACCCAGAAGCGGAATGGGAAAAGATGCGTTTGAGCTACTGACTTCTACCAGGGTAGTTTCGGAATCAAAATCCCATGCAAGACTCCAACTAAATATTTCAGATGCAAATGGCATATGAACTGGATTTCTGATGTGAATTCAGATTTGAGAGTGGCTGCTAACTTGAGCCAAAAGTTGTGCAAACAGAAATTAGCTTTAAAACCTCATTAGAACACATTATCTCGTTCTATCTGTGGACTTAACATCCAGCACCCAATTGTTCTCGTATTATAAAGCTTACAGGGAGAATCACTGCTTTTGCGGTGTTTGTACAGCTTTTTTTCTTCTTTCATTGAGAGTCCTGATACATTAATACAAATAATACAGTTTTGATGAGTGGCATGTAGCCAATATACCTTTCCTACAGAGTTAAAAAAATCCATGGGTTTAAGAAGTGAGAGTCAATGACAAGGAGAGAGCATTAAGATTACTTTTTCAGTGAAGATAAACCTGACCTGAACAGCAAAAATGTGACCTCTGGGTTTCATTTTCTTTTTTAAATAGTCTACCCTCAGTAAAGTTGCTTTGTTTCTGCAGCAGGAAAATATTTTCTTATACACAAGTGGGAGTTATTTTTGTTTTATTTCTACCTCTGCTGAGTGCAATTGAAGGAAGAATTTAGCCTATAAACTCCTTAAAGCTTGTTGACAATAACCATTGATGTATTAAGGTAAAATGAGAACTAACACTGCTATAAAAGCTGACTCCATGAATACTTCTTCACAAAAATGCGCTGTAGCAGGCCTGGCTAAATGCCCACTTTGAACTTACCATTCTTACAACACCACCTGCATGTCACCTGTGAAGCATCTTGTGATTCAAAAATTTCATTTGATAATCATTTCTGTCTCTACTACCAACTCTAATGAAGTAGGCTCATTAACTTTTCAACAGGTACTACTTATTTTATCAAGCTGATAAGCTAAAGGATAGAAACATAAGGCCATTCCTCACTGAGGTTTGAAGAAATTCACACTCTGAAAGGCAATGTGTGCACACCAGGTTCAATTTAAAGTCCAAGAACACTGTTAGATCTCGTATTTCAAACCCGTTATGAATAAAGAAACCAATATGGCACAGAATTACTTAAAATACCATTTAACCCTGCAGCCACTTCCGACAGTGTCATGCAACAGTGGTGGGTGCAGTACAACTATAAATATATTATAAAGATTTATTATAAGTGTATGTAATAAATATATATTGTATATAAAAATATAAACTCATCTGAGATCTCGCTTGCCTGTAGTACTTCTTCCTTTCTTTCACAGAAGTTGTTGCTGTTATTACCCCCTCCCCCCCCAACACTGTCTTTGTGGACTATCACAACATTTTCTTTGCCAACAGCATTTCTGAAAAGCTGGCTGGGACAGCCGTTAACAGTCCCTGATGTGTTTCTTAATTGGAGCATACGCAACTTTTTTCTGTTGCTCATCCCATGTCTCTTTCCAGAGGTAATCCATACCCATTTCCAACAAGAATAGCCAGATCTACTCCTGCAAACTTCCAGCCACGCTGGAAGCATGTTGATCCCTGCCTGCATCTCTCTGTGTTCGCAGGTGTAGATGGACATACGTGAGCAAGAATGGCCTCACTGCAAGCTGACAAAGCCAAGTAACTCCAGTTAATGCTACAGCAAGAATGCGCTGAGACACCAAGCTTTGATATTTTTAAGCAGCGTGTAGCATGGGCAAGCCTATATTCAAGCAGGGACTGCCCAGATCCTGCTCCCCCGTCAGAGAAGCCTCGTGGGCATAACAGGGTGCCTGAGCAGCTCGAGCCCCTCGACACCCAAGCACAGGGAGCAGACACTCCTTGGTGTCTCCATCTGCAGCCCGAAACAAGGCAAAGTGCTCGCTTTCAGGTCTCCCTTTGGGGAAAAAGCATGGGAATTGGGATGGGATGGGTTGAGGCTTCTGCAGTATGTGTCTCCCTTCATCTCAAATCCAGCCTCCGATCCTGCAGAAAGCTCCAGCTCTCTGCAGAAACGGAAGTAGTAGAACCAACGAGAAATGAAAAATAAAGTCTCTCTAGAGCGTTACTACTGCTGGAATTGAAGACACAACAGCATTTCCTCAGGAACAGGCAAGCACATTAAGGTAGTGCTGACTTATCCCTGACAGATGCACGAGTATTCAACAGGAAAAAATTAAGCTCGTTACCACGTCTCAGCGCAAGACGCATTTAAACTCTTAGGTGAAAAGAACAACTAGCTCTTTAGCTCTTACAGGTTTGGACTGTCTCCTGGTAGTTAAAAAGCCACGCATATAAATTTTGTAATTTTATTTCAGTTAATAAAACTGTCATCAACTAGTCACCCAAGTCACAAGGATGGGGAACAGTGGCAAACAGCTGAAGTGCACCAAAATAACAACTCCTGGCAATAGCACTGACAAGAGAGGCTGAATTTTCAGGAAGAAGTAAACAACAGGCTATGGCTGCATGCTGAAAACAACAGAAGTGTGTAAACTTCTCTAAGTCAGATGCTGCTAACAGCTTCGGAGATTTTTATAGCAAAACCCATGTTAACTGGAGTTTTAAGCATATAAAACGGAGACTGACAGAGCAGCGTATTTGAATTGGAAAGGCAAAAAAATATCATCATGCTTCCTATAACTAGTTATGATTTCTCATTATACAAATGTGCCTTGAAGAGTCACATTACCGCAGGGTTATTACACCCAATAACTACTGACCCCTGGGTCACAAATTAAAATCAACCAGATCTACAACTCTATTTAAATTATAATACACCTCTCATTTCATGGAAGAATCTCATCACGAGGATCATAATTGCAAATTGCCCACCACAGACATTAGGCAGAAGTTGGATTTATTTTAAATTAAAAAGTAGCATTTCTTATACTCCACCAGCATACTATAAGGGCGATTAAAACATTTTGGAGAGCTCTAGTTTTAGTTTGTCTTCAACTTTTCTGTTGTAGAAAAGCAAGTTACTTATTGGAATTAACATTCTTGATACATTTTCTGAGACGATGGTAACTCTTTTTTAGCTTCCCTTTTCTTGGGGTATCAGAAACAGTTAAATTTATCCTTGCTACCATAGAATATCAGAAGACGTTTAAGAGCCTACTGTTAAAAATGGATTTGAAAAAAATATTTTGATCAGGTTAGGGGTTATTAAAGTTTATGCGGCAGGGAGAGTAACATATGCACGCAAATAGATAATTATTCATAAGAAGTATATTAATGGCACTGACAAAATGTAAGCTGTTTGATAATCCAAAGCGGTTGCAAGACAGGTAGAATGTTTCCAAAGCATCTTGCGTCTTTACTACTCAAACTTATTTTTTACCTCTCCCACGCATGCCACGCCGTAGAGGCAACAGTACCTATGCCCAAAGCTGCAAAGCCAGGACCGTTTGCCTGCTGAGGTGTGGGTATTTGTCATCTCCTCCCATACCCTGGTTTCCAGCGAAAAAAAACCCACGACACCCAGTGGGTAACCAGAGCTCCGAGACTCCAGCAGATAAGGTGGTGAGCACCTGCCTCCCAGGTTAAACGGAGACGCTGTGGTCCAACGTTGTCACTGTGGTACTGAAACAGCCGAGGCAGTCACCTGGATCCCCACCCAAGAGGGATCGGTTTTGTCAAACAGATTTATAGGCTGGACGTTTGTTTTATTTCTGCTTTTCATAGACTTTGCCAGGAATTAATCCTTTCTTGAAAGGACTCATTCAATAAGTTTTCATATGATTACTTCTCTTTACAGTTTGTTTCATGCAATTCTTGAGTACCTCCGCATATTTCATAGCGCACAACAGTCTGAACATCGCTGTCCACAAGACTTGGCAATAACAAAGAACAGAATATCTCAGTTGCAAGGGACCTAACAACCACCACCTAAGTCCAAACTGCAATATATCATCCATCATTTTTATCCCACGAGAACTTAGAATGTTTGACTGACTTTATGCACAAAGACCGCTTAATCCACTGAAACACAGTCCACAACAGCTAAATTAAGGCTGGAATTGAAGACTAGGGATAAAAATTTGAGAGAACATTGCCCTCGTTTAGAGCCTATAACATTTGTTAAAGGACACAAAATCTAACTGTAAAAGAGCATTTACAAAAAGCAGAAAAATAAGCAGTAAAAAGAAGATATGAAACTGAAGCAATATAATCTAGACCCAGCCTCAAAGCATTGGAAGTGAACCAGCACCTATCAGCTTCTGTGGATTATACGTTTAATTTTTAGGGATCCAGTAAAATATCTTGCTAACAATGCGCATAAACATAGCGGAGCACAAAACTATTTTTTGAAAATTTGAATATTCAGGAAATTTTTTCCATCTATGTTTTACCAAGAAAGAAAAAAAAAAAAAAAATATATATGTAACACAGTAGTTCTGCCCCTCTGTGCAGGGTGTTCAATTTGTCTAATGTTACGTAACAATAATTTTTATTTAAATTAGCGATAGAAATGTCAAGGAACCATCACATCCTTGTCTAAATTCTTCTGGTGTAAAATCAGGGTGAAATACAAACAAATCCAACATTCTATGTAAATCCTGAAACATCAGCCAAGCATTTTAAGAGCAGTTCAACTATCCGGATGAAATTCTCTTCTCAAACTACTGAAGTCATTCTGAATAAAATGCTAATGGAGAATGAATCATGATTAACTGTTAGTTTAATTCCTTTCTGGACAGAGGATTTTTTTCGTGAATTGCCCCTTTATTGTCTTGTACGAAGGTACAGAACACGTTTTAGAGGAACACTTTCTGATTATGGGATACTACTAAGTTTTTCACTTTGAGCAGTCAGGATTTATAATAAAAGGCTCACGACTGACAGGAGATGAACCAAAATCCCCTAATCCCAAACCCTTCCTACACACCAAAAAGCACTGTCCAGAATTTCACTGCAGCAGCACTTTACAAGCAAACTACAGGTTATAAACTCATTGCAGAAAAGCCATTATTGCAAAGTAAAACCAGACAGGGCTAATCAATAGGGACAAACTGGAGCAGCCCTGGAAAAATCAAGGGACACGCAGATCATCATGATGGACAGTTGACATGTATGCAGAAGAGTCACTGTCAGGATTTGTAGAGCTTAAACAAGGTGTTTGAAAGGAGGAGGCCTACAGATGTTTCTAGAAATTTTGTCAAATCTAATGTGGGGTCAATATGGGGAAAAAGGTATAGATAGAAGTGTCTATTTGAAGAGAATGGACCTAGGCAGAATTCAACCTATGGGTAAACAACAATGTGAAAAGTGTAAAGGGAAGCGAGGTCCTCTGAAGGTGAAGTTAAAATGTTTGACGTGAAAGAAAACTGGAAGCCTGCAGAGGAATACAAAGAGAAGGTAAAAAACAGTCAAAGCCACCAGCAGTACACAATCTTCTGGCAGCGTTTTCAAATCATACCTGAATTTGTTACAAAAATTGGGACATTAAGTTTTGAAAGTCTGCTGAGGGAGCAATAGAGCAGAGCACACCTCTTAAAGATGCTTTAGAGAAAGAATCTGTAATGGTTAGAGGCACCCAAAAAGACTAAGTTAAAGCAACATAGGAAAACCTAATACCCTGAAGTTATATATGCTCGAATCACAGACAGCTCGCAAGACAAGGAAGCAGGTGACAATGTTCCGTGGAGGAAAGTGCAGCAGCAGAGTAACCTATTTTAGTCATTTTGAGCTTGATCTAATGGCAAAGAGATGGATAGTGAGATAGATAGATCAAGAAGTTAGTTCAGGAAGAGAACAATTCTGGAGGAGAGCTCTATCTAAGAGGTGTGTGCATGAGGGATACGATGTGAACACAATCACAGCAATTCTTTAAGGATTTCCCAGAGCTGTGATTACAACTTCTTTCAGAGGAGCTACACCTGCCTACAAAACATCGTATTTGGAGAAACTGAAATGATCTGAGTTCTGTATTTCCTTTCCAGGCAGCTCTCTCCCTCACATACCTCTCTGGCTAGGACAGAAATAAGGAAGCAAGGGCACAGACATCTTATTTCTAGGCCCTCTGCATAAAGTACACTCCCCAGAGCTACACTGCACAGTGCCACCAGACCTTTTGTCTTACTTTTCCAACTCAGTAAATGCCAAGCATTCTGCAGACTGCAGTAGACACTTTCACCTAAAAGACTACATTTTGCATGAGTTTGAAAGCGATCTGTTGACCTCAGAAGCTGTGTTTTCATATGGATGTCAAAACAGCACAAACACTCTTCACTCAGCAAGTTACTAAAGATTCTCAAGGATGTATTTTGAAGAGCTCAAACCATCCCAATAACCACAGTGTTGATTATGGTGATCTGTTTTCTTACTTCATTTCCTGCAGTCTGAAACCATTGCACAAACCTCGCCTGTAAAGCTTGTTCAGGTTTTAACTTTGAAGACCTGTGAATACATTAGGTAAAGCCTGCAGCCGATCGAATGTTCTGCTCAAGTCTATTTCCAAATATATAAAAGACAAGTATCTCATTTGTGTCATCGCTCTGCAGAAGCGTTAGAAAACCACACGCTCTCATCACAAGGCACAGCATACCACACATACAGAAGCTACCACAAGCCACATTAATAACATTCCCTTCTAGTATTTACCAGGGTCAAAGTTTAAAAAAAGCAAACCAAATCACAACATTTGGGTCTTTCTCGTCCCCAAGAACACCTATAAATTCTTTCTCAGCAGATCTTGTTCCCATCCAAGAAAGCATACTTTTCCCACTCCATTTTCCTCCAGTTTCCTCCTGAATGACAACAGGATTACAGAAGACTTGAATCTGTATCAAGCAGGCAAGTAGTCAACAAACTCTATAGCTGAAGGAGCAATCAAGCATAATTCTTACAATACTTAGGGTTGGGTTGGTTTGTTGTTGGTTTTTGGGGTGTTTTTTTTCTAGGGGGGGAGAGGGGAGGATTTGACGGTTGTTGGAATTTTTGACTTCAAAGTTATTTACTTAAGTAAATACCTAAATTCACGTTTCAGTAGGTTAAACGCTTTAGCTGAACACACAGACCAGATTTCCTAAGTGCATTTCCTGCGCAAATACTCAACATATGCAAGTCCACACAGACTAAGATGGTTTCTCTGCTAGGATTTATCCACGCTGAATGATTAAACTGGGGATAACTGATGTAAAGTTTCAGGAGTACAAGGTAATAACCAGAACGATCCTTATTTTGCTGCATTTTTGCTTCTCATAATTTCCATTGTTGAATCAGCTAGAGCATTAACCTAGACAAATACTTTGGTTGGCTGTATATATGCCCCGTCAATCAAATATTTGGGTTTCCATTATGTTCTTATGTAGAAACATTTTACAGCATGTAACGAACCTTGCAGGCAACTGAAAGGCTGAATTAGTATAAATTAGTATCACTTTTATAGTCAAAGATTATCATTAAACCCCATGCTTCAGAGCTCTGTGTATTTTCTGTTACTTACATCAATATTCACTACACAACACAAAGTTCACACTAAGAACAAATAAGGCAACTTTAATACTAGGTATTTTGCTGTTTCTAAACTAGTCTAATGAGAAAAGTGGAACTTTAACAGTATTCATGATAAAATGTCTTGCCAGAAACAACCAGGCCATCAAATTCAGTTTTATTTTCTCTTGCGAAGTTGCAGTGAGCTGTTTCATTATATTGAAATTGTTTTGTCAGCACACTGTTTAAAAGAGCAATAGGGCTGTGCTGTACAAAAATACAGACGCTGCTTAGTCTAACTTATTAAAAAAGAGAAATCATAGCCTACTGATCTTTTCAAAGTGTTCAGTACAATAAATATGTCAAAACTCCTGAAATCTCCGTATTAAAGAATTTGAGAAGGTGCAACGTGAGCACAAGACATTCAGTTGAATGAAATTACAAAGAGCCTTCAAAGCTACTTTTTACAGTGTCATTCAATGAAAATCTAATAAAAGCCATGATTATTAGATCAGCACATATAAAAAATGTAATGGTGTTTAACCCTATTGTAAATGAAACGTACTTTTTCAATGGTCAAAACCACCTTTTGCCTTCAACCTCCTCTTCAAACCACCACGTGCTTTTGACTGAGTACTAGCTAAGCTGTGATTTCATCTAAGAAAAATGCAGAGGTAAAAACGCTCTCTTTGTAAGCAAAAAACAAGCAAGTTTTTACATAATCACTGTATTTGATCCTGCAAGTGTCATTGTTGAAACTCAGCTTTGAAATCAAGGACACCAAACCCTGACACAATTAACACACCATTTTTCTCAGTTAAATTTTGATTCTCAAATATCTTACTCTCAGATTCACTCAGTATAACACAGTTGAAGCCTGTGTATTTATGGGTCCTCTTGTTAAATGAGGCTGTTAACACCTTTCCCACTTACTCTGCTTACAGTATTCTCTCAGATAGTTGTTTATCAGTTAGTACTTATATTGCCTATCCTATAATGTTACCTAATCCATAAATAATTAGGGTCTCAAACTTTTTACAAAGGTCAGCGATACTATCTTTTTCCTCCTGAAAGCCAAACCAAGGGTGCAGAAGAGTGATGCGGTTTCTCTAGAGCCACCTAGTCATCGGTAGACAAAACCAAGATCAGGTCTCCAGAGGCCCACCGGACTGCTGTACTGGCAACTTTTTCCATACATCAGCTATACCTGAAGTATGTCTCCGGGGTTAGAGAGATTTAAGGAGACATCTTCGAGTCATGTAACTTTCAGATTACATGTTGTGTATGAATTAAATGGAATACCTAAAATGTTTTGAACGTGTAATATGAAGCAGCGATTTTAAACTCTTATAAATAGGAAAACTGTAGGTAAATTTTTGTGCTCAGAGTTAGGCATAGTCTTAGCTGAAGATAACAAATGCGTAATTCAACAAGGCACACTGATGTATACTCTTAAACATCTCCTGAAAATATTTCATTTAATTTCAAATACAAATCAACAGTCATCTTTATTTCTCCTGGTTTTTGCTTCTTTTGAATATTCAGAAGCACATACACCTTTCCGGTTCCCTGGACTTACCTTGACCCTCTTCCAGTCTGACTGAAAATGCCACTTAAAGTATAAGCAGGCCAGGTCCTTAGAGGATTCAGTGTTCCTTCACTGCTTGAATTTAAAACTAGCCTTCTCATTTGCAAATTTTTAATTAAATTAGCACTTTTTTCTTTGCATACAGAACTGTTAATGAGTTAGCTTAGTTAAAGCTTCCTTTATGAAGTTAACAATTCGGGAACACAAGACAATAAAAAAAATAAGACAGGATTATAGTAATTTCTCAAACTGAAATGTCTAAATATACAAGTATTTTTCCTCCCTCTGGATTCATGACTCGCTTGTTTTGACTCATAGTCTAAAATACTCCCCTCAGAAACTCTCCCCAGTTTGTTTGCTACTTTTAATGTCTGTATCGGGACTTCAACAGCATGGAAGCTACTCTACACAACAAAACACATCTGCGCAAGAAGCTGAGCAGGTTGGCCACTGTCCTGCACTGAAACGCTTGCTGACTCCAAGCCTGGGTAGAACTTCAGCTCCTGCAGTGAAATAAAAGCTTCACTTAAGAACATCCACGCGCCAGCATGCTCAGGAGCAGGTCACCTCTCAGATATGCCAACACCGGGGAACTCGATGGACCAACCTCCGGGTTGAAACTACCTGTACAGGACCGTTACATAAACCCTTCTGTACAGTTCCAATACTTCTAAAATCCCCCTCCGTTACAAATCTCACTTTGCGCTCTCTCTCCCCAAATAATTGTCACCTAAAGTGACACAAGGGTATCTAAAATGCTTTCACCTATGGCTTGGAAATCTATGAACTCCATCTCCTGAAACACTTTAAAAGAAGCAAGCCTTAGAGCAAATACGGATTAAGTACGGCAAGTAAGTTCTGAAAGCAGCTGTCAAACGATACAACAGAATTCCAGCAGGAAATTATGCATATCGTAGTGTTGTCAAAAAAAAATTTCCAGCAGGTGATCTACAGAAAATGCTGTTATATTAGTACCAGAATGGTTGCAGAATATGCTTAACTGCAACTAATTGCTCAAAGAAAAACAAAAGGAAAATTCAAGATGCATAACTCGGGTTGTTTTCCTATTTCATTTTAAGTTTTCCTCTTTCTCTTTTCAAATTCCCTTGTTCCATTTATCTTTAATCCTATTGTATGCATAGATATGAATTATTCAATTGCAGTGAAAAATAATGTTTCCGTTTTATTATTTCAGCCTTTCCTTGAAATATTTTGGGCCTTTGATTTTCTCAGCATAATTCAGACTGAAAACACTAAATTGCTTGAAAGTTTCCCTTTTGTTTTTCTAGCGCATGAAATAAGAAAATGATTATTGGGGAAAAAGCAAGAACATCTCCTCAACCTGAAAATATTAAAGAAAAAGAGCATTGTAGAATGAAACAATTTCAAAATAAAACCTATACGGTTTCCTGACATGACAAAAATACTAATTATCAATGTGTAGCCGTTCCAAGAGGTCACGTTACCTGAAGTTAAAATGAAAGCCAGTAACACTTTGCATTTCTATGTTATCTTTGATATCAAGTGGCCCGCCATGTTGTGTTAAGTTAAAAGGCTCACATACAAAACATCGTTTGATGTAGTACTGTCAGTATTTATACTATAGAATGCAACGGTTTGACCTTACATACCTTATAGGGCATTTGACAGTGAAGCACTATCACCACCCGAGGTGCAAATTCACTTTCCTTAACAAACCAACCTGATTTTACATCCTTTTTTTTTTTGTTTTGCTAGAGCCATGTAAGTATGTCAGGATCTGACTGACTCTGAACTTTCCCGCTGAGGGACAGAATGCCATTTTTTCTTACTGCAACTTTCATCTAAGAGATGAGGAAGTGGCCACTAGGGACGTCAGTTTGATGGCATGTCCTGGAATGATTTGAGATAGGAAGCTCCATTTCTGAGATGAAAAGGCAGTTTCTACTTAATGACCGAGGCTAGCTACAGGAAGAAGGTTATTAGCACAATAAAAATCACGAATGGTTCACAATCATATTCCAAAGTCAGAAACAGCATCCGGATTTATGAGCCACAAGCCTTCTTGGAGTCAAAAGAAACCTAGCATCCTTTGACTCTGTCCCGTTACTCTACTTTCTGTTCGGGGAAAATATGCAATAGAAAAAAAAATGCATACTTGAGTATAAATGGGTATGCAAAGGATGGAGTTGCCCTTTCTTTTCATGAAGGGTTTACAGATTGGTATCTACGTCATAGATAGGTGTCATCCTAAGTTATTATTAGCCAATACACATGCCACCATATTCTGGCAATTTGCCACATCCCAAAGTTGTGTGGACCTACATCTGCCTCAAGAAAAGCTCTTGAAAATAACACCTATGTTATGCTAAGAAAATTGGCATGTGCAGGCTCACTTCCCTATTAGTTTAGCTCAAGCTGATTTAGGGCCACCTGGATCTCCTGTCAGATCCCTCACTGATGAGAATTGCCAAATTAAGCTCTTCCCTTCAATTGTCACAAGAGTGCCTTATTTCATCTCCAGCCTTGATTGCCCCCTTAAAGTACACCACAGAAGTATTTGCCGTGCACATCAAGCGGGAAGATGGAAGAGTGTAAATCACAAATCTAGGGTGATTATCCAAAAATCAGACTGCTGAGAAATGAAGCATAATATCAGTTAAAGTGTCACTAAAACAGAGTTATGAGTATAGTCAGGTAAAATACTTGATAATTGCTTGTAATTTTCAGTGTTTGGAAAACAATTTCCTGGCCAGATGTTTTCACATTGTATTAGATGTTTCACTCCCTGTCAAGTGTTGTACATTTTCTCTAGTTTATGATTCAAGGTGTTAATCATATTCAGTCTTTCAGGATGATTACCTGGTAACATTAACATACAAATGTACAGTGATTATCTCTCCTTTTCAGAAGTCTTCACATTTTGCACAAGAAAAAAAAAATAATAGAAGAAATAAATCAGTCTCCTTCAACTTGCACAATGCCTATTTCAAAAACGAAATTATTATGAATTCAGAGTCTATGAAAATTAAGTATTAATCAACATCAAAGTACAGAAAACTTTCACCTAGGCTTGAAAGTGGGAACACAGAGTTAATGTCTTACAACAGGCCAGAGTTTATAGGCATAACTACCTCATAAAACATGTACGTTCCTTACTTGTAGTCTCCAGTGCTTTCATATCCTATTGATAAGACCTACAAAGCGCTGAGTATCTACAGCCATTTCTGGAGGAGGAACACAGAGCAATTTACAGTATACGATCTTAAAAAATTAGGACGCTATTTCAGAATGGAAAGGAAATTACTATCAAATCTCCAGCCTTCTATTGTTAAACAGTAAAAATCATGTAGGAAAATTGAGCAACACCACCCAAAGCTAAAAAAAAAAATGGAGATCATTTACAGAGGAATTTGATAGAGGCAGTATGATGACAACACATCTCCAATTTACACCAATTTAACAGAAGTTGCATGAATTATCTAAATTTGTTCCTATGGGCATTAATCCATAGTCATTTTTGTATGTCTGAATTGATTATGTCCTGCTGTGTAAAGAAAACGGGGAACATCACAGCAACAATACTGCATAGAGTTGCAGCGACATACATGCTTATGCAAGATTTGCCCAAGATCAGTGACTGGTATTTGGAGGGTGCTGGAGGGAGAAGAGACAAGCCCTTGGAACTAATTTCACTGCCAAAAATTTGGGTACAGTAATGAGTTGGGCTCCTCTGCAGGCTCCAAGCGCCCAGGTTTCCTCTGTGCATGTTGAGGCTGAGGTGGTCTTCTCAGAAGCATAGATTTATAGACTCGTTTTGGTTGGAAGAGACCTTTAAGATCATCAAGCCCAACGAGTAAGCTAACACTGCCAACTCCACCACCAAGCCATGTTCCTCAGCACCACATCTGCACATCAGCATTCACAGCCCAGGCAATCTATAGCTGTAGTCCTTAGAGTAATCCCAAAACATAACTTTGTTACCAAAGCATAAATGTCTAAATTAACCTTCCTGGGTATTGTGATTGTTCACTCGCCTGCTCAGATTTTGGCTAACGCAGCTCATCCTAAAGCCTGACACATGCTGACCTAATGGAGCAGCACCACTAAGTCAAAGAAAGAGCACCACAGAGGCAGGAGAGGTGGCCAGAAAGAGCTCAAAGGCCATTATACAGAGATTATCACCTGCAGATTGCTGCCTCCTGCAGCCACCACCTTTGCATATTGAGTGCCTGGAAGTTTTTTCACAATGGAAATGGTTTAGATCAAATTTCCTTGCTGGAAGGTATAAAAACACCAGTTTACCCAAAACCTCTTTGAAGCAGATCTAACAGCAGCTGGACTGCCAAGGCTTTTGTGCTCCCTGGTGTGATACAGGGAACTTGCGCACAGGGACAGAGGAGGAAGGATGAACACTCTCATCATCGGCTAGGTAACTAATTTTGCTCATCAATGCAGAAGTCGAGAGTTACAGGTTATAAGTTATGAAACCTCATGACTTGAGTGGTAAGTAAGTGAATTCACATGATGGACTATAATCTGTGCAAAGGAAATTGAACCCTTCTTCGTTATATTTCTTAATGAGCTCATAAAATAGATTTACATACTAATTTACTAAATTTACTAATTTACATAGAACATTGTCTGGTAAATTTGAGATATCAAAACAGCCCATGACAGGTATTCAGAAGGACAGCGCGCAACCCTCCTTCATTCTCAGCAGGAATCAGCGATGGACACAAGACCACAATCTATTCAGGAATATCTGATCTAGATTTACATACACCCCAGTAGAAATAACGTGGCCTAACGTCTTGGCTAATTCCCGGTGCTGTGCTCTGCCCATTACTCTTGCTTCTGTTTTTCTATTGAGCCTTTCATCTTACAGCATCAAGGTTGGATGATTTTTAAAAAAAATAAATCCGATTAGTCTTTCAATCACTTCAGTTCATTTTTGTTTCTTTATTCTTTGCTCTCATAGTTGATACTCCCCCAGTCCTTTTGACCGCTCCACAGTTCTGGCACTGAAAGATATTATTTTCAAAAAATATGGGAGAAAAAAGCCTAAAGGAAACATCAATGCATTCACATTTTCCTTTGTTTTTCTGTCACTAAACTCATACATATTTGTACTGCAGACCAACAAACAGCTTCCCTTATCAGGCAGGAGCCAGGATCACCTATTTCAGAGTTTGGTAAATATTATCACCACACCTGTATTCAAAAACAGAACTGATAAATCATCAAAAGCAGCAAACGAAGGGAAATGTTTCTCTACGATCATAAGAAAAAAACAGAAACGGGAAAGTTTTTATCAATTTCATTACAAATGAGTTCCAGCATTTTGCCAGTATTTTGTCCTTATTTCACTATGATGAAAGTACATGTAGTCTTCCTCTTTTTTAGTGCTTAATATATAGTTTGCTTCTTCCCCTTGAATGATATCTTTCTCTGCAAGCAATGCCAAGTTGATTGCTAAGCTAGACTTCAAACTCCCGTGTCACTGATGACTCCAGCATTTTCATATTGAGGTGCCAACAGAATCATCTACGCGCTTCAAACCTGCACCTAAATCACTGTGTATTCTGGTCTCCAGTTCCAGGCTGGTTCTGACAAACGCTAACAGCAAATTCCTGGAACTCTTGGACTTTTGCTATTAATTTGCATGAAAGCAGGGTTTCACTTTAAATTTCCACCGCAGAGCCCCATTAAACATAGAATATACTACTGAAAGAAATCCCATAAAGACAGTAAAAAACCAAAAGAATGAATCCTGCATTTTATTTAAGCCGAAGGTGAAATGATTACAGACTTCATTGAGGTGAGGTCTGTGCAGAGTAGGAATGACAATTAAGACCCAGGCAGAGGATTTGTATTTAAAAGACCCTGCGATGAATGTCTAATGTCTTCAAGCCAATGCTTTTAACACTTTCACATTTAGCATTAGTTTTACTTTTGTCTATATTCACTCTATACGTCACCTACGCATTTTATTTTTCTTTTCTTCAATTTTTCAAAGTTTAGCTAAAAAAATAACATCTGTGTAGAAGACCAAGCTTTGCCCCCATTGATTTGCCAAAATCCCTCAAGCATTTGAGCAAACTCGTTCATTTCTGAAGACTTATCGGTTCACAGTATCTTCTTTCCTCTACACATCGGGTTTTAAACTTTAACTGTTGGCTACTAGTGCAGTCTACTGATTTACGATCTTAAAAGGCTACATTTTCAAGAAAAGATACTAAGTTGTATTTAGTTAAATGCTTGTAGACTAAAAATGGAAAATAAATGCCTAGTGCTTTAAGGGAACCAGCCCCCATTGCTAATTTTCACAAAACTTGCTTACTGTTCCTGGATGAGATACTACAGGTAAACTAGCATCAAAGGAGACAAACTGAAATAATTTATTTTTTTTGGAAGATGATTCAAAGGAGGAACCACTGACATGATATATACTCCTCATTCTATGTCTCTCATTTTCTGAACTGCGTATCTTTTATTCTATGTGACTTTTCTTTAGTTGCAAAAGTGATATCGTGTAATAAAATTGCAGGAGAATAATCTTCAATTAGCTCCACTTCAAAGAAATAAATATTTCAGCACAAAATTTTACTTGAATTTCAAGCTCATTAATCTACATTTACACATGTTGTTAGTCAAGATATTCTGTTAAAACTTTACCGATTACTTAGAAAAATGAAGTAAAGTGAGTGTTATTTATGGAAAATTAGCTATCATTCAACATTAGCTAACAAAAAAACCCAACAAACGTAACTGCTTGAGAAGTAATGAATGCATTTTATGTCTATTTTTATTGTAGGACTACACGATTAATGAGCTGTCATAGTCTTAAGGCATTCATTGACATGTTTCTGAAGTTTGCTCAGATAATAAGCCTTAAGAGATGAACGAAGCATGTCCTGCCAGATCTGTTGTGATGATTTCCTTGTACTATAACTGGGGGACATGAAGGATCTCAGCTATTCTTAAAAAAACATCTGCCTTCTCATTAATCAAATCCTGCCTTACACTGTGCGAGTGCCATCATGAAGAAGGGAAGCACTTGATACCAGCCCACACAGAGCATCAAATGATCTGGGTTCTTCCGTTGTGTGGACTTCCCCAGGTGAAGGGAAGAGGTACATAAGATGTAGACAGCCCCCAGAGAGCTGGTCCACAGGGCACAGCGTGCCATAACCTTCACACCACAGATAAATCCATGGAAAGCATAAAAAACCCCCTTGGTTTAGTCTGATTCACCATTTTGCATGATCTTTGCGAACAGAACTTCTGTCAGGACACAACATAGCCCACCAATCATTACCCTTTCACGTGGGCTTATCTAGGAAAAAGTAGCTGCAGACAGGATAACTTGGCATCATTGCTTAAGAACTTTCTTAAAAAAAAAAAAAAAAAAAAAAGGATTATTCCAAGGAGTAAGTTTTCCTTTGTGAAGGAGGTGGCATGTGGTCAGACAGTTACTCTCAGAAGGATTTTCTGTCAATCAAGCAGCCAAAAAAAGAGAAAGCAGCCAGTGCTTAGTAAGGGTCTTCCCTCTTAAAAGAAGAAAACCCACCTGAATTGTGGCTTCCCCGACTCATGAGATATTGTGTCTAAAGCCACCTGAATTGTGGCTTCCCCGACTCATGAGATGTTGTGTCTAAAGCCACAGGGATAGAAGGCACTGCTCACTGGTCTTTGCTATCTTAAGTGATTTGACAAACTCCTGAAATGTACCTGCCAACGTTAGGCAAGTATTTGGATGGCTTTAAACAACCGTGGAGCTGGACAGACTGAGAACTACAAATTGTACCCTGATGGTGCCTCTATAGCTACTGAATACAGTAGAAATTCAGTGCAGCAGAGAAGCCATCCCAGCATCTTAAGTGACAGCTTTGGGTTACTCATCATTAACATCAGCATCAAATGCAAAACTGTCGATTAGAAATGAAGTCCTACCACCTTTGGGTTTCTTGTTGGTGCTGTCAAGAACAGGGCTTTCTATTGTCTGAACAAAAAGGATAGCTTACAAATACAAGCTGTAAGATTTCACATCGCTGTCATATGGAATGAATTTACAGGGAACCATTTCTGGACTGCAGTATATTACAAAGAAGTTGCCAGGAAACAAAGTATTCCTCTTCCTTCCTTTTATGTTTCTCTAATCTGGTTTTCCTTTCCATGCTCCTGTTCATCAGATGCAATTGTTTGTCCATGTTATTTTGTACTACAATATTTTGACATATCTAAAGGTTTTTGACAGTCAGCCAGTAACTAGGTTTGCTAGTTTTCAACTGCAAAAAAAACCCAACCCAACATTTCTTATCACTTGTCTCTTTGTTTTCTTTCTTTCATTTGCCAACCATAAAACAAAGACCCAAAGTAGATGAAGATAATTTTCACAGTTCCCTCCAACAGAACAACTGTAAGTCATGATGCTTTCTCTAAGCTCTTGAATACCCAGCGCACAGGATTTGGGGGTTTGTTGTTGTTGTTGCTTGGGTTTTTTAAAAGCAAGAAATATAATCTGAAGGATTCATCTGAACAAAGATGTTTTCAAAATTGAAAGAGTTATTTTAAGGTCATCTGCAGAGAATCCTGATGAAAGATCATAAAGAATTGAAATATTTATCTTTACAGAGGATAGGATTAGGGAAACTAGATGCAATGATTACAGATCTTTACTTGACTGAAATCTAGGCCAGGAAGAGAAAATTTGCATCGATTAATTTGACTGCTGTTTCTGCAACATAACCACCACATGATGATGCTTATTAAACAGCAAAGTGTCTATATAAACTGAAGGAGGACACTTATAATACCTGAAGTAGTAAGTAGAGGAACAGGGGAAATCTCTTGCTGTTCATTTTTAAGCTAATTGGCTAATTGGCAGGGATAAGCTTTACTAGAAACATTTCGGCAGTAACAGGTATGGTTTAGTACATAATTTATTACAATGTAAGGAAACACACATCTAAGTTTACAGAAAGAATTAAGTTCAATATTATTGGGTAATTAATGTGACATTGACAAAGTAGCTTGTTGTACGCATGTATGCATACATTACTTAGCAAAAATTAAATATATTTGTCCTCTCCTGAAAACCAGCGGTGCAATAAATCACAGAAGAGACTTGTATAACTCTGTAAACTAGAAGCTAAGGATTGACAGCATTAAATCAGGTAATTTCCAGCTCCCGGCATCCATGCAATTTTTCTGAACTGGCCACGACCCCTGTTGTGGGTTAACCATGGTAGGCAGCCAAGCGCTACACAGCTGCTTGCTCACACCTCCATATTGGGCAGGAGCAGGGAGAAAATCAGGAGGGCATACATGAGAGAACTCTTAGGTTGAAATAAAGAGAGCTTAATAAGTAAAAAAGACGACAAGACAAAAGAAAAGCAAGTGATGCAAAAAGCAAGGACTCGCAACCAGCTAACTACTGCCTGGCCAGTCCCTGAGCAACAGCAAACCCTGGTGAACTCCCTGCCCCAACCCCAGTTTTACTGCTGAGGACAATGTGGTATTGTATGGCATATCCCCTTTGTCATCTTGGGCCAGGTCTCCTGGCTGTGTCCTCTCCCAGGCTCTTGTCAACACCACCGCTCCATGATGTGCAAACACTGCTCAACAATAGCTAAAGCATTGGTGTGTTATCAACACTTCTTAGGTCACAAACCCAAAATACAGCACCCACCACACAGGCTGCTATGAAGAAAATTAACTCTATCCCAGAAAAAAAAACAGTACAACTCCCCCCCCGGCACACAATGGCAACATTTATCAAGCAAGGTGTTTTGTATTCTGAAATCTGAATAAGCAAAGACCTCTCAGAAAGAGTGAGCCTCAAGAAAATCAACCTCTCCTTTATGCAAGAATTTTGGCTGAATCCTTATATATTAATCAGCTCACAGTAAGATCACACACGTGCCTGCAATGCCAGATTTCGGGTGTTTTTTTTTTTTTAGCGGAGAAATAATGCTCTGTAGTCCAAAAACGAAAACATTATTTGGCATTGTTATTCCAAAATGTTGCCTGCTGTGTAAAAAGCTCATCAATAAGAGACCTTTCTATTTCAAATCAGGTTTCTTAAGACGACTGGCATTCATGGATATGTACTCAAAGCCTCAAAGAAGGAAGAATATCTTTATTTTCAGCACTGTTATTAAAGAGGGAAAACTTGTACTGATTGGAGTCATAGTATTTCTGAACTACTTGGACAAATGAAACTGCTAACTTAATTTTTTTCAGGAAGTTGATTGCAAGAGCAAACCCAGATATTTGTTCACTGAAAGTGACAAAGGAAGGCGAAGGGAGGAGATGCTGTAGCAAAAGCATTTGCCAGTATTCTTTTATTGCCTGTAAGGGAAGTCAGTTGCTAAATTTTCAGTAGGTTGCCTTTCAGCATCAAAGTTTTTGCCAAACTGAAAGAGCAGTGAGGTGCTGGGGTCTTACAAAGTTTAAAAAAAAAAAGAAAAAGAAAAAAAAAAGACCAAAATCATGACTGCTGTTCAAGAGGGTAAAAGAAGATAAATCTGTCTGGGAAGGACATTACCAGAGCACTGTTTCTGTCACTCTTTGGAGCAGGGTTAGGCAGGAGGACGGCTCTTCAGCCTGGTCACCAGAATCACTTCTCAACCATTGCAGTTGCACCGCACGCAAGGCACGGACATTAGACCACTAAGGCAAGAATAAATGAAGGGCAGAGAGCATCCGTGAGCTGCCTGGAAGGGCCATGTGTTGTTTCGCTTTGAGCAAGTTCATATTAAGTCTGTCCAGAAGAAAGCAAAAGTTTTAGAGCGCTTGTGGTTGCTTGTGCTCCACTCCACTTCAGCTCTGCTGTACACAAACACATCCTCTCCAGGAGGTACTCTTTTTTTTCTTTTACCCCTCAGTAACCTTTTTTCACAGAGTTCAGTTTATCACACATCGTACTTTCTTAAACTAACATAAAAAACCCACTGAAACCACAAGTTTTGTTTCTGGTCCCATGTGCCCGAGCACAGGAAACCCAGGGTTTTGGAGCCAAACAGGAAGCAGTGCTTTCTACAACACGATGAGCCACGCAGCTTCGCGTACCCCTGCGCTGTGGATAATTAAGGAGCTGGCAGTAATTGAAAACATCCCTGCTTCTTTCACAGTAAGTACCTTGCATTACTGGTTGATGTATTGTAGCTACTGACACATGACAGAATAATTTGTCTTTTATTCAACTCCAACACTGAATTATTGGAAGCTGGAGTTGTCTGTGGCCTAGAGGGAGACATTGTGCCAGTTTCATTTGCTGTTATTGAAGGCAAGAGGTTTATAAAAGTTAATGAAATACAGCCAGCAAAGAGACTGCAGAGGGTCTGCACCTCAGAAGCAGCAGCATACAGATGCCTATTGTTATTATACAAGGCAGCAAAAATGCATCAGTCTTTCTATGCTATGATACCATAGAAAATACTTAACATTTTCATTGAAACTGCTTGTTTTCTATCATTTGACTAACCGCAATAGCTGTTAATTTAAGTCATGCATAGCAGTGTTAAAGAACAGAGACACTGAAATGAAGAAAACAGACCAAAGGTTTTCCATATATTCATGCTTTAAGAGATTGTCTCTCCCAATCCACAACTGCAATTAACTTACTTCAAAATCTTAAAGATGTGTCCTGCACCATCCAGTTATTAGGGAGATGGTCTTCACCTGATGAGCCACTTTGCACAGGGACTCCGACTACAAAATGTGCAAATCATTTCTGAAAGAACTTTTTGACAGTTGAAAATTTAATCCTATGTCAGGCATAGAAAGTCATACAATCCTAGTATATTATGAAAAGCATTTTGACAGAAAAAAAAGATTAACATTACTTTAGAGCTCTAACAGTTGAGCCATCACTAAAGGACTTAACACCCGTTTACATGGCTTGGTTGTGGGGGTTTAAAATAAATCTCACTAATACTTTGAGAAAAATCATGATGCTATTTGCTTTCTGGGATATAGAAAGAGATTAAAATGTCAAGAAAAGCATCAAGTTTTCTAAGATGCACTATTTACTGATAACGGCTAAATAACTTTCCCTCATTACTAAGGAAAATGATTCTGTAGCAAAATATCCATGGATGTCTGCATAAGCAAGTCTGAGGAACTTTTTTTTTTTTAAAGCAGTAACATCTTCCACTAGTGTAACCTGAGGAAAGGAATTCTTTGCACTTTTTTCTTTTAAATGAAACAGAGGAAAAAACATTGACCTTGAATGTCCCTTTTATCACAGCAGCTCCTTTAGCTTTGTCATAAACCTCCAAGGTTGCTAGTGCTCTGGAACCAAATTATACTGTATATTGCAACCAGTGTTATTCTGGCGGCTGAACCTTCTTCTGACCTGGGCATGGAGAGATCAGGCTGATTCAGAGATATTTGCTCATTGTCTTTCCTATAAAAACATAGAAGCCTGCCTCTATACCATTGAAGCTGCTGCTTGCACAACTGAGCGGTGACTGAAGTTGTCAGGGAGATCCATTCCTACAACGCACTAAACTTTTTTTTTTTTTCTTCACGTGAATGCTACCTCCGTGAGTCTTCCTTGTGCTCAGCCTCTTCTGCACTCCTCATAGTAGAGCTGGACCACTACCTAACCCCTTTTCCATCCCCTGCAGGCAGGGCAGCCAATTTTCTAGCACACAGGGAAGTTGCACATTACAGTAACTCTTGCTCTGCTTTCCCAACCATCTCAGTAGAAGACACAAATAAAAGCATGGAAATGGCAGGGGACAGGTGTAAGTAGAGAAGAAAAGTATCCCTGATAGGAGGCCAAAGGGGACAAGAGAAGAATAACTGTCAGAAAGAACAAACAGAAGGTGAGAGGAATGGAGAGCATGCACATCGGGGGGGGGGGGGGGAAGGAAGTGGCCAAGCAGCGCTGCAGGTTAAAGCCTTCCTGCTGCTTTTGATTTCTCTTCAGTTATGAGCAAAGCTTCTCTACAGTTAAAAACCAAGATCCCTCAAACTACTACAGAATAAAGTCCTACCCACATAACCCCTTGAACATCTCGGTCAACCTTTGGCGACACCTTAGTTCTAGTGCAGTCAGGTACTGCTGCTACAGCATCATCCAGTCAAAAAACCTCGACTCTAGTTCTCTGCCTTTGTTACCAATACCAACAGTTTGGCACTTTCAAATATATTTATGGGTCCATTTCGGTCTTCGGTTTTCTCTTCAGCAATAATAGCAGCAAGATATCAAGCATTATGTGTTTTAACTGGAAGGCTACTGTATATCATAGCAGGCATACTCTTACCTTCAAAAAATTGGGAGACTGTTCCTCACTTGATAATATTAGGCCTTAAGGCAGGATGAACATTTTCATTGCCAAGAATTTCCAAGGCAAAAGCAAGATTTGCAACAAGTTAATGGTACATTAAGAGTTGTGAAAAGAGCTCAGAAGTGAAAATCGTTCTATTAAAAACTGACTTTACTTAGGAGCAAATAAAATTTGAAAAATAACTTTACTTTGAATTTGATGTTCTATGAAACTATTTTCTTTCAGTTATGCTCATTTCAGATTCCCTTGGTACATATCAGCTAGTCTTTCCTCTGTTAAAGTGTAATCCTACTCCCTCCAAGTAAAACAGATTTTTTTCCTCCAGATTAAGCAGGATTGGACCCTTTTAATCACATCACCAAGAGTTAACAATGTATATTAAGCACTGTTTTTAGAAACAGTTTTGTCAGTCTGTCAGTACATAAAAGACTAAATGCTATATAAATCCATGGTAACGATTGTGTTAAACATCTTAATACTCTATTATACTCCATTTCACTATATCGAGGAGTGCTGCATGCATATTTGCTATAAGTGTTCTGCCGGAAGATGCTTGCTAGTTCTGTGCTGGTGGAGAAACATGCTCAGCAAGTCAAACAGGTTTCTGGAAAAAAAAAAAAAAAAAAAAAAAAAAAAAAGCTTCTCCTTCAAGTTTAAAGCATTTTCTTGTTCATTCTTCAGTCGTTTGACATACCATCTTTATAAACTATCTGCTTTTATACTGGTCTCTAAACTTCTTCAAGCATTTGAGGGGCTTTGTTTTGTTGTGGTTTTTTTTTCCCCCCTTCTACCATCCCAGTTCTGTCTTACTTGGAACAAGTTGTCTAGGTTCTCCTTTCTTAAATTTTCCCCATTTTTTTTCTATCCATGGAACCAGACTGTCTTCACATTTTCCAAATGCTACAATAGAAGCTCTGAAACCATGGGAGACTCCTGCACATTCCTTAGGTGCGGAAGCTTTTGTACAATTGTACTGAATTTTGTTCGCCCTGAATAATTGAATAATACTTTATTAGAAATTCTGTAGGTGAGAACACGCTCAAAGCTGATGTGATACTCAAATTTTTTTTTCTGCTAAGCCAAGCACAAATTAACATTGAAATGCTTTTCAGATTATTGAAAAAAATCTGATAGTCTTCCGTGAACAAAACTCACCTTGCAGAACACTATCATGAAAAAAAATCTTCTAGGATTTCCCCCCCTGCCCCAGTTTAGCTTTATTTTGTAATTAGGAAAAATATATTTCTATAGCATTTTGTTATTTTTTCTAAAACTTACATAGAAAAACATGATATACACATCATCAACCAAACACTACACACGGAATCAACAGTAGTTTCTCAGTCTTGCACAAGGGATAAGGTTAATCCTATGTTCCTCATTTAATCTCATACTAAACACTATGCTGATGTGTGACCGTGGACATCAACAGCAAAACTAGAACATACCTTACAGGCAAGACAGCAAAATAAGCAATAAAACCCCCCTGATGCTTTTATGCAAGCACCCCAGACCCTGGGGCTTCCAAGTAGTTTGCCCATTTCCACCTCTTCCCCCTCCCCTCGTAGGGTGGCGTTTAGCCTCTAAAAGTGCTTACTACTCTCAGCAGCTAATACTGACTGGCACTTCTCAGGGCTTGCTGTTGACAATAGTTTTGCGAAAGCTAAACTGGTTGGAGCGTAATAGTCCATGCTCGACAAGTGCCTCGGGCCAGTATTTCAGCTGGAAGTTCCAGCTAGAACAGCCTGTCATTTTCAAGAAAGATTATATTTTTCTCTTCACCTTCTTTCCTTTTCTCCCCCACCCTAGAAGACTTTGTTTCATCCATACCGAAATACAGCTATTTTTACTCAGCTATCATCAAGATTCCCATAAACACGCACAAGGGACTGGAGTTTGATAGTGTATGGTAAAGGTCACCTGGCCACAGATTAAACTAGTTTTTATGTCTACAACCATTCACCTAAATTCAGAAAAGCTGAATGATTTTTTTGGTTTGTTTGATTAGAAGCCTTAAGTCTACTTCCACTAAGTTCCCAAAGCACTCAGCTTTTTTAAAAAATTAATGTGCACTGGACATACAACATCTCAAAGTTAATCAACATTATTTGCAATTGTTTCTCCCGGGGAAAAGAGGTCTTACAGAAAAAAAAAAGTGTACGCTCAATATCATCAGGCAGCATTGCATTTAAGTTGCACAGGTAACGCACGAGTTGATCCTCCCCAAATAGATACGAGGGTCAGTGTTTCAAAGAGGTGAGCAATCCAGTTCACCTACAGTTCAACATCTCTGTAAGCGACTTGAGTCCTGAAAAAATTCAATGTGTGGAACACAGTCCGAGTAATGCTGCAAAGCAATAGGTATTCACAGCTCACTGCTTCTCTCGTTTCTCCTTTCTTCCATTACTTCCCTCACCCTTTCCCTGCCCTCACCGTCCGCTCATTTCACCCTCCTACAGCATATCCAAGCACAGGGAAGAGCCACATCTGTTAATTCTTGACTAGGAACATGGTTACTCAAATACAGCCTCAGTATCTCTCCCTACTTTTTGGAAAAATCAGTATTTTAAAATGCAAGGGGACTCAAACCAAAGCATAGGATCACTTGAAACCAGAAGATATTCCGTTACATTTGACATTTACAAGGCAGAACACAGCTCAGGGTAAAACTAAGTACAAAATGCCTCTTCCCCCCCTGCCCAGGTAGGCAGATAGCTCATGTTTTAACTCGTAACTTAGAGCCAGGAAATATTCAGTCTAGAAAACCAAGAATAAACTTGACAAAGAGAGTAATCAAGCTTCCAGTTTCTTTAGAAATTTCATATGCTTGTTGCTTCCTGTGGAATTTCTTTTCTAGTTCATGCTGAAGTTTGGGAATATAGCATGAGTGGGAAGATAAAACTTAACGAATTACAGATATCTGAAAAAATAATTAAAAGAAAAAATCAGGAATTAATTTGGTGTTTGGAACAACGTACAGGCAAGATGTCTGGGCTGAATGGCTTCTGAAGATAAAGTTGAGATCTAGGTCAGAAATCAAACAGCCAGCAACACTGTTTTCATGGTTAGACTTACGTTCAGCCTGTGGAGAAGTTCCCTCACTGCAGCGGTTTTTGAATGCTTCCACACCTCCTCTCTGAAGCAGACACTACCCTTTTAAAAAACAGCTTTTCTGCAAGTCTACTCCTGCATTAATTGTCAGAAAGATTTCTGATTTTCATTAAGGTTTCTCAGAGCAACTGAGTGGACAGTGCCTGAAGAATTTCATTAAGGCTTTGGCATAAGGGGAAAAAACAACTGGCATTTAATATTCAAGCAAAAATGAAGTGCTAGATTTCTCACTTGTGACATACATTCATCAAATGTCTGACAAAACACAGTAGGAGAGAAAAGTTTTCAGAAAGAAGGCTAAAAGCAATGTTTTTTTTCCTTCTTTGCTCATTTAAGAAGTCCCGTGCATATATTATAGGCTTACAGTTATCTTTAAGACCTCTTCCCACGGCTATGCATTTGTGCCTGGAACACCTTTCATTCATAATTTAGTGCAGGCAGCCTTAGCGGAAAACTGCGTTACCTCTTATCTAACTGATAACAAACAAGACACCAGTTTCCCCTTAAAACTGAAGCAGGCTCATATCTTCATTTGACAAAAGCTTGTCTGCAGGGCTGGCAGGTGATCTCAGCTGAGACCCAGCAGCACAAGAGTTGGCTACTATCCCGTAAGAGAGGAAAAGACAACCAGATCTACTCCTGCTACGAATTCTGACTATGACTACATTAGCTAGGAGCAGTTCTGGGGAAAAAAAGAAAGAAGAAAAGAGCCTCACTCTTTCAATTAGGAGGTAGTATTTATTATTAAGCCATTTAAGCAAAGGTACTGACACCAACCTAGGGCTACCAGACAACACACTGCATCCTTTCACAATACGTAACATATTTAATTTTTCAGGCATCTTAGACGTTTCAAAATGTGTTTGCCCTTCTTTGATTATTTATTATTTGCTGTTGCGGTATTCGCAAAATTTTTTAAAAAAGTTATTTATCGGGCAAACTTTAATGTAAACAAGGAACTCCCAGCACGAACATTTTAGAAGAGTTGAGGTTGCAGAGTCAACTATCCCATCACTGAGCAGAATTTCCTTCCAGAAGATGAAGCAATTGAAAGAAAAAAAAAATGTGCAGCGAGCATGCTTGGAAAACAAGATCTTAGAAGAAACATAAGCTTCTACCAGCTTCCACTGGTGAGGCTGCAAAGTAGTCCATACACATTTGCAGAAAAGTCATGAGGAAAGCTGTTCTCCTTTAAACTTTTCATTAAGTGTTCTACCTAGTTTAATTGAAAGCGAGTCTTCTGCACTACAACGCGCATTAAATTTTCAGTTACTGTAGCTTTTAGACTGCATGTCACATGAGAGCGTTCTCAGAACTGACATTCTGTATGGCACTGCGTGCATTTATTTTTTATATTAAGCAATTGACAAACATCGATGCACAAGTTTTTAGCCAAATCCACAAGCTGACAATAAAGTGTATCTCCCTGCATGATAGAAGCAATTGTCATTTTCAGTTCCACTGGGGCAATTAAGGAAAATCTTTAGGTTCAACCTTATTTAAGATGGGAAACACTCGAAGTTCTATGATATGCCTTCCTCTGTTATGGGTATTGCTTAGGCAGTATGGTCAAAGAGCTGTCGGTTCCCATCAGTGGAGTATTTCCTTTCCGGAGCAAACCAACCTGCTGCAATCTACTTGAGCCATCTCTTCTCACCAGGAGAAAGAAGGGAGGGCTCAGAAAGAGATGGAAAAGTTTATTTGAGCAGCTTTCCCAGGCAGGGATTTGGAACATTTTATCACCACCCATAATTGCTTCAGTTCAGTCAATACTTTCTATTCTGGCTCTCAGAATCGTATCCAAAAGGGAGAAATATGTTTTCTTTAGATAAAGATTCATTTTGCTGTATCAAACCTGAGGCCTCGTCCCAACTGTGCCTAGATCTGAGACTGAACACAAAGCGGCGTTTGTAACAGGATCTGACCATGGGGAAACAGAGCTGCTTTCAGGGAGCCTCGTTAAATTGGGAGAGGTCGTGAGCCTGAGCAGCCCAAATCTTAGAGGGTCCTCCCCAACATCTTCTGAACTGATTTACAAGTCTGACTTGAAAATTCCCTGACCTGTGTTTAGAAAGAAGGCAGTAAGCCTTTGTGGGATGTGAAACGGCATTACAAAACCCAGGGCCCAAACATTTCAAGGCTCCAAGATAGTGCTTTGTTGACATAAAAGCAAGTTTCTTGTACTAAAAGCTTTAAAAGCTTACTGTAATTTTTGCATTAATTCCCCCCCCCCCAGTACGCACTTCAATGACTCAGCCTCCAACAGTTACTTTGTACTTTAAATATTGTAACATCAACTTTTTTGGGGAAAGAAAAATATTTTCACAGCCATCATACAAAATATTATGTTTTCCTTGCTACCAATACCAAAATCTTTTTGTCTATGTTTACAAAGTCTAGTTTTCATTTCCTTTTTTCCCCCTCATTGTTTGTAGTTACAGCATTTGACCTAATTCTTATCACACTGGCTCACAGCAAGATTAAAAAAAAAAAGTATTCCTAAGCAGACATTTGTATGCCAGTTTGCAGAAAACACAGAACCTCCTGTAAACAACTTACAAATATTGGCATTAATTAAAGATAACTATGTACCTAAGAGGAAAGGACAGGCAAAAAGTAGTTAAGATGTTACTCAGTTGAGCAGATGCAATTTGGTGGTTTTATGCTGGTAAAATAAACATGCACTTTATAGAGTCATTTAGAAGTGAGCTGCAAAAGCATTCAAGACAAGGCAGCAAAAGCATTCAAAGCTGCTTCAGATTTATCTAAAATAGTGAGAAGAGCTTAAAAGCAAGGTATCTAAGAGGTCAATAGTTATTTAACATCATGAGCCTTATCCTTTCTCAAGGACATTTTTTTGGGGGGTGTATGAAAGTCTCCCTAAGAAAATATGTCAATGTAACTGTGCAAGTTTACATGATAGGAACTGAGATGATGCCAGGATAAGGTAATTCTTGAAGTAGCAGCAGGGAAGGTCAGCCTGTGACTCTATGGGTCTGCTTTTTAATTTAGGTTCAATCTGAAAGACCTGGCCAGCATTCACAAGCATTTAATCTCTTGCTTTCAAGAGCAGCCCAAGCATTCCAGTATTAAAGTTGAAGATGCCAAACCCAACTTGGGCCGATATACCAAGGTATTACACAGTACCACAGATATACATATCCAGGAAAGTCCTTTCAGTCACTTTCTTCAACTATATTTAATCCAAATACTGAGCATGTACTTCAGGGATCACAGGTATTTTGAAGAAAAAAAAAAAAAAAAAAATTCCCCGTTACCAGAAGATAGACAAGAAGCCTGTGTTAACTGGAAGGCAGAACCAACTAGACTGTTCAGACATGCAAGTTAACGTCAACCTCCTAGTAGATTTGATACCTCATACATGGATATCTATATTTCTGACATAGCTGCATGCTACATACGCTACTAAGAGATACGTTGGGGTGCAAAAGCAGGAGCCTACAGCTTCGGCACAAAACCAGAAATCCTGCTTTGGCCCACAGCGAAGCTGACAGCAATGCAGAGAGATAAGACCATACCAACACAGACATCCCCAAAGGACCCTGACTTGCTGTCCCCACAGCCCAGGTTACCTGGAAGCTCTGAAAGCCCCTGAACTATGGTAGCACAGGGCTACACCCAGCACAGCCCACTGGAGAGGCTCTGGTACCCTCAGCAGAGAACAATCACTTCAACCCCATAGCAACCCGTAACATCTCTTGCTATGAACACGAACAAAACTCATCTACCACACCAATAAACACACATACCTCCAGCATTACAAAAGATCCTGGGCATCCTTGTCTCACCTCCAACCAACTCCCACCACATTCCCTCTAACAAAACTACCACCCTCAACTCCTAGCCCTTTTCTAAGAGCCACTCCTAATTGCCTGATCTCCCACAACTGGGGCAGGTAATGAGATTCCCACAGCTGGGGCATATAATTGCCGGGCTCCTCAGCAGACCTTGCCCAGACTGCTGCTCCTCCTTGTTATAGAGAGGGGAAAACAAACCCACCATGTGATGATCTGCATTATTTGCATTTCAAAATATACCTTAAGCCTCTCTACTTCCTAAGTGACTTGATCTGGAACAGTCAATGTGCAAAGTCTTCTGCAAATGTGTAGGATCTTTACACTGTGTGTCATGTCGATAAGTGCTGCACCATGGCTGTCCTTTAGGACTGTTTTGCAGGTGGCACCAGCCCCGGTGCTGATTGCTGATTTCATTCAGCTGGTCTGCACACAACAGGCACCACCTCTGATGGGGTTTGTCCAGAGACTCTCAGCCTGTCTGTCTGTACATGGCTCTTTACCACAAAACACAGAAGTCGCACCAGCAATGATATTAACAGGACGATATAGTCTTATTTAACAGGAATGACACTGTCTATTTAAAATGCTTGTTACACTATCCTCTATTTGAGGGCTTGCATCTAAATGTTTGTGTCACAAGGGGCTATTATTCTTTCTGTGAACGCGTATAACTCCCGTAATACTAACTGAGACTACGCTCCATGGTGTCACACTGACACATTCATTGACTATCCATCAGCACGAAAAGGAACTGACTCAGGAGATCAAAACAGAATGCAAATATAAGAATTTCCTAGCTGCTACGAAAGAATAAACATCCCAGAGATAATCCCTCTACCATCCTCCATCCACTTGGGATGCAGTGCAACGTCATAAAACTTAACAGTTTTTGTGGTCAACTTGCCATTTTCATACGCGGTAAAGAAGGGAAAAAAGGGAGGGACAGATGACTGTCCCAAAAATGGACTAGCAGCACAGAAATATATTTATCAGTCTCTCAAGTTAAAAATCTGACCACTATCAAAGAATCATAGAATAATTTAGATTGGAAAAGACCCTTAAGATTATCGAGTCCAACTGCTAACCTAACACTGACAAAACCACCACTAAACCATGTCTGTGAGCTCCATGTTTACCTGTCTCTCAAACACCTCCAGGGATGGTGATTTGTAAGCAAGTTTTCTATCACTCCTAAAACTTTGTCACAGTTCCTTGCCAATACCCAGCTTCTGAAAACTAGGCATTTCTGTACTGCCTTTGCTGGTCATACCAACCTTCAGTCTTGAATTTGTCAAGAGTACGGTACATACTTGGGTACCTGACTTTGCTCAGTCACCTACATCCCAAACCCCACAAGCATCTTTATGGACTTGTACGAAGACACTAAACTGAGCCCAACTCGAGAGCAGGATCCATTTTGACAAAACCCCAAAATGACCTGGCTGGCAGGGCCTGGCATCTCAAGCTGAGGGAAAAGGCTTGCCAAAAAGGTGCCACACGCCAGCCCGCAGTTTCCCTTTATTGATGACATTTGCCCCTTTTTTTTTTGTGACTTCCCTTGTACCTAGGGTATTTATGAAGTTGCCCTACATATCTTTTTTCAAGCATTACCTGGTGTGATGGGTGTGCTGACGCTGGCTGAGTCTTTGAGATCTTAATTTTGTATCATAGGCAGTATCACCATTCAAACCGTTTCAGCTTTATTAAATCACAGCTATATATTTAAAATCATATTTCCTAGATTGTTGTGTCATAATGTCATTAGTAATAACAATATTTTGAATCTTACTACCTGTAACCTCACCCATATAACCTGGAAATAACAATCATCTCTAATTAAAGCGTGGTAGGTGGTGACTGATTGCAAAAGGATTGATAATCCACTCTGAGAAAACCAAAGTCTTCACGCGGCAAAAAGTCTTGTAGCTTTAATAGAGAAAGACTGCAGGATTTAGTAGTGTTTTGCACCCTGCAAAACTTAGCATGTTTTGTCCTCTGTGTTTCGCAGTGCTTTGCACATTGGGGAAAAGCAAAATTATTACCTGTTTCCGTAAATTCCATCTTGAAAATCGGTACTTGAAAGACTAAACAGGATTATATAGGCCAAAATAAACCCAAGAGAACTGTTTTAAGTGAAGGTGAGAAAAATTAGACCCAGTTTTGAAGGAAAGATTTACCAAACTTTCAATCAATGCTTTTCACGGCAATTACTAGCATAGTTTTTATGAACATCTTTTAAGATTGGTTTCCCTCAAAAGGACGATCCCATTTATTTGTAGATAAAGCTGATGGGATTAAGAATAAATCCACTACTGTGAATAATGCATCATATGATGAGTTATATCGGTTGAGTCTGAGTAACCTCTCTGTTAGAGGTAAATTTAGCACAGGAAATGCTGCCTACCCACTTTGCAGAATCAAGTTCAGTTACATTAAATTTAATGTGTTACAGCAGAAAACATCAGGCATGGCTTTTCCAGCAAAACACGAAAAAGAAGATTGCAAGTTATGAATGTTTCACATAAGTCAAGTTAATTCTAGCATTAAGAACTAGCTTTTTGCCGGTATGATGTACAACAGTTAGATTTCAGTCTGCGCCGCATTGGTTATTCATATATGCAAGGAAACACTCCATTAGTCAGCTCCTAGTAGGCCTCTTGCTTACTCCTGTTATAGTATTTTTAACAGCATATTTTTAAGTACAGTTTTCTCTCAGCCTTCGGAACACCACAATTTGCAAGCAAAGCAGGAGTTTAGGGGTTAACATTGGAGAAAAAGGTACACCCATTCTAATTGTTAAAGGTGAAACAAATCCACATTTATCGTATGTTGGTGCTGAAACCTAATTTAGGTGCCTCATTATATAATTTATAATATGTAATTTATAATAAATAAATTTTTAATTTATATAGAATCACAGAATCATAGAATTGTCTAGGTTGGAAGGGACCTTTAAGACCATTGAGTCCAACCTAAAGCTGCCAAAACCACCACTAAACCGTGTCCCTCAGTACCACATCTACCCGCCTTTTAAATACCTCCAGGGATGGCGACTCCACCACTTCCCTGGGCGGCCTGTTGCAATGTTTGTAACCCTTTTGGTGAAGAAATTTCTCCTAATATCCAGTCTAACCTCTGATATAGAGACATGTGAGAGCCATCCCCAGGGCGTTTGGGCTGCTGAGGAGAGACCGTGGGCTGCCCCGAGCACAGTGCTCACCTCACCAACCGGGAAAGGGCCGAGGAGCACGGACCAACTGGAGCCGGCCAAAGGAGCTTCTCTTACCGGATGGGGAGGCAAGGATGAGCCCGGCACAGGGCATCGTGTGGACGAGGCGCAGCCCTTGGCACATGGCGGCAGGCAGGCCCTTCTCCAGCAGCGCGCCGATCCCTCTCCCGGTGCTTGGCCTGGTGAGCAGCCGGTGTGGGGCTGTCAAATGGCGGCAGCTCCTCCGTCAAGCCCCACATCCAGTGGGGGAACCAGGGGGGGCTCGGCCCCACCGACCCATACAGCCAAGGCCCCAGCATGCACCATCCCAAGGCCCAGGCCCCACTGTGGGCCCAGGCCCCCGCTGAGGCCTGAGGCCTGCCCTCACCCAAAATGAGTTTGTAAGACATATAAATTTATAACTCATAACTATATAGTCAATTTTTAGCTTCTGAAAGGAAGAGTTCATTTACATTATTACTAGGTACCTCAGAAATCAGGAAATTAGCCTGATCTATTTTGACTCAAATTATTTATGGTATTAATAGATGGTGGCATGTTATCTCCTGTGAAATGAAACAGAAGGCAGGATCTAGCACACATGAAAGTGATCTTGTTTAATTCATACAAGCCTATAGGTCTCAGGAAGGGGTTTAAGATTTTCTTCATCTAATTTTATATCACTTCTTCCCATTTTACTGCATTACTGGGCTCAAGGGGCCACAGCCCAATGAAAAGCCGTTCTGTTTTGTTCATGGCGTTTCGGGCTTAGGGCCAAATGGAGCTGCACAGGTGTAAATAAAGAGCAGATTTTTTTTTTCCCCGACGTCCCTTGGACATGACTTGGAGCTTAATTCATAAGAGTAAGGAGAAAGCAGATGTAATTCTTGCCTTATTTAATTCCCTAAGCGACTACTCTATTGTTTAATTACATTTATATAATTGCAGGTCCTGGAAAAAGACTTAAATTTAGTCCATTTCTCAGGATTTCTGGCTAGTAAATTTAGATCACTGACTTGTTAAATACGTCCTATAGTTCTATGGCCAGGAACTGACCGTCTGTTAATCTATTTGCCGTTATAATTATTCTTGTCACTTAGTTTACAGCTTAAACTTTGAACAGAGCACTTCGGAACGATACCTGCTCAGAGATCTTTCTGTTAACCAAGTACATGGTTTAGAAGGTCTAGAGTATTACTGATGTACGAACCAGCAATTAAGTTCTCACCATATACATACTGGAAGCCACTGACTTATCTCCAGCAGTGGCAGCAGAAGTATGTCGAGCTGTAAGTCTGTGGCGCTGCAGAGCCACGAACACTTGCATGTTCCTGAAGACACTGCAAGGTTTCTGAACACGGCACAACCGAGATGGAGTTTTCACCCTGAACACTGATAAACTGTGTCATGGTGGTAAATAGGACGCGCAGCATAAATTGACTCCCTCTTGCACAGCTAGGAACCTAGGGGCATCCTCTGCGTAGCAGATGCTCATAAATATTAGAGGAAGTCTTCTCCATTAGAGTATCACACTAAGTGGTATTTCTGCTGCTGAAGAGACGGTGCTTTTAACTTTGTTATTGATGTTTTGTTCAGAGGTTTCCCATTCTGCGTCCTATGTCCTTTGTCATTCACCAATACTTTGGTGTATGAACTAAACGTAAGAACGTGGAGGATATAAATTGGTCCCCGGGGTCTTTCGCTCTTCTATCTTGCTACTTTTCTAATGAGATCACCTCTTCTGGAGTCCTGACTCCAGGCGGACACAAGAAACTTCCAGTAATTTTAAACTAGAAGTACTAAAATCTTCCAAGAAACTTATTTATTTGAGAATTTGCATCAATTACTACCACCTAAAAGAAGATAAATTAGGGAAGAAATGGCGAACACACATTATGATCCTTTTCCTTGGACAGACTGAGTAGTAAATGCCCATTTATTGTTCCCAAAGGAAAAAAGGGTATGAGAAGAAACCGGCTTTTTTCGTTTTTTCCTTATAACTCCATAGGAGCTTTCAGTTTCAGAGAACGGCTACTGTTTTTATTGAAAAAAAAAAAAAAAAAGACGTTTAAGACCCATCATTCTTTGTCTCTGAGCAATGTATCCTTGTGCCAAGTTCTATCCAAACAAAGGAAGGAAAATATTCTTGTATTTTAGAATTTGCTCATTAAACATAATTATGAGATAGCAGACTCTGAACTTGAGCTACCGAGGAAGCAAAAATGGCTTCAACAACACCCACTGCAGCAATTTTGCTCCATGGGTATTAGTGTAGACAACATGAAAAAAAGTTTAAAAGTTCAGAATTGAACTTTTCTTGCCAAAAGAACTAATTTCACTATGAGAGCAATTAATCACATTTTCAAAACTGGATCCTGGTCTCTGTAGTGGAAAACACTATTGATGCATTCTTTAGCTGACAGGACGCAGTTTGCTTTTTAACATATAGACTCCAGTCAGTCTCTGTTGAAGAGGGACCTGAACTGCCTGGCATAAAAGCATATTCACTGGCTGTAATGCAAGACATCTTCAACTTCATGCAAACTGTTAATATTTAATTTAGGCATGCATGGTGAGCAAATATGTAAGTGTATTAATTCCTTTGCAGTCTTCTGATGTGTACAGCAGCTGTGTGATTTGATGATTTGATTTGAATTGATTTTGCTGCTAACTCTGGTGACCTCCAATAAAAAATTGTTGCATTCGCCACAAAGTGATTTATGATGGCAGGACTCTCTATTATATAAATACTTTCCAATGCATTAATCAGAAATCCACTATCTTACTTCATTAAACCAACAAATATAATCAATTCTTATCTGATTTACAGGTCTTTATGTAAGGAAAAAAAGATCCTACTTTTATGCCAAATGGAGTTAAAATGTAGATCAAGTAATACAAAATGTCTCTGCCTCGGTGCGTAAGTGCCACTAATCAAAATCAGAGTCCACGTTCAAGATTTTAGCTCTGATCAAACTCTGGGCTGCACATTACAAGAATTAAAGGCGGTACTTCAGCACTCAGAGCTAAACATGCACATGCATGTTTTGTTAATAAACAGTGCTGAACATTAACACTCTGCCGTTTTGTAGGTAAATAGCCACCTAGTTTAATCACAATGGAAAATTAAAGGCATGGCTTAAATATGAGCATTGTACAAATGACATCAGGAGACAGTCTTTACTAGCAATACACTAGTAACATGCCTCTTATTTCGAAACATTCTGAAGCACTTTACTATTTACACGTGCTTGTGCATGCTGATAAGTGCATGTTAAAAGTATTATACACAGGAATCACTTCAATCATATCTGAAATGTAGATATAGAGTTTTCTTCCTATACATATGGAGACAGAGAATAACACATTTTCTATAGTAATGCATTTTTTTATTTAGAAAGATAGATGTGCTACGGAATCTATGGCTCCTTATTACAACACAAAAGTCAATAAAAAGAGCTCTCATCCAACTACTGTGTGAGCCATCGATAATTCTGCCAGAACCACTGAACACTGCTTTGCCTGTAGTGTCCCTCTGGCCCATTTATTTTGATAATAATTTTGAAGTAAAACTTGGGAGATGGGGCGTATTTGGTAATTTTTTCAACACTGACCCTAGACCCTTGTGTTTAAAGCGTGGGGAACAATGAAGTTTTTAAAAACCTAAAGCAGAAAATGAAAATTACTCTATGTTTTCCATGCCTGAGTGATTTACTTATTGAGATGCTGTAAAGAGGTGAGTAGGAGAGGGATAGTTTCCCAGCGTGTGCTCTTCCTTTGGCAGCTGTGCTTTACAAAGAAATGAGTGAAATCAATGCTCATCAATATCTAAAGGGCAGGTGTCAAGAGGATGGGGCCAGATTCTTTTCAGTGGTGCCCAGTGACAGGATAAGGGGCAACCGGCATGAATTGGAACACAGGAAATTCCATCCCAACATGAGGAAAAACTTCTTTACTTTGAGGGTGACAGAGCACTGGAACAGGCTGCCCAGAGAGGGTGTGGAGTCTCCTTCTCTGGAGATATTCCAAACCCACCTGGATGCGTTCCTGTCCAGCCTGCTCTGGGTGACCCTGCTCTGGCAGGGGGTTGGACGAGATGATCTCCAGAGGTCCCTTCCAACCCCAACCATCCCGTGATTCTGTGAAATCATCTCACCCCTCTGGAGATTTCCTCCAGGTTCATCAACGGAAGGAGACACTTCCCTGAGGAGCAGCTTCACCATGACTAAACTCAGCATCTCCCATAATTTGCTCTCAGTAACTGTGCACTAGACAGCCTTATTTCAGGGGGCTGCTTCTTTAGCATGTTGGCTGTGTTGGATTCCTTTAGGCAGTCAGCCAAATACCATGTTTCTGCAGTACCCAGCTGATGCTCACATCTCTCTGATCTCTCGGAGATACATAGCATGGGCACATCTTCACTGTAACCTTGTACTGTCTAGAAAGCCTAGACAACCTGCACGGGCTCTGAATGCTAACACAAGGGCCCGCTACCCAAACACAAGGCACTGTAGAGTCTAAGTCCTTTTTAAGATTCCATGCAAAGATGAACGATTAATAGCAAATCCAAGTCATGCTCGAGATTCTGCTGATGCACATACACCTCCCACTCTCCGTACTGAGCACGGTCCCAATGTAGGAGAGGGTCTTGCCTGCTGCTGCGAGGGCTCTACGTTTCTGTGACATTAATTGCATATATGCAAAGAGCATAGCACGTAAAAACGTGTGTAAGCCTACTACAGTGGGCAGCTGCTGGCTGTATGCACACCTGCATCAGGCTCAGCAGGAATCACCTATTTGACTTTCAGCAACAAAAAAACATTCAGCCATCAACATCGGAGCTGAAGGAACAGCTCGTGTAGCTAGCAATTGCTGGCATTCTTGTTCTTTGTGGGCCCGGGTTAGACAGCAGTGGGAGACTATCATCAACAGACTGTTAGCATTACATTTAATTTGCTAGACAAGTTATTTTTGAGCATTTAGGACTTGCAACGCTTTCCACGGTACTTTTTTTTCTGTAATGAACTGTAGCACCCTATATAGATACCTGAAATATCACGGGACAGACACAGGAGTGAATTTCTTTTTCAGCCCCTCAAGGTACAGCAGTAACTCTGCTCAGGAAATAACAAGCCCCGCTCTCTCTGAAGCAAAACATCTGATCTTGATCACAAAGTCTGTGCCCTGCCCCACTAATAGAAAATCCAGGAAATATTTGATACCTGGGAAGGCACAAACCCAGAACTCTTTGTGGTATTTACAAACTGTGCCTTCGGTTTCTGTTCTCTCTTCCTATGATGCAACAACAGGAGGAAAAGGATAAAAATATTTGTATCAAAGGATTTTTCATTTCAGAAAGGGTGCATTATTGTCCTTACTAAAGGAATTCAAAGCGTTTTTGATTCATCTAGACAGTTCAAGGATATACACACCTACCACAGCTATGGACTTTTTCCAGTTGGTATATTTTTATTAACCGGTAGAATGTTGGTCTATCTTCCAGGAGTTCCTAAACATTAAACTGCTGTTTCTGGAATTAGAGTTTCTTTTATACATACTAAAGAGGCTCCTTGCTAACGTTCCACTGATTCCAAGGTATATTGCCATGGGATTCTGTAGGTACTATGAAGCCATCTTCATAAAGATACAGTTAAGGAAGACACCAGATGAAAACACAGACAAAACCTGACTTACAAAACCAGAGTCCTTTGGAAGGCGATATTTCGCCTAGGCAAAGAGTTATTCAGCCTGATGCACTGTCAGAGGATTTTCCTGTAAGACTATTATTTTTACGGTAACTTCATGTACAACAGAGTGTGTAATACATAGGTCAAAATTATTGTTTCATCTTTTCTTTTGTGTGTCTCTGTCCTTTTGACCCCCATTGAGCCATGGCACTATAGATTCCACGTTCTGCAGTGTCACACAGTAGGTGTCGAGGTGGGACAGAGATCAATGACACTCTCTTGATTACAAGCCACTTGAAGAGTGGATCAGGTTTTGTAAGGGCTGACATCTGCAGAGATATCAAGTCAGAACAGGATTTTACTCTTAATTTGGCATCCCCGACTTTGCAATTTAGCCTTAGTGCTGAATGGTTAAAATGAAAAGCAATGACATCAACAGTCCCCAAGACTCTTTAAGCTGAGGCTGACCAGCTGTTTCAAACAAAGCTGCTCATGGGCAGAGGGTAAAGAAAAAGGGAGAGGTTTTTAACTGCCACAAAATGCCTCGATTGTTGCTCGTCTGGCTTTTTTTTTCACTGATGAAAATCTGTACTCGGGGGTAACAAGTACTGCAGAGCTAAGTACAGGGCACTTGGCTGCCTTTCTAATGGCAATGGTGGACGAGAATTAGATAGACTTGGGTTACAGAAACCCTGTTTTGAGAGTCCATTTTTGGCTATGCACATGCTGCAAAATGGAACTCAAAAAAATAAATCTTCTAAAGATCTTCATTAGAGAAAAGAATAAGAGGTTGTATGTGTTTTCAATAAGATGAAGGCTTACTTCAAAGGTCTCGCCCATCTCGCCACTTGCATCCCAGTAATAGGTATCTTTGGGTGTCTTTATATATATACATAGAGGGGTGTGTATATGTATCTATACGCCTTCCTCATCTTTTCAGGGTAGGTCAGCCACTTAGCATGTCCTTAAAACACCCTGGCAAAATGTTGCAATAAAAAGGGTAGTAAAGAAGTTTGAAGTCAGTTGCAAAAAAGCAATTATTCATTGTGAGACTATGTGGGTAGCTTACATTAGCAGGTACAGTACTATTACAGAGAAAGAAATGGCATTTTGAAACTATAATCCGCATGCCTTCTTCAAAGGAAATAGTCAGGGGTACAAAGAAAATACCCCAATGAATAATGAACCTCCGATTAGTGCAGTGTGCCTTGCGTTTAGATGTTTGGCTAAAAAGATGAAATGATCACCTCCTTTGGTGGAGATCTTTTAGCGCAGTGCTAAAAAAAAATCACACAGAAGAAACTTCTTGGTGACCTAATAGCGACTTGTAGGTGAGCCTTGTTTAAATGACATTTTGCTATGTGAAATGTATGTTTCTAGGTACCGTCTACAGACTTTTCTTTCATATATCTTTTCTCCACCTTTTCTATTTTCTACAAATGATTTTGTCCTCAGAATGAAGCGAGACCATTTATCTATTAGTTTCAGGCTTATCACATGAAATTAAGCACCAGAATGCTCAGTAATTAGAAATCACCTCACTCTGGAAAATGGGATAATGACAGAGTCCTTGAAATCAATGAAGGTTAAAGTTGCATGTTTATAATAACGTTTCTATAAACCCAAGATAAGATGTTGATTAGGATATTATATCAGCTACATAACAATTAAAAGTTATATTTAATCCTGCAGGGAGAGTTTATTTTGAGCACTGCATGACCTCACAAACATATCCAGCAAATAAACCCCCTACTTTGATGCCAAAGATAACAAATACTGTACTTTGTTCAAACTTGTCCTATGTCCACACACTTCTCACAGCTAATCGTTCAGGGACATTAACTCCATGTGAGGTATTACTGAAAAAAAGGAACAGTCTGCAGAAAATCGACAAGCCCAGAGTTTTTTCTCACAGGAATGTATAAAAGAGCCACATGTCAGCCAAATCACAGACAAAAGTTCCTAATATAACAGCTACAAATTGTATGTAGGTCAGCTTTGGATCTATTGATTATTAAAACAAACAGATCTGTTCTTCCCTTGCCCTCTCTGACTGAGAGGCTGCCTGACAGATTTTTAACAACCAAAGTCTACTTCAAAATTTAGAGGAATCTGGGCAACTTCATCTCTAGCATCTTTTCCCAAGAAACCTGACATATATAATCCTCAACAGTGAAAAAGTATGGACAAAGATGTCTATTCTCTAGAGCATCAGATAATGGCTATTTCCTACCAAAATATGATTAGCCACATCAGCCTTAGACTGTTAATCTATATTCTATACAGAGGTCATCAGCAGGACTTATATTTAGTTACTACTGAATAACACGATAGAAAAAGTAGTCACAGGGAGCTAAAAAAAGCCCCAAACCCACCAAATTTACACATTTTGCTACCCAGTCTTAGGTATAGATTGCTCATGGCCTTTGTGCAGTGATGAAGACTTTGAGAAACAACAGTTCTCTTCCCGACCAGGGACCTCATAGTACTTGCCTATCTCCAGAACAATGGCCAGGAGAAGGAGAAAGAGAAGTCATGACTCCATATGCCTCTGCCCATTGCAAAGGGACAGAACACAATGCAGGCCTGGACACACTTCGTGCATAAAGATCTTCTTGACAAGACACAACTTCTTTCCAAATTCCTTGAGGTCCCTTAATCCCTGACTGGGGCACTTACTAGGACAAGGAAGGGAGAAACGCTGATCTCTTTTCTTCATAAATTTCCTTAAAGGTTAGCTGCTGTCAAAAAAGCAAAAATCCTCCAGAAAGAAAGATTTTCAAACTGAAGTGATCTTGTGTTGAATTTCAAGCCAAAATACATGCCCCGGAATAAGCAAAAGGCAGCTCCTGAAAGTCAAGCTGGTGTGGCAGTAGTCTAGGCAATAAGGTTACAGTTATTGCTACAGGAATCAAAAAAACCACTTGGTAAAATTTAGAAGGTATTTCAACAGCTTTTGAGTTCATTTAGGAAAACCAAGCTATTTCCACAGATAAACTAGACCAACTTCAAAGCTCTAAAAGAATCTCCCTGACATTACTTCTCCATCCTGATAAAAAAAATCCCCAGGTTACATTTGCAAATTAGATTAAGTTTTTTAATTAAACATTATAGCAAGTAATTTCTATGTAAACTTGGCAGAACTTTTAACTCTGAAGGCACATAAAGCATTAGAACCAACAAACAAGGGAAGGACTGAGTCAAGAACCTTAAATGCTGCAGATCTATAAATTACCGAACCTGTCAGATAAGAAAATACTATAGCCTAATCTTTATGAAAAATGCTAGATGATAATTCTTTCCAGTGCAGAATAAGTCTGTTATTATGCCTTGTTTATGATTTTTAAGCCAGGGCTCATCTGTGCTTCTAAAGTGAATGTACCTCAACACTTGCAGCTAGAAATAGGGAAACTTTCTCTGTTGTGCATTTTTCTACATAAGATAAATAGATAAATAAATAACCAGACTAAATAAATAACCAGAAAATAAATAACCAAACATTCCTTTCTCAAACATACTGAGGGGAAGGTTATATTGTCTAAACAACAGCTTTAGACCCAGACAGATAAAATCAAAATAAAACACATTTGTTATTTTTTTCCTCTTAGCCTTATTATCGGGGTAATAACAAGATCCATTCTCTCAAATAAGTCAAAGCAGCTGCCTTGTTCCTTGTGTTTTTCTGCTTTCATTGGGTGGTAAGTTGGCAGCATCAATTGTATTAGAGTTTCTGTCAGCACCCACATTAAATATGTTTCTTTACAGGAGAAATCACATTCCAGCCTACTCTGGACATCTAAATTTATATCTTTCATCACATCCAGATTGAAATCCAGCTACCACCTGGATTCCTGTAGGGTTTATTTAGTGAAATGCTCAGAATACTTCTGTTCAAAATATCAAACTAAAAATTAACTGAAGTTTATATTTAGGCGGAACAGCTACTAAACCACAGACACTGTCCTCTTCTATCTTTCTGCTTTTTTGTATTGTTAGAGCAGATTCCCATAATGCAAATCAGAATTTGATACATCCCACGCTTTTTTTGTATTACTTTATGCTGTGTTTATTTTCCCTTGTTTTACAAGTTTAGAATGCCTTAGTGGTACTGCAGCCTTCTCCACTGCTTTCCATAAATTTATATGAAATTTAGAAACAAGATACATGAATTTCCACAGGGTCTTCTGGGATTTTCCTATGTATTAACTGGAGAGTTTAAGACTAGCCTTCCAGCTGAGGGTTAAATTTCCTGATGTCCATAGAGTCTCTGTTCTGGCTTATTGCCTCATTCTAGGGAAAAATAAACTGGCTTTATGGGCAGAGGACCTCATGGAAGAGGCACTGATTCCTGCTTGATCTCTGCCCCTCACACCCCTGTGAGTGTTCCTGGATACAGACGGTTCAACAAACCAGAAACTAAAGGTAGTTTAGATTTTGCTCTGTGGTCTGTGCAGAAAAGCATTCAAAAATTTAGATCTGCATCAGAAAATATGTGGGCTTTATTTCTACAGAAATCTAGGCAGCATGCTTACAAGAAACTTCCTCAGCACTAAATATTCAGTCCTGCCTTGCTCTTGGTAGGGAGGAAACTGAAGGAGGACTCTATCTATCTGGGATGCCACACTCTTTCCCTTCTAAGTAAGACTGAAATCAGTAAGCACGCTTCCAGAAATGCTGATTTTTTTCTTTTTAAGTTATTCATATGCTTCAGAATGATTCTGGTTTCTAATTTTACTCACAAGGTATGACTGGTTTTATTTTTCTTATCTTTCATTATTATGACTAGAGCACAAACATCATAAAAAACAGAGTGACACTGAAACAATGTCATCTAATCACTTTGAAAAATGCTGTACATCTTCCTTTAGAGTACAATCGTGTTTATGGATCTACAAGGAACAGGAACCATTATGACAAAATTGCATTAACTCCTGTATAACATGTTAATTTGGAACTGAGATCAATAGCTTCGGTAAAGTGCACCGTTGCAAAAATAATCAGATTCCGAGACGTTAAGCAATGGGGAAGTTACTTTATCATTCTGCAAGTGAGTGAAAAAAAAATTACTACTTGGAGTCTTAAAAGTATGCTCAATAGTTTGCATTTGAGTTTTGTGAGCTCCAGATTTTAGCTATAGTTCTCTCTTTGGCTTTGTGTCCTTTAATAATATTAGAACACTGTGGGATCAGATTTAATCTTTTTCTGTAAGTAACTAGTTATGATCAGACCCTGCTCTTTGGGCTTTAGGAAGCAAATATATACCAGATACACACCTACAGCAGCCTGAGGTCTATATATTGCATTTCACAATAGGCCATTACTGATTTTTATTCTGCTGTATTCAAGATTTCTACGTCATTGCAGATGCCATTTATTCTTCAACTTGAGCAAAGTTATCTCATTTATCTGATACAGCCACAATCATTAACCACAATTATATAACGACACCCAAATCAGCCCCAAAAGGAAAGTCTTGCTGTGTATGGTTTGTTTGATGATTTTTTTTTTAGGTTTTTGTAAGATAAGACAGTGTCAAAACGCCTTGACAAAGCCATGACCGGACTGAAACTAAGATGCAAATTCTGTTCTTGTGAAACTCTACCACCTTATTAAAATTCCATCTGAAAGGTAAAATTAAGCACATGCTTAACGTTAAACATTTAAATAGACTTGTTCTGCTGAACTGAGGTCTAAAGCTCCCTCTTTATAATGGACAACATAATTTAACTTTAAACTCAGAATCACTATGAATGAGCTAATGCAGAAATCAATGCTAAAACCTAATGGAAAGCGAGAACATTTGAAGTTTCATTTTTTCTTTTGTTTCCTTTGAATATAATTATGCCCTTTTAGTACTGTTTTTCCTCAGTCCTCTCCGCCTACTATGTCATAATTATAAACCCACATTTTAGAACACTAATTAAGAACATATTCACAGCAAGAACAGTGGATGGGTGGACAGAGAGAAAGTGTTCAAGCACCAGAGAGCAAATTAATACCCGTGAAAAAGAAACAAAAACAGGAGGGAGGAAAGGAAAGGGAGAGAAAAAAAAGACAGCTTGCTATGTGTCAGTAAATAAAGGAAAACTGAAAATTACATTCTCAGATGTATACCTATAGCCTTTTCTGTCAGCATTGCACCACTATTACTGTCATGTGATTGAACATTAGATATACATCTTGGAGTTTAGAAAATTTTATGTAAGCATCTAGGAAAAAAATTAAGCAACCCCCTCTGAGCTTCACCCATAAAAGTGCTGTGGTATCTGTTTTTGCAGAATAATAGGGTATTAAAGCATCCCTGGAAATGCCTGTTTACCTGCTAAATGGATATGCGCAGTGGAGATACAAATCCTCCAGGATCAGCGTTTCAGATGTAATTTTAGGTGACGTTTGACAGCAACCCAGCGTGGCCAGGCAGAAGCCCAGTTGCATTGAGGAGGCTGAAGAGATGCAGGAGACTGAATACTTTTTTCCTGTTGTAAGGTCAAGAACGAGAATGTTTAATGTAAAAACAAATATTGTAGGTAGCCAATACATCTTAATTATTGCAAACAAGACAGCCATTTATAAGTAATTATGATTAAAAAAAAAAGAAAAAATATAGTCTTTCAATTATCTTTTAGAACACTTGCGCTGAAGTTTTATTCATGGACAAAGATATTTGTATTCAGGTATGCTGATTTGCTAACATGGGATGAGACCGCTGCATCAGGTGGTTATGAATATTTGGTTAACTGAAATATAAAAATGTGGTGAAGAAACATGCTATTGACCTCTCAGGAAATAAAGAACAACCCCATTTTATCCTATTTGATTTCAAGTCTTAGCCTGTTCAAAAATATGACATACCATATTCTAGACACCCATGTAATCCAGGAGATTTGAGCTCAGCCTTTGTTTCACATGAGATTTAGAGGTGGAAACCAACATTTTGTTAAGATTTAAGTGCCTGGGAAAATAGCTAAAAGCAAAGAATCGTATATATCGTAGAAACAGTGGCGCTCTGTTCAAACTCAACAAAGTCAAGTTAAACAGGCACTGTAAAAATGTTACTGTTATTCCAAATGCTTTTGAAGTCTCCAAAACAGTTTCATAGGGACCATCACAAGTTTATTAGCTGTAAGAAGATGAAACGGAAGGTCAATACTTAGCAGATTATGCATGAGAGATTATGAATATGACAAGGCTAATTTTTACCCACTTTTAGGGACCTGTTTATGAGAGCAATTACAGAAGGCACTGCCACCAGAAAACACAGATGCAAAGGACAGTATGCTGTAAAAGGTGTTAAAATGCGCCCTGAAAAAGTATTGACAGTTTGGGTTAGCAGTTTACCTAAATGCTAAAGCTGTGAGCTATCAGCAAACCCTTCCACTTAGGTCTCCGGGTCTAAGGTTGCTTTAAAATAGTGCCGCAGCTTAAATAACAAAATTGGTTCAGCTGGAGCTGTGTCCTTAGCTAAAGCTAGAGGTCCTCTTACACAGAAGTAGTTTTACTTTAGGCCCATCTCCTAGAAAAATTAGTGAGTAAATTCCCTTTAGGGTAATGACATCTATAGGTTGAGCAGAGTAATAGACCCTAGTGCATACTCTTCTAGCTAAACAGACCAGTAATAAGCTTCCCAAGGAACACCAAACCACAGAAGAGACCCTTGCAATGAAAACACTGCCCTCCTTACTGACACTCAGCATTTTCCACACCGCGCTGATTTTTCGTTCATTTTACAAGAACTAAGGCTGTCTGCAGCAAGTGATGCTTTTGAGTCCCCAAAACTTTGACACCCAATTTGTGAGATGTTGTAGAGGCCTTTCAAAAGTGTGAGTGTCCATTTCCTGAAAACTAGCTGCTTTGAAAATGCTGGAAGTTGAGAAGCCAAAACCACAAGTGCCTTAAAACTTGAGGTAGCTACGCTTTATTTAGTTTCTAGTCATGAATGTGGAAGATGAAGTTTTTCCAATCTTTACATTTTTTTTTGCAGATATATCGGCAGTAAACTTTTTATATGCTAAGCCTGACTCTGGAAAGCATGTGGAATACAGAAATTAGCAAAACAACCAACCTTGATTTACTCCATACGTAAGCTGTACCAAGTACAGGGGTGAGTCACACAGCTGAGAAAATGCAGCATGGCTCTATAATCTTTCCAGGCTCTTTGCAGGAGATACCAAGGAGCTCAATTTGAAGTGAGATATTTGGTATTCAGTCTTCTTTCTGGATAATGAAATGTAAAGAAAGTTAGTTTAATTCCTTGGCTTCAGATTATTCACGAGCAACCAATATTCAACATGAAGTACATTTTGATCAAACATTTGGCGCTCTTGATATAGGTTCCTTCCTGATTGTATGCAAGTTCTTAGAAAACCAGAGTCCTGATGTTCGCACTCACAATTCCAAATTTAATTGCTGTAACTGTTCTGCAATTGTTGCTTTAAACCATCTGGTTTGACTAATGCTCATTGCCCAGCTCATAATCCCACTAGATGAACTAACACAGTTGACTCAAATATGAAAGAACTTGGTGATGGAGGGTGAGGGACATAAAATACTCTCCATCGATTCTGATGACAGGTTTCTACAATAAAAGTCCAAGGGTCATACTCACCAGGGCTGGCAGAGAAAATCACATTCGACAGCTCCAAGGACAGATTAATCTCTGAGAGGAAATTCCCTTCTACCTGTACTCCCTCCACCTTCCTGCTTACCCTGTTTCCCCCTTGTGAGCGCACACTTTGCTCAGAAAAAAACCATACCCAACTGGTGTGTCCTGTGGCAGCTGTCAACACGACGGCTCCTTCTCACATCTGGGACAGCAGCAGCTTCTCAGCCTCATGTTTTTCAATACTGTTTCTACCTTTTTTTCCTTCTACCTTTCCTTTCATTTTCAGACTTCCAGTACAAACATGACTCTGGGTAGCTGGTGGAAAGGTGAAATATCATTAAGTTAGTTTTGCTGTACGGAAGTAAACCACAATTCCCTAATTGTAACTCTTCAAACATGCAAGTAAAGTAGAATAATTTGGAATCAGGATCTTTTCTTTTTCTTTTCTTTTTTTCCCTCCCTCTCCATTGTGTTTTATTGATAGGTAAAAGGCTAATTTAGTCTCAAGAGCGTTCTATGTCCACCCCAACTATTTCATTTCAATAAATAACCTTGCTGCGAATAGATTTTAATTAGTGATTTCGTACTTGGAATTGCACAGTTGTAATACAGTAGGCGTGAGGATCTATTGAAATAATATAAAAAAGGCACAATTATTTTCAAAAGCTCTGTTGGAATAGTGCAGGTAAAAAATTCCCCTGCTGGCGCCTGTTTTCTGTGTCCAATGTATCATTAGCACTTCACGTTCTTTCTGCATTCATAAAAGGGTAGATGCTTGGACTTCAGGTTGTACAGGATGCCCCCACAGCCCCAGAGATTTTTCATTCTTTTGTTTGCTGTTGCTTGCTGAGATCATTGTAATGAAGACAAGATTTTGACTTTGTTTGATAATTTGGGTCTAATTGACTGAAAGATATCACTAAGAAAAACAGAAGCAAAAATAAGAGATTCAGAAGGATTTTCAGAACTCTATGGGCCTGGCCTGGGAACTTTTAATGCAATGCAGAATAAAATAAAGTAGGGCCCAGGAACAAAATGTCAAAACTTTGTCATACTGTTGAAGGCATGCTGACAGAGGAAGAGTTTTGAGTAGCACTGAAAGAAAAATCTTTAAAAACCGTAAGCTCATTTCAGCACCAAATCTAAACTCACAAACAAGATGCTGGGTTTCAGCCTGGAAGAAAATTAAAGGGGGTGACAATGTATAACGTGATTAAATGAGGCATTAGTTACATTTACTAGGAATGCTGTTCAATTAATTTGGCCGTTGCTCTCAGGACACACACTGCAGCACGGAACAAAAAGACTGATAAAGGCCAAATGGATTTTTAAACACTACATTAAGTTGCATTTCATGTGCAAGTTCCCTTGAAGGAATTTTTTTTTCTTTTGCAAAATTATCATGTTTAAGAAAACTACCAGAAATTCACTGGCACGTCAATGAAAACAAGTAAGTGTTCTTAAAATGTAGGCAATTTACACCTACTTAGAGTGACTATAGTTAAGGAACACATACATATAAAGCTAGTCATATCTGCTCCCTTCAACTCCCTCACAATGTCGATGTGGCCATCTTGGCAAGTTTTCTGACCCACACCTGATCTGAACGACTAGATGAGATATTAGGAAGGAATTTTTCACTATGAGGGTGGTGAGCCCCTGGCCCAGGTTGCCCAGAGAAGCTGTGGCTGCCCCATCCCTGGAGGGGTTCAAGGCCAGGTTGGACGGGGCTTGGAGCAACCTGGGCTGGTGGGAGGTGTCCCTGCCCAGGGCAGGGGGGTTGGAACTGGATGGTCTTTAAGGTCTCTTCCAACCCAAACCATTCTGTGATTCTATGACAAGTATCTGTAAAACTTAGATCCAGTCCATGTCTTAAGTCTGGACCCTTCTCCGACACAAACACTGAAGTCTCAATCAGCTATTGAGCATGACGGTGGTTCAGATCTGCCATCTGTGGAGCTCTGCTCGCCCTCCAGAGGGAGCACACCAGTCCTCAGGCTCTGCTCAGCACTGGGCTTGGAGCGGCAGCTGTCACTTAATGTAGTGTGGTAGCATCCCATAGAATGCAGCTGGCTGAAGTAATGTTTTAGCCTGTGGCATGGTTGTTTTGTCACAGAGATACCGTGTTGATAGCTCCAGTGAAGTACCTAACAACAGACAATGGGGAGAGAAAAGCTTATGGTCTCAAAACAAATTCATAGGGAAAGCGGTGAAATGGGAGTGTTGATATTCCATTTGAAATTTTACTAGTTCAGAAAACCAGACTTTTAAACCCTTGTAAAATTACAGATTACAAAAGCAATTTACTGAATTGGCCATGCCTTTAAATGCGTCTCTCACCAAAAAGGCTTGACAATGTCCCTGCTTACACACCCTGTTGCAGTGCAGACCCGGCATCTGCTTTATTCATCCCTCATTTGTATTCATTATTTCACGATTGCTCCCGACCAGTTCTTAAACTTCTTAAATCTTAAACACCAGGGTCTCAAATGAGAGGAGCCTGGCTTCCAGGGAGAAGGAGCTTACTTCTGTGTAGCCTCCTCAGGCAAGCACAGCAGCATCCCTCCCTGTGGCAGCATATTGCTGCTAATTAATTACCTATACATTGCTCTAGGCCGGAAGGCGCTTTCATCAAGAGGACCAAACAAGTAGTAGTTTTGTTTACAGAGAAACCTCAAGGAATAATTATATACAGTAGGTGTCATGAGATCACTTGCCTGAATTCGGAAGGGGAAGTAAGGTTGGAACATGAGGTCACCTGAAAGACAACAGCCCTCTACAGCCTGGGGTCAAAAACAGGGGAAAAGGCAAAAATTTAAAAGGAGTCCCAAGTATGAATGTTTCGTTGGTGACGGAAGAAATTAAGACTGAGGTGTATTTGTCTGGGCTTTTCTACGGGATGCCTGGGAAGAAATCTGAGAAACCTGCATAAACTTGAAAGGAGCATGTAGGAAAGTAACAAGACAGTAGAGAGTTTAAGGACTAGAGAGGGGTGGATGAAGAGATAAGACATAAAGGTCACTGTGCAAGGACCTCACAAATTCTGTATTGTGTGCATTCTTGACTATCCAAGTTTTAAAAGGGGAAAGGAGTACATTGATGTTACAAAGTGGAACGGAGTCCAGTCTGTTTTGTGCAGATAAAGCCTACAAAATGTTGTGTATCACTGAGGAAAACAAAGCACAAAAGAAAGTCCTTCTGGGAAAAATAGAGATTGAAATCAAGAAATAAACAGGAAATAACAACGTTTACTCACACCTGCTGCCTTGCAGTTGCTGGAAATTGAACATCTTGGATGCGTCTATCTGCACTGGGCAAATAATTGTTGTTTACTGTCCTAGGGGAAAGTCTGGAAAGTACAGGGAAATCAAAATCCCTGAGGCATATCCTTCCTTCTCATGAAGTATAGCCAACAAAGCTATGATCACTTAGAACACCTGATGATATGCCTCCCCTAGTAACCAAACTTCCACTTTTCCCAGATATGGCAATCTTAAAAATAGAAGAGCAGGACAATTGTCCATTCCATTTAAACTGCTGAAATCTGAGTTAGAACAGATACTTCTTATCCCCCAGGAAAATGGTTTCCGTTAATACTGTGGTGAGGGATTCACTCTTGGGAAGCATGTGTGCACTCCACAAAGCTGTTCAAGAAAAGGCAGAGGGACACACTGCCTTTTTTTCCACCTCCCACTCCCTCCTTCTTTTGGCTCACTGTGCATATTAGGAGTAAAAGAGAGAGGCCAGGTTTTATTCCTGCCTGACTTTTTCAGTTTTCCAGAGATGAGCAACTACCCAAGACTGCATACCGATCTTGGGTCACAGCACACCCTGGTCCTAGATAAAGATTACTCTCCTTCTCCTTGCACTTTATCAATGGAATAAGTAGACGATGGTCCCATGTGGTTGAACACAGGGAAATCAGGTTGGGGAATTGCTCTCTGCATTAGCACAGCTAACCTTTTTGGGTCTCCAAATTAGGATGCAGAAGAAGAATGCAGTCTCTGCCTTAGCCAAATGTAAAGGGAACCTTTCTGCATATTTTTGGTATGTGATCTTATCAGCAGACAGCTTTTTCTTTTCAGTACAATAAATCCTTGTAATTCCACAGTACAGAAATTTGACAATACAGAAAGTAATCTTTATGATGGCTGAAAGTCTTTGCACAGCATATATTGCAGCTTACGATAATTATTTATTACTGGTGTTACCATTACTGAGTGCTTAATGCAGTTGTGGCCAGTGGGCAGAAAATAAGCAATACCCAGTGACAAGAGCAAGAATGCACTTCTTGTCATGGCAAGTAACTTTTTAAAGTTCCTGTCAGGCTGTAATATTTTTTCCGCTCCATGCAACAGTATTAAAATAAAAACTTTGGATATATAAATCAGAGTAGGGTGAGTTCACTTCTGTGCCAAGAGATAGCCAAATGAACCCTATAGATGTTAAAGCTGAGAGGGGCCTCCTAGATCATCTTGTTCTCCCTCCCTTCCCATTGCTGTTAACAATTGCCGGTGGCACAGGAGCAGAATCTTAAATAGCAAAAATACTGGGCTCTCCCCTCCGGCTGCTTATCAGTGCATTAACGTTTTCTACAAAATATTTACTACAGCTCTATTTTTCTATACCTTTCTATTTTCTCACATACCCTATCTAATATTCACATCATCACCTCTGCAGCGATGGTGAACTTTCTCTAGATAAGTTATTCCACTGTAAGACTGACCTTCCCTTAAGAATGCCTTTTTCTCCTAATGCATAAAATAAATTTTCTTTTTTCTAGCTTCAGTTCATTACATCTTTTAAGTACTCAATAATTCCTCACCATCTTTATTGTCGCTATAGTTAGATATTTATAGACAAGTAATCTCTTCCTTATTGCTTCAATATGGAAGCATGGAAGTGACAGCCATATGATAAACAGCAAATCTGCTTGATAAACTGAGAAATCACGTGGGAGAAGACTTTCAAAGGCATAAAGAGGAATTAATAATCCCAAGTGCAAGCATGTGTGTATGCACACAGGTGTGTAAAAGAGAAAGGAAAAAGAGAACAGATTTTCAGCACGACTAATATTCCTCTGTAATTTAAGGTGTTTTGAGAGCAGTGAGATGGATCTATCAGTAAGCAATTTTATTTATTTTCACTTCACAGCAACCATCAATCTGGAGATGAAATAAGGCATAGGAGGGGATCCTGTCCACCTATTTACCATTAGGCACTGCATAATAATGCTCCATGTTTTCTGCATTTAGCTGCGCAAGCCTTAAACAACAGGATTTCCTTGCTTGTCTGAGCCCGTGGTTAAGCCCCAGGGCTCCAGAAGAGCAGATCAAGATGATCTGGCAGAGTGCCACTACGACCTATGTTGTGGAAGCTATGTCGTGCTTCCTCACTTGGCTGAACCAGCACCAGAGATGTGCAACTGTTTGTTACAAGCTTCATCCCCTTGCCCCCTATGCCTTCTTCAGCTCAAGTCTTCCTACTATCATTTCCCCTAAAAGGGTTATTGGAAACGTGTCCTTGAAAGGAATCTATCATGACAATTTTATGCTCATAGCTGACTGTGTTTCCTGGATTTCCAAAGGGTGATCTTTCTTTCCCATATTTCTTACCTCACCAATACGCTTATTAAAGCTTTTGAATATCTTTAGAACATTTGCCTAGTATTGACTTTCTGCTTTCTGAATACCGCAATACTTGCCTAGCGCTCTTGTGATATATCATGTGAATACAGGCTATTTTTTCCTATTATGCAAATATTTTTTTTTACTGAGAGTTTCATCTGTTTTCACATATATTAAAGGGTATAACAGCTATTACTGTTATCAGTAGCTGCAACACGCTTATATCCTGAAAGAAATAATGTTAACGCTGGTGGTATAAGCTTAGTAAAAGACATTATATGTAAAAACTCTTGGAAAAACACTGCGGCTAGTTGATTCCTCAGACTGACCGAATTAGATATTGGCGAATATGACATTTTACCCACTATAAAAACTATACAGGATGGTCTCACATTGGTTTTCAGTTTAGTTCAGGCCTGTTTTTTTCAAAAAAGGCTTTTTTTGCTATGGTTCAAAGTACCACAAAGTAGGTGCAGAGACGGTAGCATAGCAACCACAAAGAAGTAAGTTTAAACACTGAGAAAATGAGCTTTTTGCTTTCTAATAGCAGAGCTTTCATGTTCATATCTTCTTGCTGGGTTTGAAACACCTGTTTCTATTTCAGCTGACTTTGTTTGCTTCATTCTTTCAGTACAGAAAGCTGTGTGGCTGTCCTGAATTACAATTAAGTAAGCCTGTATTTGGTGAATATTCTCTGGTCATCAACAAAAAGTGAAAAGAATTTTGAATGGTGAGGAATCAGTTTAGTTTTCAAATTAAATTAGCACTTCCTTGAAATGGAAGTGGTTTTTGGTATGAAACAGAATTGGTTCTTATAATGGGCATGAGAATAAACCTACTTTTGGCCGCTGACTCAAGAAAATTTTAGTGATAACATCAAATAAATCCAAGCAATAGCCACTGTGATTCTTTTAAATCCGTTTTAAGGCTATGTGTCCCGTCTGCACGATAATGTGAACCCTGTCTGGACAGCTGAGGGACTTAGAGTTCCGTGCTTTGGCACATCATTGACTTTTCCTGTTTACCTGAACCAAGTTTAAGGCTGTGACTCACCTCAGATTTGCATCTTTGTTTTACAAGTTCTTGGTGTCTGGAAAAGTGTATGTGAAATGCTGACTTAAATAGCATCTCCTGCTCGTAATGTCTCCTCTGCACGCCTGTGTAGCCACCTAACAAGAAAAGCAGTGAGGAATAATCAATGAGGACTTTTAAACGGTTTCTTTTTTTGAATCTTTACTTAGTTAATCTTGAATCCTTTTGTTTTCTCTATTATATTTTTAATTAGGGTACTTTTTCCTGCTAATATTTTAACTGCAACAGACACAAAAGATCTTTGAATTGTGGAAACTGTATCAGACCAGGTGCACCCTCAAACTGAGACAATTTCTACCGAACTGGAATCTCACTGTCCCCACACTGCAGTTAATGACAGGCAATCCTTTGGTCAGGTTTGTCTGTATTTTCACCCATTCTCCCTTCCCAGCTGGTCAGGCGCCCAAACATACACTAGAAGGCCCCTAAACCTATAGTAGAAAAAAAAAATATAGTTCCAAATATGCTATTGCAGATTCTGCAGTTGTGTTGGGTTGCTTCCAGTACATTTAAAGTATTCTGATGTATCTGTGTTCAAATTACGTGATTTTTGGCCGCCTCTGTTTTCCCTGCTAGTGTGGGAATGCATGAGGTGGAAGGGACGTGTTCATGGAAGCTGGATCTCTGTCAGACATATTGCAGTGCTTATGAAAGGCAAAGATTAGGATAAAAAGGCAGGAAATGAGTGAACAGACCTCCCGGTTGTTAATGTGATGGCTTCACTTGTCTACGACCTGGAGGGCTTCCAACCATCAGCGTTTTGGATGAAAGGGTGAAGAGCTGACAGCTTGCTGTACTTGACCCTGCGCAATTTCCCTACCACCTGCAGGGTCCCAGCTGGGGCGGAGGGTGCTTATGATCCCCCCCGGACAGTCACATCCCAATGTCCCCTGTGCCAGCGGGGCCAGAGATGCAACAAAAGGGTGCGGGGACAGATGGGTTTCTTCTTCTGGCAAGGCCATGAGGCACAACAGAAAGCTTCTGCAATGCCCCCAAAATTAGTTTTTACCTCCAGACTTGTACAGAATTAAAATAATTCCCTATTCTTACACCATAAATACAAATATTACACTTTCTCTCCAATTTTTCCAGCCCTGATTTTGCATGAAAAGCAAGTCAAAGTGAGCAGTTCTTAAAGAGATTTTTACCCCTTCATTTCAAAGCAGAAACCTGCTATGACTTAACAGAAAAACCAACCCGAAACTCATAACTTCAGTGAATCTTTTGCATGACTAAACTTCTAGGATGCACTTGACTATGTAGTTTTCCATTACTAACCCAATCTCTCTTTAAGTTTTCCTCTTCCAACTACAATTCTGTTGGCAGCATTTCAGTTGTTGTAGAAGTAATGCTATAATACTTCACAGCAAGCTGTGCAAAGCCTTTAAAATTATGGAGCTTTACAATGGACCTAAAATTCTTATGTCCATGTTACAGCGGGATTATCCAAAGCCCAAAGGTTATGCAAATTGGCTATAGCTATGCAGAACAGAGCTCTGACGAAAATACTAATATCCTAACTCCACGCCTCATTCATATCTAATGGAAGATAGATCCACTGCCATAATTAGTGCTCTTATTTATGACTTACATAATTTTTAAATACATTCTATTGACACATCTTCATTTTCCACATATGTTTTCCACTGGAATGTCATTACTGGTGACTTATTAGCAGTAAAATAACATCAATGAAAAGAACAACACTGTTGGAGAATTACTGATTATTGAATAACACACTGTTAAAAAATGTGAAGTATCCATGTTTCTTCACAAGCGAATTAGAGACGGCAGTTGTTCTATAGTTAAAGCTGAAGTTCCTATTATAATATTCATTTATTTATTTATTTATTTTTCAAATTAAATCTGTCTTGGAAAAATGACTAGCTGGAGTTTCCTAAAATCTGCATTCTCCCAAAAAAATGGAACAATTTCATATATTTATATAGCCTTTGGGATTTTCTCATAGATCATTACATTTTCCAGACAACTCTTGGAAGAGGGAGAAAGGGAAGAGACTCAGAAAGTGAGTACAGCCCAGCCTAAAGTAGGAAGGGAAAGGTTGACTAGAGTCCATTAAAGCAGAATCTGGGACAGAAAAAACCCCAAACAGTTGACCCTTTTTGATTCTTGTCTCATTTAGCAAATCAGGAGTAAAGGAGGAAAAAGAAAATTGAGAGATTTTGTACAACAGGAAGCTCTTTGTTCTTTTTCTCTCCTGTGACTAAACGCTAAAACTACCTGTTGCTCCGTGGTAACGTGTATTTCTGTCAACACCATGTTTGAATCTAGTGCGGTCAGATACAATTCCATTAGTGACACTACATTTGAAATGTCAGGCCTGAATTTAGCCCTAAATAGAACAGAAATTGTACTCACAAAGCAAATATTAAGCTTCATTCTTTCTCATCCTCCCTTTCAGTAGCCTATGTGGCCATAAAAACATGTCATTCTAGAAAAACCTCAAATAAATTTATTGGACTTCATTTTTTAATTGTTGTTTTTGATCTAATGTATGTATTCTTATGTTTCTCAATATAGATGGGTGACAGGAAATATTTTTTTATTATATTTATAAAAGCTGAAAGCGTTTGAACTATTTAACCAGTGTGTTAGCGCTGATGGCACTAAACACCATTAGTATTTATTGAATAGAGCCCCCTTATAACTTTTCCCTGAACTAATTATGAGATTTTGTCCCTTTCCTGGTGCAAGTTACGTAGGACTTGCTGCTCTTCCTGTATCTGTCAGTGGACTGCTCTTTCCCCCGACAGTGCCTCTGTCTCCCAACATCGTGTGGAGTGCCCTACCTGAGGGCCACACCATCTACGATGAGCTCTACCTCTTTACGCTCAATTCTCATACAACATACTGCGTTCAGTCTGCACCTCCTGCCCATCTTCAATGAGCTATGGCATCCAGTAGGATCATACCATAGATGCCTAAAATACACTTTCTGTTCTTTGTTTTGCTGTGGTCCTCTGGCAGATGGAAAGAGGCTTAATTCACATCCCTATAGGGGCAGTGAAACATATGCAATGGGCAGAAGAACTGCTTTTCTATCTGTTCCTGTTGGTTGCTTTTCTTTCCTACTTTGCGAAGATTTCTGAGATGACAGCAATGAGAAATGACTGTAAGCCTGCCCAGACCACTTATGCTGGCAAACATTTAGTGAAACAAGTAGTGCCTCAATGTGCCTCAGTGAGGCAACTTAGGTCTCACTGACTGAACTCCAGGGTTGACTATAGCATTTACACTGGGGCCTGTCATTAGTATCACCACTGGAATATAAATCAAAAAAAAAAGAATGTAACCATCACTGCACGTATACAGCTTAGGTGGGAATACACGCATTTATTTCACATTTAGCTAACACAATCTGCAGTAGTCCCAAATTCTCATACCTGTGTTTGCATCTGAGAAGCATCTTCTTCCTAGAAGGGCTCTTTTTGGGCATATCCACACTAGAACCACAGGGTGCCTTCCCTACCTTGCAGCTCAGCTGCATCATGCAGGGACCACCTTCTCCCCCCTCCATACACACACACACACGCTATGAGCTCAATTGCAAGCCAACTCGTAAGCAGAGATGGGGAAGCAACCCAGCAAACTCCAACAGGCTTTTCTATCCAGATGATCAAAGGACCTGGAGGTGAGGTATAGGCACCTCAGGTGTTAGACTCAGCCAGTGGATTTAGTCTTTGAAGGAGCTACATGCTAACATTAATAAAAATACAGAATCCTGGCCCTAAGTGACCTACGTCCATTTCAAAGAAGACATCTCATTTTCTGCCTAAAGTCAGTCAAGTGCAGTCTTAAGCTAGTATTTCTCATTAAACAAACTTCATTTTTAATTGAGGTTTGAAAGTAAACAGTATACTATTCAGAGCAATAATTATTACTGCTTAATTCAGGAGGTCTTCATCAATGCATCAACCAATACGATTTCAGTCAAAATCTGGGAACTTATCACCTCTTGAGACTTAATTAGAGTCATCTCCAATCCAACTGAATCATTTAAGGACACGTGTGAAGGGGTTTTCTTCATGTGAATTTTATCGTCGTTGCCTGAAACAATATTACCTGAAACATTGGGGACACTTAATACTTCCTAGTTGTAGACGTATTGCCTCTCCAATCACTATAGATGAACTTAGACCCCCATACTCTCCAGCGCAGAGAATGTGAACGACTTCTTGTGACACAACTCTACGGTAGCAATCATGAAGCAGGTGAATAAGGATAGGAGAGAAATTTAGTACATGAGGTTATTTTAAAGGGGTGTGGACCTTTCCATGCTTCAGCCACCCAGGAGGCTGAGAAAGACTGAAGTCCAGGGCCTTCTGCTGACAACACATCAAAATCAGAGAAGCACAAAAGCAAATTAAAACTTTATGATAGGTTCACCCATGCATTCCACAGGAAAAAAATACCAGATACAATACAGAAATGTAGGTACTTTCACTGTACCAAAGACACATCTCTCTACAAATCCTATTCCCAGGACTGACAACACAAACCTGCGTCCTTTTTCTTATGGGTTTGTTCAATCAACTTTAATAAAAGACAGCACTTACTGTGATTCAGTTACTGAATAGAAAATTGTAAGCCAAAATGTGACGGTTTTTCCGTTACAACCTACAATTAGGGAATCTACAAAATTAATTTCCTTCACCTTTAACGAGGTTCTGTTATGTGGTTTGGTGTGCATTATTGTGTGCATTAGTCATAGCCTGACTGAAGGGAAATGCAGCATCACATTTATTGTAACAGCAATTTTCCTTAAAGTATATTAGCAGAGATGAATTGGCAGACCCCTAAAACATGGCTTAAACCTATCTTTTATACAATATTGCCCTCTATGGGAGCACAAGATGTAACAGATTTGAAATAAGCATGCTGCTGTTCTTTTGTCTTAATTTTATTTAGTATAATATCTACCTTCTTAAAACTCTTTTCTTTTTAACATACAAGCTTTATGCCACGAAAATCAACCTATCACCCTCTCATCATTTAATCTACTTCTTTTGAGCCTACATTTCATATTGTAACAAATGTTTCTACTACTGGTGGTTAGCTTTTATATGATAATTTCAGTTCACAGAGTCACTGCTCAAAGTGTGTATGCCTTTCTGCCATGTTTTTTTAAAAAAACAAACACTTCAACCAAAAGGCACACAACCCAGCAGTCACATCAGTGGTATAATACACAAACAACATTTTGAATGTTATTTCTAGAGTGCCCAGAAGTCCTCAGAGAGCAAAGAGGCAACTCCAAAACATCACTATAGATAGAAACAGATGCATTCAAATGTAACCTGTTGAGCACTAGTGGCATGAGAAGAGAACAAATGGTTCTTTTTCCAAAGGTTTTGTTTTGTTGTGTTTGTGGTTTTTTTTTTTCAAAAAAAAGCCCCAACACATTCCTTCTGCTGCCCTCCTGATTTTCTGAGAGCAGTGCTGAAAGTCTGTAAGTAATTCCCACCACAGAAAAATGAATCAATAGCAGTGAGACATTAAAAGCATTTCTGTAGCTTATTAACTCTATTCTTCTTACAGACATTGCAGAGAGATTTCACATTTCTACAGTCAGTGCAATGTAAATATAAAATCGTGATCTTGGTATCCTTTGTCAGAGTACAACTTCTTGAAGTACGTTAGCCTCCCTTTTGCTGAACCCAGGTTTGTGGGGGGTTTTCATAATGTTGAGACAAAGCATAGTTACATTAGTCCCAAAACAGATCTCAGAGGGAATACTTGTATTTCCATTTTAGCGTGGTGTGTCATGTTTCATGGTTTGGGATAGCTTTCGTGAAGCAGTGCAGTTCAGCATAGAATGTCGCGCCCCACGAGAGAAACGAAGACATCACTCCTGGTGTACCAGTATAAGCCAGAGCTTCTGCCAGACTGGAGAGGATGCCGAAATTCCTGCATAGTTTTTAAAGTTACGATACTGAAAATGCTCCTGTAATGAACAGCTAGAGCTTATAGTAACATAGAAACATTGGACCCAGAGCACTTACTTTCCCGACACAACTAATCCCACCGAAGCTAACAGAGGTACTCATTTTAGGGAGACAAACATGTTCGCACACCTAGACAACCACAATTCCGTAAAACAAAAGGGTGTACAAACATTACAGAGACCTTTCAAGCGCAGAACGGTACGTATCCAATAATCACTAGGAGGAAATCAATTTTCTTAAAAGAGGGAAGACCAAGTCTCTCCAAGTACCACGGACCAGTTTGCAAAGGAGAGGGGCACAGAAGAGAACAGAAACTGATTTACAAAAGCTTCATTCGACATCAAGATTTCCCACGCTAGCTGGAGCATTAGCAGAAGTAGCTCATAAGGCCTCCTCCTATAGGACTAGATGAAGCAGAAAACAAATTATAATGGGATTATATAAAATAAATTTGCTAAGAGTTGAAACAAAACACTCTGTACAACAGGATCCATTTATTACAGCAATGCCAGAATACCAGTTTGAAAGTGTTTTAGTAATGGATTTTTCACTTTGAGGGTTTTTTAAAGTTTTAAATTAGGGTATATAAAAAGCTATGCTTGTGAGAGCTAACCTAGAAAAAAGTCATCCTTAGAATGTAATGGAAGCTTGATATCTAGATCGGAAGGACAGAAAAGTAAAAAGAGAAACATAAATGTTCTTTGTAGTTCCTCCTTTGAAAATATCATTCCTGGTTTCACCTTTTATTCAGAAGTAGATTAGAGTATTTAAAGAGCCTCTGTAGACGTGTTAAAGGGGACTCCCATTGGAGCCATGGTCTAATTAAGCTCCTTTATGAATCACTCCACAGTTTGAATAACTCAAATAAAAAAAATATTTAAAAATCACCTAATACATTAAACCAGGCGTTCAAGCTTCTTAATTTTTAACAATAAAAGAAGAAATGCTTAGTTTTAAGATTTGTATGCTATCACTTAGTCGTATGGATGACGTTCTTTGTGATAATGACTTTGCCAACCGTTGGTTTGGATTCCTCTTCATTAGAAGCTACCTTCCTCTAGGCATCTTACCAGCCCTACTACTACGTCACTGTTTATGCTGTTTGTTCTCTTGCATGAGCTGTTAACTATTGGATCCTCAAAGAATTTATTTGAAGTAATGACTTACTTGCTGATTTATCCATCAGGAAAACAACATACTGCAGTGAGACAACCCCATTACTCTCTCTTTACTTAAAAAGCCACCAAGGCTCAGATATGCAGCTGGCACATGACAAGCGAATGTTGATATTATACAGAGATAATTGTTCTCATGGTCCCAAGTGTTGGGATAGAGGAACAAGAATAAATTACCTCTTTCTTTCACAAAATAATACCATAATTTGTTAGATAATTACTCCTTAAAATGCAATGGGAGAGGAGAAAAGGATATATATTACTCCCCAATGGCCAAGTTACAGACCTTTCCTTTGAGCACATTCTGGTTTCCTCCCTTAGTTCTATTTTTTCCAAAAATAGCCCCACTAAATTTGGACTGGGAGAAAGCAGAAAGGCTTAAAGGACCTCAGCAGAAGAACGATGCAGCAGAGACCAGTCTCTCCGCACCAGCAGCGTTGCTCTGTCTCTTGGATTGGCTTCTTCCCTCGCTGAAGGCAGAGACCACTGGCCATTTTTTGCCCATTTCTCATTGCAGTGCACTCTCTGTGAGTCAAGGGGGATTATGTGAAGATCTCTGATGAAGGATAACCTTCATGAGTCACACGGGAGAAAGAAATACAATAAATGGTTCTTCATACTTCCACAGAAAGGGGAAATGGGAGTGCTACCGGAGTTTCTAGATCAACAAATGTCCGTATTTGCGACAGTTTGCAATGCAGTGGAGGTAGCAGCGAGCTTCTCTGAGCGAGGCAGTCATTGGATGAATTGGACCTGCATTTAGCCTAGTTTTTGTGAGGATTTACAAATATAGATTGACTTGCTTATCAGCAGGGAGGTCACAAGAACAGTGTTCATGAAAACAGACGAAATGAGAAACAGCTCCCGTACACTGCCAAGGTGTTACAGGTGCAAACACAACTCACAAGGGGGGCTGAGCAGAATATAAACCCTCTCTGGTGCTTCAGCCTCTCCTGCTGAATGAAAGCATGGTTTGGGAAAAAGATCTTTTGTTCCTAAGTTCTAGTCCTACCTCCCAGGAGCTTTCTGATGACTTCAGGCCAAAGCTGAACCCAGGAAGGATTCCACAGGGAAAACTGTGGGCAAGAGCCCAAAAGGCTTTATGGATACACAAAGACATGTTTCTCTCACACAACATAAACCCTTGTCTCCGTGAACTGATAACTCAGGAAGTGGTGACACAGATCAGGCTTTGGATTAAACAGAAGAAACTCATTTTTTGCTTTGATAGTATCTTGATTAACAGTACTTAAGAGATCAGAGTTTGTGCTTTTATAGTTGAGTAAGCACTTAAGACATAAAATAGTAATGTAATTAGAGATATGGAGCTGCTCTAATGCTAGATGTTAATGAATGTATGTTGGTTTAACAGATATTTCAACATTAGTTGATATCAACACACTCTCAGAAACTAATACATCCGAAGACTTACAGGAACAAAAACACACTAAGGCATCAAAGTTATTTTACAAAGGAATAAAAATTGAAGATAAAGGTCATTACAGAACAGGTATGCACTGATTTGCCTTTATCATTTGCAGAAGAAGTGTGTCCAACCATAAACAGGAGGATAATAGAAGCTGAATAGAAACTGTATAGCTGGAGAAAGTCAGCACTCGGGGAATCTCGTTGATGGTTTTTGAATTTTTTTTTTATTTTGTTTGTAGGACTTTGCATCATTTTTGCTGTTGATGTTGTTTCCAATCAGTGCTTCATGCTTAAGTGGACTACACATTCTCCACTGCCACCTGGGAAATAAGAATAACCTATGACAAGGCAGGCACTTTCACTAGAAGACATGAATGCCATAACTGAGTTGTGATGCATGAACCTCGGCTCCAAGTGTATCTATATTTCATCCCTACATTTCTGAGCATATAAAACCTCTAACACATTTTGAGTCAGAGCCAAAATATTCAGATTAAAAAAACCTGACAACTTATTGAGACATCAAAAAAACCAAACAGACTTTTCTTAATGAAATATATGTTTGAATACTCTAAAAAAAGCACATTCTGCTATGCCTTTATGTTTCTTGCACTTTTGATGTGAGTGTAATTAAATTCTGCATATCTTGAGGAGCTGCTAGAGAATTAGAAGCTAATCTATAACTCTTATAAGTTGTCATAGTTCTTCTGAAATCAATGGATGTTTCGACAATTTACATCAGCTGAGGAACTGCTCTGCATGTTTAATTAAAGACACACTTGTTTAATTATAGGGAAGTTCATAAGAAGTCTCCACAGCTTAAGGAAAAGCTGATCCTTTCAGCAATAGTCATTTCTTGTTCTTTGAAACTCATTATGAACTTAAGTGACAAAAGCCACCTTTCTTTCAATAAAGACCACAGAGGTATGTTTGGCTGAAAGAGACAGTTATATGAACTGTAGACAACTTAATTTTGAAGTGTGGCCTTCAAGCTGCAAGGTAGTTTTTGAGAGGAGAAGTAGGGAGTACCTATTAAAGTGTCATCAGAGCACTGTAACAACAGGTGAGAAAACTGAGGGCAGTCAGAGAAAACAAAAGCTTGATAAAACAACAACAGAACATCAATCCAAATATTTCAGTGAAAGTTTTCAAATAATCTAGAAGAGCGAACCAGGGACATACCATATATTATACACATTAATTTCTGAAAGTATTTGTTTGCTCTATATCATCTTTCTAAGCACAGAACTGCAGGAATTGTTTTTCTACCTCATAACGTGCTGTGAAGATAAATACATCAAAGATAGGTGTGCAGACATTGTAGCGATAGTATAGTACTTAGAATATAACTGTAAGCATTAGAGTCTAGATTTAAGCTACTAAATAGAAGGATGCTGAATTTTCAGCAGTTGTCTTTTGTCTAAATGCAGATGCCCCTTTTAAAAAAAAAAAACCTGACAAAGTCTTGGTAACTTACACACTGCTAAGCAGAGAGTCTAGGTGAAAGCACTAGGTTTAGAAAAATAAAGCATTTGTATGTCTTGTAACGTGTGTAAGCTCTGAGAAAATTTGGACAGAAAAAGTAACACACTCTTCCACTAGTGAGTTTGAAGTAAAAAAAAACAAACAAACAAAAAAAAAACCAACCAACAAACAACAAAATAATGAAAAGAACACAACAAACAAAAAACCCCAACAAACCCACAGTTACAAAACCAAAAAGTCATTATTTTGGAAAGGTAATACCAGTTTTGGGCAAAGTACTGGTAGGTTTCATCTCTAACCTTTGAACCACTGAGATACGAGGGCTGGGCAGTTGTGATCGCCTACCTATACAAGGGGTAAATAAATCACATGAGTATTAACTAATAAAGAATTTAAGACTGGTAATGCAAAACCTGTGCTGTAGAGAAGATCCAAAAAACCACACACCCCGTGGCAAGGATTTCAACATAAATGTGGTACCTCATTAATATGTCGATTTATTACTAGAATTTCCCTTATTTTACTGTTTCTCCCCATCCATATTTCATTTCTGTTTCTTGATGTCCTATCTTCTTTCTTGTATACGTTTCCCTAAAGCAGAGCATGAGAATAATATCTCGATTGGAAGGACATTCTAGGCAACTTGGGTGTATTTGCATCCGAGCAAGAAGAGTTCAATTCTCACAACTACCCAAAAGAGAGAGAAGTGAAAATTCAAATCGTATCGTCTTTTTCCCAGGGGTTAGTGTGCTCTTTTTGTTACATAAAGAAAGTTGGAGCAATTCTACCAACTGGTTTCCACACATTTCTAATAAGGGCAGACCCTGCCATAGTAAGTCGCCTGATCCTCCACTTAAAATGAATCGCTAACAGATACGGAGGCAGCGTGAATCAACAGCCATGCTTCTTCATGTTGAATTCATCTAGTGTGGCACGCTCTTAAGCCAAGGATTTAAGTTCAAAGAGTGACTTTAACAGCTGAATTAAAATACACTCTCAAGGGTACGCGTAACCACTTGGCCACTGGCCCACCCTGGGAACATCTGCGGCAGCAGCTTCAAAAGGGCAGAACGTTGCTCCCACCACATCTGGCGGGCAGCCGAGAGCCGTCCTGCAGCACATTCACACCCCGTGGCCAAATCCTTCCACTCACAGGCACGTCTCCAGTGCTTAAAGTACAGATAGGAGTCAAGGATATGGGTAGAAAGAGGAACAAAACAACTGGGCTCTTTCTTTTTGCACCAGCAGATTAGTAATAGGAAGCTCTCGCATTTTTTGCGGTTTTTGACCAGTGGCACCAGAAGTCTTCCTTATGTTGGGAAAAGACTCTCTCGCTTGATTTGGAGGTTTCAGTTTACAGCCTAACTTAAGTTCTGACGTTCACACAGGATGCAAGGAGGCACCCGCTCACCACCCAGTTGCAGCAGGAACCCCACACCGAACCTTCGCAACAGTCTTTGGAAAAAAAAGCCCAAATCCACAGCCAGCCAAAGGTGTAAGGCATTTTTAAAAGACCCCAGCGAGTGCTCTGTAATTAGAAATTGCAGGAAACGACTCAGACATACTTCGAGTTTTAATTTTCCCTCAGTTTCTAATTTAGCCAGAAGGAATAAATTAGTCCCCAGTTAGGAATATCTACCATCTTTGAAACTGGGATATTCACAGAGAGCAAATAGCTCTTCATGTAGAAGGTCCCAGCTGAAGGATGTAAATGGTAAACTGCATGGAACACCATTTATTTACCCTATTTTGGAAACACAAAAGGTTGAGCTGACCCTCCTATGATTCAAATCTGAGTTTACAGCGTCATTCATCATCTCAGAATGGGTTTGTTCCGGTCTCCTTGAACAAAACTATTTTCTCCTCACATTTGCTGCACAGAATTGGCTGAATTTCAATTCCAAGGTGTATCGTACAAAGAACAGTTTTGGAGTGAAAGGTGTCAAGCTGGCAAAAATTGAAAATTAGATTGGTATAAAATCTAATTTTTTTAATATAGAAAGTGTTTATTTTTTCCGCTGTAATATAATTTAAAGTCGCATAATAATCATGTTTCTTGGCTATGGAAGTAGACTTCATCTCTAGCTGGATGAGATAAAGGATTTTAATAAGAAATTATGCGACAAATAGATGGAATTTGTGTCGCATACAGTAGGAAAATACTTTGCACCTCTGAGCGCCACACGTTTGCTGGTATCTACCCAGAGGTGGTGTCAGCGAGATCATTTCTAACCAACTTGCTGGGCGACCTCTGCTTGATTTTGGTCATACATTAAAAAAAAAAAACAAACACCTTCTGTTGTACCAGGTGATCTTATGGACAATCTAACAAGAGTAGGAACCAAAAAGTCTTCAAGTATTGCCATCTTCTTGAGCCTCCTTTAGCACCTGGGGATGGTGTGGGGGGCTGGGGGCTCAAGCATTCTCCTGCTGGAAAATTACTCTTGCAACTTTTCCTTTTTCCAGGGGTTTCAGTTGCAGACTCCAGGTGTAAAATCAGAAGCTAAAAGTGGCCTTTTCCTCCCGCATTTTGAGTGGGCGGGCAGGAGGGGAGGTGGTCCAACTGCACAATGACAGATTATGCAAATCCTCCCGGAGCATCTAATCAATCACGGCAGTGGGAGAGGAATGCAGCTCATCTCTGAATTAGCCTCCGTCGCTGCGTCCTACTGGCATGAAGCATCTCCCCCCTCGGTTGGAATGACATCAGAGCAGCTCCGAGTCCTTGAAAGTCTGGGGGTTGATTAGCTGGAGGAATTGGCCGCTTCTGCCAATCACCACCCTGCAAAGCCGCCTCGATACTCTTGTAGATACGAGGGAGAGGGAGGCTGACTACAGCAAACAGGAGGCACGGCGGCGGCACCGGCAGTAGTAACAGGAGCAGCTGGTATTCGGGTGATTAAATAGTTCTCGCAGCCTTTTTGCTGTAGCCTGGCTGCTCCCCGGTGTAATCCCCATGTCCAAGAAGGAAGCTGCATTTTTAACGGTGTGCTGAACAGAGGTTTGAATCATTCCAGCTGGCTGCTTGTTTTGAAAAGGACAGTCTGTGTATAAATGAGATGTGACTGTGCCGGTAGAGTTCAGTTGCTGGGGCTGGAGCAAGAGGAACCTTCCCGGGATGCCGCTCAGACAGCTGCTATCAATTGAAAAACTCTCCCTAGTTTACCTGGAGCCATGTGAAGAGATTTGAATAGCAGATGTCTCTTTCCCGCACGCTAGGAAGAGAAATTCTTCGCTAGGTAAGCTATTGTTCAGCTTCTGCACATATTGCTACATTAGCCTGTACTTCTGGGTGTATATTCATACGACTATATGGACTGTGCCTGTACTCAGAGACAAGAAAACAGTTTCTGAGCCGCTATAAATATCCACATGGTGTGTAAAATGGTATGCCTACAACCTAATTATGTATAGTAAGTACTTCAGAAAGCTGCCTAGAACCTGGCGTTCAAAGAATTATTTGAAAGTTTGGGATAGTCTGTGCCATGTTTGCATGTAAGTGCCCTCGATGTAAACGGATGCACGCCCTCGGAGGGGAAACAGTTGTCTGACTAAATATATGAAAGATCACAGAAGTTAGAGCATGGGAAGTTATGGGAGGATAAAAGAGGATAAGGTTGCAATTCTTCTTTTGTCTCCTCTGTATACTTTGCTTTTATTTGCTACCATCTACCAAAGTTAAGCAAAACTAGTGTATTAAAATGACAATGTGAAAGCTTTCCATGCACATATAGTAAACATGCACTATTTAAAGTACGACTAATTGTACTGCGAGGAAACCAAGCCCTGCAGATCTGCTCTCTTACAGCGGTTTGATATCCAAACAACATCCGTCAGCAACATTATTTTTTTTAAAAACAGCATAATCATTCATAGTGTGGAAGCAAGGATTGTTTCAGGTAGTAAGAGGTAAACTGAAGAAATCAGCATTTGCTCTTCACAAGACTACAGAGTCAGAGCCCAGTGTTTTTATCTTACAGCTGCCACACCAGCTCCAAGTCATTGCTGCTGGGAATAAACACTCAAAGGAGAAATGTTCAGAGGTGAATACAAGTCTCTTCCTACAAGCACTAAACTAATGTAACCACACATACATACAAAACGCACACTCATTAAGTTCTCTTTTCCCCAGGGAATTTACCGTATCATTTTTTACTAACTTCTACAGCTCTTGATCGCATTGATTGGACCCTCCCTCCCTGTGAATAAATGCTGCAGAATCTGGCCTACCCCGTGTAGCAGGTTATTCTGCCTTTTCTACCTCTGACTGTTATCAGAGCAAAAGATAAAAAGAGAAATAAGTAATTTGCACCTTGTTTCTTCAGTAGTTTTTAATTACGATCCGCCTGCTAGAAGACTTTCAGGTGGTAGAAGAGTAGCAGAATCTCCTTGTTCATAAAGTTTAAAGAGTTGGTGTTGTTGCCAGGTGCTTCCCTGTCTTACCCCATTATGTCTGTATACTTTCATCACACACATTTTACCATCAGCCAGGCTGCACTGTCTGACTTGCTTTCTGAAATGCGGCTCTAAAGAAGCGGAGGGAGGCGAGGGGGGGAAATGCCAAGTCGCATTTAACTAAGGAAATTCTTGGCTTCCAGTTTTCTTCTGAACCTTATCAATTCAAATAATATGCTCTGCTCAATTAGATTAGATGTTCCTAATGGCATTGCTCTGTGCATAAGTTTAAGATTGTGTATTAGTTTTTCTGCCATTTCCTCAGAACATGGCCATTTTTTTTGATTCATAATAAATGCCTAATGCCTGAAAGCCTCAGAAATGAAAGCAGGAGTATCTTAATGTCTTGTTGACACCACTGTTTTCTGTGAGGCTGGAGAAATGCTCCTCTAACTTTCATTTTATTGGAGTAAATCAAATCCAAAGGATTAGATTGAAGCACACAGCAGGATGATCGAGTGACTGACCACTTGCATACACACACCTATATATACATACACACAACCCCCATACACTTCCATTTCAGTCCAATCACCCTGTTAACTCACACTATAAAGTTCTGGAAGTCCTATTATAACTTTATGGATGTTTAGAGGTTGTGATATCTGCTATATTGCTCTTTGCAATGGCGCTGATCAAACTTAGCTGATGTGGCAGCATGCAGGGAATTATGAGCTTCTCTAGAGTTCAACTATCATTCAGTGTGAGTGGGAGAAAAATATGCTAATAGTAAGGATTTTTTATTTTTTTTTTAAGGCTTACGGTGCAGGAACTCTCTCAGAGGTATAATGGGATACTTTAAGGAAAACATGGCCACACATTGCAAACCCAGGGCAACGTACCAATCAAAGAAACGCTGATGAGTTACTAGTAGTTGTGACTGAGTTTTCAGTTAGATAAACAAAAAATTTCATTTAACCATATGCCATCAGAAAAAGATTAGTTTGTCATTTTATTTTTCTACAAGCAATAAGGGAAAGAATATAATGACCTTTTACCAAAAAAAATTGAGATCATTTCTGTTCCAAACCTCTCTGATTTAGCCCACAAACAATTTTGATTTGACTGCCTCTAAGACCATAGGGCTGGCTGAGCTTCAACTGCATGTATACGCTGATGTTTGCTTGGCAAAGCTTTCTTAATGCTTCAGCTTCCTAGATGCATCCAAGAAAATGCTTTCCATACCTGCAAAATGGGCTTTTCTGAACAAAGCAAACCCTGCACTAAGAGCAGCAAAGCATTTCAAGCCAGGGCCTATGCGGCTGGAGGAAAGGATAACTCAGAATTGTGCGGAAAGCTGCAATTTCCCCAGCCTGTGGAGTCATTTCAGGAACAGGGCACTGAGCTTAAGATGAGCCAAGGGCTCTCCACACTTTCCAAGGTGAGGGGAGCCTGGGTTTGAAACCATTTGCAAGGATTAAGGAGTACAGTGTAAAGTGGCAGTTTAGCAGGTCCCTTGTTCTCAGGCCTGGGGTGCAGCTGAGGACCATTAGAGCAGGTTGAGGGGCTGGACTATGGAAGAAGGAGGGTCTCTGTGATGGAGAATGCTTGGAACATGAACTTAAAAGTGTCCTGTCTCACATTTTGAGAAAGGCTGAAGAATACTCATATCACAGCAACAACTCTACTTCTACTATTGAGATGTTGAAGCAATGCCCCTCATGAAGCATAAGCTACAAACACAGAATATGTCTAATTCAACATTTCAATTAGAAAAATTGTTTGAGCTATGAAAAAAAAATAAAAATCAGGTGCTGTAAGAAAATGAAAACCATGTACGTCAATCCAAAACATTTATTACAACTACTGTCAGTAATAATTACAATGAAGTCACAGATTCTTCTGAAATTAACAGTTGCTATAGAAAACTAATAATATTTTATCTAAACAGTAATGCCATCAGAATACATGGCAACAGCACAGCAGTGTAGAAACTATGTCAGTATTTCATGAAGAAAACACATTGGCACCAGAAATAATGTATTTAAACTCAATTCTGAAAGGCGCAGAGAAGTATTTAAAACCTATTTCCTTCCCTCTGGCTACAGGAAGGGTCACAACTGCTTTCCCCAAGTGCAGACAACTGGAGCAAATTAATCCTGCCTCTTCTGCTGTAAGGATGGGTTTTGCAGAGCCAGAGCAAACAGAGAAGTAGAAGCCAGGGCAGGGTGGGCTTCTTTCATGAGAAAATAAGCAAAAAGAAAGGGGTTCCCCTCTTCTTCCTTGGAAGCTGATGAAATAAGAACTGTACTTGGCTTAGTTAGCTTGGGCGAGGGAAAACCTGCTGAACCTCTGGTGTGCTTTTCACAACCTAGGGAAGTCTTTGTTTTCCCTGCTTCTTCATGTCATGTGGAGGCTACCATGCAAGTTTTCCTTCCTCCCCCAAAACATGCTAAGACAAGGTATTCCACAGCACAGCCCTGAAGCAGACAGCATCACACAGACAGCAATTTAAAATCTGTACACGTACAGCTGCTGATGCATTTGTCCCAGACCACGGTACAGCTAAACTCACAGAGTGTATGCTTTTGCACCCAAAGCTGCTGGTCCAGAATTTTGGCTAGGACAATCTTGCAACTCCAGAGTTAGTCCTTAAGCAGCCGCTGGATGAAAGGAACATCTGCCATCCTGCCACAGCCCACAAGAGCCCTGCAAAATGCACACACAGCTAATGCATCTACAGCCATAGAGTCTTACTAAGGGCTGGACTTTAGTCTCCCGTACGTATGTATCATTAGCAGACACACAGCAGACAGAATAACGTGAACAGGCTCTTCCCTGAGCAGAGCTGTGCATGAAACAAATCCTCCTGAAGGACTATCCACAGCTACTTACTTCAACCCGCACCCTGACAGGCTTCCACTGAAAGGATTGCATTTAGCTTTTAGTGTATAAATAAGTGTTCTGATAAATAATTAATAGTTGCTGCTGGCCATAAAAGAGGCGACTGTTTGGAAACTTAAAACAGTCTGTCATGAAATATGCACCCACCTCTACATTCTAGTTTCAGGGGATGTTTTATCCAACATACTCTCCTTTTTCATGGGACCGTATTTTGCAAGAAGGCCAGAGCTCAACTTCCAGAGCCTCAGGGCATTCTTTGAATTTATTCTTTCTCACTGGGATACTTATCACCCCCTAAACCGCCAGAGGGGAGGGCAGGTGGTCAGTGATTCACAGAGAAGTTTTTGGAAATGAGAGGAAAATGCAGTAGTGTCTAGGCTTCTGGGTAAAATACAGAAATTACACTTACTGGCCACTTTTGATGCTAAAGGTCTCATAGTTTGTTGGGTTTTTTTTAAATTTTAACAAAAGCAGGGCCATCTGCTTTGACACTTTTGCCAGACTACCTGCCTAAATAGCTGGTATAATGGACTAGGGCATTTTTATTCATTGCTAGTCAGTAGACTGTATTTGTTGTGCCATTTTAAGTGATTTCACTGTTCTACCCACACAGGATTTGTGCTGTTAAGGGTGGAACCATGCATGCCCACACAGTCTGCAATCCCTTTCTCCACAGGGCACTCTACAAGCCAGTACTCACTGTTAGCAACTCAGGGTCCAGGTTTGTTCTGAACTGATTGAGCAACCATTCCTCCTTCTAAAGCAGTGATTCTGGAACTTCATCTTTTAACACAACATCAACTGAGTCTTGTTTCCCCATACCTTACAATTTCTAAACTACCTGCAGGGGTGCAGGTTACTATAATTTGTACCTGAAAAATCACAATTAAAGATCATCATACCTCCGTGGTACATACTGTCCCCACGACAAGCAAAGAGAGCAGTGCATGACTCAAAACACTTGACACTCTCAGACTCACCTGAGACTAACTCTTCATCAGCTTTGGACATAGCAAGATCCACCTGCCAGCAGGAATGCAGCAGTCATTCTGCTTATTCAGATTTTTAACTAAAGTACCTCTAAAAAGGCTTTCTCCTCCATGGAAGATATTTAGGTTCAGTCAGAAAATTAAATATCTGTATATATATTGTCTGAACCAGAACTTTATGGATTACAGTGTATCATTGTGACAACTAATGAGACATAATTTTGTTGGCTTGTAAACCTCTTCCATAAACCAGAAAGCCAGGCTGGATTTTCTCTTCCAGGATGCATCCTGCAGATTCATATTGGAAAACACAATATAGGTGTGCACCCCATCCACTGGAGAGAATAGGAATGGAAAGAAACGTTAACTAATTCCAGCCTGGTGCAGGGGCAGTATGTTCCGAAAGATCATTGACAACCAGTCAGATTTTTTTTTTTTTTTTATTCCACACATAACCCCCTCTCTTCTTCTAAAACTAAGTTAATGCCTCAGTAATTCAATAAGCAGAGATTTTTCACAAAAACAACAGGTTAATCAAAGCCTCGCTATTCTATCACATAGCTCTAATGGTATTAGTTCTAGTTCCAGTCTCTGAGCTTAGCGTGACTCAACAAAAAAACCCCTTGAATTCCCAAGTAGGACTCTTATCCTACTAGTGGCATTTCTAAATTGAACTTTATCTAGACAAAACAAAGAATAGTTCTTTTGAAAGAAAACATTTGTTTATATTTTGAACCAAAAGAAAAACAGTATCTATAGGTCACAGATGACACACCAGAAATCTCTAAAGACATCTTTCTCTTGACTGACAAAGTGGCTTCTCTCAGAGAAACCTTGTAAAATAGTGGCAGAAATAAACACGAAGAACGACAACCAGGGTATTAAAAAGAAGCAGCAAGTAAGCACTGCAAATACATTTGACTGCATATGAAAGTATGAATTTTGCACTAGCTTTCTTAAATGCACTGTTTGCAATACCTATGCTACATACGTTTGAACGAAATATGAATCATCTTTGAACATTCTACAGCTAATGCCCATGTAAAGGTAGAAAAGGGTACTGTTCCCACGGCACAGAGAGAAAAACTGAAATACTGAAGAAAAAAATAATCAGTGGCCTCCAGAGAGCAACGCATGATGTTTGTGGCAGAAAGAGAACTCAAAGTTTCAGTTCCCTGCCTCATCATCTCATCACAAGGCATTTTTCCTCTTCATAGGCAAACAATACCCATCCAATCATTTAAGAACAAAAAGAAGTTGAATTTGTATTAATATCTTCCATAAAACTTCTTGGACTCTCTTGTCTGCTTGGCAGTGTCTGAAATACTTAAATACATTAAAGTGAGATATAGTCTGTTGGATATTGCAGTATTTTTAGTACATGATGAAGTTTGTCTAGATTAGTTTTATTGACAACGGTAGTATGTGCGGCCATAGCTGGTTCCCACAAAAAGCTAATCTTTCCAGTTTTAAAGAACTGGTAAGAAGACCTAGAATTTTCTGAAGGACTGCCTGGAACCTAGTCTAGGACTGAGACTAACCTAAGCAATTTAAACATATATAGAAAGGACAGGAGACACGTTATAAACTTAACTCCCTGCCCCCAAAGCTGTCATGTGATAAAGCAGTGATAAATGCAAGTATTTTATGAGCAAGGTGGAAGTGACTGTTTGAATTTTCCTTTTTAAAACAATGCCATTTGGGAGTTCAAGAAGCATACACACACAGAGGCATGTGGAGGTCACCCTCTCTTCATTCACTCTGCTCGCCTTACTTTGCTTGAAAGCCATTACTGCTATTTGCTGGCTAACACCTGCCAGGCTGTCACCAGCCCTGGTGGCTTAGACAATGCTGTAAGCCCACACATCTGCTCTGATCAGAGGTTGCTGGGACCAAATTCACTCGCTATGTATTCTACCAAATCTTCTCAACGATAACAAAACCCTTCACCCAACGAGGATGAAGATGGGGAAAGGGGACACCAGTAGAATTTACTTAAAAAAATAAATATAGGGAAGTTGTTATAATGAGAGTTAATGTACCCAAAGCTTGAAAATGCTCTCTTGCTGGCTGGAACCTGGCTTGAGTAAACTCAGAATAAACCTCTGTTTAAGTTTCATGCGGTAAATATGCTGCTCTAAGGATTTAGGTACAAAATCTTTGTTATCTGAGTTTAAATAGACTTCCTTTGCAGTAGCAATAGATCGTTACTATGTGACAGCAGTAGTCTCTCTGAAATAAGTTAGTGGCCTCCTTTTAATTCCTAGCACAGATGTGACCACATCAGACTTTCTCACAACTAGTCTCTGCGACAGGATACAGACACCACAAAACATGTTATTCAGTGAAATATGTTGTCATTGATATAAGAGACATTTTAACCATCTTGTATGGTGGCAAACATTTTTAGGTCCCATAAAAGCAATAGGAAGACAGAAAGTGTGGGAAACCATTAGCTACTAAAAAAAAAGAAAGTATAAAGACCAAAGAGTTTTGCTTCTAATAAGCTATTCCAGAGCCTGTCCCTATGTCTTGTAGGCAAAGGGCCTTTTAATTAAAGAGGGAGCTTTTAATGTTGGGTTTTTTTCCTATAAGAAACCTCCAAAAAGTAAAGTTTCAATAGCTATCCAGAAAATCTGTAATTGTTGGTAAATTTTCGAAATAGATTCAGAGAATCTGCAGTTATTTAGATGCTAATAGAACTAGAAAAAGATTTTTTTTTTATGCCTTAGCTTTTATATATGATCAAACAAGATGTACAGAGTTTGACTATTGCACTGATTGACTTTAAGGAGCTCTAGTTAGGCAGCCGTTATATTGCACAAATGTTGTCTCTCAACTGAATTCACAACACAAATCATTCTATTGAAACTGGATCGCTAATTGACAGCCTTATAAAACTAGAAAACAGTAACAGAATAGATAGGCTGTAATAAAACATCTGATACAGCATCTCACAAAAGTTTTATTTGAAAAGTTAAATGAATTCAAATTGGCTTCCATTGAAGCATTAAACTATGAATTGAAAAGTGATGAAAAGCCATTAACCAAGTGAGATCAGAAGATTTGTTGCATCAGGTCAGGAGGAATGTTTTTCCTGAGGCAGCCCGCAAACGTGTGAAGCCTGCTTTTATTCACCAGCTTCATTCAAAGGGACTGGGGCAATCATAGGATGTTCATTACACCTGCACTCTCCATTAATCCCACTGGGAAAGCAAAATATCAGCTCCAAGGACTCAATCCTGTAGGTCATGCACAACTTTGTACCATGGAAATCTCTGCTACGTTTTCAGCCACAAGTTTTTGCCATGACATTTTGGCTCTGTCACTGTGGCTTAAGCAGTAAGCTTCTGACGTTCAGATCATCTCTCAAAACTTCTTTTCATCTTTGGTAGTTCAGTTACTTTTCTACAGATGTCATGAGGGCTGTAAAGACACCGACCTGTTGAAGGACATCATGCAAGAGCAAGGGGCAATTGCTTCCAGCTCAGCCACAACTAGTCTGCCAAATGACCTTGGAAAAGTCAGGCCTGTACCCACGAATAATGCTATTTAGCTTTTCAGAATTTTTGGTGAGTTACTGGTGAAAAGTGATAGATATTATTACCATCACTCAGGCAAAATGGACACATTTATTGGAAAACATCATTTAGACAATACATTTATTATTTATTTTAAGTCTGGACAGAAAGCTAAGGTGTTTTGCCTGATGACATCAAGATACTATGTATATTTTGGTGTAAAGTGGTTATTTCGATATCGCTATGCAACATTTTTGCCACATATGGAGCTGTGCAAAGGATGAATGTGGTCATTAACACCTATGTGTTGCAATGGTGACTAGAGCCACTCCGTCAAGAAACAGGAAATATATATAGGTTCTCTCTTCATGCCTGGTCCTCCTAAGATTATACTTAAATTATTACTGATTTCTAAGAGCTTCCACACCTGACACTCCAGAAAAATCAGCAGTCAGTGATTTCTGAGGAAATCATTACAACTACATATGTTCAAAAACACTGAAGTGTTACAGACTGATAAATCGCAGGAAAGGTCACTGAAACATCACAGATGGGATATTTACATGCATTTCTAGGTGGTCCAAATGACCAAGGGACTGTTAGAAGTTAGTGGGTCAGGAGAAAGAAGTACTGAGATTGAACATTAGGCAACATTCACCAGAAGTGTGATCTGATTAAGTCTTAGAATAATCTGCTACCAGAAGTTAAGCAACATGAAGTATCAAATATGAGCTGGGGAATCAAAGGCAGCAATAATTCTGTGAGGGAGCTTTTGCAGAAAGAACAGTACCTTCCTTATAGTCTCATTAGTTCACATTTCTAAAAGCGTCACACTGATTCACGTAGAATATCTTTGTGGGGGGTCCCATCAGCAGAGATTATAGTTACCTATCTAAAAGCATCAACAAGAAAAAAAACCCAAACACTTGGTGAGTCAGCAGCTTCAGACCATAGATGCATTAATGAGAATAAAATGTGTTTGCTTACATGCTGTTATGACAGTATATCTATCATGCGTGTTCAAGAAAGTGGGACTGGTGGCAAGTCAGTGGTGGCTATCTGCACGCTTTCAGGAGTATTAAAGGAATAGAAATAATTATTACAAGGCTTTCTCTAATCACAATTCCCCTACTCAGTCAAAAGACGAGTAAAACACTGAAAATAAAGAAAACCACTCTAATAGTATGCTTCAAATCACACTTGAAAATACAAACCATGATAAAAACAGCTCAACTTTGATGGTCCTGGAGCGAGACAAACTGTTAGCTTTGAATGAATCTGTCTGCACCAATCAGATGTTATCAGTTTATCAGGAGTGAAGAGTTTACAGAATTCCTAAATACCTCTACACCACGTTTCTCAACTATCTTATATACAGAGTAAGAGGTGTGGGGGTGTGAGCGTATGTCCACATGCGTGAGAATATGTGTATGTGTAAAACCTACCTCCAAGTATGCCCTTAGTTGCCTTTCCACCAGGAAGCCTTTTTTCTTCAAAGCTCCAAGTTCTGAAATCACCTGGAAAAGTTTAAATCCAAAGAAAGATAAAAGTCAGAAAGGTTGAATAGCTAGCTTCCAAGTATTGCTTCACACATAAGATCGTGCCAGCTTTCACTGAGTGCACAAGGTGAGGTATTTCAAACACTTCGCTTTATATTCATTATCAACTTCAATCTCTGGCAACATTTAGCTTTCTGGAATCACAGAAGATGATATGTGCACTATAGACTGATCAAATTGCTGAAAACAGTGAAAAAATGTTTTAACTTACAGATGATTATGCACTGAAAACAAGAGGCGAAAGACCTGAACAGCCTCTCCACTCAGAAATTATAAGAGAGAGCTAGAACAAAGTTAGACGACTTGCAACAGCTTTTACCAGCTGTTACCTTATCCTAGGTAAAAGGGTTTTCTAAAACCTTGCGGTAAGCTATGAGGAGCTGGCATCAGCACCCTTCATGCGCAAAGCCACATTTATCAACACAAAACACATTGCAACTTTGTTAACCTTGAAAAAGAAAAAAGTTACTTTCAAGAAGCACACAAATTTCACAAGCTCAGTAAAGAAGTCACCTGGAAATTTTTCTGAGATCAAAAAAAAAAAAAGCTGTTTTCTCCTCTGCAGTGAATAGAAACCCTGAACTTTTGCTAATGGTCAACAGGAGTCATTTTTCACTCAAACCAGTTTGCTTGTTTCTGTATTGAATGAGCACTCATATGCAAGGAGCAGCAAGTTGGTATCATGGATCATCGGGCTGGTAATCAATGGCAGGAGTCATACAAGCTTAGAAAGGCAGGAAAAAAAGGAAAGAGTTTACATTACTTTTTTTTGCCTAAAGGAAAGCTTTATATGTAGAAAATAAAGACATTCTGACTTCTGATTTATGCTGGAATCAGATGAGAGGAAACCTCTGGCCTGCCTCCAGAGGAATTACCCATAGAGCACTCCCCTCTGCTACAGACAGGCAACCAGAGATGACCGCATTGCAAAGGATCAACAAGCATCCTGCTCCTTTCCTCAGTGCTGTAATCAGCTCCAGGCTCCTAACCTGCTGCAGATGGGAAGCCTATTAGCTCAATCCTTAGGGTGAATAAACACAACTGTTTGCTTGACATCAAGATCCCTGCTTTCCAGACACTGAATTAGACCAGAGATCCATAGCCTACCTACAAGCAGGGGTAAGGCCAGGAGAAGAGCTCACAACAGCCCTGCGAGGCCGTGATGTCCCAGCTAGTAGCCTACACACTGAGAACTCACCACTGTCCTCCTGCCACATATCACCTATTTCTGATGGAAGGCAGCAACACCCCACCCCCCCTTAATGGGGTTTTCCCTATTTACCCAGGCAATAACATCATTATTTCAGGTATCCCTCATTAGCAATTAACATATTTGCAATATGTAATTGCCTTCTGTAATGTCTGTATTCCCCACACGGGTTAATTGCACCTGATTTGGTCAAGACACTTGTTAAATCACTAAGCCCTGTGAGAAAGTTTGCATATAGGAACCAGACCATGAGAGAATCAGCTTTAATTCCTGATGAGATGTTAACACATGGTATTAATAAGAGCCTGTTTCTCTTCACTATTGTGCTATCAGTTTTAAATAGTTGAATCCTAATCTCCCAATCAATCATCTTCCAAATCAGTATGCTTTAATCATCAATCAAAAGCATTTTTCTGGGGAAGCAGGAAGTATTATTTAGAAACGAGGCAGCAGTTTTTAAACCTCTGTTTTTCTTTGGCTGCCGGAATTAAAGAAAAATTATAGTTCCTGCAGATGGCTATGGCATCACAATGGAGTTATACTGCAGAGTTCTGCTCTTTCTGGGGAAGGCCCCATGTCTAGGAAGTCAGCTGAATGCAAGACGACCAACTCTGGATGAATGTAACCTGGATTCCATGATCAGATGTACCCAGCTTTGGGCTTTACACCTGAAGAGTCAATGAATGCTGACCAGTGACAATAGAACACAGGAACTCAAACATCGGCTTCTAAAAAGAAACTACATTTGTTAACGTTAGTTAAGAAACATGGCCTATCTTCATGTTTTTCAAATTAATATAGCACAGAAATACTCCAAAGATATTTGAATTTCTGAGCGAATATAAAGCCGTTGAACTTTAAGGGGGAGAGTTTCAGAGGCACAAACGGCACTTAACTTCCAATTATGCCTTGGAAAATGTCCCACTAATGGCTAATATAGCTGATTTATTTTCATAAACTTTAATTACTTCACACTTTTTTTTTTTCACTGAACAGTATAATCAGTTCAACAGTGCGGTTCAAACACAATGCTCAAACTAAAAAGATCTGCTCCATTGCCAGGTTTCCGTATGCAAGCTCAAATTCTTTATCAACTCTAACATTTAGACATTCAGATAAGTTTGAATATTTCCACTTGTTATAACATCTGCGTACAACAACAGATGTACTAGTTTCCATTAAATCTGATGACTAATATTTTAACCAGAAGAGATTTTACAAATGTTATTTGGATCATATAATTTGCGATAAAGACAATATTTTTGTTTTGGCTAATATAAAGTCAGGGGCTTCTCATATTTTAGTAATACAAGCAATAGTAGCAGCAAAGACCTGGCTCATGAAGTGTATCATTTTGATAGCTTGCAATACCAGTACCTGGGAGATCCAGCAGGACAGAACAGTGAGGAAAAAACGTGCAATTTTAGGTCTCCTTGCATGTTACTCCCTTGTGCTACAGGTGTAGGCTGAGACATTTGGCAAGTATTCAGTGTGATTTAGTGGCAGATGTCTTACAGCAGAAGTCATGGCTTTTATTTATTTTTAAATATAAGGGTCTTAATTAAGGTGTTTTATCTGCCCTGAGGATTTTCAAGACCCTGCTCTGAGGCGAGGTTAGAGCAGGTGCTGCCTGCTAAAAAGCAAGAAAATATTGCCCTCTAGTGCTGAAAACGAGCAGAAAATGCAGAGTCCAAGAAGGATTTTAATTATTGTTTCCAAGATACCTGCCTATCTCACGCTAACAAAACTACAGCTTGTTGCAATTCCGTGTTTTGTGGGCAGATCACCCACCCAGCGAGGCTGCCCGTCCCACGGAGAGCAATTCTCCTGATCCCATAAACCCTCGGAGTCGGGCTGAGTGACTCGTCAATGTCACCAAAACTGGAACACAGCCTCACAGAGGATGCTTCACTTGATCCAGTTTTATCTTTTGATAAAAATCTTAATTGGAGGTTCAATAAGAAGCGAGATCCCAGCAAGCAGAGAGAACTACAGAACAAGGAAAGCACCAGAGGGGGGCAAATACACCTACAATTATCAGGACAATTTCGACTTCCTACTGATAGCTGTGATTTCTTTTCTATTTCTTCTCTCATACATAAGGCATTATTAAATACATTATTTTTTTCTCATTTCTGTTCACTTCTTTCCATGGATAAAGTACCCTCACTCAACATGAGCAAGCAGACCTACTATTTAACAATTACTCCAGCGCTCTGTTCATTGCTTGATAAGCTCCCACAAGCAGTGGAGTACTCTAATACTAGGGCAGTGGTGTATAAGGCACTTAAAGCAAAATTAAAAACTTTTCACTTACATTTTTAAGGTCCTGAACTGACACAATCAAGAGGTTGCCGCAACTCAGGTTTGTGGCGTTCCAGTGTCAGAACTGAGGTGAAACGATGCCAGAAGAGTCCAAACAACAATTAACATTTATTAACCAAGCTAACCTTGCTGAAGTCGAAGCAAACTTACGAATGCGAGCTTTGCATCGTGTCATCGAGCTGCCGTTTTGGAAAAATGAGGTAGTCAGAGAGAGAAAAAACAGAGAAAAGGAAAAAGGAAAAGAAAGAGAAAGGTCTCACCTTTCGCGGACCCAGCCCACAAAATGGCGGCCGGTCCCGGTGAGGGCGCGGGGCAGTCCCTCCCCTGGGTTTCTATAGGCGGCCGGTCTCCCCCCCCCCCTCCCCAAGCCTCAGGTAGATTGTCACGCGCGGTTCTTTCTGGAACGTTCTGGAAGCTGGACGGGCTTGGGGTGGTCACGCCGGAGTTCCTGGGTGACAGTCACTCGGTGAGGACTCGTGGCCGTGCAAGGTAAGGCAGCCGGCCCGGAAAAGCGCTGCCTCCCTGAGGCGTCCGGTCCCCTCCCCGGAGCGGGGCCGGTGCCACCGCGTCCTCAGCCGCGGGGCCGCGCAAGGCCGGGCCGGGCCGGGCCGACCGCAACCTGTCGACACTCTTCAGCCAGTGTTTGAGGTGTTTTTTTGGTAGTCCGGGCCTCTACAGGGGTTCCTTAGAACCGTATACCCGAGTTGTAAAATATACTGCTAGGCAAATTTCTTTAATACCTTTCTTAGAAGCGTTTTCCAGTTTGAGGTGTAAAGCTCAAGGTGAACGGTTTTCCGAGTGAAAACCTCAAAAGTGTAATCAGAGTTAATGGAGGAGGGCACATCAGCTGACAAGCATCTGACTGGAAAGAGTGTTTTTTCCTTGTAGTTCAAAAATCAGCCATTGTTTATGGCCTCGCATTGTTCTGATAGGTAAACAATATACATAATTTAGAAGGATGCCGTAGATTCAGTTACTTTTAATTGCCTCAGAGTCATATGGTTTCTTGTTACCAATGGTAATTTTTAATGAATTTAGGTAGAAGCACCGGGACTCGCACAAGGGCTTCAGAGGTGGCCAGGCTGTCAGGTGTAAGCACCTCCTACTTCAGCCCAGCAGGGACAGGCTGAAGCCCCAGTCCTTTAGCTGGAGGCATTGTGCCCAGGGCACATACCTACGTGCCCATCCACGGAGAGATACATGTCCTCAAAAAGTCACATTTAGACTTTATACCCTAAGAATACGGGAGAGCTATTTAATGCAGCTTATCTTAATACATCAAGCAAGCGACACTGAGTGCTCCTTGAACTGTTCATAAACGTCCCTCTTAACTCAGATTACCAGTATCAATCACCATCTTTAGTAACATGTGTTTTTAATTGCTGTATGGATTTTATTTTATTTACTCTCCTTTTACTTCTTGTTGCAGATCATGTTAAGAGTCCTCTTCATTGATTATTGGCAGCTCCTGCATTCTGAGAAAACCTCGTTCAATTTAGCTTTCCAGATCCTTTGACTTCCCGCTCCATCAGCTTTATAACCTCCCCAACAGGTTCATAAATGCACTGCAATGGTCACATGAATGTCTTGGGAGGGGAATCGGCACCTCTGCATCTCCTCATTCCTATGGCACTTTAGGGAGAGAGAACAAAAAAAAAAAACAACGGCCAGTCCAACAGAAGTTGGACGTCCTGCAAAAGATGAATCTAATTGTGAAGCTCCGCAGAAGTTTCAGAACGCTGGTCATTCTCCTGGCAACCTTCTGCTTGGCAAGTATCGTCATTTCTGCCTATTACCTCTACACTGGCTACAAGCAGGAAATGGCCCTTGTGGAAACCACTGGAGAAGCGGAGTGTGAAGACCTCAAGCTTCTACCATACAGGTCTGTGGAGCTGAAAACAGCTAAGCCAATTGATCCATCTAAAACTGATCCCACTGTCCTCCTTTTTGTGGAAAGCCAGTACTCCCAGCTGGGGCAAGACATCATAGCCATCCTTGAGTCCAGCAGATTTCAGTATCACATGGTCATTGCGCCAGCTAAGGGAGATATTCCCCCTCTCACAGACAACGGAAGAGGAAAATACACGATTGTTATATATGAGAATATTTTAAAGTATGTATCCATGGACTCATGGAATAGAGAGCTTCTAGAAAAATACTGTGTGGAATACAGTGTTAGCATAATTGGTTTTCATAAAGCCAACGAGAACAGCGTCCCAAGTACAAAATTGAAAGGATTGCCGTTACATCTTTACAATAATGTCGCCCTCAAAGACTGTGTGGTAAATGCTCAGTCTCCCTTGCTGCGCATTACCAAAGCACCAAGGGTTGAGAAAGGTCCACTGCCTGGTGAAGACTGGTCAGTTTTCCAGTTTAACCATTCCACCTATCAACCTGTGCTTTTAACCGAACTGCAGACCTCTAGGCCACCCCCCGCGGCATTGCCAAAGGCTGCTCTGTATGCAACTGTCATCCAAGACTTGGGGCTTCATGATGGGATTCAAAGAGTCCTCTTTGGAAACAACCTGACCTTCTGGTTGCACAAACTGATCTTTATTGATGCCATCTCCTTCCTGTCAGGGAAGAAGCTCACGCTGTCCCTGGATAGGTACATTCTGGTTGACATAGATGACATCTTTGTTGGGAAGGAGGGAACAAGGATGAATGTCAATGATGTGAAGGTAAGGCAAGAATTGGGGTATACCATCCCAGATACATATATGTGCGAAGAAGAGGTATTTAAAAAAAGACAAAACTTGGAAAAGCTGGCAAGCTCCATTTCCTAGTAGAGGCTGAAAGTGCGCACGTGTGGCTAGCAGATACAGAAACCATAACCTGAGATTACTTTAAGAGTCTGTTTACCCACATGCATGGAGATGCTTTTACGTATGTGTATATAGGTTGATACATAGAGATGGCCTCATACAGTAATGCATATAGGTTCTGCTCAAGGGCTTCACCCAGAGCACCTGGGTAGCAAAGGAGACTTTATACCTCACATAACAGAGGTCTTTTTTTAAATTAAATAGAAGGAAGGATCACTGGTTTTGAGCAAGTTTGCTGCTGAGATGTCTGAATTTTTTAGGTAAGAACCTATGTTTTATACTGCGTTAACTTGTTTTTCCCTATGCGCATACAGACATGCACATGTGTATGTGACACATATATATAATACCATTTAGACGCATTTTCTGCATTCTTTCTTTCGCTATTTCTGAAAAGTAGACAGAACGACAGAAGATGGTTACCTTTTTAAATCTCACATAACTATAACTATATTTAAAAAGAACAAAAAGAGCAAAAGGAAAAAAAAGCCTGGAAAAGTTACAGGCACTTTTTGACTTAGAAGAATTAGCAGGATAATTTTAATTAGCAGACTGTCAGATAAGCATTTAAAGTTACCAGTGACAGGATGGAAGCATAGCCTACACTTTAGCAAATGACATAACTATCCGATACGGTGAAAAGTCCACAGACTATTCTTCGGGGACTCTTAAAGCTGTTTTCATAGTCTGTGGTATCCAGGGACACCATTACATTTGTTCAGAGTAATTTTCAAAGATATGTGCAACTTGGAAAGAATAGACAGAGCTCATAGCATGACAGTTACTTCCTTGCAATTTTCAACATGTGGGAATCGTCAGATTCAGAAATTAATTGAAGTTTCTGAGCATGCAACATCACATTCTCAGACCTTTATTCTAGAGGGTTTTTTCCTGTAAACACCCCAATGCTTTCATGAGCAATAAGTGAGCCTTTTGTTTACAAATGCGGATTTCTATTTTGTTTCTTAATTCTTATTTCCATTTCTACAACTTAAGTACTCATCTGCCTTCTCATCCAGCTCATTAAGAGAGGTATCGAAGTACCCAGCAAAAGCAGTAGCATCATATACAATTAAAACAATTTTGCACATCAGAACAGTCTGGGTAATTCTATTAGCTAAACCAGCCATATGAATGCTCATCAGGGCTGATTTCTAGCACCAGGCACTCCAAGTGCCTGGCACCTTGAGATGCGAGCGCTGTGCACAAGCTCAGTGATCAAGTGCTCTCTCTCCGGAAATATATGGTAAAATGCTCTGAGAGGGGGCTTACATACAAGAGGAAATTAACTGAAAAGGCAATTGTGGAACAAGTTTTTCTGCAGCAGCTTTCCGCCTGCACGTTTTTGAGAGCGTCTCTTGCTGATGTGGTTTGCTCCACTAAGGAAGTCTGTTATTTCACATTGGTTAAAGAGCACCTGTTACTATAAGAAGAGTGTCCACACAGAGTCACTTGGAAATTCAAATCATACTTTTGACTGGAATAATCTCGCTCAGCAGAAAAACCCCAAGTCACCTCCTTTATTATCCAGCCATTGAAAACATTACTAAGCAAACCTTTCCACCTGTGGTTGGCAGAGCAGCCATGCTTCATTGCTCATTATAGGAGACACAGCAGAAAACTCCAAATCCAGGGGCTTGAGTAGGAGCTGGGTGGCAGAACAGTAGCTGTTAAAAGCATTCAGCATCACTTTTATATGCTGCACAGATTTACCTGTCCAAAAACCCAGCAGTACACACTGCTGAATATCTTGAAAATAACAAGAGAAAACATCTGTTAGGATTCAGACTTTTTTTTAAATTGCTCCTTAAAGGAATGTGTGGTGAGTCTTCTTTTTATGGATCATGTTTGAGTCAAGGTATGAAGGGAAGCTTTCATTCTTCCCACATTTGTCCCATCCTAATTTAGGGGCTCACTTCCATCACAAAAGCACCAATAGTGCCACTCACGGGATAAATCCACTCTTCAACTCAAGCAAGAGATCATGCCAAAAACACCAACCACAGGGAGAAGTCTTTTGCAGGCAGAGGCTCAGAACCAACCTTCACATTGAGTGCTCTTTTGGAGACAATAAAAAGTTTACCTCCCTTTTAGGGAACGTTCACATGTACATCAACTCTGCGACTTGAGCATCCATTGGTATTCTGCCCTGAACATCAGGGGTTTCATTTCAAATCAGTTACCCAATACAGGTTTGTTCCTCAGGGTATTTCACAAACACTTGCTACACAAAATCAGTCCATTCTTATAGGATGGACATTCCCAGAATACATTAACATTTAAAACAGAATGCTTGCTAATGAACATAACACTGAAATCAGAGTGTACTTTGGTTAGTTTACAGTAAAGGATAATTACAGCCAGTTAGAGAACAATCTCCCAAGTCACTTGGGGAAGGAGGCAATTAAGAACCAGTGGGCCTGCCTTAAGGCAGAGCAGCTCCTTTGCTTGACAGGCAAAAATAGCAAAGGGAGACAGTATTTAGGAGGCTGATATTTAAGCCACGTCAAAGTGTTGCCATGCATTTTGAAGCAGTGGCTGTGGCAGAGAGAGTTGTTGTTTTCATGGCAGGTGAGAGGCTGTTCCTGACACATGAAGGCACCATGAGGTTTAGAGGCAGGTAATGTTTGTCCTGTGCAGCTATGATAATGCGTAAGTGTGGGTGGCTCTGATATCTAGAGGGATTAGCACAGGCTCTGTATGTTGTTCAACAAGAACGTAGCAGAATTTGGTCCATCTTCTTTCTTTCCTGAAATGCATTTTCCAGGCATAGTTAGGACCAAAACAAAAGCCAACCAAAAAAAAACCGCAAAAAAACATCCACCAAAAACCAAACAATCCCCCCCAGTCCACATTTATAACGCCATACATCTTAAAACTCACTTCATCCTGTCCCCTGCAACACTATTTTAAAATATCAGCATCACCAATAAAAAAGAAAATATTTGTTATTTATACAGTGCTTTCAAAAACAAGAGGACCATATAAAGCAGTGCTTGTAATGAAAACAGTTTCTCAGCGCAGTACAATCCACTGCATTACACCACATCACTACTTCTCCAGTGCCTTCAGTTCTTGGCATTTGTCACTGCAAACAGCATGGGTTCACTTTGCAGAGTTACACAGACTCTGTCAAGCTTTCCTAAGGCGCCCTGCGTACCCGTGTCCCTTGGGAATGCTTTCGCACATGCCAGATTCCCAGGCGCATGCAAAAATCTGCAAATGAACAGTTACACACCTCCTAAACTGTATGAAAAACACAGCTAAATAACATTACTCTTATAGCTCTCAGACATTTCCTTCCAGTGACCAAACGTGTAATAACTGCCAACCCAAAGGACACACAACTTGAAATGAGTCTTCTGATAACAGTATTTGTATGTAACAATAAAAAGACAAGTAACTCTGTTCCTGTGTAATTACTTCCTGCAACTCAAAACATTTTTATCCCCTCACAAAGCCATTTCTCAATTAGGCGCTTCAGGGATATATATATAGAGAGTTTCTATAAAGTGTAGTATCAGCTAGGGGAACAGAGATTAGAGAATGGAGTTATTATGGGCTCTGTTTACCACAAAAGATCTCCTTGTCCCTTGTATTATAGAAGTTGTGCAAGGTCATATCTGGCTAAGTAATTAAACAGGAACTCAGCGGAACCACAGAAAGCTATTTTCCCAAGCTTTGCAGAGATCTATCTTGAGCCTAGCAAGCCTCTGCAAATGAATTTCTCCCTTTCCCTCCTGCTAATGTATTATCTCACTGCTTGATTTTAGAAGGCAAAAGATTCAAGAATTCATCAGTTAATTCGCAGAATTACTGATTTCGTGTACTTGCAAATTATATTGGTTCCCAGCCACACAAGTCATCCAGGATCACCGGCGTTAGTGATTTGCCAAAAAAACCTAGAAATGTCTGGTTATGCTGTGTCTAGGATGGCCATACAGAGAGAAAAAGAAACTTTAAAGGTAAAGGTTTTGTGTTAACTGCACAAGCACCCAAACAGAGGTGCATTACTCAAACAGGTAGTAAGAACTTGCTAAAGTCATCTTTTTTTGTTTTTTCTGTTTGTATAGTATGAGCTAGTAAAATATTTACTCACCCAGGAAGAGCTCAGTACAGTGACCATGGCTTTTTCAACATCTTTCACAAATACACTTTCTATTGTTAACTCAAAAAATCCTGCAAGATTGCAATACAAACTAAGGCTCTTACTCTTTAAGAAATAACAAAATAAATCAAAAAACATTAGCCTTTTGCTTTCTACCCTCCTCTTAAACGCTTGCACTGCAGCACAGCTTCCCTTCTAGAGCCTTCTTCCAGGTGGACCCTCTCAGGAGCCACCTGCTTCCCTCTCTTCCCCCACTCTCCCAGCTGGAGCTGACAATCAAAGAGAAATTGCTGATCCCAGCACTATTGTTCTCTAAAAGCTACACTTCCCTTTTCTGTATTCCCTCTAATTGCTGCCATAAGGACAGGAGAATCCTTGTGCTTTCTGAGATACCATAAAGTGATGGAGCAATGTTTGGGAATGTCGTTTGTGTTACTGTTGACTGCAATACCTCCTTCTCCTTGCAGCACCAAATAGCCATCTGCATTCTACTCCCTCCTTCTGCTCTAAGCTTCAGTCCACTTACTTCAGTGGAAATACGTTAATCTCTGACACCTCCTCACTTCCACAAGTCTGCAGTTTGTCTTTGACCTTCACCATCATTAAAATGCCTGGAACACCTGAAGGCTGTGATTTCCTGCTCATTTTAAGTATTTTAAAGGCAAGAATTCACGTTGGAGTTGCATCTTTTCTGATAACTCCAAATTAAAGAGTACTGGCTCAGCAGGAGGCTGAGGTCAATAACTGAATCTCTCCAGCTTATGCTTTTTTCTGATCTTTCTGCAAGGACAATTGCTTTCAGGTGGAATAATTAGAGATGTCTGCGCCACATCACCAGCCATGGCAGAAGCATAGTCAGTACAGAGCTGCGGGTGGGCACAGGGTGGGTAAAGCTCTCCGTCTGGCTGTGTGCAAAGTCTAAATGCCCTTTGAAAGAAGGAATTTAATAAACTGTTGTAGACCAATGATTGTTCCTGCTTCAGTTCTGCTGGGATGCCTCCCCGTCATGCTCTTTGGAGTTGGTGGTATGGACTGCAAGCCAGGCATGTGGATGAGGAAGCTCTGTTTAACAACAGGCAAGAATGCATTTCTGCATTCCTTTGCAGAATTTGGCAGCTAGTGTCACAAAATACGCCAGTTTTCTGTATAAATTTGCCAGCAATGGTCACGACCTGAATTAAGAGTCAAGGAGGATTATAATGGATACTTGGATTTCTGACTCAGGTTTCTGAAGGGTTTCTCTGGATGCTCTACTCTCTTGTACCCGTCCTACGCTCACATCCTACCGTAGGGAAGATTATGATGGAAGTTACAGCAGCCCAGTACCTCAGTCTGCATCCAGTTGCTTCCAGATGTATCAGTCCCCCAAATCCCCAGTGCTTGAGCAGAAGTTGAAACTCCTGGTGCTATAAATAGCAACTAGAAGGAAATCTTTTGTTATTGTTCATTCATCTGCGTCTTTTTCTTTCAGCAGAAGCTGCAAACTGCAGTCACTTCTTTGCTGATAATGTAAGATACAATAGTCATCCCTACAGCTTTTTTATAATAATAGATTCCTGTCAGTAAAGTAACCACACCAATGGACAATACAGTGAGAAACTAAAACCTGAAGATGTATGAGCCTAGGAAGCTAGAGGAGACAGCCAAGCATTAGTCATTACAGGCTGTGTTGCCCTCATGTCACCTTTTAAAGCACTTGAGAGTGGCAGTGAACAGCACAATGAAGCAAAAATCTGGATTTCCCACTTTTGGATGGTCTTAAAGCCTTTAAAAATGAATTTAAAAAGCAGCTGAGAAGGCATTACAAGAAAAATTTAATAATCAGACAATCTCTTTAAAAATGGGAGTGTCTACTCCATTCCGCTTCATCAGAGATGACAGTTCATTCAATATTTTCCTTGTTCGGGTCTCTTGAATCACCCAATTCTTTCTGCAATTATTTTGAGTGGTGAATACTGCTCAAGTGCCTTGTCAAGCTCCATCACACAAAACATTCCATACTTTTTTTGTTTCAATAAAGCCTGTTCTTTCATTCAGAATTTCAGTACTGATGTAGTTAAAAAACACAATTCCTTTGCCATCAGTAAAAAAATTTATTTTTCTCCTTGGCAGCCTGGCAGATCAACTGTCTACCCTGCCTGAATTCTAATAGATTTGGGGTTCTCTCGTCTGCCAGGTTACCCACTGAAGAGATGGTAGAACTTGACAGTGTTTTATATGGTGCTACCAGAACACAAATTCTGGCGGCTCTAATTTTCTAGCTCTTTCATTTCATTAGTTTAGGCAATTATGTTCCTTCCACGTGTCCCACACATTAAAGGGGTACCTCTATCACAAATCTAAGCAAGATTTTCCTGAATGTTTGAAAAATCACTCAGTTTTCTTCTGTCCCAAAGGGCACACTGGTTTTTTTGTCTGCCGGGTTACAAGACTCCAGGCAATGCAATTTCATCGTGTTTGTACAAGCACCACAATTATCATGAATCTGAATGGTTTTTTTTCCCAAGAAAAGAAGTTTAATCTTTTACAAAACAAGCAAATGAATTAAAAAAACAGAGAAAAATCTTCCTTCATCTTCCGGCTTTTTAACTGGCTGTAAGAACACAATAGAACTTAATTTTGAAAAAGATTAATAATTCTGAAATTTTAAAAAACGGCACAAAGCCTTTTAACATATAGAAAAAGCAGAGTTTTTTAGTTACTGGTCTAATTCAGAAATATCTAATGCTCACAGCCTGTGCTCAGCATCACTGTCTTGTGAGACATACCTTTGTTTACACGTCCGCTAATTTCCTGGATTTGTACTGATACCTTGAATTCTTTCTCCAAAATAATTCTGAAGCCATAGGTTGTATCGTGCTGGAGTATATTTCCAGGACATATGTGGTACTCTATTTAATTTGGCTTCATTCAATTTAATTTAAATCATTTTCATAACATTTAGGAAATCCGTAGGAATCCAAACCTTTATAAACCTCCTGCTTTATATCAGCCTTTCAAGAGGCCTACATTAACCTGAGTTTTAAAACAATGCATATTAGTTAAAAAGGAGCAATAACAATTGTTTCCTATATAGCAAAATAACACTCTATGAAACGATCAAATACCATTCCAAAAAGGCTAGCCAATGCAGACTTAGAGAGCAGTCATAATTATTGCCTTAAAAGCATCAATGCAGCCATAAACACATTACTGTGAATGCCATACATAATGCAGTTACTTTAGTAGCAGTCTTACTTAAGTAACTTTAAATATGCCTTTGTCATCCAAGTGTGAGCAGAAGAAACAACACTTAGAGCAAAAGCTCAATTTAGTATCAGTAGCATTATTCAAATGATTTGAAAATGGCAATGCTCAGAAAAAAGTGAATAGATGGAAGGATGGACAAACAGATGAGATAACAGAGAAAATCTCAAAGAGAAAAGGAGAACTTTGAAACTCAAAATATTTAGCAATAATTAACTGGGCATTTTTTGCCCACCCCTGTATAATAATGTAGTATGAAAATAACTCTTCATCTATGCTAGGTTTCAAATTCTTAGACAGATCGATCGATCAGTCAATCTATCCATATACCTATATACACATACATTCACACAAATTATATCAAATCTTATGATCTTCTTTGTCTCTTCTATGAATATGGCCATAGACCACTTCAATTAATACTTCTAATGTTGTATGTCTCCACCTGTCTTCTTTCCATACAGGTAGATAAATGTCTTTTAGGTAAATGTTACCAAATTCCAGCTTATGTAGAGGGCAGAATAAGAGTCTAGAAAGAGCTGCACCTCAAACACTGGGCTTGGTGTCCCTCTAAAGTGCAAAATTACTTTCCAGTAGATAGACACTGTTTATCATTCCTGAAGGTAAACATCACATTCCAGCACGTGGAACTTCAAAACCAGTAAATTGTAAGCAGATTACAATGCCTTTGTTCAAAATCTAGGATGTGACCATTGCGTCTCGTGAACTGTGCATTCATCTATGGGAAGATTTGGGCTTTCCCCAAGGGGCTGGACAATTTTCATCAGGGGCTCCTTTTCCTCTGGACGTACACAGAGTCCAAATACTTTTACAGGGACATAAGAACAAATAACCTTCTGACTCTGTCGTTCAACATGAGTCATGCATAGCTTGGAATTGTTAGAATGAGTCATATATTGCTTTCAGCAGTTTGTCGGAGAATAGTGTTTTGCATACAAACACATTGATTCGTCTGGAGAAATTCACTTCGCAAGAAACTACTTTATTTAGGAAATTTCATATGGTCTGTGTGTAGCTACTTTAATAAATAAACAAAGAAAAAGAATGATTTCATTGAACATTTGAAATTGTGACAGTCTGATACAGTTATTTCACTGCTGAGGGGGATGTCTGTGCATCAGAGAGTTTATTGAGGTTTTTTTTGCAATGATCATAAGCACACACACAAAGAATCAAATTTGATGAGAAAATCATCCTGCCTTTTATGTTTATGTCACCAGATAATATTCTGGTGACAGGCCAAGCAAAAGAAGATAAAATCGTGCAAAGCATTCGGGGTTTGCTGTGAGAGCACGAGCTGTAATAAAACACGCATTGTGGTTTTCCATCAGATACCAACTAGTTAGACCTGATAGTCAGTTTTTGACCTGTGACCATTGGCATGGCAACTCTCCAACCCTTTGTGGAGACACAAATCAAGGCTCTCCATTTTAAAACCAAGAGCACCAATGGGAAGTGATGGGTAAACCCAATTCACACAAAGACCTAGTGTTTAATGGATCTCTTGGGAAGGTCTGGTTGTTACAGCTATTATAACTTCTGCCAGCTTCTGTGAACAGGTACACATCTGGGAGTCTTGGGCACCGAACAGTTTCTATCAGTCTCTTGGTTTATACCAGACCCTGTGGCAATGCAGTATCGCTAGGACTTGCAAAGGGTGATGGTAAGAAACTGCAGATGGTTGATCCTCCAGATGCCAGTCTCCAGAATAAGGTTAACATCTGTGCACCAGCAGTACTGAATGCTGATCCATCCATCTGTATTGTCAAGTTTCAGTACACGTTATAGTTTGAGCTAATTGTAGGGTTTTCTATGTCATTGCCAAGATACGTAGCAGGCTGAACCAGATATATGTGGGAGATCCCCTTGTTCTCCATTACCATGGCCCATGCTACAGGTGCATGCCATTGACAGCGTCCCAAGAGGAGAGGTCGCATGTTCTCCATGCTCAGAAAGCAGGGTGGTGCTTACAGCCATAAGTAGCCATAAGAAACTCTTCTTCAGTTGCCTCCGTTGTCTCCATATTAGGGTTGATTGGGAATATTTGTACCAAGATACGTGACAGTGCTGATGTTATCTGGGGCTAGCAGTTTGCAGCACCCATGAAACTTCACCCACGCTCACATGAACTTACAAAACGGTGAAAATGTGGACACTGTAGTGCTGGGAAGTTCCTGAAAAACTTTCCCCTTCCATAGGCTCCCAGAGCCCCTGTGCTTAGGAATTTTATGAGATCCCTTTGTGGTTTTTGCTGTGTGCTGCATGCATGCCTGGAAGCACCCGCTGGGGGTTAGATGTTAACACATCCCAGATGCGACCCCCCCCTCTTTGCTCTACAGGACACCCCAACTCCATTTGCAGAGATCGCAGTTTGCTGCCCCACTCCTTCAAATTCCCTCACAGAGGGGCTTTCCCTTCTTTCAGGCATTTTCTCCGCCAGTACAGATTCCTCATTCGCCAGGTCGGGTGAGCTCCCGTTTATTTATTGCCGCACACATGGTAGCAGAAACAAGGTTCTCCAGTAAATCCCACCACTGCTTCATTGCCAGCCTGTTCTCAATTTGGTAGCAGGATGCCAACATCAGTTTTAGCTTACCCTTCATTTCCATTTTGTGGCCTTTAATGTCTTATCCATACATTTATTAGCACTGCTGTCTACACATCCCTTTTACAGCACCTGTTCCGAATGCACAGTGGTACCCTTTCCGAGTGATGTACATGGATGCAGCATAGTTTTGTGTCCAACCGTAATCATTTTCTGCAGGCAGCAAACACAATTTCTACATAAATACAGGAGGTGAGAGGAATAAAACTTTGTTCCTTATGGACCAAACACACAAGGCAGTGCTTCTATGGAGATTTTCTTAGAGATACGCAAAAGTAATTTGAAGACTACTGCCCATAGAGCATCATCACCCACAGAGAGTAAGCCACACATTACATTTTTATTTTGACAGCAACCTTTTATTCTGGAAACATTGTCCTAATAACATAATACTTCTCCTTAAAATTAGTGTTCTATCTGTGCCAGAATATGCAGTGGTCCTAAAATCAAGTTTTCTAACTCTATCAGATTCATCTGCATAGGACCTTACAGTATAAGTGTCTTTTCATTTATTAAAATTGTATTTCTTTTAGATTCTTGCTTTTACTATTGAATATGACATCGTAAAAAAAACCTCTCTAGTTCTACAATAGGTACATAAAAAATATTTTTATTGCTATTAATACATTTCTCCAAAGAAAGCATGAAAGAATTTTTCGGTCTCATGGGCAATTATATTACTATAATATAAGACTATCTGGTGATTTGTACATGTCATTTCATGTGGCCAAAATTTCTAAATTTGTTATGGAAATATTAAATACAATAAATTATAGAATCACAGAATGGTAGGGGTTGGAAGGGACGTTTAGAGATCATCTAGTCTAATTTCAATGCTTACAATATTTTATACAGAATATTTTATAAAAGTTAAGAATTTCTCTCAAGAAATGTCAGGATGAAAACAAAACTTTTTTTTTAAACATTAATAGAATTTAATTTTCAAAATTAACAAGAAAATGAAAGTATAAGTTATTCATAATTTCCTGCAAACCAGTGTATTAGTAAAAACACTGGAGCTTCCTGAACAGTGTTTTTGTTCATTAGGATTTGATTTATTGCAACACATTGCATATATTAAAGTTTTCTGATTTAAAACTCTAGCATTTATCATTGATTAGTATAGCATAAAAGAAAAAGCTCTTGTATTTCCAGTTAAGCTTAGCACAGAAAGACTAACTAAGGCAACGTGGTGTCCTTCAGATCTGAGAGTTTCTTTAAGAACGACTTTGCCTGTTTGGAGTCTAGAGTCTGTCTTACCCAGGTCTGTCGTCCAAGGTCATTGAGCTCAAAAGTGTTGTTCTGTGGATAAGTTAAAGTATACGTGGATGGAGCTTGGGAAAAAAAAAGTAGATTCAGTAAGTTGAAATTCTTGAAGTTGAGTGAAAATCTTACTTTTTTTCTTAATTTGTTTTTTGTGAGACAGGGTCTCCTAAGTCCTGGATTCCTTTAAAAAAATAAATCTCCTTTTTTGTTTAATTATCAGTAAGATTTATGACAAGCTAGGGAAGGTTAGAGTCACCTGTTCCTTTCTGAGGCCACTAAATTTGAGCAGTAAAGCCGTTATCCCGCTTCTGGCTCATTTTAGAGAAGCAGAACCAATGACTGGCTGGTTTAACTTTCACCTGAAAGAAACTAATGCCTCCCCATCCCCAAACATACTCTATTAGCAAAACATCACCTCAGTGTTAATTCTTCATGTTTTCTTGGGGAAGTAAAGCCACAGATGAATAATTTTTTTCCCCCTCCAGGAGCACAAATTATAAACACCATTTACCAGGCTGTGGCAGTTTCCCTATCTATCAACTGACTCTTTTCTACGTTTTTGTTCTTTCTTCACTTTACCAGCACTCTTTTAATCTGCTGTCCACATTTTCATTCAGACAGCACCCAAACAGAAGTGGGATCTATGGCACAGTACCCACTCAGCTTCTCTAGCACGTGACATCCACGCTATTTTTGACACTTCTGATTGGAGAAGGCTGATTTAGTTATCTGGGAGAGTTTAATTTTTTCAATTGATGTAGTCATTTAATCGGTATTTCTGCAGTATTTTTTTTTAAATCACTAATTAAATATATTAAAACTAGTACCTACTTCCCAATACTTTCTGACCAAGGTATGATGGAATTAAAGAATTAGAGACTAGGATTTTATCTTTCCTTCCTTCCAGCTTGTTTAGCCATATATCCTTGAACTAAATGGGTGAAAAATCCTTCCAAAATGGCAAAGTGGCAAGGCAGGGGAAAATGAAGTTCATATTCTTGTTACTCAATCAACTTGGACTGCTCCGGTGAAACAGCTTCCCATGGCAAAATGTTGATTTATTAAATGCAGAATGTTCCACCGGAATGTGATTTAAACAAAATTATATTCTGCCAGCTCGTCTGCTCTGGCAGGCTGAGGGAAAAGTGGACAGTTTGAAGAATATTAAAAAAAAAATCCAAAAGATCATAATTAAATGTAGCTTTGGAATTGCTGGTCTTCCAGAAATTAAGAAATACAAATAATTCACACTCTGCCGAGGGAATTTTTTTAATATGAGAATATCCCAGGAAATGCGTATTTCAGGTTTTTACTGCCTCTTCATTTTATGTAAAAGCCAGAATTATTAATGTAACTTTTACATTACATGTTAAATCTAAAATATCAACATTTAAGCAATTTCTAAAAAGTTGTCTCAATATTACAGTTGAACTGCCTTGATAGAATCAAAGCCATGGGCTTCAAGGACCTATGTTTTTCACCCCAAAACATCAGACCTTCAAGTAAGGGCTGTATAAAGAATGCTTGAATTCACATTTTTGACAGCATACCCGAAACTCATCAAATATTGGCTCTTAAAACTGTCAGTTCTGGAAAGCGCAAGTGCTTTTTTGGTTGAGATCCAATTGTTTTAACAGGGTAAAGCTCGGTATAATCCTCCATTCCCTGGGTTTTTAAACTCCTCAGAAGTCTGTGGGTCTGTACATTAGCCTGCTCATTAATAGGTAGATACAATGCCAAGATCAGGATCATTTTAGTTTTGGTATTGATTTCAATATCGGGGGGGGTTTGGCATCAAAAGTATTCTCGGCAAGAGCAGCTCCAACCGTGATCTCAGGGCTTTGGAGAGCAGGGAGGCCACAGCTGGCCACCTCTGGGGCGACAAGCGGCGTGGTGGAGAGCAGAAGAACGTGGGAGAGAAGCCCAAGGGATGAAGATCAAAGTGGACCCTGGATCAGGGCTATTTTCCAGAAATATTTAATCCCTAAGGGCTATACAGACTGAAGACCTCCTTTGTAATAATATTTACTGTAGGTTTTTCAACAAATTAGCACAAATGTTTGGAAATTAATTGAATATACATGGGTAAATAAGCATTAATCTATATGTATCTATAATTAATAGAGACTAAATACTCTATAATCATATTAATTTATTGAATCTTTAATAGGGCTCCAGGCATAAGTGTGAACTGATGAGGCTACGCTCTGCTTGATTAATAATAACATATTTCTTTTAAAAAAACCAGGTTCGGCTGCAGAATGTGAGTTCTTTAATAAAAAAGCTCTGCATGTGTCTTCCTAGTAACACATCCCAAGATTTATGTGCATCATAAACAAATATGTCTGTGGTATTATAAAGTGTAATTCCACTGTATTTGTTATTAGGAAAGGGAATAAGGTTTCCCATATGCTTTCACTATTATTTCTCTTGTAACTGAGAACATGCTGCCAGTACATTATCAGGAAATAAAAAGTACCCGTCGCTGCTGTAAATATTGTAAGGTGGGTGTTACGGAGCAGCTCGGTGGTAAAGACCAGCACGGATTTACTCTCAGCCTTCAGGCAGCAGGTATGTCCCAAAGCTCAGCAGCAAGAGGCAAAGCCTCAGACTAGGTGACACCTTGTCATTTGTTTGCTTAATGTGAGGAAACGTTTTGAGTTGACGAGACACACATTGATTTCAGCGGTTTAGGATGATGATGAAGGGCGGCTTAGAAATTTCCAAAGATCAGGATCTCGGCTGAGACTTGAATATAAAATTACCTACGCTCAACTAACTTAACTCTTTGTCTCTCCTGAAGGGTTAAGAGGAAATTCCCTTCTCTTCTCTGTCATGTGTTCATAGCTGATAATACAGTGGACTAAGCCATAGGGGAAAAGAAACTGTCTTTAGAAAAAGGAGTTTATTACTCTTTCATCATTATTTTATGGTTTACGCTGGGAGCACGGCCGACCATCCCCTGTGTTTTGCACTGGGCTTTCTCCGAAGGCAATACAAACTCTGTCCATGGACATGAGGGTACAACAGGGCAGCGCGATGCTGGTTGAATGCCCTTTGAGGGCTCGCCAGGCTAGAGTAAAATCACTTGAAACTATTTAACTGACTAAATGTGACTGTTAAAACCAGTCTTCTAATATTCTTCTGCCATTGAACTGATGAAACACAGCTGATATTCATCACAGAAGTATTCCGTGTTTAGCAATGCCAGTGGCTGGTTGCTGGTGCTATAGCCTCAGACGGCGAAGGTTTGAGGTGGGCTACACCCCAGCAGGGGAGAGATGGGACAAAGAAGGGGGAATTTAGAGCCCATAGAAGAGCTTGAGGAATAAGGAAGGTTTTCCACAATGGAAAAATACCACCTGTCTTTTAGCTAATTCTCATCTTACAGTTGCAAATTCTTTTCGGGATGTGAATGTACACTTTGTCAAACAATCCCATATGGGTAGCAGAGCACTAGCCAAGTAAAACCTATCAGAACAATCCAGTATTTATGATTTTAAACAGCTATTCCCATATAAAACAAAATTATGGCACTCTCCCACAGCTAGGAGAGTAATAGAACCTCTCACTTCAGAAATGAGTGGAAATTTAGTGTAACACCTATAATTAAAAGGTTGATACTTTGCTGAACATTTTCCTCAGTTCAATGATCCTAAGTTATATGGATTCATACTTGAAACTACAGGTTGCTACCCAGTTTTCAATGGGAATATTTAGAGAGAAAAGTACTACCTATAATGACTAAGATAAAAAAGTAACTAGATTTAAAAGTTATCTGGCTCAGTAATGCCACTTTCTGCCTGCCACCAAAATGTATGTGAATGGCTTTGAAATAGGAATATTCTTTTTAAACAAAAGCCAAAACAAACATCCCCCCCAACCTTTCTGTGCATCTTTTGTTTTCTGAGATAATGCTATGCAAGCATTTAATGTGCAGGTGAGCTTAGCTTTCATCACTGTTCTTAAGAGCTAGAAACTTATTCACCATAAAGATTGACAGCTGGTGTTCTCATATATGTGACAGCAGAGAAAAACCAAAAATTTCAACTATTGTGAGTCTTACCAAAGGTCACAAACATTAGAAACACTGATTTTCCCTGTATTATTATTGCCATCAACCATTATTACTCTTGGAAGACATACCCTTCTTCTAGGGTGTGGGCTGAATCTTTCACCAATAATTATTCCCTGTGGAAGGCTCTATATACCACAGGTTCTCAGGCAAATGATAAGTTGGGGAAGAGAGAAAGAAATTTCAAAATTATGTTCCCATTCTCTTCCAAGCAGCCAAGAAAACAGGTCGTAAAAGACATCAGTAAACACTTTCTGATTAAAAATGCGTGCTAGAAATGTTTACTCTCCCTCCCAAATAAGTCACTTTGTGTACTTACGGCATAGCACAGCATTCACCCTGTGTAGTTTAGAAAATCAGGAATGAGGAGCTTGAAGAGGATGCAAGCATACCTTTCTAACAGGAAATACTTTGCGGATGCACAGTGCTTGGGGAAATTCAATGCATCCCAATCAAAAAAGGTTGTTTGTCAGAAGCAGTTTTAGCAGCCCTGGGGATAAGTCATCCCTGTCAGGAATGATTTAGTGGTATCTAGACAGGGATGAACTCCATCAAACAATAGGAAATTCACCCAAACCCTCTTTTTCTCTCTGGTGGCTGAAGTTGCCTGCCAGACCTCCCACCGGTGGGGCAAGGGAGCAGCTACTATCCTTGCTTAGGGTCTTTTTCAGAGCCTGACAAGCCAGACGTTCCTTTTCCCTGCTCAGGGAGCTTGGGATGGGCTGGCTTGCCATGAGCACCTACACGAGGTTAAGCTGGGAAGGCCAGAGGGGACCATTGGGCTAATTTGATTTGACATCCTAAATAGCAGAGGGCGTAGAAACTCATTTAGTGATCTGGGCGTCCAGCTTCATCTGTCACAACCAGCAGGAGCCTGGACTTCTCTGCTGTCTCTGTATCTGCCTTGGGTTGTGGTGCCAGGTAGAAGGGCTCCCTGTTATCAGAAGTTTCCTTCCTAGGAAGTCACTGGAAGGGCTGAAAGGCTTCTTCATACTTCTCGACAATTTCGTCGTACCACTTGAATTTCTCAAGGGTACAGGTTTGAGATTTTTTCAAGTCTCTAATCTAGAGTGATCTGAAGAAGGGCAGTACTTCAGTTTTGCTCTGAGTATAATTTTCCCACTTTTTGGAAAGGTGTGGTGATACTTTTTAACCATACAGCTATGACCTGAAGCATTTCCTCTGGCTCTTAAGAGAGATTTGTTCTCAATTTTACCTAAAATCACTTCGTTTTATGAAAAAGTAACCTACCGGAACCTCTGAAATGGTTGATTTCAAGTTTTTCAGCCTCATTTGGTGATCTGGCTTGATTTTCTTGGAGAACGTACTGGCCTTTGATGTTTCTACTCAAGAGAATTGAGTAAAAACTTAGCATGGGCCTTGACATTTTGCTTTGGATCTTCCAGCTTCCTTCTCTGGACAACTTAACTATGCTGTCTTCAAGCTAGAAAGGGATAATAAAGCAGTGGTAAGCAGGAGAATTTTCTGGGACAGAGGGATTTTGAACCGGTCCTCGAGGACAAAACAGGCTTTAACTCCCACTACTCTAAACTTGAAGGACGCGGGGGTGGCAGAAGCAATCTGACCTCTGGTAAAAGAGGTGAGCGTGGTGTAAAGCAGGAACATTTGCCTTGCAATTCCCTTTTCATTTTACAGAAACTTCCAATGCCAGTTAACAAACATGATCAAAACACTGAAGTGAGCTCCCTAGATAATCCAAGACAGCGTCATGAAGAAGGAAGAAGGGTCAAAAAAGTTAAGCTCTGCCAGACAAGTATCAAGCATCTCAAAAATATTAAAAAGCAACACTTAATCCTAGTGATTTTTAAAGCACATCCTTATGCATCAAGATTTTGCAAACTCAATTTTTCAGAATAACTGACAAAAACATAGAAGTCTCCACAGCACCACCAGGGAAGGCTGGGTGATAAAAGTTTCCTAGCGAGCTATCCTATTTTTTGAGAACAAAGGAAAATGGTGCAGAGGTTTCTGTGAACCTGCTCAATTTTAGGGACTCCGGTTCTAGCACAGTTACACCTTATACAGAATGCAGCCAGATATTTAATTGCAATCTATTGAGGATAAAAGGGGACCTATGAAACTAACAGACTGATTAAATGTAATTTGGGCTTTCTGTAAAAGAGGCATTCCTAGGTCATTGGAAGTAAATGGGAAGGAGCCTGCATGTTGAATCACCATCCCTGGTAAAAGACAGGCAGATACGGTGCTCAGGGACATGGTTTAGTGGTGGACTTGGCAGTGTTGGGTTAATGGTTGGACTGAATGGTCTTGAGGGTCTTTGCCACCCTAAATAGTTCTAGGATTCTGTGGTGCTCCTCGATATCCATTTAACTTAGATTCCCTGGTTTCTGACCTGCAGGGAGAGGGTAAGCAATGGACAGACTTGACAAGGGGAAAAAAAAATAACAAATCACAGACACAACTGGTGTATAGGTGCTAGAAGTGATGGGAAATGTACACAGAAACTATTTGAGATTTCCATTTAGAAGGGGTTATAAGGAAAAATAGCAACTAGCAATGAGAAAGACAACAAAATTGGAAAAGGCTGCACACTGAGCATGAGAGTTTAAAAATATCTGTTCTGAGATAAAAAAGCGCCAAGGGGAGCCATGTTTCTCCTCGGTCCTCCTGCATTTGGATATTTTGGACATTCCCCATTTTTTAGAACTGACAGCAGGAACAGGAACAGAGAAATTAGCAACTGCTGTGGTTTCCTTGTTCCCCCCCCTTCTCTGAAAGCTTTAGAAGCCCTTTAGAAGCGGTACCCTCTCAAAGCCACTGGTATATCCATCACCATGCAAACACGCCCATGCTGAAAACTGAAGGACAGACCTGAATTTTGAATATATCACTTCTGTTCCGATCTCTACTTTATGATTGAATGTGTGTTGAAAAAATAAAAGCTTAATCCCACCACAAAGCATAAACATCAGTTTTTAAGCAGTAAATTTGAAGTAGAAATTTGAGATTGCTGGTAGGAGTTCAGGATTTTGAGATAAATGTCCATGATGAGAATTTTAAGGAATTTTCATTTTTATGACAAGTTACTGACGTAAATAATTTCCAAGGGCAGTAAAGGAACAGAAAACCCACTCTGATTAAACCTTAGTACATCCAGATCCATAAATTAAAGAAGATAAATAAGGTAGCCTCCATTAGTCCAGTCCTTAAATAATTTATAACAACTGAGTGCCCACATATAACAGATTGGGGTTTTTTTATTGTTAGGGGTTTTTTTTGCTTAAAGAAGCAATTCTGACAAGAAAGAAAGGTAGTGTATACAACTAAAAGAATGTAGTTGTTACTCTGACTTGTCCTTTGCTGTGAATTTGTATTGTACCAAAGAAGGGGAGCCTTTGATCCTTTTTTGGCACAGCCCAAACATTACTTGAGAGGAATTGTAAATGCCACTCTCTATGTTTTACTATTAGTGACACACAGCACAATGACCGACACCAATGTGGTTTGCTGCAACAGGATCACGATCACTGAACATGAATTTTTTATTAAAATACTATTTTAAATCTTGATGTTGTCCCTTTAAAGCCTCAAGATGGTTTTCCTGTTCAATACTTATTTTAGGGGGGGGGGGGTTGGTGATTAATCAGAGCTAGATGATGCCTCTGACTTTCTGGCCTCTCTCATGCTAGTACTCCAGCAGAATTACAGAAAGACAAACTCCACCTGCCTCGTGCAGATGTGGATACGGGGCAAGATGCAAGAAGCATCATCTTATCTTTCCTCCGTGTGCCTGTTGTACTGGCCAAGCAGAACTACAGCCATAGGGAGCGTGGGAGCATAGAGTGACCTGGGAGAAGATGGGGGAGCTATTTGAATTAGACAAAGCATTCCTGATCATGTTGTTTGTTTTAAAAACTGGACCAAAAATCCTTCATCTACAGCTGGCAGATTACCTTCTCCTGATTCTCAAGCCTAAATAGTCTCATGAGACCCTACCTGGAGTACTGTTGCCCCCCAACAAAAGCAGGACACGGACCTTCCAACCCAAACCATTCTATGATTCTGTGATTCTCTTGCTGAAAATGCTTCAACTTTTGAAAAATCAGAATTGATAAGAAATAAGTCCCTTCGCTGCCCTGCTTCGAAGTGCCACCGGCTCCTGTCCCTGCTGCCTGCAACTTGTGGGAAGGGACTTTGGTCAGCAGTGGGGCTAGTGCCAGCTGGCTCTTCCCCAGCCACAGGGAATCACACCCGTTCTTAGCTTGGGCATGTGCTGCTTTTTCCCCTTCCAGGATTTGTCAGCAGATTTGGTTAGTATTCCTGAAAAAGCCTTCAGAATCAGTAGTGATTTGTATTAAAGACCCTCAGTGATTTCCAAATAGGCTGTAAATCTTCTGAGCAGACAATGCCGACACAGGGCAGTGATCACTGCTAGCAGGTGACCACTGCTGTCATACCCTGCTCTGACAGTACCAGCAGCAGGTCCTGTGGACGCTCACCACCATCCCTAATGCCTTCCTTCTTCCCCAGCCAGATCCTGCTGGAGAATTGGAAGCAATCTCATTGACTCATCTGTGTGGTGCTGGTTAAAATAACTCCTCCTTATTATTAATGTGCTTTATTTGTAATTTGTGCTTTTTGCCCTGTTAGACTGTCCCCTTGCTCTTCATTTGAGCTTTCTGTGGCTGGATCTTCTAAGAAGTACAAGATTGTGGCTATGAATTCCTTTCTTCAAGAAGAGAGACTGAATAATTACCATGGTTATTTATATACGTGCACCCACACATGTGTGGTTGGTCAAGGTGCTCTCGCTGACGGGTTATCTGTGTCACTGTCGTAGCATCATCTCTCCCATGATACTTAACCAAAAGCCACCGTCTGAGTTTTCAAGTGATGTTGTTAGCCAGTTAGTCATGAGTAGCTACTAAATTTGGTGCAATATCATCCCATTCATCCCATTCAGCTGAAACTAGATGAACCTTTACTGGAACAGATGCATTCCTCTGTGCTGAATTAAATGCAATTAGACTCCTGACAATTTTCTGACTTAAGGATGGAGTTACAAAATAGCAGCAGAAGTAGATCTGATAAATGGGGTATCCCACTCATAAAGGATAAATAAATTCTTCTGTTTGCAATAAACATATTACATATGAGTGCAAAACATGACTTTTTTTCTTGCTCCAAATAAACCCACATATCCTCTCAGACCTCACACTAAGACAGTTACTCAAGGGAAATGCTGAACAAGCTCAAGTAATAGCTCTATAATAAAAAAAAAATAGATCTGCAGACAGAGCTGGCTGTGTTTGGCACCATCAGAGACCTTCCTATTAATTCTTTATATGGCACTATAGATTAGCATAGTATTTCACAGAAATAAATACAAAAAGAAGTGAGGTCCCATATCTCAGGAAGGCAGAGCAATGGACGAAGCCCTGCTTGCCTCATTGGGAGCGATGAGGGGTCTGCGGACAGCACGGGGAATGAAACCATTTGTATAACGCACTGGGTGAAAAGCATCTTAAGAGGGAATGTACATCTGTGAGGGTTGACAGTTGCCCATTGATCAGGTGCCTGGTTAACAGCTATTCAAATCAGTTTTGGCATAGGGTAAATCGTACGAGCGATTTCAAAATCCCATTAAGGATTTGACTAACTTTAAGCCCTCTACTCCTTTCAAAATCTAGCCAATAAGTCAATAATGTGAATTCTTTATAATTCCTACACTATAGTATTATTATATTGTTATATTGTTGTATTGTTATAAGCATGTGAAGTGGGCTGAAATCCTCACCACACAGAAATCGATGACTCGGCTTCACTGGGTTTATAAATTCAACACCAAAAGCTGAAACTAAGGAACCTGGAGTGCTGGTCTCGCAGTGATCCTGTCGCTTATGTCAGGCCAGACATCACTTTTTTTAAAAAAAATTCAGTTTTCCTGTCAGAACAACAGTGACTAGCTATTTCACACCATGCTTACAATAGTTACTGTGATTATTATTCTTTCATGGTAATCCTATGAAGATTGCATTGGCTTTGAAGATTGCCAAGACCACAGCAGGCATCATCAGATTTTTTTGCTAGCATAGATCTCAGGGACTGGAAGAGGGAATCAAAACTCACATCCTGAGAGCAGCTGCTTGCAGTGGAAAGAAACATTGCTGAAAATATTCTTTGCTTTTTTTTCTTTACAAATTTTCAGCTGGAAATCAAGACCAGAACTACCACTCTGTAGTCCTCCAGCTTTCCACAGACCACCATCAAATCGCTGCATGGAACACCTTAGGAATGAGCCTCAGTGCTATATAACTGCAAAAGCATTAAGGACAGATGTTAGGAACAAAAATGAATAGATGCATTGAAAGACTTCTTGGTATCAATAACAAGTAGGTACCATAGAAGCCCGAGAAACCTGTCTTGAAGTGAAAAATACAGGGAAAATTTTCATGAAATCTTAACATAATTTTGGTTGGAAGGGACATCTGGAGGTGATATAGTCTAAGCCCCTGCTCAGAGCAGAGGTAACTTCAAAGTTACATCAGATCATATCTCAAAGAGCAGAGATTCCCCAGCAACCTGTCCAGGGAAAAAATCCTGTTTACTAAGCAGTGTATATAAACATCACGTATAGAAAATTAAGTGTAAGGAATATCTGCGTTTATATATTTGCACATATTTTATATCTACAGTACATATAAATAAATAGTAATGTGTACATACTGATCATATATATATTTTATGCACATACACAAAAGAAAGAAAAAACCTGCAGGAGTGGAATCAGTACCCAGCACTAGGATCCATTCCCAAATGAATGATGACTTTGAGTAATGGCAAGTTAGCCCATTTTTGACAGGATTCTCAGTCATATCCCTCAGATGGTGATGGGGCAACGTAACCTTGGCCATGTAGCCCTGGGATGCCAGACTCTGGCACATCCTCCCGTGCCAGAAGCACTTCCTAGAATGAGTCTGTGGAAATAAAATAATTCATGATGACAGCAAATTATAGATACACTGAAAAGCAGAAATACCTAACTTCCCCTCCTTCCCTTGAACTCTTTCCAAACTGCATGAAGAACTAGATCCTTTCTTTCTCATCTCTCCTCCACATTGTGCAGTCCTCATGGACAGGCGATGTAGTAACCTGGGATCATGTTTCCTTGGGAAGCTCTACCTAGTGGAGTGCCCTGGTAGGCTCTACAGGCTGGGAGACCCTGGGCACCCTCACCACAGAGGTCCCTGCCACAGAGACAGGAACCTTCAAGATCTTGAGGTTTTTGCTGGTTCCCAAAATTCACATTCACAGTATTGCCTCTGGAAGGCCACACATATGACTAGGAGCCCGAATGAAACGTTGGGCTTCCTGCTCCACATTGGGATAATGTTGGGCCCTGCAAATCTTGGGTCCCTTCTAGGCTTCTCCTGATGCTCTCAAAGATGTTCACAACTTCTGGGAAGGTCCCTGAAACACTTCCAAAAGTGAGGAATTTGGTTCAGTTTTGCAGAAATAATGTTTAGAGCTGTTGTAAGGACATTTTGACAATTTCAGTTTGCATGCTAAACAATGTCTGTTTCACAAACTGTTGGGATTTTCCTCCAAAACCAGATTTCAAGTTTTCACCAGCTGCTCTCACAGACAGTGATCCCTTCTTTCCCAAATACCTTTTTTCCTGTCTCTAACACTATTACCTGCAATGTGAGCAGCTTCTCAAATCAGAGGCCCGTGAACCGACGGTCGTTAGCCTATCTTTAAGATGGTAACCAGGTATAAAATGCTAGAGAAAGGACAAGGATTTGTGTATTAATTCCTGTAATTATTCATTTTTTGGTTTGACTAAAGTTTCCACTCTCGATTTTAAAAGAAAGGGATCACCAATCCCCTTTACATGCATTTGCACACACGCAAACACATGACTGCGTATACCCCTGCCTCACTACAATCAGCCCCCAATATTGATCACATTTGCCTCACTTTCCCTGATGAGAAATACGAGATTAGTTTTTGTTGGCTCAATTAATCTGGCATCTGTCCTCTGCACCCTACAAATCATTGCACATGCAAAGAAGGGCTCATGCTTTAGCAGTAGCATTGATCCACGTAGACCTTTGGGTTAGGAGTAAAGCCTCTTTAATTACTTTGGCTGACTTTCAGGGTTTCCTTTTTTTTTTTTTAAAAAAAACACGGCTTGGGAAGACTAGTACCACGTTTTAGCATTGTTATCACTTAGCCTAGATTTGGAGTTCTGGTCCCCAGAGAAACACCTTCTACCTCAGCCTAGCCTGCCCATGCTTCGCATCAAAATCAGAAAAAGTTGTTGTTCTGCCTTCTCTAAGGATTTGATAACCTCTACACTTTCCTTAGCCAGAGGTGTTTTGACCTTTAATTAAAAGGAAAATTTGTTGTCTTCCATTCAGAAGGCAGCAAATAATGAACTCATTAAAATGAGGTTAGTGTTTAGGCCTTAGAGCTATAAGAGCCGAAGTCTCATTAGCAGCTAACAATCCAGAACATAGCACATAAATAAACCTAATATGGCAGAGCAAAATGCCTTGGTGCATTAAATTTGAGCAGAATCAAATGTTTACAGTCAATGATGTCTGGGGCATGAAGTTTTAATGTACTTAATAAAGGAAAGCAAATTGCTTCCTATTAGCCATGAAATGTTACTGCAGAAATTGCCCCAAAAAGTTTATTATGTAAATGAAGGATAGAGTTATAATTAACAAGGACATAGCGGGGAAATATCACTTCTTCTTAATAGATGCGCCAATTATGAAGAATAAAGACATGGCAACTTCAAATCTACAAAAGGTAATTATATGGATTAATGTAAAAGACTGCTGAATGTAAGTGCAATATATAGAAGAAACCGTATCTTGTGGATGTCACAGAGAGAAGCCTCATTTAAAAAGCAAAGAATCAATTAATAAGATGAAACCTGCAAATTTTGAGAGATTCCAGGCAATTAGGGTTTTGTATTTGAAAGAACAGCTTGGATTGACTTTTACAAGAATGCACTTTGCTTAGCCTGCTGAAGTTGTGGGTAGGACCTACCATTCTCCCTCAGTGAAGGCAGTCAAGTTCCCAGCTTAGAATGCAACGGGGACCGGGATGGGAGAGGGACCCATGAGTCCCCAGGGAAGGAGGGCTGCTGGGGACAGCAGAGGAGGACCAGGCAGAGTGTGAATAGCTGTGTTCACACCTGGCATTGAGTAGGATTTCCAGCTGTTAAAATACAATAGCCCTTCTCTGTCCTGCAAAACCCTTCAAAATAAAATAAATACCTTCCGCATCGCACAGCGGCTGTGTAAGTCCCAGAAAGTTTTTGGCAGTGGATGCCAAGGATGCACAGTTTGTCCACCATGCACCATCCAGGAGCCAGAGCACTGGTCGAGGGACATGATTCTGCCCCTCTGCTCTCCTCTCTTGAGACCCCCCCCCTGCATTACTGTGTCCAGCTTTGAAGTCCTCAGCACAAGAAGGACGTGGACCTCTTGGAGCAGGTCCATAGGACACCACAAAGATGATCCAAGGGCTGGAGCATCTCTGCTATGAGGACAGGTGGAGATTTGGGGTTGTTCAGCCTGGAGAAAATAAGACTCCGAGAAGACCTTAGAGCCGCTTCCAGTATCTGGAGGGGGCATACAGGAAAGATGGGAAGGGACTTTTTACAAGGGCACGTAGTGATAGGACGAGGGGTAATGGCTTCAAACTGGAAGAGGGTAGATTTAGATTAGATATCAGGAAGACATTTTTCACTATGAGTAGGGTGAGATACTGGAAGAGGTTGCCCAGAGAAGCTGTGGCTGCCCCATCCCTGGAGGTGTTCAAGGCCAGGTTGGACGGGACTTTGAGCAACCCGGTCTAGTGGAAGATGTCCCAGCCCATGGCAGGGGGCTTGGAACTGGATGATCTTTAAGGTCCCTTCCAACCCAAGCCTTTCTATGATTCTGTGACTGCCTGAGCAGCAGCGTTGGCAACTATCCTCACAAACAGGCAAAGAAGCAGGGATTTACCCACCTGGGAGAGTGCAAGAAGGGAGGTGGAAGAAAGTTGTCTGCTCACCTCCTGCCGCGGCACTTTTCTATGCGGCATGCTGTTAAGGTCTATACCTACAGGAAACAAACGTTCTCATTATTTACTGTGCAAAATTAGCAGTGAAGGCAGTAGCATTAGCAATTTTGTTTGAATATATATTCATTAGAAATAGGGAAGGTAGGCCCTGACTGGTTTTTTTATATTAAGTATGTGGAAGATGTTACCCTTCCCCCGTACAAACAGACAAGTAGTGACAAACTAAGTTTGGACTGACTTAGCTGACAATATCTTCTTAATATTAAAATTCGGTGAAGTCATGAAAATGAAGTTTAGCTGCATATTATATAAATTAATATGCATATATGGAAATTGCAATAAAAAAAGTCTTTAGGACCAAGCCAAATCCAGTTTGAGTGACAGATTTGCCCTTTAGACAGAGAAAAATGCTTGACACACTGCAGGTTACAGGATTTACATCTTAATCCTCGCTCTGTGTTTTTAATGAGACCTCACTGGGCTGGAAGGTTTTTGCCTATCCCGCAGTTCTGTCATCTTATTGAGACGTGAGTGTGAGGGAAATCAGAGAGAAAAACCAAAGTGATACAATGATGTTTGTTTCATATACATTCTTATACTGTACGTTAAGTGATGATAATTTCTCAAGATGTTCTTTCTAGAAAGGAAAATTGAATTGATTTTGCTCGGCCCATCAGTCTTTCTCAACATATATAAAATGCTCTAGATACCTTGGAAAATTACGTTCTAAAATATAATGACTCAGATTCTATGCTTGTGACTTTAATGGTATCAATTTAGTGCCAGTTTTCACCAACTGGGGATTTTCCTCAATATCTTAGCTAACCGGGGTGTTGATCTCTAAGGTTTTACATTGTAGTGAATATTTAGTTGTTATATATTATGTAAATATAGTCCCACATGTGAAATTGTCACAGGATTGAAATAATCAACTTATTTAATGTCTGGCAAGATAGGCAGGAAACCATACTGCTATTTTAATATTTAACACTGAAGCACAAGATTTACCGTCATTACATTACTTTATTTCCTTTAGCGAGGAAGGGAATTTGCTTGGTGCTGTTGTATCTGATAACCACTGTCTTTGTTTTCCACCTTCCTTAACACCCAATAAATGTTTCTGTTTTAAAAAATGAAGGCAGATGCACGCTGTCTAACAGTCTTTCGTGTTACATTCCCGAATTGCCTGGCACCTGAATGATGCCTCTATGGAAGGTGGCTGTTAGCAAACGATGCTTCAGAAGAGGCTTGTGGTCTAACATGCACAGTGCCCAAAAATCTGTGTAATTAGGAAGGAGTCAGGAGCTTTAAGAAGTTCATGTCCTACAGCAAATGCTGATGGTAACTGACAGTACCTTCCAACCCATTTTAGTGCAAAGGAAACATGATAAAACATGAGACCACAGAAACGTGACCTGCTTGGTTCTACTCTGGACTAGGGTTGCACGCCATCCGGCTGCATCTCAGCTGCTTAAACCCTGGTTTCATCATTTGCGCTGGACTGGCGATACTTTTGGTTTATGGTCACAATTAGAGTTTGTTGTTGTTTTTTAATTTAGACCAGTGGGTTGAGCAAAAAGGTAAAACTATTTTCCTGTAATGTTACGTGAAATTATTAATGACCATAGAAAATGTAATTTTTTCAAATGAAAGGAAACATTAGCTGGACTTGGACTGTGTGTAAACCACCGCATTCATTTTGTCTTTGAGCTGTGCAAGAACATGAACATTTGATCAATAGAAATGTTATTAATAGGTAACAGGAAAAGTCATCAAGAGCCACATAACGGAGATGTGGAAAATTGATGAAAATAGAGCTTATAACCCATTCGACATTGGCAAGAGCAGTAGGGAGATACATGCACTATCCATCTCACATATGTAGCACGTCTAAATTATGCGGGCTGGTGATGGAAAGTGGACAGATATTTGTGCAGCAAGGACTATCTGTAGAAACAGTGCAGAGTTGACAACTAACAGTAAACGTAGGTAGCTCATGCAGGCTGAACCATCTTTTCTCTAGTGGTTGCAAATAAGTCCAAGAAAAAATGGGTAGGTGACCAAGGTGACACCTCTTGCTTCTATAAGCAATACCCTTTTCCTCCATTTCATTCAGACTGGTCTTATCTTTTCCTTGGAGGAGAGAATAAAAGTAGACAGGGATTTAATTTCTGACACAGACAACGCTTCTACCATAGGTCAAAACTGGAGTTTTGCTCGTTCACACTTAAGCCTGAATCGGGTATTCGGATATAATCAAAAATGTTTCCACAGGTAAGTAAATCCCTGTGCCTCCACATGTGGATGGGAAGTTGTATTCCTAATTCTACTTTGGGTTTTAAGCACATTTTATCAAGCTTCGTTAATAACCTGAAGCATGGATGACTTAGTGGTTTTGTATAGTGCTGCCTCTGAATGGCCGGATCAAAGTCCTGCCATTGATCACTGCAAGCAATGTATAGTATCTTGGTCCCAGTTACAGAACCATCACCTACTTTGGTGATAGTACTTAGGTACTATTACTAGCATTGCTAGACCATCAGACTCTGATGGAACAAATTAAGCTCACTGTAATAGTCTTATAAAAAGAATAAGCCCGAAACAAAACATGAAACATTTAACAGGATCTTCTTTTTTGTATCTCCTCAGTTGGACACAACTTTTAAAAATGAGGCATTCCAAAAACTAATAATCATTTTTCTAAATGCATGTTAATTTCTTATTTATTTCAGGCTTTACTAGAGACTCAAAATTTACTGCGCACTCAGGTTGCAAATTTTACCTTCAACCTTGGATTTTCAGGAAAATTTTACCACACAGGTAAGAAGGAACTTCATGCTCTCAGGTAGCTGCAGTTAAATAGGTGACAGGATTTTAAACCTAGCTTTAAACATGCCCTTTTTTAAATAACGTGTTGACTCGGTGGAGCAGTGGGAAATACATGCTCCACCATTTTAACATCCAGTGTCTAATTCAGTGTCCAAAGGGGCAAAGATACGCTATGGATGAACTCAGGAACACCTAGATGCCCTTGGTGCTTTTCTGAAAGATGTGTGGTAGTAAATCTCAGGGTTATAAAGGAGGCAAACTAGCTGCTAAGATCTCTATAATTCCACAAAAGACAGGAAAGCACAGAAGACATACTAAAGTTTTTTCCGGGATGATACGTATGATGAAATACAAAGATTGGAAAACTCGTATCTCAAAACCTCTGAAGGGGCAGAAGTGTTTGAATGGGATGCACACGATTTTGTTATGGCTGTAAAGGTAATCTATCTCAGGGGTCTGCAAATCAGGAAGGATAATAAAAGAAAAGAAGATGGAAAGAAATTTGTATTGAAACCCTGCTCCTTTCACACTCTGTGTAGTAACAAGTTGCACACTTTCACTGTGTTTCTGTGGAAGATCTTTTACGTCTCCTCATGACTCCTTTCTCTCTTGCTACATTTCTCCACAGTACGATGCCCGCCCCCCCCCCCCCTTTTTTTTTATCCCCTTTTCATTTGCCTTCTCCTTAATACTTCACTGCAATTCCCCTCAGGCTTCCCTCAGCTGTCACTGAGCCATGTTGCTCGCTAGTACAGCTAAGGCAAAAAAAGCTATGCTCAGCGACTCCCTTCAAAGGAGACACCTCCTGTCCTTCTCCATTCCAAACCCTGTACCCATCCCACCTTTGAAGACCAGCTCCAAAATCCTCAGCTGTCAACCCGTCCAGCCACATTTAGTGACACTGAGTGATGCTAGGGAGGCCGAGAAGCTTATCTCTCTGGAGCAAAGGAGGAGGCATTAGAGCAGCAAGAGGATGGGAGGGGAAGTTTAAAAGCTGGAAACGATGCAGTCCCAGCTGTCACGGGCCATGAGGTAGCTGTGGAGTAAGGCAGATCACCCCCCTCAGCGCAGGCGTTTTGATCGCCAGTATTTGAACACCAAACAGATGAGCTTACCCAGCTCTTATGTCTCCATTTCACCACCTATTAGGAGGTCCCTGGGAGAAAGGGAGACGAGGAAGAATCTGAGGGATGAGAAGAGAGAAGGAAACCAAAATTATGTATTTGTATCACTGTCTCTTTCAAAGTCCAGGCTGTTTTCCCTTGTGCAAGCACATAACACTAAGCAACTGCTGCTCAGGAAACCTTACAGCCTAAAGATATAGGCTGGAGAGCTTGAGAAAAATGAGAGGTAGAGAGATGGAATTACTTGCCTGGAGTCATATAACAAGCCAGTGGCTGACCTGTGATTAGAGAGCAACTTTGGAGACAAAACTTCAGTATTCTCCTCACTTCATCTTGACCAGCCTGTGTCGTTATTCCTCCTGGAGATTAATTGGACACACACGTAATACAGCAAAATAAACAAAAGTAGCCCAAGGCTCTGAGCTGCTCTAAAATAGGATGCTGCTTGGTTGTGGCCATTTACAGAGTAAAGCTTGTATCAGTCATTACACTGCAGAGAAAGGTAATTCAAGGAGGGGAGGAGGTGGAGAAAGAGATAATTTATTATAACTACTATGATGTACTGAACAGTGGCTAGCACAAAACATGCTGCCTTTCTACAAAATGAAACCCCTGACCTGCCAATACATTTTCTCTTCCTTCATCCCAGCAGCCTCCACATTGTTGTCCCAGGTTTTCTTGCCCAGCTGACATAATGCTGACCAATTTGAGATTTGCTACTGCTGTAGAGAGAGAAAATAGTGGAATGTGCATGTGTGCCTGTCCTTCTGAGGCTCTCAAGGCTTACGAAAATAGCACAGAACTACTTAATGAGTTGAAGCATGTCATTGCCTCCATTAAGGGACCTGCTGCTGCCTGTACTCGGCGATGCATCTGATTTTTTAAGTGAACGCTTCATTTACAGGTTGTTGGTGGCATTTTGTCATATCAGCTTAGTGGAAGGATTTCAAAGTATTCTCCGTGCAATATACGCTTTATTGACTCGTTAGAAATAGAACATGGAAAGGTATTCTTTAATTACGGTCACTGTGGCTTGTTCACCCAGAGAGGCTTTTAGTATCAGATATTCAACATGTTTTATTAGCGCACTGCCACTGCTGTGCCTTATTGACTTCCTTAATGTGTGCTTTTGCTCTCCTTTCCAAAACTTGGATCATTTTAAAACTAGAGGAGGGAGATGAGCGTGGGAATGCGTTGGCAGATTAAACAGTGATAGTTTTCATCAAAAGATGTTGCTGACATCTGTACTACAAATACCGATTCTAGTTGGTATGCCTGTGCGCAAGTACAATAGCCGACACATCAGCCTCACTGCTCATCATCTCACCACCACCACCACCATTCCCTTCGGGGGCACTGGTAAACTATGCACGCTATTAGCAAAGAATTACACAGTTGTGCAAACACTTTCTGCTTGTTCATGCTGCGGCAATAGAAATTAAGATGTTCTCAGGATTTGCATTTAAGATTTATAAGATGATTGATAGCAACTTCAGACTTAGTTTGAGTTTTGAGCTCGAAAGAGACCTCTGAATTATGACCGTACTTTTAAAATACGAGATTATTTATTATGTGCAAACAAACTTTGAATTATTACCTACCTGTGTAAAGTGCGTGCTGCATCTCAAAGCAGATATATGTTCACTGCCTTGATTGTAGGTCTACTGCATTTTTCAGATTTCACATTAAAATAAAGATAGAAAGTTACATAAAGAATGTTGATTGTACAAGAAATTAAAACCTCAAAATCCCATCCCTTGTTTTGCCTCCAATACTCTAACATAAGGGATTGGGCGAAAGTATTTCAACAATATAAGCACTCACCAAATGATCCATTTTTTTGCACCTCTTTGCATGAGATTTTTTAGAAATAACACTACTGAAGAACATATAAAATCCAACAACGCTCTTTTTAAAGGCTTGTAAAGAAAGTTGTGCTCAAAAGCAACACCACCACCAAATGTTAAACTTCCAACTTTTCTGTTTCAGGTCTGCCATTACAGGGTGGGGGGCTTTTTGTTTAAACTAGAAAGTGTCATGCTTTATCTTATTTGATTTTTGTTAGGGTAAGAACTAGTGCGAAGTTTGATTAGTTATACCTAAATTTACACAGAAATTAGTAGGAAAAAATGGGATTTTAAAACATAGTTTTTAAAAATGAAATTATTTCAAGAACTGTACTCTACTTCAAATGTTAATAAGGCACTAAATTATACTTTGACCTAAGGCTTATGTCGAATGATTGTAGTTCTTGATACTTTTCAAATATCCACCTTTTTCCTCTTCGTCCCTACCTTCAGCTTTCTACCTTTAGGGTACCAGAGAGATCTTCAAATGGCTTCACAAACTCCTATTCCTTTCTCTCCTGTCCTATTTTGAAAGCCTGCATTAGGTTTCTTCCCCCAGTCACATTTCCCTCGCGTGTGACCGCAAGTGAACCACATACCCCCAAAAACAAGACAGCGGTCATTGAACAGATGCAGCATGCAGAAGTTTTGCACGAAGGAGCAGACATTCAGAGAAGGAGCAGCCATCGGTCCTTTCTTTTCACTAAGGAATTACCTAGAAAACAAGGTTGTTTTCTTTTTCCAGCAGCACTCCCATCAGCAGGAGCAACTTTCTAAGGGCTTGCAGAGTGCTGCAAAGGAGGGGAGTAAAGTGATTCAGTGACACCAGGAGAAAGTTTCAAAGTAATGCTCTCCTTGTGTAGTGGCGTTCTTCAAAAAACACTGCAGAACTGCAAAATAAAAGAGCTGAAGTGCGTGCACCAAACAGCCATCTCTGTATGTTCCTGCCTCGTGCCACAAAAGTAAACACTGACATCCATGAAGCACTTTCTTCCAGTGAGTTTTGCAAAACCTTGGAAGGCCTGTGTGAAGAAAAGATATCTATGTTTGCATGAGTAGACTGATTTTGACAATTATTTCTTTGACTGATGCTAAATAAAAGCATTTTAATGGTAAAGGCACAAGAAGGAAGGCTGCTATTAAACTGAATATTATTGAGTAATTTGGGGGTGAAGTTACTGAAATGTAACTTTGCCTTTCCAATTTGAAAAAGCACTGCAGACACATGTCTGCAAATGGTGGAAGCAGCATTGTATCATTTCTCAAATGGAAGGTTTTCTTTCTTATAACCACCCATGCTTGCTTCTGCCTGAAGCAGATGCTCTTCACTAACACAGGAGTTTTTATTGTTTTTACTTCAAGATTAAACCTGGCAAAAACTGAACGCCGAACCATAGGAAAAAACATTTGGAACCCCTTTGCCATTAGAGCTTCATGTTTTCCACCTAATTATATTTTGAAACGATTGCAAACTTGCTTCATATTTTACCAGAAATTACCAGATTTCCGTTTACCAAGGCTAATAATGAGGTAGCTATAAGTGGGGAGGGGGAGTTGGCAAGACTCTGACGCACAGCTCTCAGTGATGCCCCCTTGGCCAGCTACAACCACGCAGGACCAAAGCAGGTGGTTAGAAGTCCATCCAGTCTCCATCTTCATGGGGAGCATGAACTTTTAGATACTCCTAGCGCATTAAATCGCATGATAATCAGCCCTTGAAAACTAATTCTTGTTAGAATCACTGTCAGTTAACACCATGGCAGGAATGGAAAGGGACAGCTACCATCCACGCTGATTCACCTCACTCTTTTTGTGATATGGCAGAGCCTGTCTGCAGCACAGGGAGACATCCAGGCCAAGGACATTAGGTTTTATGGCAGCCTGTTCTGTGTTTAAAGACCAATTATGGACATTTCTGTTCTTGCTTTTCTATTACCTTTTTTTTTTCTTTCTTTCTTTTGCAGGGACTGAGGAGGAAGACGAAGGCGATGACCTGCTGTTGAGATCTGTGGATGAGTTTTGGTGGTTCCCCCATATGTGGAGTCACATGCAGCCTCACCTCTTCCACAATGAGTCGTCACTGGTGGAGCAGATGATCCTCAACAAAGAATTTGCCTTAGTGAGTAAAAGTTACCAAAGGATTCACTAGGATACTTTTGCATATTATAGCTATGCTTTTCAAGCTGTTCTTATGTTTACCTATGTTATAGAATCATAGAATAGATTGGTTTGGGTTGGAAGAGACCTTAAAGATCATCTAGTTCCAAACCCCCCTGCCACGGGCAGGGGAATTATACTTGTGTGTATATATCTATTTACATAGATATGCAAATAAGGCAGCAAGATTGGAAACTCATCCCAAAGGAAAAGCCTTTCTGTGACTCAAACTTGGGCTGAATTTTGTCTTAGCCTTTTTCAGTGACACGGGCTTTCTGGAAAGCAAGCAGCCCTTCACTCACCTTCACCTTGTGAGACCATAGGGACAAGAAGCAGTGAAATCTCAGCAGGTATCAGCTGGCCTTTTAAGCTTTAGAAAGGGGTTTATACCCAGGTTATCAGCTTCCTGAAGTCTGGTGCAAACATCCTCATAGGGGAGGGAGAAAGTTGCAGTGAACCTTAAATGTTGTGTATGGTTTGTGAGACATCTTGAAGCTAATGAAGCAAATAAGAGAAGCTGCTGGATTTCACTGTGCTTTTTTTAGATAACCTGCTTGAAAATATGCTTTTTACATAGCTAACCTGTTGCTAATATTTGTAGATAATGATGTTTCATTTTTGCTCATTTGCGTTGTTAACTTAGAAGAGCTATCCTCCCAGCATCGCCCAGAGTACTTGTAATCCAAGGTCAGGTGGAAACCATTTAGAGTCCTTGCGGGCTAATGCCACTTGCTTATCAAGCATGACAAAGAAAACCCGAAATCTATAAATGCTCGCTTTGGAAAAGACACTGTGTGGTCTTTGACAAGGCGCAGAAATGCCAAGCTACTCAAAAGAGCAGAGTGACACGGTGGGTCTTTCTCTGCTGCTCAGGGAACCCAAGTCTCAGCCCTCTGCAGCTCAGAAAGGCCAGCTAGCAGCTGCCCCTTCCTCCCATCCCTCACAGGAGCTGAGGAGCATCAGGAAACCGGCAGAGGCGGATTCCTGAACAAGCAGTTGGAAGCAAATTATTCCCTTGTTTACAAAAATATTTTCCTAACGACCTTTAAAGAAAATTCATTAAAAATGGCTTAACGGTTTACTCTTCTTGCCAGACTTCCCCCCTTCCCGTCGCCTGCTTGGCAGGGTGTTAGGACAGAGGCATTTTGGATGACTTGTTTTCCTTTCTACAGTACAGTGACAGCCTTCATTCCTGGTCATGCCTTTTGTGTAGCCTGGCCCAGAGACCCAAATATAGTTGAGATTTTAAATGCAAGAGTAATTTTTTTAAGTAATCTGTATCTCAAAAATACATGGTCAGCTCATCTTTAAACCTATGGGGAAATTCTTCAAGTATGCTCAGGAAACATGAAGTCCTCTGGGTCAAACTGCCTTTAGGAGTAAAATTTATAACATAGCCTGAAAACAGGTCTTGTAATAGAATCTGTTTGCAACTTCAGCTACAAAAAGATAAAGCCCATGTCCCTATCCTCACTGAAGGGTAGAGACTCCTTAGGGTGCCTATAAATAAGGAGATGATGTCAGTGAAAAGCTGCTGTTATTACAGTTTTATTTCCTGCTAACATTTGGACAGGGCTTGTACCAACCTCTTAACCTTGAATCTATACGAGCTGTACAATTTACTTATGAGAACATTTCTTTTCAAAAGGCTTCCTGTGAAATCCTCTCTGTGGGAGAAATTTATCTTCCCGATATGACAACCTTCCTGATAGCTATCAGAGAGGTCCCAGCCATGACTTCAGAGTAGTTTTGTATCCTCCCCTGCTTTCTCATCCTCAGAATCATATCTTACTTGGGAAAGGAACTCCTTGTTCTACAGCTGCGCTTCCGCAAGTTCTCCAAAGTTAAAGGAAACCCCTTTTCATTATTGTTTGAATTCACAGTGTGAATCCAAATTTAAATTGGAGATTAGAGCAATACATAGAAGATCTGCTTGATGTTATACGTGTTTTATTTGTGCTCTAACATCTTTAGTATTATACTCGGGGGAACACAGCTTGGTGCTGATGCCATTTTCTCTTGCATTTCCCATTTATTGACCGTATCTCCCCACCTCCTGTTTTTGCTGGTAAAGACGATGCTTTTTAAAGATGACCTCCTTCTGTTTTACACAGATGTATCCATACCTCATTATGATGCCCTAAAAAATGGGGGCTTACAATTGCAGCCTGCCTCAAACAGCTGTATCACAAAATACATGTAGAAATCTGATACCTAAACAATTTTGTATACATACAACTAATTGCTAATTAGGTATCTAATTGCTTTGATTTGAGTGCTGATACTTCTGTGTTTCTAGGGCTTAGTAAAATCAACCGTCTTTAAAGGATTCCCTTACACGTGAATTGCTTGTGAACCAGGAGACTGCCTTTAACAAGAGCCCTCCAAATTGTTGTATTTTATGTGTCGCAGATATTTATCGTTTCTGCTGTTTCATGCCTAATCGTTGAGAGTAAGAGACTTTCTCACATCTTCCGTAAACATTATTGCCCCGCTGCTCTGGATCCAGCAGGCAGTGTGAAAGTTTTGCCTGGCAAAATCCTTGTCCACGTGTGCCTGAGCGATGGGCCCCTCAGTTCCCCCCATCCATAGCCCCATTCCCACCACCCTCCCTGCCAAATCGCTTCTCAAGCGCTCACGATAGCCTCACAGGAACAAGAGCCAGAGATGTTAACTGTGGTAAAGTAAGTTGCAGACTACCCAGAACTTTGCTATCCCAGTGTCATCTTATTTATGTAAATATGGATGGTATGCCTCAGAGTCTGGCGAAGGAAAAGGCAAATGACATTTATTTTGATTATCAGTTGGGTTTGACTTGATCATGCTTTCTAGGGTTCTTTTCTATCAGAGGATCCCAAAATCCTTTAAAGACACCAGTGGATTAAGCCTTGGATTAAATTTTGCAAACTGATGATATCTCAAGTATTATTCTCCTTGGTTATGGGCAATGCAGTTGATACACAGAGGTAAACAAATAGCCCGAGCACAAGTCTCTGATAGTACATATTCCAAAAATAAAACAAACCAACTTTTCACTGCCATCCTTTAATCACAAGATATACTTCCTCCTCCCTTTTGTACATCCTTATCTGACAAAACCAAGTAGAATATATTTAATCCAAAGCTTGTAGCTCTTTATTTTTTCCCCTCGATTTGTTTGCTTGCTGATTATCTTCTGTGCTCATTTGTGAGCACACGTGCCCAAAGCACGGTAGAGATAGGGCAAAAACTATCATCGACTGTAAAAAGGTAGCTGTGATCTGATACGAGGAAGTGAGAGAGAGAGACATAAACACGAAACAAAGAAATCAATTTGGAGATACGCATATACAAAACAAAGAAGTCAATTCAGAGCCTGTCTAGTAACACTCCTTGACTTCAATCTCCGGTTTATAAACCAGCTACAGATGCACATTAGCACTTCCTCTGCCTAAAGCTTTTGAGCTGCCCAAACCACAAAGAAACCAGGATATTTTAATATACCAATTAAATACCAAGAATATGAAGACCAGTGACCACATATCAAAGGCAAAGTAGCTACACGTGATGAAAAGAAAGTCTTAATTTGTCCCAGTACTAATACCTGTAGTAAACGTCGGGAAGGAGAGATGCCCTCTAGAGATTGCCTCTGAAAATGTTCTGTAAATGTTCTGCATATATAGGATAACATTGTCCTTTGCAGACAGGATGAGATTTATTCTACCTAACCGTAAGGTCCTTCTTCATTAGTGCTTTTGTCCGCACCAGGAGCATGCTTTGACAGCACATCTCTAAGGCAGCCTCTACGTTCTCAGCTTTGTTTGGTACCACGCACATGCAGAGTCTACACGTTTCCTAGTCATGTATAGCTTCCTCAGTGCCGTACTGCCTTCTGCATTTCCCATCCTCAGAAACCTGAGATTTAACTCTCACATCTTCTCTGCCTCTCAGTAGTCTGCTACAGTGTGAGGCATGCCTACAACAGGAGTAGTAGTGAAATCTGGGAGACTCCTATGCGAGACTGGCGAAAAGCTGGCTTTTCCCGTGTCCCTGTCAGTCCTGGATCTGATACCGACACCAGCAAATCCGCTTCGTTAAGACCCCTTGTACTCTCTGCTTGGCGAATTGTACAGCCATGTGGCAAGGAAGGACACCACAGAGATGAAAGAAACAACGGAGAAAGCAAATTCCACCACACAGAGCCCTATATCTCAATGACAACCACCTCTCATTTGCCGAACCGTATTGTCTAGCTAGAGAGCTTTTAAGCGGATTTTAAAGTTTAGAATTTAACTAAAAGCAATTGAAAGCTGAAATATGTATTCAATAAAAATTATCCGGAAACATAAACCTTGAGAACAAAAATCATGTGTCCATAAAGGATAAAATACAACATTTTTGTGAGTGCTGACAAGCAAGGTGGTAGCAAATTCATTTGCCAAATAAGAGAAACTTTACTAAGGAAAGTTATAGGAAAAGTTAAAGTTTAGTTATAGGAAATCTCACCCATGTGCAGCAATATACAAAATATATCTCAGTACTAAAAATATGCAAAGCTTATGTAAATCTTTTAACGTTGGAAGGTAACATCTTAAAAAGTACTGAATTTACTCTATCACCTACTGTTGGACAAAGTCAAGAAGTTTAGCAAACTTATCTGAGGTTATAGTGTTAACTTTCTCATCTAATAAAAGTCTGTACACCAAAGGGAATGCTGCAGTTCAACTGAGTGTGTGAAAAGATCTACAGTAGACATACGATTTAATAAATTAAAAGGTTGCTTTTTTAGTCTTTCTCTAAATAGCCAATACTAGGTGTTTCTGTAAAACAAATCACCGGTGATCTTTTAAGAACCAGAATGCCGGTTGTGTTAAAACAGTTTTAGGATTTGTTTCATTTTATTTCGTACTGTGTTTTAACGAGGACATGTAATATTTCATGCAATAAAAAACTGGGGGTTTTCTGCTGGACAAGATCCTGCTAATGTAAATAGTCAGTCTTCCAGACGATGTTTTTTATTCAAATTTCCAACATCTGCTGATGGAAAAATTGCTATAGGAATGCAACTTCGTTGAGAATATACCTCCTTCTGGAGGGCCGTGCTCGTTCTGCATTACCTGCCCTTTCTTTAGTGGAGGTTTTTTTTGCAAACCCAGAGCACTTGCTGACTCACGGCAAACACAGCTCCTTTCTCTACAAACAGGAAGGTCAAGAGAGGTTATTAGTTTCAAGGAAATCTTCCCTTGCTCGAATGAAGCTGATAATTGAGAGAGATAAGCAGCCTCGGCAGATTGCTTCAGCCTTTCAGCTCACCCGTAGAAGTACCAGTCCCACGCCTGGGCTGTGGGCAAGGTAACATTGGAGGGTGGCCTGGTTTGAAGCATCTGTCTGCCGCTGGCCAGATGTGCTGGCCAGATGCAGGCATGGGAGGCAGGGTTATTTTGAGGTAATCTGAGGTATTCTGAGCACGCATACCCCTTGCTCACTGCTGTCTGGAGGACATAAGGTGTGCTTCTGGAGAGCATCCTCTTGTCTGGTCCAGCCCTTAAACAGTCTGACCACTCCCCAACCGCACCATCATGCAAACCAATGCATGGGAAATAACAACAACTCTCAGGGAATTTTCTGCCAAAAATGCAACAGCTGTTTTAATTGTCTCCCCCCTATCGAACAGATTATAACATTGATTCTCCTTTAACATTGAACGCATCCGCTGCTGCAGCTTCAGCTTCCACTGTCATTTAAGTTAGAATTGAAAGTCTCTCAAGGCACAAGTGAAACAGGAATACAAATTTAACCTGTCCAAAATTAATGGCTCTGGGGTCCCAGCTTAAGCGTGTGAAGGACCGTAATGCTGCTGTTCTGTGACGAAAAGGGCTGGAAGTTTTCCAAACTGGACAAACACACCCCCAAAGTTTATAAACAAATTTTGAAATAAAAAAAAAATAAATCAGTGGAAGTCTTGAATATAAAAATAACCTAATAAAATCTTGTAGGAAATTGTTCCTCAGAGTAGATAAGAAAATATACTCACTACAGGCTTCTCCCATTTTGCCCAGCAGCTTAGATTCAAATGTATACTCCTCCTTTAAGACATTAGTTCTCAATCCCAAACTAAATTTAATAACAAAATGGGAGGAAAAAAGGAAACAGAGCAACAGAAATCACTAAAAGAGTAAAATATTTCATTTACCCAAGTAAACTGAACATGGAACCGACCAAAGAAAATCTGATTATTTCTTAGTTGTTTCTTCTAAAAGTCATATTGGGTTTCTGAGTGACTGACATGTAGTTATGTGATGAACTATGCAGTGTGCAGGTTTTATTCAGAGGCTAATTAGCTTTTTATATTGAGAACTTATGAAAAGATGCCTTATTTTATTTGTGAATGGCAGCTTACCGTTTCACCATTCTGTTGCTATGGCAATACCAGCAGCAAATAGTAAGCAGATAAACAGTATTTTGCATGTATTCATCCAGATACCTACTTTTGGACATTCAGAGCAGCGTTCATTATCTATCTCAGGACACTTTTGTCTGTATACTCCCTAACACAGGTTTGGGGAAGGTTTGTAGATTCAAGTTAATACAGTATATTTAAGTTAACACGATGTATTTTACAGTGTGAGCATCACAGACTCCTCAGTAATAAATGGCCAGATTTTTCAGAAACCTTTAGATACAGCTTTTTCCTTTATACATGTTCGTGGCAAAAAAAATAGTGGAGAGTGATTCAACACTTACTATTATAGATCTGTTCCTCATTTCACCCTTAAACTGACTCATGCCTTTCAGCTAGGTAACAACATTAATATGCAGAAATTACATTTTGCTCTCAGTAAATTACAAAATAGTAAGTTTGGGTTTCTTTTTTTCAAGACTGGCCAGCAACCTAAGATCGTTACTAATAAGGAATGGGTAATTTTAAGTGGTTGCATTATGTGATGTATGAACAAGTGTTCCCCACAGATTTAACTTAATTTTTGTCAATGAACCAAAAGCCTTTCCTTGCAAAGTACTTAAAGATGCCCAGCACAACCTGCTGTTCCTGGAATTAAAGTAATCAACAGTTCTTGGATAATGTGGGCAAGAGGAAGGACAAAAAAAAAAAAAAAAGTCATCATCTCACATTTTAGCCATTGTGCTCTGAACATCAGTTTTATATGAAGAGAAAACAGTTGATGCATCCTGTACTACGGGAAGTAAAATGAATTCAGTAAACCCCCGGAGTGCGGGAAGGGGTGCAGCAAGAGCCAGAGCAGCAGGCCACCCTGCAACCTGGAGATGCCATGGGAGAGCTGAAAAGGGCTTTTTCTGGAACTGCTGCTGGAACTGAGCCTGGGCAGGAGAAGAGGCAGAACGCAAATTTCTTTCTGCCAGGAGCTGATAAACGCCGGATGCGTTTCTGAACAGTCACTCAAACCAATGAAACTAATTACCTCATTTTCACATGTATAGCTTACACTTCAAATAATTTGCTCTCTTTTAAATATATCCCGGTCTATAGATGTGGTTATCGGGCCTCATCATCAGATGGGGTTTTCAGACAGCCCACGCTAAGTCGGGAGCGGGAGGGATGAGGAGCAGAACAAAGGCAAGAGAACGTCAGGAGTGAAGGGAACATGCCCAGCACGCTCGCAGTTAAGCTTCTTCCTTAATTCCTTCTGCCTGCACATTAACTACCTCATTCTGCCAGCGGAAGATATTTTCAAGATAACCTATAGATTATATTCATGAAAATGCACATATTTCCTCATAGAAATGGAGCTGAATAAATGTTTATGAAATGAAAAATATGTCCGTCAAAGTCCAGCTTTTTTTGCTACTACCTTAATACCATGGGAAAAATATAAGCCAAGTCAGAACCTATGGGGGATATTTATTTATTTATTTATTTATTTATTTATTAAATCCGGAAGGAATCTTGCTATCATTTCAGAAATAGGAAACAAAAAATCCCACATATGTCACTGCAACATTTTTTTTCCCCCCCATCTGTTTACTGCTCTAATGCTGTTTGGTAGCTTAGTAAATATGCAGCGTCAGCTTGCCGCATTACCTTTAAAAAGAACCAAACAGGTAGGATGCGTATTAAAATACATGTAATATGTAATGAATAGGCAGGCAAATCTATTCCATATAACAGTATACATAATCCAAGAGGATTATTTATCACTCTCCAGTTATCAGACTGTAATTCCAGTTCCCCTCATCTCCCCTCCATTTTTGGCTTGTGCTACACACAAATAGATACAAGTCTGTTGAAGGACAGCAGCTTCCCCAATGCTGCCGTCTGCAGGAAAAATGAGCTTTGAATAATTCCACATTCTTTTTCTGTTCCTAAATCTGTTCCTCCCTCTGCTGTGTTGCAGGAGCATGGCATACCGACTGACATGGGGTACGCAGTGGCTCCGCACCACTCCGGGGTCTACCCGGTTCACATCCAGCTCTATGAGGCCTGGAAGAAAGTCTGGCGCATCCGAGTGACCAGCACAGAAGAATACCCACACCTGAAACCTGCACGGTACAGACGGGGCTTCATCCACAATGGCATCATGGTACACTGCATTTCCATGCTTCATAGCAATTGTACTTTAAGTGACTGAAAAACATGCTATTTTTACCAATGCTTCGAGTTTTACAGCAATCATTAAAATTCTCTGTGATTGAGGATTTGTAAGGATGCCAAAATAGTGCATTTGTTATGCAGCCAGGTTTTTTAAAAAAAAAAAAAAAAAAAGAGTCACACAAACCCAGGCAACTGCAAATATAATCCTCAGAAACTAAATGTACTTGTAGTCCCATCAACTATCAACACATACTTTGAAATTCATTAAACTGCCTAAGACCTATGTTTTGAGCTCAGGTTCATCTTTATGCATGAAAGGATTAGAAATCCACCACCTGAGAAGGTGAGCAAGTGTAAGTAATCTCCTCCAGCAAGTGTAACACTGCTCTGAGGCCCAGGTTTCCTTCCAAACTTTGCTTCCAAAACTCCCAGAGCCAGGCACCGGGCACGTGCCCGACTCTTCCCGACCATGCGCTTGTGCGAGGAGAGAAAAGGTTCCTCACATATACACTTCACTGAGGGAAGGGCAGGAAAAGGTATACAATTATTTGGCCTGTCTTACCAGCCAGCTGCAACCCTATAGATGGTTGAAACACAGAAACTGAATATGCCCAAGTCAGACGTATTTCAAAGGCACGTCCCAGGATGCTTTAAAGTCCCAGCTGACTTGAGTATTGCATGTAAAGTCAAAATTGCCATCCCCTCAACAAGACAAAAGGAACGTCTTAATCAAAACCAAGAAGTTACTGCACAGAGTCCAATTACTACTGGAATAGACTCAATTTCAGCTGTGCATTTACACATGTATTCAAATGCTCCGCTGAACATCGGTGTTATTTGTTGTTTTAACTGAGTAGGAAAGCGACAACACTGACTGGAGGGAAACAAAATACCCAATACCCAAACGCCCTGACAGTTGTTGTCTCTACCAGAGTACCTAGATAGTAATGCAACTAAACCGTCTTGTTCTCCAAGATGAGTTTGTTTTCCCACGCCTGCGATGGCTGGTTTCCGACACGCAGCCTCTTGATTTACGAGGGGACGGGGAGCCAACCTCAGGCTGCTCTCACACGAGCATCCCACCGGTCCTGAACACATTTCACAACCAGGAATGAGGGGCTCAGTATGGTTTTCAGGACCGAGGAATGTATAAAACAACAGGTCTTTTGTGGTCCACAGCCTCGAATACAAATTTGGTGTCTCAAGAACAGTAAGATTAATTGCCTGAGATAGCGAAGATGGCCAGGAAGCACTATTTATCTGCTAATAAACTAACCTTGCTCAGGGAAGAGAGGTTTGGCTTTTTGTTTTCCTCCTCTTCCAAATGCCAGGAAACAAACACTTAATTATGAGTGTCTGAGCTGAATAAAGTGGGACTGCAGGAAAGCTCAGCCCATGTGTGTCGCAGCTTTTCAGAGCTGGAAATCTCCGCATCTGCCAGATCGCACTTGCTTACCACCAGAGTACAGAAGGCAGAAAGGAGCCCATAAATAAGCACGCCAGAGCAGAGAGGCAGAAAGGGTTGCTGTTTTATTTCTTTGAGTTGCTGGAGGGATTCGGGTGGCTGTGCCAGGGTAAATCTGCAGAAAAATTTAGTGTCACAACAGCGCTGTTATTTCGTTCTCAGGTGCTCCCTCGACAGACCTGTGGCCTTTTCACCCATACTATTTTTTACAAGGAATATCCTGGGGGTCCTCAGGAGCTTGACAAAAGTATCCGAGGAGGTGAACTCTTCCTCACCATTCTCCTGAATCCCGTAGGTACCTCCTTTTGCTATTTTTTGACTAACGGGGAGGAGGGAGGGAGGGAGGAAGGGATGGAGATCAGCTTTCTTTGATCTTGTTTGGAAAATAAAAATCAAGACCCCTTGCTCAGAGGTAATAAGCAGTTTAAGAGGAAAGGAGCAAAGTGCCTTCTGCTAATTTCTAACTACAACTCTATGCAACAAGTTACTGGAAAATGTGTTAGTTCCAGCTCTGTACTGTTTCCCAACCTGAAGCCGGGTCCCCGTGAGAGACGAGTGCGCTGACTTGTCTAACTGAGACTGAAAGAAACCAGCGAGGGTAGAAAAAACTCTGTGATCTTATCCCGCTTTTCCTTTTTTCCATAAGCTTGGCTCCTCAGGCACGCCTGATATAGCTCGATAGAAACCTCAGAGCTCAGGCCTGGTACATTCCCCCACCACCGGTTCTTAAAAATAGATTTTGTGCAGCTAAAGAATACCCCAAGCAGTACATAGCCTTCTATTGAACATTTTCGCTTTGCTCAGTGCTGCGTTTCTTTTTTTCTGTCAACATTACACGAACCATTAACTATATGTATGTACGTATGTGTGCGTATACAAACAACCTATGTATGTATAAACGCACACATATTTATGGTTTAAACAAAAGTGACACAGATTTTAAGGGCAATTTGCAGAGCTACCACGAAATCTTCTCTTATCTAATAAAGCGGTCTGAACTGTGCTGTGCTAATATACACCCACAGCAACGCGATGTAGGTGGGTGCGTAGGTGCAGTTGGGCTTAACAAGGACCAAGGAGGAAAGCTACTTAAGTGCAAATACTGTATTTTGAAGTCACAGTTCTCTCGCCTGTGAACAACAGCGTGGTGCCATTTAAGACGGCAGCCTAGACGTCGAAGGAAGAAGGACAAGAACCAAAAAAATAATCATATCTCAATTATCTTTTTGCCGTTGTCTTCCCTTCTTCCCATTCCACCCAAACAAGCAATACTACTCACAAGATAAATGTCCTGTGTCTTGCCAGGTGGCCTGATTTTCAGTGCTTTTAAATTGCAGTACTCATTGACTTCTCTGCAGTTAAAGAAACTTCAGGTGGAGCTAACTCTCAAATCCAGGTCACTTTTGATTTAGAGACCTAAATATAGATTTTGGTATTATATAATTAGGTGAAAATTTTGGCTGGGGAGCTAAGTTGGCATCCAAGTCAAAGATTCAGTCATCTTAAAGAAACGTGACATTTCTGTTCGGAATTTTTCTGTACCATACACATGACATCCAATTTAAGAATAAAAAATATCCCTGTTCTTTATCCCACTTCTCCGTTACATGCGGTTCTCTCAGGCTGGCTTTTCTTCCTGTAGTTTCCTTAAGTGCAACTTGCCTCATCACTGTCTTGGGATGCTGCTGCAATTTATCCTTAGTTTTACTATACTTAGATCAATACCTGTGCACCTTCCAGTTACCTGAAGATTTAGGCAGTGCAGCAGTCTGTAGCAGAGTATATTCTTACTCCATAAGGGCTGGAGAATAGCCCCAGTTCCTCAGTCACCACACCCAAGCCTCTGAGCATGCTCAGGCCACCCTGATTTCCTACCTTACAATTCATCTTTTCTTTAATTTTAGGTTTTGCTTCCTTACTGACAGCAAATGAGCAAGAAGGCAAAAGCTCACAGTTGCTTATTAGCAATTTCAGCCTTTGGATCTTTTAAACAAATGCGTCCAAATGTTCTTTCCAAAGACAGTCTGACGCTAAGGGGAAGGATAGCTCTTCAGCTAGTCTAAAAATTATTTTCAAGGCTATTATTGAACCTGAATGAAATCAGATAGGCCTATGCCACCATGTATTACTCTCCAGAATTCATTAACCTGGGCTCCCCAGGCAGCTCCCAAGCAGGACCAACCTGGGAAGTGCCAGAGCATCTTCCTTCTGGGAGCTGTAGCACTCGTGCTGGCCCCACAGGAGGTTTCCCCCAGCTGGGTCCAATTGCTTCCCCCAGGAAAGGGCCAGATCCCTCCCTGGGTGGGTCCTGCAGCACAGACAGGTGCTCTTGGTGCCCAGCTGAGCGTGACACAGAGAATATTAAGAGAAGCAGTTCTACCATCTGCCTTTCCAGTTTCAGGAGTGATACAGCACAGGACGTTTCCTAGGAAGGCAATTTGTAATGGTAGGCAAAGCATTCCAGATGTAATCATAGAATGGTTTGGGTTGGAAGGGAACTTAAAGATCATTAGTTCCAACCCCCTGCCATGGGCAGGGACACCTCCCACTAGAACAAGTTGCTCAGAGCCCCATCCAGCCTGGCCTGATCATGCACCTGCGATGTTCATGACAGAGCTAGAAGACCATCTTCCAAAGAAAAGGGGGGAAAAAAAGATTTTCTTTTATTTTCTTCAGTACATGAAGTCATTGTTTTGACCAAGCTATGTTCTAATAACTTGAGAGTGCAATATATATTATTGGGTGGTATTTGAAAAGAACAGCAGTTCTATACTGTTAATGTTTGATTCCCTTCTCCCATTTTTATGATTTTCTATCTTTACCTCATCAAAACTGATACTTTACTGAGCTAAGCAGCACAAGTGAAATACCGACATGCGCTTCCCTAACTCTGAGTTAAGTATGAATCTGTTCCAATATAAGTGCTTACTCAGACAGGAAGAAATATAATTTAATCATGTGTGAGCTGAAGTAAGATATACCGCGGAACCTCACCATCATTCAGGTCAGGTTGGTACACTGCCCTATGAAATATGCACTGACTGACAACAGTAAAAGCAAAAATCTAGCCTTACCTCAGAAGGAGACTGGTGTAAGTAGGAAACAAAATCATCTGTGTTCATACACCCTTTTTCTTTTTTTTAAATACCAAGTTTGGACAGCACACAAATGAACAAACGTGAAGACCTTTCTTTTATTCATTGTAAGAGAAGGTGTAGTGTTTTGGTGGTTAATTTGAAAAAGTTTACAGATTAGTATATACATGGTGTCTTGTTAAAAGGATCAACAGAGTGCATATTTCACTGGCCAATTGCAAATCCAGTTGAATTTGAATAATGTCACCGGCATTGGCATGAGTTATGTTCCTACAGCAAGAGGAAAGGGGAACCTGTTCTGGAGGGTGAAGGTGGTATGAAACTATTTCTGCTTGCAGAAAGAGAATGGATGCATGTGCACTCGCAAGCGCTGGGAGGCTACCATGACAACTGAAGTTATATATAAATTATGTGTGTTACTACCACAAAAGATCGTATTCCCGAATCCTGGATTGGGTTAGAAATCTCCTTATACAGCTAGTTATCTGCCCTGTGGTGTTGTTTGCTACCCCGGCCTGGTTCGATAAAGCACAGGAGCAACAACAAAACACCAAACAAAAAAAGGAATATCTGGTTTCACAGAGCCCTTTCTACAACTACAGCAGATGATCACTCTGTTACCATTTTATGAGGTTCCTTCTTGATCATCAGGTAGACTAGAAGTTAGAAGAGGGTTTCTGAGCAGGTTATTTGTGGTCGTTACCTCTCTGTCTTGTTTCTGTGGAGCTTTTTTTTGTTCCCTTTGCCACTTTTCACATTGGTATGTTTCTGTAGATGATCCTAACAATAGTTGGGCGACAGTTCCGAGTTAGATGTGACATATAACAACATTTTGGCTTTAGATGCTTGAAAATCTATACGCTTTGCCTATAAAAACAAACCAACCCATAAATAATCGCTAATACCAAAAACTAAAGTGAGCTGTGCAGTTCAGTGACATCTTCCCAAAGCAGCTATGGTGAAGGCTGGTGTCCCACACATTGCACAAGTGTCTGTCTGCTCCTGGCTTCTCTTTCAGAGGCAGCTAGCTAGTTTGTGCCTTGATTAAAATCAGCACGCCACCACCTTTTGCTGTGGATTACAGCTATTTAGCTGTTTAAAAACAAACTGAAAGTCAGCTATTTCTGGCCTTCTAACTTGGGATGTCAGAGGCGAAGAAACAGAAATCTGAAAGTCTGTGAATAAGTGGCGACATAAGCTGTTCCGAAGAGACGCAGATGCACAATAAGTGGACGAATAAACTTTAGCATGAATAGCAGCCGAGGCACAACAGAACAAAATTCAACATCAACGCCAGCTTCTAGGAGGACTTCTGCCTGCTTTTCAACGCCATAGCCAGCGGTCTAATGCTCTCCCTCCGTTGGCATCGATACATGTAACAGGCCAATCACATCGAACTGGAACAGCCCCCAGAAGAGTTAAAAACCAAGTAATAGCTCATGGTTCTCATTGCATGGGCATGGCATCTGCACCGCAATCCTCCTTTCTTCAGGAAAACACCTCGCCTGGATGTAGATCAGGGTTTCCAGGCACAGATCAGTGACTTGGTTTGTAGTTGTGTTTTTAATGGGACCTTAGCAGCGAAGATGGGTTGTAAAAGCACGGAGAAGTTCCTGTTTCCGTAAGCTGTTATGACATCCATTTATAATCTTTTATCCCATCCCCCCAAACAAGTGCAAGTAGGAACACAATTTAAATAACCAAGTTTTGATTAAACATTTTTTTCAATTAGTTTGATTACTGAAGCACATTTCAAGAATAATTAAATGTGGGGAAGCAAATTTACTAAATAGGAATAATGTTTCAAATAGGAAGAATTTATTTACAACTAATTTAGGGTCACACCACAACTCTCTTAATGATAATGATGGGCAGTATGATTGACATCGCATTACATTGACTGCAGCGCGCTTTCTTCTGTGAGTATATATTCCATGTACTTCACATGTGAGAAGTTCACAAAGTGTCCTCAGCAGGGAGCAGGTGGGAGATAATGAAGTTTTTGCAGATGAGGAACCTGCAACTAAATCTTGCAAAAGGCAAGAGCTGCATATCTGCTAGCCTTTCCTAACTTTAGAACGTGCCACCAAGGAAGGCTACTGGCAAATTCTCTTTTATCCCCTCCTGAGCCTTTGACAAGCAAGTGCTTTACAGAAACCCTCTCCATTACTCAGATTGGAGGTAGCAATTTCAGCAAAAATAAATAAATATTGAGCTCATATACCAAAAATGTTTGCACTTCCATGAAGCAACACCACATAGATGGTTAAATTAGAAAATGCCCAAGTGACATCGCATTAGGGTAAAGAGTTTGCTGAGAGATTGTCAAGGGGATCTTCCGATGGAGTTGTTTTTTTAAATAGCTTCTACTGAATACTCAATGGCTCAGAGAGATATTTTCGCTTTCTAATTTATGAATCCTAAAGATGAGTCATGTCTGGCAGAGATGATTTAGTAGTATGCAGAGGAAGGAGATAAACTCCACCAAGACAGACAGAAATCAAACCAACTTCCCTCTGAGTTTTAATGAGGGTTACAAGAATCCCAGACAGACCTTTCCAGGATCCAGCTAATGCAGGAGGCTGCTCAAGTCTAGAGTTTGGGGTTATTCTTTGCATAAACGCTTCAAAGCAAAGCTCATTAAACTTAGTGGAAAAAGTCTCAGCGAACAGACTGGGTTTGAAATACACCTAAATAAGTGCAACTCTTTCAAACGGCATCAATCCACCTCCTCTCTGAAGGGTTTCATTCATTTGGAGGCTTAGAACAAGAACAAGGAACTTCAGATGTATTTACAAATAAGAAATACACATACAGTTTGGGATGGAAAATGAGACATTACTTTGGCTGTTGGATTTTTCCTTTACTATTTGATACAAGAAAAGCAATGAAACATCCAACCAAAATACGTTTTTCTCCCTTGCTAGACCAAAGCTAGATGTTATGTCGTTATTATTATCATGGATGTTATTTACTTTGTGGTTTGACAAACAACATAAAAAAAATCAGTTATTCACTAAATCCTAATTAGGACAGAACTAAAAGTCGTAGCATCAGCACTTTCCTGGCAGCGGTTAACATAAAGCAGCAAAACCGCCACAATCAGTAGAAATAAGCAAGGGAAGAGGGAAAAAAAAGAGAGAGGCCTCTACAACTTCAATCAAAAATGTAAAAAAAGTTTTACAAAACTGCTTTTGTACCTAATCTAATTTTGATAATAAAATAAAACTTTCCACGAGAATAAGATTCTTACCACGGTGCTGCAACAGCATGTATGCCTGTATTAATTGTAGTTAGATCTTAAAACAAGAAAGTACGTTGCTACTCAAGACGTATCTTCAGAGCCGGGAATTTAATACCAAAGAGCATCAGACAAGAAGAATGCCATGTCCTTAATCTGAATATAACACTACCCACCTACACAAATGGGATAGAAAGTTCTCTGGCTCTGACTGGCATTCTAGCAGCCCAGTCCCTTGTGAATAAAGATTTAGGTTTCTCTGCAGGTGTACAGCATTCCACTGCTTCAACAGGAAAACAAAGTCAACTTCAGACTTTCATAAGTTTATTTACTTTGTAAACCATTTCAAACAGCATCATTTCCTTTTCTCTTCCTAAACCTCGCCAGTTCTTTACAACCTTTTTGCAGTGCTTTGAGGTGCTTTCAAAGGTACTTTTTTAAAAATGTTTGCTTCATTGGGTCACATAACTATAAAAAAAATTCATAGCATTTCGAGGCATTCAACATTTCAGTCATTTTCAGCATTTTTCTTCTCATTCTACTTCTCATTATTTACATAGCTTAATTGCTCGTAGAATAACTTTATCCATTCCCAGAAAATATTTGTAAAATCCCCCTTCCTCTTTGTTCACTGCAGCAGTGCTGCGCCATATTCCTTTTCTTTGCCCCTTTTTTGTTTTTTAAATACCTTCCCATCAAACCCTAACCAACTTTCCATGCACTCTTGTCTTTGATCTACCCAGTAGAGAAAGGCAAGTTAATTGGCCTTAACATCAACCTGCATTAAGGTGCCTTCTTTCTTTTGAAAGAGACCTTTGGCATCAATCAGAGCAACAGATTTTCTAAGGGATGCTCACAGTCACATCATCTGCTGCGATGAAGAAAGACGGAGCATGAGGTGGACCAAGCACATGGGACGAACAGAGCAAATCCCTTGCTCTGCTTCAAAATGTAAACCACGAACATTTATAATTAAAGAATAACGTTCATAACATACAGTTCCCAAACTGAGATACTTTCAGCAGCAAAAAGCAGGTTTCTCGTCAGAAAAGTTAGGGAACTCTGTTGGAGTTTAAACTTACGGAGGATTTTCCACATCCAAGTGTCAGGCTCAAAACTAAGTGGGTTCAGTCCCTGTTCTCTGACCGTTGCCCTTCATTCAGTCTCCTGAGAAATGCTCTGACATATTTAAAGCCTGCTTTTACAAACTGTTCTATATATCACATCTTCAGCATCCGCAAGGTCTTCCAGTATCTGTTTTCTAGCTCCTCTCCTTTACTCCCCTGCTTCACAGACGATAAAGAACAGTCATAAACATTTAACAGCCCAGATAAGCTAATAAATACAGCCCTAAATATTATCGCCCCTACAAACAAGAGCGAGAGAGTAATTTCTCCTAAAAAAAAAATAAATCTCTTCAAACCAGAGAGCTTTTTATTAAGCCAGCAAGTGACAGCACAAAAGGCGCCTCAGCTGAACACTAAAGCAAAAATAAGAGCATCAGGCTTGGAGAAGAACCAGCAAGACCCACTTGCTTAGTTGAGGAGTCAGTTAATTGGATTTACTTGCCGGTCTGAAACCTAATATGAGACCCCCGCCATCTCAAGACATTCCGACCCCTGTCCTGGGTCATGGCTGGACACGGTGAATTAAGATTTTCTGTTGCCTGAACCCAGAAGGTCAGATGTCCCTAGACAGGTGGTTAAATTGAAGGTCTCTACCAAGGATCAGATTCTTACTTCTATCCCATGTCTTAATTCACGAGTTGCTTCTCTTTTCCTGTTCTTCCTTCCTCTTCCTCCTTGTTAGACACATCAACTTGGCTGGGCTAACTCTTGCTTTCCCCTTCTTCTCACGGAGCATTTTAATTCAGTCTCCCACTGTCTCCTTTTCATAGTTGCACAATAAAGAAGTTTCACAAGCCATTCCTGCATTTTATTTTTATATACATAAATTTCTCTACTCTAGATTTATACCTGCATCACCCCATAGTATCTAGAGACGCGTGCATACCCTGCACAAAATGGGTTTTGTCTGCAAAGCCAACAAAATAAGACATCTTTGCAACTCACAGATCAAGCCATTTTTCAAGTTAAAAAAAGAAAAGCAGCAGAAAAAGGGAAAAGTTAAACACTTCTTTAAACTCCTCTTCCTACTTCAATCAAACATCCCTAAGCAGCTTTAACCTGAGATGAAATGTGGCATATGAAATTCAGGAAGATTAGCTCCTTTTGTGGGAATTTGGTTGTCGAGAGTGAAATCAGACTTCTGATTGAAAGGTAACTTTGAACTCAACCCAGGAGCTACAGACAGTCCGTAATAAGGTACATTATTATTCTAACGTAGAACAAGGCGTGATCACACTTGCAGAGATCGGCAAATTCTTTGTAAGTGTCATGGGACACTTTTCATTTTGAAGGCCACTTAAATGCATTTGCATTGTTAAACTCTTACCGTAACTAAAGGGTTATTGTTCTTTTCCAGCCTGTTAGATCTAGATTCCCCATGTCCCGCATGTGCCATACTTTGAACATTTTGTTCTTGTTTCCTGCTCTCACTCATCACAAAAACAGATGAGAATCACACATTATTGCTTCAGAATATGAAAAGTAAATGCAGAGAGGGGTTAATTTATACCTTCCACAAGAGGTTTGGGAGTGTTATTATGAAACATCTCGAGTGTTAATAATATTTTTCTTTTTATTTGCTTTGTTTCTCTGAGCATTGCTGTAGAAAGAATAAAAAATAACCTTGGGCATTGTAGGAAATACACTGCAATCCAAAAGTAATTCATAATGCAGTGCTACTAAGGGCCCTGTGAGTAGAGCATCTCAGCATATTTCAGGAACGTGAAAAAGAAACAAGCAACCTCCCCGCTACAAAAATGTCAATACTCGTTGAGCCATAATTAGCAGGCTGTCGCCTGTAGGGACAGGCTTGTCCCTCTCCAACACGGGAAGAGGGATATGTTCATTCTACCAAATTAAAAGGGGGTTTTGCTATTAAGCAGCTATGTCAGAATTCATCTTAATGGTCACAAACATACCAAATGAAATGAAAAAAGAGGGTGAGTTGGGCCTTGTTCTTCTTTGTACAGGGGCCATTAACCTGCCAGGGGAATGTAGAGAACCATTTTACTGCGTCTAAGCGAAGGTCACAGAGCAGCACAAGATAGTGTCCAGATGCTCGCCCCTGTAGAGAGGAGCACGGGGCTGCTATCCCAGGGGCATCCAGCCAGCGCTGCTGGGGCAGGGAGCATAACTGCAGGACCCACTCATTAGCTTTTGCCTGAGGAAAAGGGAAGTCTCTCCTCTTTATTCAGAAAAAGACTTGCATCCCACGCACGCTGAGCATCGTAAACGCTTCTGTTTTCTTCCTGCCACAAAACATATTAAGGTTCAATACAACCAATACACGTTTGAAAGATAGCACACTACAAAAGTCCCTGTATCTACAGCACAATCGCCCCTTCCCCTAAAGATATTTCTTTTTGCAACTAGAAGTCCTGTAAGCACTGATAACACGATAGAAATATTATAATATAAACGTAAAATTTGAAGCCACTTTTATCTTCCAACTCCAGGTGTATGATTAAATCCACCCCAACCTTGCTCAGGCTTTCAAATCTTTTTTCCCCTCTTTGTAAATCATTCTTTTCTCCTTCATCCCACATGGCTACCCCAGCTGCAAAGAGCTGGTACAGGAAAATATTATCCCATGGAAACTCAAGCCTTCAGCAGCCTGTTCAGAAACTAATTAGCTTGGAACTCAAAGCATGAAGAAAATATTTCAAGGCTAACACATCTCCTTTCTTTCTTTCTTCCATGACGTTTTCCTTCTTTATGAAAGCTGCTACTCCAACACCATGTGTTTTGGTACTTTATCAGAATTACTTCCCAGCAAGTTAGGTGATGGCAGAAATAGTAATAAATGACTGTGTGTCAACAAGAGGGTTATTGGGTAAAGAGAAAAAGAATCTGTTACCTTCAAGCACACACCATACAATAATTTATTAAACTGTCAGGAGCAAGCCTTTAAGGTAAAAATGAGCTGACTCAGAATTCTCTGATTATTGAAAATGAATCCTTAATAGAAGTAAATGGACAAGAACAAAATTTCCTTGCTGTGTTCGCCATTCAAAATTAATTGGAAAGTGGCTGATTTGAGAATATTATATCCTCTAGTGAACTGAAAATGCTGTATTTTTTTTTTCCTCTGAAACCAAGAGTGGAGAATTAAATTAACTCTGAGGTTTGTTTGCTCAGAGTAGGCCACCAAAATGGATTAATTAATCATCATTTATGAATACTCTGTAACATAGAGCAGTCAGCTCTTCATAAAACTGCTAGAATAGCAACATGACAGTAGAACAGTTATAAAAACAAATGGTAAGTTTCCTGCATCTCCAGGCTGTATCAACTTGCCTGGCATTCCTTTCTTTGCAGTCTGAGAGAAAGGATCCTGGTGAAGACTCTTGTTCAGTGTTTATAAGAGGGCTCAGTTTAAACGGGATGATTCATAGTTGTTGTACAACTCTGCGTGCGGCACAAGGTCCTGGGCAGTAACTTCCACAGGGAATGTCAGTATTGCTCTGGGAGACTTTACCTTCCTCTACCCGGAGACTATGAAGTGCCACATTAATGATAATAGACATAATTCATTCCATCATTCAGAAACCAGTTAGAACCAGATCTTACTTAAGCGCATCTATAAATGTCAGAGAAACAGCCATTTATGGACGCTTATCCAAACTAATAATCATTTTGACCATTATTTGCCATTAGCAGATACGTGAGCACTTTTCTCCCAAAGGTCAGCCGGCTCAAAGGATTGTGTTTTAACTCATTGATTGGAAGGGTAAACAGAGAGAAAAATAATTGAAGATCCAGTTTAAAAAAATAAAAGCACTGTCACTAGGGCAGGCTCTTACTGAGCTTACTGAAGTCCTGCTGAAGCAAATAGAGCAGTTGCATCTTGGCCCGGTGTATTGAACTGTGGTCTGAAATACCAGGATTCCTCTATGGGTATTAATGCGTCGTTTCTTAAGATGGTCAGTTCACCAACCTTGAAGTCCGTATTCATTTCAGGACTAGTTTCTTCCTGCCTAGAAATATATTGTCTTCCCTGGAACCTTCCAGAGTAGCCAAGGGACATCTCCAAGCTGTGAGGTGACAACATTCATTTAACCCCAGGTCATTGTAGGGGAGAGAAATTTGACGGAGCATTCCCCGGTGACCCGCAGTGTCTATGCAGAGAGACTCAAGTCAAGCACAAAGCTTGGCTCAAATACAGCGTTCATAAATATTTATTACCACTGTGATTAGCTGTTTGGCAGCCTGGCCACTGCTGGCTCCCCTGGTTGAGTGCTGTCTAGCTGTTTTCACAGATTTCCTGAGTGGCAGAGTCTCCTCCTCTTACCCAAGAATCGCAGCTATGCAGGTACTACACGAGTAGAGCAAACGCTCTTTAATTGTATCTCATCGTATCCTCTGCGGTCCGCATAACTGAGGTTTAATGTTGCTTAAAACATCAGCAACATATTTAGATTTCTTCAAGGTAATGAGAGCCCTGTTTATTTCCATTAAAATAAAAGTCAAACGGGAAGACATTTTCTGACTGTTTTCCACTCACACAAATAAGAGGCCCCATAAGATATTTTGGAAATTCTGGAAAAGTAATTAGTTTTGCTACAGAGATATTTAATCTGTGCTATAAAGTCATCCCTCCTGGATTATCTGCAATATCCACATGCTACTCAAACACGTCATTATTTAATTAGATATGAGGCATTTATCAACAAGCATGCACAAATAAGCAAGCAAAGCTGACCCTTCCCTAGAAATAAGGCCAAGGAGCAGGAAAACTTGAGGAGGGCAAAAGCAGCAGAGCCTGCAGGCTGATTGACGGTGATGGCTCCAGCCTGAGCACTCCGATACCATCTGTCATCTCCCCACACACACACGTGAGCAGTGGCCCCACATGGGATGGTGACTCCACAACTTCCCCGGGCAGTCCGTTCCAATGCTTGACAACCCTTTCAGTGAAGAAATTTCTCCTAATGTCCAGTCTAAACCTCCCCTGGCGCAACTTGAGGCTGTTTCCCCTCATCCCATCGCTTGTTACTTGTCACCTCGCTACACCCTCCTTTCAGGTAGTTGTAGGGAGGTATGAGGTCTCCCTTCAGCCTCCTTTTCTCCAGGCTGAACAACCCCAGTTCCCTCACCCGCTCCTCGCAAGACTTGTTCTCCAGACCCCTCACCAGCTCCGTTGCCCCCTCTCTGGATCCTGAATGTCGCTCCTGTAGCGAGAGGCCCAAACGATCAGTGCTGTTGTTATTTTACTTCCGCAGACCCAGAAGAAAAATTGTACTTTATCTACGTATACAGGGGAGGCAGAGCGTATTACTTAAAAGAATTTTTGCCTTTTTCCGTGCTGTGATAAATACAAGGCTTGTGAGGTGGCGCTGCCTAGGGGACACCATTCAAAGGCACTGCAGAAGACCTTGGACTGGCGCTGGCCCCCGGTGGTCATTCACCCATCAGCTCAGGCCAGCCCTCCTGCTGCCATGGCAGTACTGTCAGGACAATATATGCAACATTAAGAACAGTAAGGGAGAATTATCATTATTTCAGTGCAGTAACAGAGAAAGCTTCATGATTTTCTGTAGATGCAGCCAGATGTAATTTGGTGTCATAAACTGATGGCCAAGGAATACTCACATTCTTCATCGGCACAAAGTAATTGAAGCTGAACTGATTTTTATCTGCAGAGGATTATGACTAAAGAGGTCGACAGCCTCGACCAGTATTTTGTAGTTGCTTGACAGAATTAACAAGGAGCGAGCAATATATACCGTCAAGGCAAAGGGTTATTGATAGCTATCTCCTCACACAAACTCCTGTGATCATCTTTGAGAACCGAAGGCCAAAACCATCTGAGACTTCTCAGAGCTGTTATCTTTGATGATACTTTTCTTATTCTGTCAGAAGTGGTTGGTGTACAAATCTGACTTAACCCAAATCCATTTTCACCTTGTTCATTTGTGTGATTTTAAATTGGCTTTATTGTCGAGTCTGAACTGAACAGATTAATTATTTTTTTAGAGGAAGTTTACCGTCTAAGGAAGCCTTTTCAATGAGAAAACACAGGTGGCAACAAAACAAATTCTTATATCGTGAATTTCACTTAAAAAAGAAAATCTGTGCTTATAACAGGAGGGTTGAATTGCTCTAGACTTCTGCAAAGACTTCATGGAGCCCATAGGTGTAACTGGTAGCACCGCGTTCACAGAAGTCATTAAACCTTGGCCACAATTAGATGTACTGCCGATCACTTACACAAGTGTGACAAATGCACAGACATAAAAAAATCCATTTAGTTTTTCCACCCTAATGCAGCTACGCACTGATTGCATAAAGTCATCAACAGCAGCAGTTGTTTTTTCACAGGCTCTGAAAGCATACCCCTAATAGTAAAAAAAAAAAAAAAAATCCACCTTTTTTTTTTTAATTGCAGGCTTTAAAAAAAACCAACCAAACCCACAAACTAATGGAGTGGAACTTCCTAACTAGCTTTCTTTGTATAGGACCTGACTTGTCAGGGATACCAAAGGTGTATACAACACAGGAAACAGTTGCTGTGTTGGAATGTGGTCATGATTTAGCCTTTATTTTAAAAGTGAGACCTGGGTAGATATTAGAAAATAAAACACAGACATAGCAACTCGCTTCTCATAGGGAAAGGAACAACGCACAGGATTTTTCTGTCAATAATAAAGAATTCATTTAATCATACCAACTAAATAATGCAAAAGTAGAAAGCGTTCCTGGGTAAATGGGAAACAATTTCGCTCTTTGAATAGGGAATGTTAAAACAACATAGATACCCTACAACATTTGTAGAGCTGTCCCAAGGCCACGTAGCGCCACTGATCGACAGCAGCTTCCCCTCCCATCGCCGGGAGCACTTTGGGTGGAATACAGACACTCTAATGAATACGGGCACGGGAAATAAAACGCCATTCAACGGTTTTGTTTCCCCTTCAATCAAAGACAAAAATGTTTCTTTCCAAACACTGCCTTTGTTGCTTTCTTTAGAGGTACCATGTTTGGAAGATATTTGATTATCCTGTCAAGAATGCTAAAATATAGAAAGATGTGCAGAGTGGAAATAGAGTAAAAGTAAAAAAGCGATTTTCAGGCATATAAATGATTTTGCTTCAGTAGCAGGAGGGTCATGAATATGAATAGCGCTGAATTCTAGAGAAACAATTTGTCATTATTAAAATTAGTGCTTTGTCAACACAAAAATCTCACTCCCAGCTTCCTTTTTGTGCTGCTGCACAAACAGCTGCATTAAGGGCCCGCGCGTTCTGGGATTCATTATCAGTGAATGGGGCTCTGGCTCATAAGGTACAAGAAAAGTCTGTAATCCATAATAGGAGGCTGTCAGGATGTGAAATATATTAAACACTCGAAACTGAAAGAGGTATTTCTGTGGTCAGCCTAGCATAGAGCTACTTGGTATTAGTAAATGGACACTTGACAGTTTTGCATTTCTCAGCCATGACATCCCATTTACACATTCAGAAATACAACATGCTGCCATCTAGATCCAATTATGAGAGTTTGCTCTTGGAGCCACCGTACAGCATTTTTCGGAGCACAATGGAAATAGACGGAATAGCAAAATTCATTTTTTTCTGGGAAACATTCATGCAAGAGAGGAAGGGAGAAGAGCAGTAAATATGCTCGCACATTTCTGCAAGAACAGGGTGCCTGCACCATATATTTCCCAACACGTCTTTGTTTTGCACAAGGTTGAGCTATACCCCTGGTTTATTTTGCATGCATTAATTCCTCCTTTCTTGCAAATTTTATTCAAGAGGTGCAGAAGCAAGGAAAAAAAGTTGTTAAAGGCAGCGAACAAGCTCCCCTTAGAGGAGCAGGATTCACATGTGAGACCTGTGTCTATTCCTGGGCTTCCCAGCCATCGCTGGAAAGGGACAAAAGACGAGCAGGAGCAAAAGACCTAAAAGGGAACATTGATCCTATTCTATTATTGAATGGCTGAGAAGATGAGGTGGAGCACGTTCATACATAAGTTTTGTAATTGTTTTTTTCATTGCAAGCACTAGATCGATGGAGAGGCAGAGTTTCAAATATCAACGTAAAGGTATCAGCCAATATTGGATTCCCAATATCGGATAGCCATCCTTGAGACTGGGCGGGTACACCAGTGAGACTGGTTGGGTTACACTTCAGCTGGAAGCTGGAGCACTGACAGTCCTTTTTCCGTGAATTTCCGTTCTAGCATGTAGGCATATGTTATTCTCAGGGAGAAACCAGAAGCTTTGTGGTAATTTCATAATTGTTTTAATTGTCTAGGATAGATGGCAAGGGCAGTGGTGGCTATGGAGCACGGGCTCCTGGGGAACGGAGAGGAAGCAGCCATGTTTAATATCGGCTTCTGTACAAATTGACACAACTGCAGATTTCACTCAGGCTGGAGGGATTCGCACCAGCTGAGGGTGGGATGTACCCTCAGTCATCCAAAGGCACAGCTTTGAAGTGAAACATCAAACATTTCTGCACTCAAAGCTGCGTGTACAGCATAAGCTAAATTCTGCAGTAAACAAATGCCCACACGGGAAGGATAGAGTTTTAAAAGCAAATGCGCCCTCGTTTTGGAAGTCCCTTTACCCTTTGAGACCTTCAGGATATTTATGTTCCTGGTGGTCACGTATAGTAAGGAATTTAAGCCTCTGGAAGCATAGCCAAGTGGCTAACAAGATCTTCGTAGCTACGTGGCTACTGCTAGCATGATGTGGGTCACCCAGCCAGTCTGAAAATCCCGCTGGAGTTCAACATTTCTTGAAAACTTCCCTTTAAAGCTGTGTCCACCCTGCAGGGTCTGCAGTGGTTTGCAGTTCTCTGGGATGATTCTCCCCAAACAAACAAATAGGATTTCCAGTCTCAGAGTAGACTAGCACCCTAGTGCCCTCCAGAGATGTATAGCTAACCTTCATCCAAAAGCAAGCGCTTTTAGTTAAGATTGTACTTAAGAGTAAATAAACCTCTATATTCTGCATTAGTAGGTACACAGGGCTGTGCATCTGGAGAAAGTTACCTCCGAGTACAGAATGCAGTTTCAGGGCACTACAAGCAGATCTAGCATGGTTTATATGCCAATCAATTTGAAAGCAGCCCTTTATTTTTCTCTACTAATCTAGATTTCATTTTTTATATATATATATATATATTTATAAATAACACAAGCACCTGCATACAAACATTGCATGTAGAGAATACACTGTGTATCTAAAATTTCTGGATATAATTGATTTTAAAAAGCCCTGGAAACAAGAACCAGACAGTAAAACGGTGTGGTGGGGCTGTCATTAGTTTACAAGCAATCTCATAAGCGTGACCAGTTCAGGTTTGTTAGTACGTCGCTAACCAAATATTATGGTTTAGGAGCAGAGGAGCTGGTAAATAGCCAGACAGAGGATATAGCTCCTGTTAGATTCTGTCAGGTGGAGGAATCGTAAAATACCCTTTCTTTCCCCCTGCCCACCCAGCCTAATGGAATTAATATGATTCATCAGCCAGAATGACACATTAACTGCACAGGTGCTTTGAGAAATTTAGGACCACTGTTCTCCTCCCACCTCTTTCTTTTGAGCAGAGAAATTGCAGACCATTGTGGACATCTCTGAAATGTTAATACAGAGCAGGCAACAGAAACCAGGAGGAAAAAAAAAAAAGCCCATTACAACAGTAAAATCAGAATTTCCACAGTCTATGGGCCACAGCTCTCCACTCATTCCCACTTAATATAGATAGAAATAAGATGCTCCTAGAAGGGCTGCATGGGTCACCCTAGGGAGAGGAGATTAATTCTTTGCAAACCACGCCATCCCTCTGTGCCTCAGTTTTGTCATGAGCAAAACATAAATCTCAGAATTCTCTTTTTTTTGTGCAAGACTTTGAAAGCCATGGCTAAAAAACCTGTAGATGTTTCTTACAATAAAATGAGGGGTTAAAAATACAATTAAAAAGTGTGTTTCTGTAAAAAAAAAGGATCCTGGGTATAAAAGAGAGAAAGTGATTTTGAGAAAAATGCATTACGGGATATTAGAGGGAGGCAGCAGCTGAGCTCTAGATCAGAGGGTGGATGGCAGAAAGAGAGAAAAAAGCAAAAAGAAAGTTTTCCTACCTACACCTTCACCATTCTTGTCCCTTTGCGCCTCTCAAATTATGAGTGATCACAGCGATGGGGACGGAGGGAGAGATAAATTGCCCAAGCTCATAAGACACCGCATGGGTACAAACCACAGCATCATTTGAACACCACCGTCCTGCGACGTGTCTGTGTTCTGGCACCAAAGCAGCACACAACCCACCTCCTTCCCCGTGGCACGTTGGCTAGAGATTGCATAGTGACAGCAAGGGATTTTACTTGGTGACTGGCTGCCCATCCGTGGAACGCACATTGCTTGTGCTAGTTTAACCTTAAGAGTAATGCCGGCCAGCCAGAGCCCTTTCCCCAGCCTCAGGAATGTGAAACTATTTATTGCCTTTGCACCGCTCCGTTGCGCAGAGCGGCATCCTGCCTCCCTCCTAAAAGCATTTTCCTCACCTTGATGAAGTGCTGCCTGCTGGTGAGTCTCAGTCCGTGTGCTGTAGCTTACTTTTTGTCATAGAAGGTATGAAAACAAAGCTCTTTCTCTTTTATTCACCAACTTTGCGGAGAGTGCTGCGGGAGGGGACGCTCCTTGATTTTCACCGGTTTCTTCACTCTTGCCCTCCAAGCTGGTTCTGAAGCCTTTTTGGGTCCACCGACACAGCACAGCAAAGCAGTGCGACAGCGTTGTGTGTGTCCCAGCACCAGCGTCGTGCTATTCCAGCACATTTCTAGGCTATCGCATTTTCTGTGGACTGATTCATCAGCATGAAAACAAACTTTGTGTCCATCCGTGCTGTAAACATGAACAGTTAAGACCCGTCTCCTTTTGTCTCAACTGATACGGAGATAAAGCAAAGAATTAGTTACGGTTTTATCCCATGCATAATGCATCATATTTAGGGTTTTTTCCACTTCAAAAAAGATCAATGGAGCAAAAGAAGTCAAGAGAGATGTCCAAGATCTTTTGACTTCATAAAGAGTGATCAATTGGATCTTTTGGATTGGAGTGCAGCCTAATGAAACTCTTAAAATAAGCTAATATCCAGCTCCTATAAGTACCTTTTTACATTTAAAAAAATCTCATTCAAAATCAAGTGTAAAAAAAAGGCAAAAAGAGCAAGTAGATCTGCTTGCATACTTTATTTGCTACAATAATATTAAATTGCTGCAATATGTCACTGACAGACCCTTTAGCACTTATCAAAAAAACACTTCAGAGACAAAATTATATTCTCTATCAACATTTCTTATAAGTGTTTTCCTTTTCAGCATTTTAAACTAGTTTGCAGGAAGCACATGTCACATTTTGAGGAGCTGAACTCTAAACTGGAAAGGATATGTTTGCGGTGGGGTTTCCGGAGCGGGGAGGAGGAGGAGGTCAGTAGGCTGGGAACCCAAAGAAGAAGATCCATTACCTTGCCTATAAGTTTCTGGGCTACTGCACATGGACATGCGCAAAGACCAGGGCAGTTTTAGTGTTCTCTCCAGTTGCGTCAAACACTTTCAGTCATAAAATGCACAGGCGCTGGAATCCGCACAGTCAAGCTGACAGAAGAAAGATCTTGTACAGCTGCCAGTCTTGGCTCAACAGGGGCTCAGAACAGAATAAAAGCGAAGAATAACTTACCTTTTGTGAAATAAAGTGGGCACAGTGCAAACACACTGCAGATGGGCCATAAGGGACACTTTCTCCTAAGTTGCATCCATCTTCACCTTACAGGAGTACTAAAAGCCTTATCAATAATTTAACAAACTAATGGACATGTTTTTAAACATTGTGGGCTGATGCTTAAAGAAGCACCACGTTGGCAGAGCAAGCTGGTGAAAGTGGAAAGCTTGTGGCTTTTTCTTCTGTGGTTAATTGAAAGTCAGGCCAGCATGGTGTGCTACAGACACAGTATTTTTGTCAGCAGCAGAGCTCAAAACCGGGACCACAAAACAGCAACGTGCTAAAGGGCAGACTTCATCTTTGGGTGGGAGCAGTGGTTGGTTTTTAAATACCTCCAGGGATGGTGCCTCAACCACTTCCCTGGGCAGCCTGTTCCAGTGCTTGATAACCCTTTTGGTGAAGAAATTTTTCCTAATGTCCATCCGAAACCTCCCCTGGTGCAACGTGAGGCTGTTTCCTCTTGTTCCATCACCTGTTACTTGGAAGAAGAGACTGACCCCCCAGCTTGCTACAACCTCCTTTCAGGTAGCTGTGGAGAGCAATAAGGTCTCCCCTCAGCCTCCTACACCTTGGCATCTCCAGCGTATCTAACACACACAGCCTAAACATTGTCCCCCACGTCTGGGTTGTGCAAGACATCACTCAAACTGCAGCCAGCTTCCCTCGAGACACAGGGGGAGAAAAAAGCCTCACTGACCTGAGCATCCACCCAGGGTGCTGGAGACCCAGATCTCCTGCTGCAGCTCTCAAAGGAGGAAGGTGCCGATGCTGCCTCTTCTCTGCTATCTGCACATCACTTTATAAGCTCACACCTGTGCTGGCAGTCCCCATTCCTCATCATCTGAAAAGAGATCACCTGGATCTAGATACCCATCTGTAAAGCAAGCAGTTTACCTGGGAATCAAACCGCTAAACTTACCACCACCGTATTGTGAAGTTCACTGTAACCAACATTATACCTCTAATTTTTGACTTGGCGTCGAGGCCTCCTTGAGGCATGATACCGCTATTGAGAAGTGCACTGCCTGACACGCTTTTCTGTTTATTTGCTGTGGTCACGTTAGTTAATTTGTACTTTGTGTGATCTGCTGCATATTATCGATTGCCAGCTTCAGAGGTGGTGCTGAAAAAGAAGAAAATATACACTGTTCAGTTACCACTATGATGTTATTTCTTGATAACACTGTAATTAAATTCCATTGTCATTGCGTATGCTGTCTTAGGCCAATGTACTGAGTAAAACAGCCAAGTAACAACACTCATTCTGATACCCTGCAGGTATTTAAAGATGGGTGGACATGGTGCTGAGGGGCACGGTGAAGTGGTGGGTTTGGCAGCGCTAGGTTAATGGTTGGACTCCATGATCTTAAAGATCCCTTCCAACATAGACGAGTCCATGATTTATGATTCTGTGATTCTCTTATTCTATGACTTGACCCTCACAGAGAGGTAGGAAGTGCAACTAGTTTAACTTTGTCATCGTCTTCTTTCGGGTTTGGAGGGGAGGGGAGATGGTTGGGCAAAGCTCCCAGGAGCCCCCATGCCTGCCCTTCCAGCCAGAAGCTGCCATCTCCTGATGTCTGGCCACTGAGAGGTTTCTCTTGTTTCCTAGATCAGCATCTTCATGACCCATTTGTCTAATTACGGGAACGACCGCCTGGGCTTATACACCTTTGCGAACCTGGCCAACTTTGTTAAGAGCTCGACCAACCTGAAACTGCAGACGCTGCCCCCAGTTCAGCTGGCTCAGAAGTACTTTGAGCTCTTCCCGGAGCAGACGGACCCTCTTTGGCAGGTAATGTCACATCCTCTTCCTCCTCCAGTTGCAATCCCCTTGTTGAAATAAGAATCTTTTTCTATAAATATAAAAATAAAAAATCCCCACTTCACATTCAAATATGTTTTTTCTTCCTGCACGCTGCCTTAGATTATTTAAGTTTTCTTGAGAGACCACTGTTTTTGCCTAGAAATGGATTAGCTTCCGCTTAGCCCAAACCAGGCACGCTAAAAGCAATTAGTGCCATTTATGTGAGAGAAAGCTTCCCTTCCCATCCCTCCTGTCTGCAGTTTTGCCGATGTATCACGTTGTGTTAACTGATACTGGTAAGATGCCCGCAGACAGCTGGCAGCGAGAACTGTCTCAGGGCAAATGATGCAGATTCATTGCACCCCTTAAGGAGGGATCGGTAATGTTGGATCACAGCTATGAGGAGGATTTCCCACCATCTGAACCCCATTCAATGAAATAGCGAGGAAAAGGGAAATCAGGAGGGCTCACCGCAGCAAACGCAGAAATGGGCAACGATTTTAAGAGTGGAAAAGGGTTTCTGCACAGATTGACTATTCTCTGTCCCCGTTTCAAACGCACAATAGTGCTGCTTGGAATCTCAACGCTGTAATTTCCTAATTGTTGTTACACATATCTGGGTCTTCCCTTATTCAGAATATGCTGTGCCACGCTGTGCTTTTAGCTACGCAGGCATAAATCCAGAGTGACACCACGGGGATCCGTGCAGTTACTTTGGGCTTACACTGGCAAAAAGGAGAAGGAAATTTCCCTATTATTTTTGGCCCAGATCTTCTTGGCAAAAGAAGTACACATCTATAGCATTTCCATTGAGTTTAGTAGAGCTGCAGTGATTCACATCAGTTAATGATTTTCTCCATTATATTTTGTTAACGTTATTCACCAGCAAACCGTATCTTCTGTTACCGGCCAAATACTACGCAAAAGCAATATCTATACAGTAACTGCTTTAAAGAGCAGTCAATCCTAACCTTTTCTGTGGGGTCTTCCGTTCCCACGTTTTTATTTTGCATTCATAGGTAGTAGAAAGATAAGGAGATGAATAATATCGCACATTTCTATTTTGTCCTTCCTTTTGGGTTCTTAGGTAAATTAAAATTGGCACTAAGTCCTGTGCATCTGAAACCATTTTGTCACCTAGGAAAGTAATGCCTTGAAGCTATTCAAACAGAGGTTTCCATTTTAACCTCAAATGAAAACTTGATTAAATCAATGTTTTAATCTTTTTTTCCTTCTTTTTTTTTTCTTTTCTTTTTTTCTAATGGCTGAACTTAATCCTCAGTCATGCAAAACCATTATATACACATTGAATTTCAGTCAAAGGGACCACATACATGCCTGCCTCCGTGCCTGTGGACTCTGAGTTTATTAAATGAGCCTGACTAATGGAGAGAAGGAAAAGCAGTAGTCTCACAGGGTGTGGATTTTGACACCAATCCTTCCACGATTTGCACAACTGGGTAGCGTTACTGGCTTCACTGGGACCCCTGGAAGGAGTCTGGCCCCTGTGTACCTGAATGCTTCCATGGATCCGTACCAGAGTGCTCAGTATCTGTCAAGAGTAAATTCTTATGAGGAAATGTGGGATTTTACTGTTTAGTGCAAGGCTCTGGCATTAGCGCATAACATTTAGATCCTGCAGACTCGTGTGTGTGCACACATTTAGGATACCCCCAGCATGATCTTCTTTTCTTCTTCAGAATCCGTGTGACGATAAACGACACAGGGATATTTGGTCCAGAGACAAAACCTGTGACCACCTACCCAAATTTCTTGTGATAGGACCTCAGAAAACAGGTAAGAAGTGAGGAATTTGTAACCAAAGCTAGCCCCCCCCGCCCCCCCCCCCCCCCCCAAGTTTTGTACCTGTGTGTTTGTGTCCTGTAAAGTGAAGCCAACTCCCTGCTATAGAGATGGTGGCTCCCCATCCCTACGGGATTCAGACAGTAACACCTTCACTTCACAGAAAGGGACAACTACAGTAAAATTGCATTTGTTCACCATTAAAAAAAAACCCTATGCTGTCAGGCTGCCCTATGTTAAGATTGTTACTAAGTTCTTTGAGAAATTATTTCAACATCGTTTGAGCCCCTAATTGACGATAAATGTATTTACCACCTTGCTGGCCTCTGAGGCTCTCAGGGCATTATTTGAATTAAGCCCCATATTCCCGCTCCCAAGATAGCTCTTGCTGTCTTGGATGCTGAGGCAGGGAAATGAATGACTAATCCAAGATCATATAGAAACCCTGCGACAGTGACAAAGAGACAGCAGGTCTTGATTCATAGTCCAATGATAGCTTGCATAGCAGCAAATCATTGAAGAGCAAGTTTAAAGACACATTCTCCAAAATTTCATTTACTACCATATATCATTTCCAGTTGTTCTTGTCAAAAAAATTCCAAAAAAGTACTGTTACTGGGATTTGAAAGCATACTTACTACATTCAGGTTTGTTAGCATTGAAGTAGACCATTTATTCCTCAATAGCAGACCCCCGGGAAAAACGCACAGAGGACAGAAGTGCAGGTCTGGGAGCAACAAAAGCATAGTCCCGTAATTATCGCTTTCAGAAAGTTTTGTGCAATGTAAGTAGTTTGAAGACAAACGTGTTCAGGCCAAATTCCCTCACTGGTTAAATACACAGTCAAGCAAGCAACGTTGTGAACAGCAATATCGCTCTTGCATCAGAGAGCAGTATTCAGAGTTTGGAAATGGGAAAAGTTCGCTGAGCAGAGAAATCCGCATGTGTTCCCCCCTCCCTCTGAAAGCCCCTTGTGCTTGCCCAGGCCTTTCATCAATAGGCAGCTTTCTCATAAAAGCTAACCTCATTTTCCTGTACATCTCAGCGTGCATTGATTTAAAGTACTTTCTTGAATGAATAAAGTCAAAGGTTTGGTTTTTTCTGTTTCCTAATGGCATCTCTTTTTGTTGTCGTAGGAACAACAGCGCTTTATTTATTTCTTCTGATGCATCCTTCCATTATCAGTAATCTCCCTAGTCCAAAAACTTTTGAAGAAGTTCAGTTCTTCAACGGAAACAACTACCACAAGGGAATTGACTGGTAAGAAGACTAACAAAAAAGAAGTGTGCATTATTAATACACGGTAAATCACAGTGGAACAATTACAGCAGCATGTATGACATCGACATAATTACTGGATGAATTTGTTATGCTTGGCATTATCAGACAGAAAGAGAAACTAATTTGTAATGATGGGACATTTAATCAAGTCCTTAATTTTATTTAGATATTACAGTAACAATTTTCTTATTTTTTTCATGCATTTTAATACAATAGCCAGCTCTGTTATGATGTCTGTCTTCATGCTGAATAGAACCTCTGACTTTTCATAACCGTTATCTATACTGAATTACACTCTTTTTCTTCAAAAGCGGCTTTTCATGAAGTAAGATTCAATTCGTCTCTTCATGAGGAAAAAAAACACTGTAAAGCAGTTCAGCTGCTATTCCTATCGCAATTTTAAATATTGCTTTTACTTTATTTGCGTAAGAAAAGCATCTTTGTAAGGCTTTCGTTTCCACAGGAAACAGCAGTTCTCATCCTTGTGTGAAAACTGAAATACAAGACAAACATCACACGAGACCGAAACAGATTAATCTTGAGCGGTTTCCCTTGCCCCCGCACAGCCTGGAGAGCGTGCGGAGCAAACGAGGCCGACCGATAAAAGCAGGCTCTCCCCACAACTACGACCAGCTTCTCGGTTCAAGGTGTCATGAAAAATAAAGAAAAGCGTGGCGTTTTTCTTCACCGAAAAATGCCTGCGGAACAATTTCAACCTTCTGCTTTGTTTGAATCCTTCGCCCTTTCAGTTGAACCTTCTGTTTCACTTAGAATCAATTTTAAGCGGAAAAGACCATTCAAAGCCAAAATTCAGATCTTGCATTCCAAAAACGTCTGAAAGAAAAGATTTGTCAGTTCCAAAATGAAAATCTCAACAACGTTAAAACTAAATGGTTGACATTTTGAAACTTTTCCCATTTTTTTCTGCAGCTAAAGCTGAACTCCCTCCAAACTGGTGAAAGATATCCCTTTGACATTGAACCTATTAGCAAATATTCCATCTATCAAAGGAAAAAACCTAATTACCTGACTTCATGGAGGCTTTAGCCATTACCAGCACCATGTAAGAGCCCCCTATTCCAGTTCCGGAGTGAGCTGAGAAATTCAGTTTTCCATCTTGCAAATTATGTCTGAAAAAACCACCTTTTCACCTACCATGAAATAGGAGGCACAGGGATGTGACCCTTTTGTGATCCTGCTAATTCCAACAAGTTTCTTCACCTCCCAGGTACATGGATTTCTTCCCTACTCCTTCCAACATCACCACCGACCTCCTCTTTGAGAAAAGTGCCAACTATTTCCATTCTGAGGAAGCTCCCAAGCGAGCTGCTTCCCTCATCCCCAAGGCCAAGATCATCACCATCCTCATCGACCCATCCGATCGGGCGTATTCCTGGTACCAGGTACGGACCTTGCCTTTGAGAAACGGACAGTGAAATCCGTGGCAGGGGATGATGGCCAACATCAGTGGGAATTTGTGTCCTTGAGCAAGAATGGGATTTATCGCAAAGCATTTGCACTCTGTAGAAGTGGAAGGCTGCTGAATGCCAGCTTTTGCAGTTGGCACCTGTGACGCCAGTGTCATAAATGATGAAACTTCTCAGCACAGAGCTGCCACCAGCTGTAAACAAACAGTTTAATCTCAATTACAGCTGACACGGCATAGAGGAAAAGCAGCATTCCTCGCCCCGGGAGATACACAGGGGAAAAGGAGCATGGCCTAGCCAGAAAACCAGAGCTCTTGATGCTGAGAATCCGGTACCTCATCCCATCCTCCAGCGTGTAGGCTGAGCAATATGCGGTGCTGGGCAAATCTATGCAGTGTCTTCTAGAGTTTCCAAGGAGTTAAAAAGAGCTGTGTCTGGAGAGTTGGGTTTTTTTTTTTTCTCTCCTTGGAAACAAAAGAAAGCCTGCTGTTTTTCTGAGGAAATTCCAGGATGCTCTTTCTTGCCTTTTACTGAGCCCACACCTTTCCATAAAAAGTCTGCACTATTTAAAAAAAACCAACTACCTTTAAAGAGACGTTTAAGCATGCGTGTAAAATATGGTGTAGTCATACAGATAAAGAAAATACGAAAAGCAGTGTTATACAGACACAAATTGCGAATGTTGCAATAAGCATAAAAGACACCATTTGTGGTACTGTTTTTATGAGTTCTGCGAGAAATAAAACATGGCCTAGGGCTGCAGTTTGCACCTTTTTAATATCTCATTCGCACCTTTACAACTGCTGATGTGAGATGCAAAGTGAAAAAAAAAGCAAAATTGTGCCTACTTTGGCAGAACTTGGATCCTGGTCCCCCCTTGGCTCCTACCCAGCAGAAGTGGCACTGGTGGGGACCCGAGGGGCTGCTGAGGCTGCAGCCCTCCCGACAGCTCTCGGGAGGCTTACAGCTTAATCGTCAGCATCCTTGTGATACGTGTCTAAATATCTCCCATTAGCATCAGCGATCCCACGAGGACCCCGCTGCCCTGAAATTCAATTTTTACGAAGTCATAACGTCCAGCCATTGGGCACCCTCGGAGATAAGGACTCTCCAGAAGAGATGCCTGACCCCCGGATGGTACGCTGTCCACATCGAAAGATGGTTAACTCACTACCCTGCTTCACAGGTAATTTCCAACCTGTTGTTTCACCGAGCTCATCGATTCTCGGGAGGTCCCAAAATGAGTATGGCCTCATCATTAGAGGTGATGAGATATTTCCCACTGGAACTCTTAGCTCCTAGGAAATGCGGATTTGACCAAATCAGGATATTTGGCAGAAGTCTGTTGATTTTTCTGTCTTCTGATAGAAAAGATGCAACAGGAAAATGCTATGAACTGCGGCCACGTGGGCTTGATGGGGGAGTTTGGGGGTTCCTTTCAGGATCATCCAAGGTTGCCAAGGCTTCTGGGTCCCAAGAAACAAGCAGCTGCAACATGAGACGTTGTGGGAAGGTTTGACAAATTCATTTAGAAAATGCCAGGGCTTTTTCTAAAAAGAAACGTCATTCCGCTTCCCACTCACTCCCTTTCATAGAAAATTTCACATTTGTTTGATCCTGATAAAGAATTAGCCTTTCTCAGTGTTAGAACAGAAATTCTTTCTTTTGCCCCGTCTTCCTTCAGATCTTTTATTGAATCGTCTTTTATAATCTTTCCCATGAAAAATTTACATAAACACCTAGACCTAAAGAATATTCCCATTACTAAAAAAAATTATTTACAGATATTAACCTAAAGCAGACATTTTAGTACTACAAAATATTTGGCCCGTGGACGTGGTCCATAGCTCAGTTATTATGTGTATTTACTGTAAGAAAAAGTTGTAAAAGGGTATTTAATGAGCAAGAATAATGAACAAGTATCTCCAGAGATTGCTCTATGTGGGACAGAATTTTGCTGAAAGGAGGTAGAACTGAGTGTTGCCTATTGAGTCGGTGATCTGGAAAAACAAAATGAAATAGAAGCTCCGTCTTTTTTGCAATCCTCACTTTTCTTTTTATACAGTCTCAGCTCTACGACAAAGAGGAGAAGCGGGTCAATCCCATTTCCAGGAGAAAGGAGAAAGTCTCAGTTAGTCATTTACTTTCTCCTTTCATCTCTAGCCTTTCTGCACTTTCATAAATGGGGAGGGAGCACTGCCTCCAGCAGCTGAGCTTGCAGCAAGGGCATTCCCAGGCAGACAGGGCACATCTCATCAGCCACCACGTCCCAACTTAGTCCTCCAAAGGAGAAGGGGCTGTCCTGGCAAATTTGGGGCCTGCAAAGGGTGCCCAACAGCCCATGCCCTGTTACCTGTGCTCCTTCTCTGCCCTCACCCGGGACTGCTGCCGCCTTTCACGCACAAGGGAGGTGTAGGATGGGTATTAGGAAGATTTGCTTCACTGAAAAGGGTTACTAAGCACTGGAACAGGCTGCCCAGGGAAGCGGTGGTCGCCATCCCGGGAGGTATTTAAAAGTCGGGCAGACGTGGTGCTGAGGGACATGGGTTAGTGGTGGTTTCGGCAGTGTTGGGTTAATGGTTGGACTCGATGATCTTAAAGGTCCCTTCCAATCTAGACAATTCTGTGATTCTCCTGACGTAGCAAAGAGCGAGTACAACCCTCTTATTAAACATTCAGGGGCACATTGACATATTTCTTGTAAAACCGGTAACCGCTCATGTTTCATAGTTAGAGTGATTAATTTTACAAGATACACAACAAAATGCACTCACTCTTAATAAGGTGCGCACAGGGAGTGCACTCACAGTGCTTACTAATGGGCACTCAGTAGTATGCATTCACTCAGCCTGTGCACTCAAAAACTTAATAATTCATAATAAGCCTTCACAATAAATATAAAACACGTCTGCCCAGAATAGTTATTAGTAATACTGCTTGAGATTCCACTAGACTTTTGATACATCGTCTTAGCATTTGTTTGCCTGTGGACATCAATGTAACTTTACATCACATCAATCTTTAATTAAAAATAAAACAAAAAACCCCTTTGCTAACAATTCTGCAAGCCTATGTGGTTGGTATGCTGATGGTAAGTTTCAAATAAATTGCCACAATATCACATTTAAACATGTAATTGTATGGTTTCTGAACATCTAATTTTAAGGTCTGTATGAGCTTTTTGTTATTTGTCTTATTCCATGACAGATTTTCTACGGACGCGTTGTAAACCTCAACAATATTTTTACATTCCTTATCTCTTTGTCTCCGAATTCTCTGAGACTCGGCTTTGGCTTGTGCGATTTAACTCTTGCATTTGAACAATGTGCACGCACAGAGTAACAAGGTGCCCACCCACAGAAATTCAACATAACAGAGTAAAAAGTAAATTGAAAAAGAAGTTCATCCACGTGGTTGTTCTTAGCACTTTACAAAGTCAGGGGCTAATATAAATCCATGTTGTAACAGAAGGGAAATAAAGTCATTCTTTCGTTAACCTCAGTCCTGTTTGTAAACAGCTAGCATATTTACCCCTACAGTTGCTAATTATTGATGGACAGCAGCTAAGAAGTGACCCAGCTACTGTGATGGATGAAGTGCAGAAGTTTCTTGGAGTCTCTCCTCATTATAATTACTCTGAAGCTCTAACGTGAGTCTATTCCTTTATTATCTGCCCTATGGGATCACGGTCTACATCCCCTCCTACCGATATCGCTTGATCGTTAATTACAAACAAAGAAAAAACACATTACAACAATGATAATTTTGCAAAGCTTGGGGTTTTGTTAAAGTGATGTTTAACACGCATCCATTTTTCCCTTAACTTGCGTACGTATAAGACATTATAGAATTTAATTGCACGATGGCATACATTTCCACATGCAAACTCTACTTTGCACAACATACAGAACCAATGACTGTGCAGTATTTTTATTAGACGCAGAACAAAGGCCCAGATTCATGTAAAACAAAAAAAAAGTTTGCTCAGATTGAGTGTTCGATCAGAGATGCCCAGGACCTGGGCATCTCAGGGTACCTAGCTTTGCTCTCATCGCTCCACTGTTTAAAATATACGTTCAGCTGATGTGGGTTGTGCGTGTAAGAGCTCAGCAGACGTTTGCTGATCGGGCTGTTGGACCTTGCGATGGTCTCTCAAAGCTGAAAACCACTCAGGTGTGAAAAGTTTAGCTTAATTTATCACGTTCATATAGGAGTCTAATGACAGCGACTGGGTTAGGAGCACTCGGTACGATAAGATTCATCTCGTCGCATGGTTTCTTTGATTGTTTGCTTTTAACGTGGACCAAATATATCCTTCTCTAATCCCATTTTCGTAGATGGTTGAGCCAATTCTGACAAGCTTTTACCTGGTAGTAGCCGGACACATGGCACAGAAGAATTTAGTCTGTACACTTAAAGTTTGGTAAACTTATAAGCTCCTAATAGTAGACGCCCGAATCAAGGTCCCCTGAACTTAGGGAAAGCCCTTTGATTGACTTCCCACAGCCTTTGGTTGGGATCTAGCAAAGGCAGCGGTGATGAGCCCGGATCGCATTTCTCATCCTCGCTCCCCAGAGGGTGAGGTTTTCCCCATCAAAGGGGATTAATGGCCTGTGTGACACTCTCTCTCTCTGCCATTTTTTTGATTCCCCGCAGGAAGGCAGAGTCTCTGCAGGGGCGGGAGTGGGCTGAATTTCTCTCTCCCCTCTTAGTCCAGCAGAAAATTGTAAGAAGCTTTTTGCACTGAGCCTCTCCGTATGAGGAGCATCGTTTCATTACCACCAGAAGTGCTGGGCTGGGAGAGCCCTAGGACATCTGTGGGCTGAGAAGAAGGTTTTTTCCAATTCAGTGTGCAAGCACGAGCCTGCACATGAGGTGGGAAGTAGAAAAGCCTGAACCTCGCCTTCCCTGCAGGCTGGTACCAGGAAAACCACAGGAAAATGAGACCATGGACTTTCCACCTAGCCCACACTGCCTCCTTGCTGCTTAGGATTACTGTTTAATGTTTTCTCCGTTGGGAGGCTTATGGTTATTTATATAGTAAGTATAAAGTGAGAGTGGAGTGCTTTTTGCTCTTTTGGTCTTAAAAATGTTGCTTTGCCAAAATCTTTTTCTAGAGGAAAAAACTGGAGTTTCAGAATGTGATTTTTTAAGTCATTGCTTTCCTAAGCAGATGAAATACGGGAGGAGTTTGAATACACAGCTCAACTACTGATGTTTGAACAACTGGTGCCGCACATCTGCAGTGCCTTCTGCTAGGTTTTTAAAAATACACACCCACACACATATATCTTCCTTTCTGTAACTAAATTAAAGTTAGCGGAGTCACACACCAGGAAAAAATTTGGCCTCTTATGTGTGTTTGGACAGGAAAAAGGGATTGTAAACAGATCTATAAAATTACACACTCGCCGTTTAGAGGCATCGAGAATGCAAATATGCTGTGGGAAGCACACGCTTCTGTACGGATTTAGGAAGGAAGGGAAACATGCATTAAAGAATGTAGTTGCTTTATGGTAGGACTGTCAAAGTAAAAAAGATAGCACAGGATCGTTCCTAGTCATTACTGCCTAATAACTGTATACCACGCATTTTTAAAGTTGTCCCAAAGCAGCCGAAGGACCCAGTCCTGCAAACACTAGCGAGCAACAAGTCCATCACCCTGAGTAATTACATGAACGTCTTACAGGAGAGGAAAACGAACCCAGGCAGAAGGAAGGTACTGATCTGAGCCATGGAAAGAGAGCAGAGGGGACACAGAGGCAGGGCTCGGGCATCTGGAGAGAAGTGCACGTCGCCCTGGGTTAGTAAGAGCCACAGCTGAGATGGGCAACTAGGCCATCGCTTCTGGCACACGCTGCTAAAGAGGACCTGAATTCAGACTAGATACAAGGAAGACATTTTTTACCATGAGGGTGGTGAGACACTGGCCCAGGTTGCCCAGAGAGGTGGTGGCTGCCCCATCCCTGGAAACATTCCAGGCCAGGTTGGACGGGGCTCGGAGCAACCTGCTCTAGCGGAAGATGTCCCTGCCCATGGCAGGGGGGTTGGACTAGACGGCCTTTAAAGGTCCCTTCCAACCCAAACTGTTCTATGATTCTGTGATTCCGTGACCTGCCGTTTTTATTAGAGTAGTGAAAACAAAGGGGGAAAATCAACTAACATTGCAAGGGTGCTGACTTCCCGAGAGGTGGGGTGGGGGTGCGCGTGCCCAGCTTCAGCCCTCCATCTGCCACAGGCGTACTCTGCAAGGGAAGAGAAGATAACCTGGAGCAAGGGTTTCCGCTGACCGCTTTAAAAAGCTCACTTGTAACATTAGCCTTAAGGCTATCACTGCTTTTAAATAAATACTTCCGTTGTGCCCAATGATGTTTTCAGGAGTCCTCAGAGTTTCCTGATCCTGAACGCAATGGGTTGAATTCAGCCCGAGCTGTCTTACCCTCTTTTCCCCTACCCAAATCTGCAGATTCTCTTAATAATGTTCAATATGCTCCTTCTGAGGCGGAAATATCGTTTGGGGCATAGTTTTGCAGTTTTACCCACATCACTGTATTGCTGCTTCTCTTGGGAAATTAGTTCAAGCCGGCTAAAGTGCTTCTCCATGCAATGAGCAGATGGAAAAGGCCAAAGTAGAAATGAATCTATCATCGATATACCCCTTTAATCAATGATTTATTTATTTTTAATTGATACAGCTACTGAGGCAATTTAGGAAACAAGGGTCAGGCCTGCAATAATAGGCTGGGCAAGGAAAAAAAAAAAAAAATCACAAAGTTGGTTGACCCTTCTCCAGAAATGAGTTCACTTATGTACAGCAGGAAATCACAGGTGCACCCGTGTCGTACGGATAGACCCAGGGCAAAAAGGTACTCTGTAACTAATTAACTCCCTGCTCCAGCCCATTATACTTCATCCTTTTCAAACATCTGCTGAACAGCAGAAATGCGAAGCTTTTCAATGTTTTATGCACGCTGCAAGTCCCACAGCAATAAATTCCAAACTTAACGCTGCGTCTTGTTCATTCCTTAGTGAGTACGTGTTTTTAAAGCCTTAATCTAAAATTCTTATATCTTTGAATTTTAGACATCAAAATCAAATTGCATATTTCAGATAAGACTGCTAAGACGGTGTTTATGCTATAATGCCAGCTTTGGAATGAAAATGATATTTAGATCTAACGAAACGGAACAACCAACGTCTCAGTTGCAGTTAAATTATCACTGACCAACCAGCGGTTCTTCCAGTAGCCCTGAATGCTGCTCATTTCACTCAAAAATCAACATAAAACATTCTAGTGTTATATTTCTCGTTGTTCCGTAGTCGTGCAACAATCACTTTTCTGGATAAATCGAGTCTGTGCCTGTTGGAGTCAGCAAATAGATCCGCTTGCCCTTTTTAACCCCTCTCACCTTGACAGCGTTGGCCTGCGATAACATCAGCTCCCACTGGCCGTACGGAGAGCTTTCCTTCAGCACAGCTGGTAACGTCCTGGAAAATATAGCGCATGGAATTCCCATTAAAGGAGCCAATTAGTAATTTTTTCAGTGCAACGTTCTTTGTTCAAGTGTCAGTTGATCAAAATGTTAGCATCCTGCTGCAGGGATACACGGAGCAGTTTGACATAAATAAAATCTCTGACCAAAACCAGACAATAAAATGTGAGTCACAGTCTGGAGTGGGGTCCTGGAAGGTCCTTGAGACTCAGGACCTCGACCGGCATCCTATAGATCAAGGCTTAAAACTTAAAACTATATGCTGGACAAGCAGAATAAAAATTAGCCTGTGTAGGTAAAGCACCATATGAAAAACTGTTTGCCTGGAGCAAGAAGCACTCCCAAGGCAAATTTGTGGAAAAAAGGAATTCCCGGAGCTTTCACAAGAGCAGAAAGCTGTTTCCCACTCTGCCCTCAGTATATTGGTCATCTAGAGAGATGTGTGTAGCAATAATTGTTGGCTAACACTGAAGCCTTAGTAGCTGAGAGATTCTTCCGTTGTGAGGTCTTTCAAAAAATATATTCCTCTATAGGTTTGACCCTCAGAAAGGCTTTTGGTGCCAGTTACTGGAAGGAGGGAAAACAAAGTGCCTGGGAAAAAGCAAAGGTCGAAAATATCCACCAATGGACCAAGAGGTAAGGGCTTGCTGGAGATCTAAGTTAACATTTTCTAATATTCACCCTCTGTTTGACCCCTAAAATAAACACACTGATTAATTTTTGTTATTATTTTCGCTGGCTTGATATTTTTAAAAACCAGAAGCTTTTAATGAGCTTTGAATGAGAGGAGATTAATTGCCCCTTCTTAAGAGCCCCCTCTCTGGGAGCGGTGCGCAGCTCCTGGGCCGGAGCCCCCGCTGAAATCTGCCGTCGGGTGGGTTCCTACTTTGACTATTGTTTTTTTTCTTTTTTCACCCTTCTCAGTCTCGAGCGTTTCTGTCGAGCTACTACAGGGACCACAACGTGGAGTTGTCCAAGCTGCTGCACAGGCTGGGGCAGCCCCTGCCCTCCTGGCTGAGACAGGAGCTGCAGAAGGTCAGGTAGCACCCAAGGGCGGGGGACCCGCCTGAGGACGATTTTCCTTCACCATCAAACCCCCTGCTTCTCCGACTCACTTGTGATCGTCAGTAGAGGACCTCATGAATAACGCTCTTTCTAGTAAAAAAAGAAAAAAAAAAAAAACAAAACACACAAAAGAATAAAAAACCCCAAACCCGACAACTGTTTTTATGCACGCGCTGACAGTTATTAGCATCGACCCCTTTTGTCAGCTTCCAGGAAATAATTCGGAGCTACGTGGCATTACTCTTTATCCAGACGGGGATTCGTGCGTAGCCCAGTTCCTCTGGTCACCAGGAAGAACCAGAAACTGTGTGTAGGACGGATTGACTTCAGTGTACGTGAAGAATTGCAGTCTGTCAGGACACGGGCTAAGGATGGGAACATCTCTCGCTGGACCGTGAGGTTGGTCGTCCCCTGGGGTTTTCCCACATTTCTTTTCGCTGTTTTTTTCCCCCAACCCTGCAAGTTTTCCTATCGCTTTATAGGGGGATGTTCAGCACTTTGCAGTTGGGATCCATAGTGGTTATGACACATGTAGTATCAGATATTAGTATAGATACAGCTATTAATAGATCTCATTACCTGTCTTTTGGACATGGATACTTTGCCACCCTGGTACGGTTTTTCACCGCATCCGTTGGGTTCCTACAGCAGCTGTGACAGAGCTCCGAGATGTGAAATCCTATCAAATATTTTGCCATAACGCCATAAGACTCCTTAAAACACTATCAAAACCTTTTAAAATCTAAGCAGGCCATGCAAGCAGTGTACCGACAATAACCTAATATCGACAATTTTGTTTCGATCTGGAAAGCAATGTTTTTGCTCTGAAGCTTTCAAAGTAAGAGATTGGGTTAAGTCATTTAGGAGCTCAGTCTGCAAGCTATTACAGAAAAAAAAAACCTTTAATAACCAAAAGTATTTTTTAAGGTTTTGGAAAAAAAAACCTACAGTCTGTTGAAGGATAAATTATTTCTCTAGACTTTAATGGAGTTGAAAGGACAAGCGTATCCACTATATATCACATATACGTGCACGACGCGTATGTTTTTGTGCCTGCGTATCTACCTACCGTATATCTAGATCAAACACAACACTTAAATATCTACTTTTTTGTGCCCATAAGTAAACAAAAGGGTGGTTTACAAAAAATATGATATTACGAACTGTCCTTTTCTTCTCTGATTTATGTGGACAAGGTTGACAAGACCAGGCAGAAACTCACTGGGAAATTTAAGCTGAGGGAACAAACAGCATTTAGGCATTTGAGCCTTCTAACACTTTTTCTCAAGAAAATCAAAGCTGGCAAAGCTTTGCTACGTGTGCTTTATGCCGCACAAAATGGAGTAGGTTTTAGTTTTCACACTTCCCCGTCTTAGTCCCTCGGCACAAGCCATTCCAGGTGCTGCAGAGGCTTTGTGCTTTCCCCTCCCCATGAATTTGGTCCTTACCTCCTAGCTCAGGAGACGGAACTGGAGGTTGGGGTTGCGCCATGAGTTCAGACCAGTGAGAGTTAGCCGCGGGGAGCACAAATCGGACCGTATTATGGACTGTGGCGTTTGAAACCACTTGAACTAATTCGGGCTTCCAGCCAGTTGATACATGTAGATACCTGTGCTAGCATTTCCAGACTCTTAAATCATGAGAGGGTCCACCAAGCTCTTGACACTACCTTATTTTGGACTGATAAATCCAGTGCTTCCCAGAGCTATCCTGGTGCCACCTGTCCTGCTCCCAGCTCAGCAGGAGCTCGCTGGCTGGTGAGTGTCCTCTGGCACCACCTGGCCTCCACCGCTTCCCTCCACCGCTGCCCGTCTGAACGTGCCTGGCTGCTTCTTCCCTCCCCACCATTCCAGCCCCTTTCTCAGTCCCAGCACTGCCTTGGTCCAGGTCCCTCATCCATGCGAGGAGCCGGCACTGCCCTCCTTGGGCGAGGTGGCTCCTCCAGGAGAGGCTGAGGTGCCGCCAGCACCAAGTCCCTGCGTGGGCCCTTACGCTCCGGCTCTCCACCTCAGCCCTTGCTCCTTCTGCAGGAGGACCCACAGCAGGAGTGGGAATAAGATAAGGATCCCGCCATGAGATCCCGGCCCCACAAGTGCTGCGCTAACCTACGCACACAAGGACGTACACGAACACACAGGAAAGCCCAAAAGACAAGCGTTGCCCAGTGTTTGCTTTCAAATATCGAAATGGCGTTCGTCTCACAGAAGTGAGACATCTACTTTATTTTATAGGTGATGAAGGGAAATAGCGCTTCTAGGACACCATTCATCTCATCACAAAGCAGACTTCTTAAATGTGCGAGATTAATCTTGCCTCTTCCTCTCTATTGATTGTAAAAGGACAATAGACGACGCGTTCAGAGGAAGAGCTCAGCTGCGTAGGTCTAAAATTAGGTGAGCTGAAAAGGAGACGGCATTTTAGCTCACAGCTATAGTTGTTGAAGAAGAGAGGGAGCTGGCAGCATCTGAGGGAAGGTTCTGATTTTGTTTTGTTTTTCCTAAACCGATTTTTCTAGTTACATTTCGACTAGGAGGACTCTTCAAAATGAGCCAGGGCAAACTAAATGCCAGATAAAAGGAACCTTCTGTGGGGTTTGGGGCTTTTTTGGGGGAGGGGGGAAGTCAGTTACATACTTTGTGGCAAATTCACATGCTTTTAAGTTTTAGCACTGATAAAGCCAAAGATGACTAGGCTGAGGAGAGTTTTGGATAAGTAAGGCTTGGTCACGGAAGAGTATCTAAGAATATCTAAATCAACCTTAGCTGTTAAACCACATTAGAATTGGCTCAGCATTAATTAAAAGATGACTTCATAACTTGTTGATTAAAAGCTAAATAGACATGAAATTGATTTCAGGAGTTTGTCAAGGAAGTAAGACAAATACCTGGAATCCGGAAAACTATTTCTTGTTCTTAGCTTTTAATTTAGAAAAAAAAAAGAATTAAGTCTTTCCAAGTCTCAGCTCTGTAATAGCATCGTGTCCTTAAAACACACGGGATATTTTTATACCTCATTGTTATTTTTTAAGTTTGAACGGGCATCACATTTCCGAGAGATGTCATGTTCCATTGAAAACTGACATTTGAATTGACTTCATTATGTGTCACGCAAAGATGAAATAACAGTATTTCAAAGTTTCATTCCTTCCACTTGTAATAAGACCCATCAACACAGAATTTCTCTGGACCACCGTATTATAGAGGAGCCTTTGTGAACTCGCTGGAAATGATCTCCGTTTCTTTTATGCCTTTCGTATCGCTGACCACGTAATTGTTGGGATCCTTAAAGACCAGCAAAACAAATGCAATAAAAATGAAACATTTATTCTCGGCAAGGGGGCTGTAGCTGGGAAAGATAATGCTGGCCCTTCTTTTGCTATTCATAAGCTCCAGGATTCATCTCCACAATACCTCCACGCCGCGCAGGCTGCAAATCTGTAAGAGTTTTACGTACTGGCTGCAGTTTGCTCCCATTCCTCTGGAAATACGTATTCCTGCAGAGGTCTGAAGGAGCTTTGCCGCACCGAGGACCTGACCTACTGCCCCTGGAGACCACTGGGAGTCTTCCTATTAATTCCGGCAGACCCCGGCTGGCCCCCAGGAGATGGTTTCATAAGGCCCAATCTGTGTGGTTCAAGCATCACGTAGCCCTATCACTGCTGGAAATCCATCACCAGTTGGATTTCTATTACTGAGCGGTGATTTTTTCCCTCTCCCCCCCCCGCCCCGGTCGGTGTTTTGCCGTGGTAGGAGCTGCAAGCTGTCCCCACCACCACCCCCCCCCATGGGGCTGCACCGCTTCTGGTCTCCCCATACCACGCGCGGCCCTCTCCTCTCCTCTCCTCTCCTCGCTGGCTACAAGAAATAGAAAACCCTGCAGGCCAGACACAGGCGTCAGGGTCTGTGGCAGCGTATTTGAAGGTTAAAGCAGGACTTTGGCCCTCAGAAAACCAAGCTTGTATTACCGAGGTTGTCTTCGAGCGAGAAGCAATCAGAACGGAATCCAAAACCTTCTAAATTATGCACTGACTTCTCAAGGTCTAAAATAAAGTTGCCAGATTAACTGCTCAAAGATGTTTTCTAATAACACAAATTTTCTCCCTGATAGGGAATCAGACTGCCAAGTGTCCCCAGAACAAATTAAGATGGCGGAATTATAAATTCCTGGGGGAGGAAAATGTTGCGTAATGAAAGCGCTGATGGGTCCAGACTCTCTGATGTGATAATAAGGCAGCGGGGACATGCCCTGAATACAAAAGGAGAAGCTGACTGTTTTCTTCTCTTCCTTCCCCCTCCTCCTTTTCCTTCCCATTCACGTTAAAGTTTGAGCCGGCGCAACGCGTCTGAAAAGCACGCGACGGGCAGAGCCCGTGAGACGGGGGAACATTATTCAGAACGCTCAGCCAAGAATAAATTGGGTGCAGGGCGCTCACTTCCCCTAAGCCGGGCCACCTGAAAGTCAGACGTCAAGTCCAAACTAGCCATTTAGTTTCCATCAGTAGCAAATTATATTTATAATGGCTTTAAAATTGATGTTTATAATAGGTGTATGAGCGTGTGACAGCTGTGTAAAACAGGTACAACACAGGTATATAAATCAGCAGAGACTAAGTGTCTAATTTTACGGTAGTTAAGTACGATGAAGCTGGCCGCTGGTGTCAGGAGAAGCTCTCTTTGCACGTGCAGTTTAGCTCTCGGCTTGCCGAGCCATCTCGCTCTTACCCGTAGATAGATACTCTCTTTCTCAGAGAGCTGAAATCTCCTATGATCACCTCGCTGCAGTCGTCCTCGTCGCATCAGCTGGTGAAACTTTAACAGTCAGTCTGTCCGTCATCGTACTAGTTCATATACATCTTGCGTCCATCTGCCAGGAATTGCTGCTTCGGAGACTTTTTTCTATTTAAGTGTCCTGTCTCGGGATAGGAATTTCCCTCTCAGACAACATTTCTTACATCGGCTTTATTTTCTCCTTTCTCCTTCCAGTTCATCCTTATAGCGTGACTGCAAAGGTGTGGACCCGTCTGTGGATTCGATTCCTCCATCGCTATCCTATCGAGAAAAGCTACAGGAAATAAATAAGGATTTGCAAGCGACACAGATTCTGAAGCGTTCAGTGCTCCAGTGACTGGAGAACTTTTATAAGACTTCTTATCATTTCTGAAGTATTTCAAAACAAACGATAGAGCTGAGGAAAACCTTCATTGTCTTGCCCAAGCTCTTTTTTTTTTTTTTTCTTCTTATTTCCCCTCCTACGCGACGACACCAAATCCAGTTGAACAAACATTTGGTGGTGGAGAAAAAGGAATCCAAATAAATCTTGATCATTCCAAGTATTTTTGTTGAGGGGGGTGGCGGTGAGGGAGGTCAAAGTCTGTATTTGCTGGAATTGTTTTAAATAATTGATGTGCACACACCTTATTATTGGTTCTTCTCACTGCCGCAGAATAAAGACTTCTGATGGTGTATTATAGAGAGAGCGCTTTTCTTCTTTCCTTAAATCCTCTTTCCCATTTTCCGAGCCAAAATCTGCTCTTGAATAACCTCTGCCGTATATTTCAAGTCGTGCCCTGACTCAGCTTCTCCTGCCTCAGCGACTCCTCGAGGCTTTCACCCGTCCTCAACGCACCGTGGGATTTACGGCACCTGCGCTGGGAGTGCCATCGACCTCCTCCTCCTCCTCCTCCTGGGCAGGGAACGTTAATTCAGGCAAGTCTGACACTTAGATGTTCGTTAAGCCGCAGAACGCGCATTTATGGCCCTGCCTTTCAAAAGTATCACCCACCTGCGCCCAGTGAGAGGTGGGTATTCGGACAGCCCTATGCAAGCTCTTCCTTTCATTATCCCACCAGGTTTTTTTCCTCTGCTCTGTTGGATGAACGTTAAAAGGACCCGATCTCAGCTGACGCAAATTGCCTTGAAGGTGGCTCAAACCGTGCGCTCAGAATTACGAGATACTGATTCCCCCCCCAAAATACCATAATGCTTCTACTTTTTATTATAAAATATTCATTTGTTTTACAGATCTATGTCGGAATGAGGTTAAATCATATCAGAGTCAAGGATTCCTAGTACAAGCCTTACAGAATAGCAGATTACGCCTCGCTAGAGCTTTTATCGTTAAGCAAATTAGAAGTGACGTTCCAGACATCTTAATGCCAGTTTTGGCTTCTTTCCAGATCTGCTTGATGCTTTCAGACAAGGGAGAGGTGGTAGGTAAAATTTTCCAAATATTTTAGAACTTTTAAGTCTGTTTTTTTTTAAAAAACAAAACGACTTGTAGGCCCTTAGAAACCCGAAAGCAGTTGGGTTTCTATCGTAATTATTTGTTATCGATGGAGTCAGACACGTAGGCCCTTTTTAAAAGCCCTCACAGACATTCGCCTGTCTGCTGCTTTGGATCCCAAATGCCTCTCTACGTCTAAATGAAGAGATTACTGAAAAAAAACCCCAACCTAATAATAAAGCCAATTTTTTTCCTGTCACTCACACATCCCCGTCCTTTTTTGACCACTTCTCTTATTTCCTTCCTATTCCCCGGGTGGGAGAGGAAGCCATGTGGAAATCGTGGCTGAAACCCGCCAATGCGCCTTGAATGATTTTTGCCTAAAAGAGAAATCTTTCCAGGCTCAGTGGAGTTTCCTGCCTGAGTCCGATTTAGTCAAAGGATAGCGGAGTTCTTCCGAAAATTTACCACTTTTATCAAATTCATTCAGGTTTGCATTTTCTCTTCTAGCATCTGGAATTGGCCTGTTCCCCCCCAGACCTCTGGAAACCTGGGAGCACTAAATGAACTTCCGAGCCCATCCGTTTGCAAAAAGGGCTTTTTCCCTCCGCAGTTAGCGAGAGGAGAGGAAGACCACTTTTTCCTGCATGGCAATATCCAAATTCCGGTTAGAAAGTGATTTATAGAATGACAGAAATGAATTCTCCGTGTAATTTACACTCACATTTCCATTCATGAAGAATTAAAAGACTTCCTTAGGGGAAGCAGATTGGTGTTTGCATTTCAGTCAGCTGCAGCTGCTGGGTGGGGAGAAAACCATTTACACCATCTAAATAAACCCCCGTCCGCCACCTCGGGTTTACAGATCCCTTTGTCCTGAAACGGCTCACTCTAACCAAACCCGGGCTAGTTTTATGGTGCTCCCGTTTCTTTGGGAATAGCAGTGTGACATGTTAATGCACAAATCCCTTTTCATCACAGAAGGGCAACTTAACTTTACGAGCCGGTAGTTAGAATCATCCTGGGATTGGGGTTGTTTTTTTTTTTCAGAGGTTATTTCCAGCCGGAGGAAGGTCAGCGGTGGGTGGAGTGGGATTCCTCCGTCTAACTTGCAGTTCCAGAAAACGCTACGGGGGTTGAAAAACGCGCTTTGTAATTTGGGAGATAATTGCACGCCATTCGGTTGACTTTGTACTTGCCGCTTTTCTCACTCTGGTGTATGCTCTGCTGTCTTGCAGAACTTATCTGTGAGACGCGTTCCCTGGTGGGGAATTCAGCTTCCCCGCATCGTACGATCTGAACTACAAGAAAGAGCTGGGTATGGGAGAGGAGGAGGTTTTACAGAACTTACTGCGAGGCAGATATTTATTTACAGATTTTTTCTTTAATAATTTTTTGTTTCGCTGTGTTTGCCTAGGCCAGGGAATCGTCTCAGTACTAATCTGCACGCCTTCCAAAGGCACACAATTCCCATTAGGCATCAACCACAATTAAACATTCTCACGGAGAGAATAAACCCACCGACAGAAAATGTTATTTAATGACATTGTAGTTAGAGCACATCTTCCTGCAGAGCTTTGTGTAATCGCACCAAGCGAGCAAAGAAAAATGGTTGTGCAACGTGAAGCGTTTAAAATTTCATAAGCAATCTGGTTTAAAAAAGAAAAAAAAAATTGCCAAAATGCCCTTGCGGCCAGCACATCATCGCTAGGTAACCCCGTCATGTTATCGATACGAAATCCCCCGTGCGCCACAAGGCTGGAGAGACGTTCAGCTGGAGATCCAAAGCCAAACTCAGGATTGCTCAGGTTCATTGGTAGGCAGGGAACCCGCACCTTGCAGCACCCCGACTAAAACGCCACAAACTTGGTGCTAGTTTAAGGAAAAAGAAGCTGATTTAAGAAGTCCCACATTTAGTGCCCGGGCTATATTCAGCAGTCCACATCTTTCTTACCAAGCGATGGCCCCCCCGTGCAGTACCCGGCTTAACGCTGATGTCAAAATCCGCAGAGTGAAGGCGGATGCCCCCCACCTTCCCAGAGGCAGGTTCCCCGGGGGGGGCTCTGATCTGCTCCACGGGGCTGGGGAGGAGATGAGAAGCCCACCGAGCCTCTGAGAGTTACCACATCCACAGCTGCGCGGGATTCCTGTGCCGCACCTGGCAACAAAAACCAACACGAACTGAAGCAAGGGCTTTATATTCAGGAAAATATATATATATATATTGAAATAGCCTCCACTTATATCTATTATATACGGATATACAGGGCTCATGAATTTTTTATTTAAGGAGAAAGTTTTCTATCTTATATATTTCTTATTTTCCCTCCTCCAAAAAGGCCGCCTTCCTTGCTCCGCTGTGGCCTGCTTCCCCTCCCTGTCTTCCTACCGACCCTCGCCCCGTGGGGCTACGCCTCACCATCGAGATCTATTATTTTACCTATTATTGAAATGAAGAATTTCAAAACCAACTGAATTTCTTCCTGTACTACTTTCTTGTGCTCCTAGCTTTCACAGAGGAAAAAACACAAGGCTCCCAAGTAAGCGTCGTCTTCCATTTCCTAAACCATACCCGCTTTAATTACTTCTAAATATCCTAGCTAATTAAGACCACGTGTACTAGGAGCGTGCTGAGGTTGCCTTTGATGTTGCTGCCTTGTCTACGTTATTTCCCCATTTTTTCCACTGCCCAGCACCAATCCAGGGAAGCTGCCGGGCGATAAGCAAGGCAGAGTTGGATGGCACCGCGCGTAAATCTGCCAGCATTAAGCTGGGAGCTGCAGTTAAATTATAAATTGTCATCTTAAGTAGGAAGAACATTTTTATGGATCCCGGTTCATCTTCTGCAGACTTCAGCTACTTCCAGTAACAGCCACACAGAACACACTAAAATTTGTCAGCTGCTTGGAAGCGGAGAGAGTTGAGCCTGGAGACTTAATTCCCTTCAATCTTCTTAAAAGATATGATCCAATACCTCAAAGATAAAAACATTGCCAGCTTAGGAAGATACGGGGAGGCAATCCAAAGCAGCCGGGGCAATCAGAATAGACGAAATCCTCATTTTTTCCAAAGGTCCGACGCACAGCCAAGAAGCCGAACTTCTTTTCTTTTCCTCCATGGTAGATGCGGCTGGAGGAGAAACATTTCAAGGCTTGGCCAGACCACCGTAGGAAGCTACAGGCGCTCTAAGCCAGACCACGTTATCATGGTCTTTCTAAAGCCCATTTCACGAGAAGCAATTTCTTTTTCCGCCCCCCCCCCCACGTGGGACAAGCCGAGATACAATATTTTGACAGATGTGTTTTATATTGGGGACATCTTGCAACAGGGTTTTGGCTCTGGCGTGGAAAACGTCTGTATAACGGAGAATTTTTATGACCACAGGAGCCTGCTCAGCAGCTGAAGGTTTTAGTGCGGATCCTAAATCACCGTTCCTGGACTGCTGCAGATTATTTTTTCAGAATAACTCTATACTTTCACAAGCCCCAAGTACTTTTACTTAAGTCTCAGCACGGTCACGTAACAGAGCCAACCACTAATGGGGCAACAAGGCGAGTTGTGCAATGAGAGAAAGTGTCCAAAATCAAATAATTACACGCTAATAACCAGACGCTAATCACACAGCGACCGGTGAGAGAAGGTCACACGCGCTCTTTGAGCCCCAAAACTGAGCTGGCACGGAGGACAGCCCTCGTCCCACAGGATTATTAAGCATTATCAAAATAAATGCTTATTTTAAAGGGAAATCCTTAGAGCTGACAATTGTGTGCCCTCTTGGAAATCTTAGCTGTGTTTATAAAATTTAGGCAAGGACCTCACTGCCTTTAGGGCTCTGACCGGCCTGAAAACTAGAGCTTTTAGAGGTTTTCAGAAAACTACACGCTGTGAAATTCGTGACCCTCCTCTCTGCGGTCAGACACACCTGCACGTGGGCCTGTCCGTGCTGTTTTCATGGCGGTCACTAAGGCTGCTCCGTCCTCAATGGGAAATTAGTATTTGTCCTCCTTTCAGAAAGGCCACCCGAGAATTAAGCTCTGAGGAGAACGGAGTGAAGCACTGAACCTGTTTTAGCCCGCTCTTTGCTCCCCATTTCTCCGTCTTCCATAAGGCACCATTCGACAAACTACTGACTGCGAAAGTAGGAATATCCTTTGCAGACCTGCCTTTCCCGTGGACCTATTTAATACCGGCACATTAAGCATCTTTTTATTTTACTCATTAAACAAGAAAAATTCTGGACACTTAAGAGCGACACAATGAAGACGTTACAAAATTTGGTAACGTGCAATAAAACTACTTTCATAAACGCCCAACCTTAAGTACATCCATTTTCTGGTTTTTCTTCCAGTGATGGGTTTTGCACTCTTGCACATTCCATTACAAAGCCTAGAGCCAATTTAAAATGACTCGGTTTGTCCACAGATAATTCCATTTCATTTTGGCTGCCTTTTTCATTTCCCACCTGTCGATTAATTATCTTAATAATTTATTCCTTCATAGCTTTGTTGGTTTTCCAGCAAAAGTTGAATTCTGGGGCAGATACCCGTCCTTCTTCTGTGCAATAAAAGGGCAAAGGAAAACGCCACGGTTCCGTGCGTCTGGATTAGAGAGAGATCTCCCATGACCTCCAGAGGCTGAGCACCGCAGGACAACGTTCTTCTCCCAGCTGGTAGGAGAGGCAGGAGAGCCAGTCTGGACTTTGCTGCATTGCTAATAGTCCTCACCATCGTTAGAGATGTGTTAATGAAGAGAAGACCGTAACGCCAGCAACGAGTTTGTGAAAACCGTAATGGATAGGAAATGACTGATGCCTCCTGAAACAGAAAGGGCTTCTTGGAGAGAGGATTTTCTCTACAGCGAAGAAAAAGCCTTGAGTCCTGGCCAACCATCTGGGGAACGCCAAGCCCCACGACTGCCACGTTAAAGATGGCTGACAGATCCGATATGTGTGGCGCTTCCCGAATAAAAAAGCATATTCGAACCTATCCTCGCGGCAAACAGGCTTCCTGAACTCCGCGAGAGGGTTAAGCTCGTGTCTAATTTAAGAGGCGAGTGCAATGTGTTATTTTAGCAATAGGAGCAAACTGGTGGTAGCACGAACCACGAGTCCTCAACGAAGGGAATTTAGTGGCAGACAAATGAGATGTCCAGCCTTCAGAGGCACTTCTACAGGGACTGGATCAGGGGGGCGAATGCCGCGCTTAAATACTCCATGTTATTACATTTTTCAGCAGTGTTGGAGGAGGAGGGAGCTGGTCTCAGACACCAGCCAACCCGCTGGAAGCCAGACCAGCTGGGCAGATTTTCACCGGGGATTTCCACTGCTGTGGGAGCTCCTGGGGTCCACCACCAGCATCGCCCACAGACAAGGGACAACCCTGGAGGTCCTGACCCATGTGACAGTTTGCAAGAGGGGTGGGTTTCTTCCCCGGTTATATAGACTTCCTAGGAGAGCCAAAGCTGGTTTTCTCCAGCAAGCTCTGCTCCTTCCAGTGTGAAATACGCTACGCATGCCTCGCTGTAATTAGCTCGATAATCGCACCGCCACTCGCCAGATTCTCAAAATAAACAAAAGCCCATGGGAATCCAAATCTGATCGCAAAACCTGGAATCATTCCGGGTATAAAAACATAATCCTATTATGGGTGGCAGAGTTTAAACACTTCTCCCACCAGAGCAAAGATGACAGCCAAGCGCAACGATGGGATCCCTGTGGCGCAGCGATTGGACCCGGCTGGGAACGCTTTGGAAGAGCCTCCGGAAAGCTTGGGAGGAGCCTCCTGAAAACCCAGCCCTGTGGTTGTGGGTACAGCTGGGGCAGAGGAGCAGCACGTCCAGATCCGCACTTCCAGCAGCACGGGAAGGAGAAAAGAGGGATCAAAGGAAAAAGCCGCATTAATCTGAAAAATCCCAAAAATCACGGCTTCAGGAGTAAGAAGCGTAACGCCCTAAAACCCTTTGGCTGATCCCAAGAAGCCAGGATGACTCAAGGGTCTTGAGTCATAGACCACGCAGGAAAATCCACTCCACTGAACAGAGCCGAAGGGAATAAAACTGAAATAAGGTGATTACAACTGAAAATAACCGCGCGTACTTGGAAAATTTTACAGAGTTTTCTCAACTGCCTCAGCTGAAAGTTACCAGATAAATTAGATACAAATAACACAGACCCCAGAGGCAGATTTTGTGCCTCAAAGCAGCCGCCAACTTGAAACGCAGCGATATATATAATGCCAAAAGAACATTTTCTTTATCTCCTCGCAGCGTTTCGTGGTGGTGGTTAATGCGAGAACCACGTTTTAATCATATAATTAGCTTCCCGTACTGGAACACTATCTAGCATACAGCTCTGACAAAAATTGTTTGAAAGAACTTGAATTACTTATTATGCTGCATTAGCTATTATTTTTTCTGAAGACAGCTTTCTACATGTTTTAGTGCGAGTTTGTAAAATCTCGCTCTTAAATCTGTGGGCTCTTACCCACGTATTCACGGACACTTGAATATTGGCTGGACAAAACCACCGTAAACGATGCATTTAGGAGACACACAATCCAACAACTTTACCAACTTCGCCTGCATTTAATGCCAGGGATTTCGTAGCATCCCACAGGCATTATGTAGCACGGGTCATAAGCAATATTTTCCATAAAGCATTGAATTCAGGCACCAGGCAAAATTTTTCCTCGCTGTAACTTCATTTGACCGGAACGGAGCAGCACAATACAAGAATTTGGCTCAGTGTTTGTGCAACTGTGATTTTCTTGTCCTCGGAGCCATCGGGCATGCGGCAGAAATACCAAACACCTCTCCGTAAGACAGCACTGGTGTGGACACAGCAGTTCTTGCACTTGTCCAAAGATTTCTTTATTATTTTTTTTCCTCTTATCCCCACACCCAATTTTTCTGTTTTACTCAAAGTCCAGCAGATCCGCCCTCCTCTCCCGGGCCCCCGGCTCTCGGAAAAGGGTCAAGCGCTGCTGCTTCTTCCATCTGTGCTAACAAAGCTGCTTTCACCGTGAAAAAAAGGTCCAAAACAAACTCACAATTCATCATAAAACGCTACTATTAAAAGAAAAAGGGGAGGTGGAAAAGCTTTGCCAAGACATTAGCTAGAGTTTAGCCAAATTCAGCACGGTGTTCAACATTTTTCTCTTTCTTTTTACCTCTAAATATCTTGCAAACGTTTAACAGCAGATTTCCAGAATAGCCTTTCACTTTTTTAGACTTGCGATGAGTGTGTGTGTGTGTATATATATATATATATTTTGAAAAGCTGGTTTCCCTTCAGGTACCTAAAAACCTACTGGTCCAATCTGAGAATTTCAACCATTGGCATTCGAGAGGGGCAGGGCTGAAGCAGACCAAGGACCAGGGAAAAAAAAGGCAAAAAAAGTGAAGATCATCTATGCCTCATGTTGAGTAGTCGGCTTTCAAGATGCTTTGATTTCCATATTATTGTAGAACAGTACCGGCTGATACCATTTTACTACGCAACACGAAATAGATGGGATTTATATTTACAGAAAGAAAACGAGGAATCAAGACACGATTAAGACTGAGGATGTCAATATAGTATACGGTAAAAGGATCTGCCAGAGGAAAACTTGAGTCCTCAGCCGGCGCAGAGCCCTGGGGAGGTGGGTCCGGTCCCACGGCCTGGCCAGGGGGGAGCCACCCACCCCGCAACAGGGACGGTGGCCGCTGAAGACTGCCGTTATCACCCCCAGCTTCCCCGGCAGGTCCAGGCTCTGCTACCCCAGCACCCTGCCAGCCGCCGGGTCTCACTGCTCGGTGTCAACTCCCCCTTATTTTCTGCGCCCTGGGGCGCATCCGCAATTCCAAGCCGAAAAAACAAAGCCCGAGTCAAACGATGTACGGGCGTGTGGATTTCCAGTGGCTTTGGAAGGTGGGCACCACCTGGGACAGGCCTCCGGGGAACCTCATCCAACTTTTCGGCGATGCCCATGGGACTGTTTTCTTGACAGATTTCCCAATATTAGAAGAAAAGTTCACCCGCCAGGAGCCCCGTTAGGTGCCGAGTCCTAGAGGTTAAAAATAAGACTCCTCCAGATGCAAAGTTCCCCCCTGCGTCGGCCTTAATTTCACTACCAGCCTAGCAGCGGAGGAGGCACTTTTAATTAAGTGCAAGACAAGGATGGAAAACTGAGTTTGAGAAACAAGGAGGAACAGGATTATTATAATCCAATGAGACGTAATTAAACGCAGAAATCAAAGGCTCTTAGTGGCACAGAACTTGTTAGAGCCTTGAAGTGGGTATTTGCACTTTAATCTGACATGCTGCAGCTTCTTCAAAAAACAAAGCTTTTTCAGAAGGAATGAAACGATGACAGAGACGTTGGTAAATCACTTAGGGGAAAAAAGGCAAAGTGAGCAAAAAAAAAAAAATCCATAAAACAATGTTACAGCAAAAGCCTGATCCTCAAAAAAACCCCAAACCAAAACAAAAACAACCCCAAACCCTGGCAACACTGATGGCGACGTTATTTTGGAAGAGCAACATTTCACCTGGGAATGTTGATGATAAAGTTTAAAGGGGGCTCTATGACGGGAGAGGATGTAATTTCAAGTGGGCGGCTCTGTAGACCGGAATCCTGTTGGGATCAAACAGTCTTCATGAAATTATATACACTTCTTGCCCCCCCTTTTTTTTCTTTGGAGGGGAGCAGGGGAGGTTAAGGCTTAAGCTGGATTGCTGCTCGTGTCCCACCAAAAGCTGTCCCGCGCGCAGAGTGCGAAGCAAGCGAGAGGCACTGCCTTCAGCTGCGCGAGGAGGATTCTCCCACGAGGGAGAAAACAGTTGTTCTCCTACGGGATTAAACAAAGCTTTAATTTTTAAAAACCGCGTTGTCACTTGAGGCGCAATGTCTCAAATGCCCCTTTCTCTCACGGACACGACGCTACGGACGCCGTTGTCTCACATACCTGTGTACACGTGCTTCTTCCCCCTGAGCCAGTGATCCCACGCTCCTCCTTTTCCCCGGCCTTGGGTGAAGTCCTGGGCAGGGATGGGGCAACCAAGAGCTTTGTTCCTGCAAAGACGACTTGAGGTTCTGCCTGGGAAGCAGAGAATTCGTGACATAAAGCCATAGGAAAATACGCTCGTGACTTTGCAGATACAATTTTGTGCCCGAGCTCCAACATTTGTTGGTTTTGGGGGTTTTTTTGGCAGAATGGTCTTAAATCACTTTTTATCTTCTTTGTGATGCCCCTCTCCCGTGCTGAGGCTGTTAACTCAGGAGAGCATCGGCTCTCCTTCCCCCCAGACCCCAAAGGTCTGGTCGCCCATCCCTAGCCCCCTCTAATTCCTCGTATACATCCCCTTCTCCTGAGAGGCGAGCTGGCTCTTTAATAAACATACTTTTTCTCTCTCTCTTCCCCCCCCCTTTTTTATTTCCAGCTGGCGCTCAGAGCTGTGTCATACAGGGCTGGAAGGTGATTTAAAGCAGGGCTGCTGTGTGCCTGTCTGCATCCGCGGGGAGAAAGGTTGAAACGAATATGAGGAGAGTAATCAACAGTAATTCTCCAGGAGTCTATCATTAAATTTGTCATTAAACAGAGTCTGCAGCTACCTGCCTGCCCAGCCACCAGCAGCAGCAAGCCGCGCACGCCGCGCAATGGCATTTTGATAGACTGTCTTTCCCGCAGCCTTCCCGAGATTGGTCTGCATAATTTACACCACCGGCACAGCACCGGAGCAGCGGGACCCTTGTCCCGGCGTGATCAGACTATGATGAATTGGCTGCCCGCCCGGGGAGTCGGGGTACGCCGATGGGGTCGATTGCCAAGCGCCTGGGACACGACACAGAGCTCGCTGTCCCCCAGCTAAACAGCCTGGGGGGGTCTGCGCTGATTCATCCTCCCTCACCTATGGCATGAAAAAGCAGCCACCCTTTTTATTTTGTATTTATAGCTGGGGGGGGCGGCGTTTAAAATGAACACAGAGCATTATTCAGAGCTTATTTGCGACCCCAGAAGAAGATGGGCTTATCTCAGAGGGGTGAAACCTCCCAGGAAATTTCCAAAAAGAGCCCTGTGATTTTTCCCAAGCCCTATCCCCAACGTGAACCTCTTCCCACAGCCGGACTTTTCCAGGATCTGCAGGAGAGGGGAAGTCCCCTGTACCCCGACACCTCATCCCCTCTGCCTCCCCCGCCACGCAACGGAGCCGCTCGCTTCGGGTACAGTCACTGGCATCACCCAAAGTCAGCTTACAGCACGGGATATTTACGAGAGGAGAGAATAAGGCCTACTTTGAAAGCGAATACAAGAAAAAAGACGCGATCTCCAGGCAGGCTGCACAGAGCACGCGCTTGAAAGGGTTTTTACCCAGGTGGTGACCCACAGACACACACGTGCTCGCAAACGCCACACCACAGATTTCACCAGTATCTCCATTTTAACGGTTAAAACCGATTTGGGGAAGGCTTTTTAGGTTTTTGGTTGACTGCAGATTATCCTCTGCAAGGCTGATGATTTTGGCAGACGGAGCACACTTCCTCACCCCCGGCTGCTTCCAGCTTTTTCTTTTAATCCCAAAGTTCAACTCAGTCAAACAAAGCGATTCGTTCGGCTTCATCAGCAGCCTCTCGTTCACCCAGATTTCCGAATTCCTCCTAACACTTCACCCCCTAACAGCATGTGAAAACCAAACTGAGGTGATTTCATCAGGTAGCAGAGGACCACGCGCTTGACAGACAGGTTTGTTATTAGAGACTCAGAGAAAAAAACCGCTGCCAGCCCCTACTCACAACCTACGGAAACGCAGAAACCTCTTTCTTTTTCCCCAGCAGACATTTTTCTTTTACCAATGCCTTTCCATTCACACCCTCCCCACCACATGCCACCCTCCCAGCAGAATTTTACAGCTCGGCGAAGCTCATTTTTTTTTTTCATACCTTATTAATCACCAGGGAGCAAGGACACAGACCTGTGGGAGCGGGTCTAGGAACCAGGGCACAAAGCTTCGGCTCCTTCCTCCCCAAGACCTCGCAAGGCAAGTCGCTCACTCCCCCGGGCTCCGTCTCCTCTCTAACCTGATTTACTCGTCGTGTTGCTGCAGAGCGACGATCCCCAGCCGCCAACTCCTTTTTCGGTAGGCAAAGACCAAACTCAATCCAAGAGAGATGGCCTCTTTTCCGAAGAGCGCCTGGCTTCTGAAACTTGGCTTGTTCCCTTGAGGGGGCCAGCCCGCTCCTGCACCCGGGCAGCGCAGGTGATTCCAAGGGTAAGACAAGAGTTCAAGTTTTTCTTTCTTCTCCCACGAAAGCTGTTTAGAACAAAAAACAAACAAAAAAAAGAGAGCTCAATTTAACGAAAAGGCTAGGAAAACTTTAACAAAATAATCAAATTATGACCTCCATATACATACGCATCATCGGATCATTTTCAGTTTCCAACATGCAGACGGGGATGGCAGAGAAAGGAGGCAACATTAACTGTAGCTTTTTAAGAAGACGCCGCAGCACGCTCTGGATCTGGAAAGGCCATACGGTAATTCTTTGCTGACGAGCAAGAGGCATATCGGAAGCCCAGGCTTTGTTTTATAGATGTCCTTTAGTAAGCTCACTCCTTTTCCTTCCCTTCCCTGAAAGCGAGGGGGCATTAAGGACCCGATGCCGCACTCGCGGGCTGCTCCAATCACTGCTTTCCCCTCCAAACATCTCCCCCGGGAGCAAGGAGAAGCGGCTGGTGCCCGACTCGGGTGGGAGCAGCACCGAGACTTCAGGACCTTGTGTTTGTGTAGAGCAACGCGATGCTCCAGCATCAACCCTATCCCCCCACCCCCCCGAAATTAACGATAAAAACTAAGTTTTATTAAAGATACAAAGCTCAGAATATTCCACCTCTTCCATTTGCGTCCTTCACTTATCACAGAGCTTCTCCGAAAGGCAAGAGGCACTTGCTGACGGAAACAATTCAAGCTTCGGCAGCAGAATTCAGGAGACAAACCGGAGAAGAGCGTCCTTGAGCGGGTGGCCTTCCCACTCGCCTAATTCCGCAATATGCCGAGCACACCCACAGCCTCTGCATTTTGAGAGGGGAAAACTGTGCCAAAGAAAGGTCTCGAGTGTTTGCGGAAATAAGGTTAGATCCCAACGCTACAGAAGTCTGCAGTACGCAGCTCCCACTTTCCATTGCAATGAAAAAGTAATTCGATTCCTCTTTTTTCAATAATTCAATACTAAAACAAATATTGATTAGATTAATAAAATAATTTCAAGACTCGCCTTTTCAGGTTTGGGCTGTTGGGGTTTTTTTTTTTTTCCTCTCTTTTGGCATTCTTTCCCTTTTAGCTGTCACCCTACTTTTCTCTCCTCCCAAGACAGAAAAGACGACAAAAAGTCAAATAAGAAATATATTAGATTCTCTCAGTCTCTAAAAAAAAAAAAAAAAAAAAAAAATAAAAGACGACCTGACATCCCCAAGCTCTTGCCACCTTTTTTTCCATCTTCTCAGAAGAGAGAAATAGAAAAGAAAAACAGGGCATTTCTTTCCTTTGAACAGGCTCACAGAGAGAACGGTAACGTACAAAAATTTATCGTCATCCCTTTCTCAGCAGCTGGTGGTCGATACAGCTGAAGAACTGTTTCATATTGATCCCTAAGCTCTTGTATCCTTGCGCTGGCATCACCGCCATATACAAGGATCCTGGGTGGTGTATAAACTGAAAATAAAAGGCAATATGTCTGTTGTGATATATTGATTAACCAGCTATAAAACCATTTTGGAAGAGTTATCCGAAGGTGCCTGTCTTTTATTGACGTCGAAGGCACGGTACTTCGGTTGGAAGCACCTTTGATACTTACAAAGATCTGATATTTAGGGAAGACAGAGCTCTGGGAATAAATACTACGGCTCATTTTAGCTGACTGAATATCGAACCGATTTTTCTTTTGCCAGCTTTGTTTGGCGCGTGAGATGTAGTCTGTCTCCGACTGCGGAAAATCTCCTCTCCCCACGAAACAATACTGACAGGTTTGCGCTGAAGTACTTGGCTGAGCTGTGACTATCGATGTACACTGGATTTGGGGTGGTTTTGTCTTCAAAATACGTAAGACTATGCCCACACCAGAGCACTTGGGAACGGGCACGCTCATCTCCTGTGCCCCAGACAACACAACCACGACCGCGTCCAAGAAACCCCACGTGGTTACGCGCGTCACCAAGCACCCCTTCCACTGGACACTATCATTACCCTAAGGATAAAATGCGTACCCACGTGGCACAAGCCATTCAAGTCCGAACCTCGCGCCGATCAAAAAGCTTTGCTCCTTTTCAAAACTACGGGATGACAATTCAGTCAGCGAAACCCTCAGCGTCCGAGAGGACGCCTGCGGCAAACCACAGAAGCCACGGCTTTGTCGCAACACATCGGAAAAGCCACAGGGATAACAGGGGGGTGGAAGTCTCTCCCGCTGCGGCCCCATTAAAATAAAGGGGGAGCCGGCCCCACGGCTGTCGGACACGCAGACGTGGGCAGAAAGGATGGGACCGCTCCGTGAATTCAGGCATTTAAAGCTGCTCCTCCCGCAGGGCTGGCCAGAAACCTTTCCCATCACAAATGAGAATCCAGCAGGAATTTACCCATGACTAGCAGGAAAAACAAGAGGGCAAAAACGCCCTCAAAAGGGGATGTTTCCTCCATGCCCTTTGCCTGGGGCTCGAATCTTTCTAAAGCCAGCTTAGCTTGCTGACGAGGTAGCCATCTTCTCCTACGGGGCCTTGGAAACTCTGTCTCCACCTTTAAATACTCTCAGTAGCACAGAACCACGCCTTCTTTCCCACCTCATTTATTGAGTGCGTTACATATATTATAATTACTACATATTATTATATTTTTACTTATTATTTGAAGGCACTTTCTTCCCTTTTTTGGGGCAAACTGGGTATTTTAGATGCGTTGCACGTCAGATAAGAGAGGCAGCAGTCAGTAAAGCAGAAAAGCGGAGCTGAAAAGCCACAGACGCCTCCTGCTCTCCCCAAGACTCCCAGGGCAGGAAGCCCCAACAGTGCCACCTTGGCCGTTCCTTTTGCAGCTGCAGAGAATCCGACCCGTTTCCTCCAGCCCCACCGAGCATCCTGGTGCTGTGGCCAAGGCACAAACACGAAGCCTCCCTCCCCCCCCAGGACAACAGGGAGGTCCCCAGGACTAGAGCTTCGCGCTGCGGGAACTTCTGGGCACGCACAGCTCTTCGCCAAAAGGAGGGGAACGCTGCTGGCAGCGACAGCTTAACCTAAACCCAGCGTTCAGGCAGAAATTAATCCATGCGGCCTAGATCCACACGTGCATCTTGCGGCTCTTATTCCTGCGTAGAGATGCTAACGATCACCTCTTCCTCCAGCAGCAGGTTCCAAAAGCCACCAGTCGTAACCCCGAAGGCCACCTAAGCACACTGGAAGCCACGGTTCAAAGACGCAGTAGCCTCACGCCTAGCAGTAAAGCACCTGGACTTAGGTGAACCTACCCTCCTATCAACAAGGCTCTTAACGTTATCCTTGTTAAATCCCTGCCAGGCCTTTGGCTGGGTGCCCCGCCTCAGTTTCCCCAGAAGCCCACTGGTATGCACATCCCGGCTCCCGACTTCTAAGAGAGACTCGCCCCTCCTAAACTAGCCACCCTATCCCTCCAGAAACAGCCATCCCTTCCAAAAAAAAGGGCTGTGTATTCCACACACTCCCCTTCCGGGACAGACTTTTTAGCAGGGCCTGTTGCAATAGGACAAGGGCTAATGATTTAAAACTAGAACAGGGTAGATTTAGATTAGATACAAGGAAGAAATTTTTTACCACGTGGGTGGCAAGACGCTGGCCCGGGTTGCCCAGAGCGGTGGTCAATGCCTCAACCCTGGAAACATTCCAGGCCAGGCTGGACGGGGCTCGGAGCAACCTGGTCTAGCTGAGGATGTCCCTGCTCATTGCAGGGGGGTTGCACTAGATGGCCTTTAACGGTCCCTTCCAACCCAAACTGTTCTGTGATTCCTCTCCCCATACTATACATATATTTATACTATACATATAAATAAATTTTTAAAAGAATTAAAAAAATTAAAAATTAATAAAAAAAATTAACAACTTACCTTCCCACCAGCCAGCCCTGCTCCAGACAACAAGCTTTCCCCTTTCATCCCAGGGAATTAATTACCCGGGTGGCATTCCCAGAATTATGAAAGCTTTCAGGTGCTGCTGTCAGCTGGCTTTCTCCTGTTACAAGCACACATACTTCACCAGCTGTGTTGACCTGTGACAGAAGAGGGGGCAAAAAAGTACCCAAGGGACTCTCAGAGAGCTACTGAATCTACAGAATGTGGGGTTTTTTTTTATATATACATACACATACGTATTTCAAGGGAGCAGGGGAGAGCAACCATGTGCACAGTTTATGACCTGAAATCTTGTTATGGGCAGGCTCCATGTATTCTCCAGGTGTGAAATGCGGTGATTTATTGACTTTCACCCTCCAAAACCTCCTCTACCATCCCTCCCTGAAAGCCACGGCCACGCAGCTATACATCGTCCGTACGCAAATCCGGGAAGCTGAAAGCCGAGACTACTTTAACATTAAAACCCTGCAAAGTAACGCAAGGCTGTGAAGTAATTACAGCTCAGGCTGAGTTATTTGTTCTCGTGAAGAACAGAGAAAAATAAAATTTTCCAATGCGTGGCACAAGAGAGTGACGGGATTTAGGTCCAGCCCGTGCAGAAGCGCAAGGCTGTGCCTACAAGGGGAGGCACCGGAGAAGACAGCACGGGTAACCACTGATGTATAATTCATCAGAGCTCCGAGTACGTACTCAGCACGGCATTTATGGGTAGAAACAGCACCGTGGGGCTTACTGGATTTATTGACTGCAGCAGTTATTGTATTCATTGGATTTCCTGGTTTTATACGGGACTCCTCGTAACAATTTCATTCCAGCCCTTACATATTAACATCTCCAGAATTGCCCAGCATAGGTTTTCGGCGCTACAGAGATGTGAAAGACAATACCACTCACATTTCGAGCGGCACAAAGGAAAATGATAATACCAATATTATAAATAGCTTTATGTGGAAGAGATATCCAGCACAAAAAACCACCCCAAACTATTAAAAACATCATCGAGCCTCCTCATGTGCAATCAAAGAACCAGAAACCCAGCACTGAAAGGGACCCCAGTGGCTCGCCAGGCGCCAGTTGGTGGCCACAGCAGGACCAGCTACACAGAGTCCACTTTCACTAGCCCAACCCTGCTTTTGTAAGCTCTCTGCAAAGGATGGCTAGCAGCATCCCCTGGCAGCCTGTTCCCCATCTTATTACCCCCCGGCAAGTTCTCCCGAAGATCCCACTGGGAAACTGGTGGGGTGACAGGAGGGTGGGCTGCAGGGTGCTGGAAAACAGCTGATTTTTGCCCATTTTAGTTACAGCCTTTTACATAATGTTACCCCTTCCAGCTTTTTCTCTCCCTCCCTGCCCTTTCCTCCTCTTCCCTGATAAAAAAAAAAAAAAAATCACTGATTTTCTTCAACCTTTCCTTCTAAAACTGCATTTCCCAGCCACCCCACATTGAGGACAAACCGATGGGACAACCGATGAACGCCAGACTCAGGCTTCACTTTTCACAAGAGCCGTCTCCCTGCTATAGGCTGCACAAGCCTGTGATCACTGCTCCGGGCACTCCTGGCTTTCCCCCCGCCACCCCCAGATATCACTGCCACATCCCTTGGCAGCAATGTTGTTCGTGGCCAGTATTAATGTAGTTTAGTGCCGACAGGCAGCCAAGACGTTGAGCTAAAGCTGGAAGGGATTTAGCACCTACCATTAAGTTAAGCAGAGCGCGATACCCTGTAGAAGTAGTTTGTTCTAGTGAACAGGTGCTGCAAAGAAGACAAGAAAACCAGCTCCAGCCCCGATTTCCAACTTGCTTCGTATTTTGCTGCTCTTGCTGAGGGTGCGCTCAATCCCACTGTCTATGTCATTGATGAAGAATTTCTGGTTTTACAAGATTTCTGGTTATGGATTTCCAACCTTTCCTCTTACTATAAATGGCACAGCATTCTGTAGCCCGGCCGTGACCTCCAGGTCACCGCGCTGGCTCATCCAGCTCCCCGATGGAAGCGAAGACCTAGGGACGGCCAAGCATAGACAATCACCGACCTGGATTTAGGGAAATACAAGAACGTGAGGCAGCAACGCTCTGAGTCCTCTTACCTGATTCGTGTCCAGCTGTTGCGCTCACTGCCCAGACTGAAAAAAAAAAAAAAGCACTGAGCGAATTCATACATTTTCAACTCGCTCTAGAAAATTGCCCTCGCGCTGTTAGTTTGCATTGCAAATCTCGCCACGCAATGGGAAGCATGCGTTATCCTTAGGTGTCTGACACGCCTCCCATTATCCCAAAGGTGCTAAACAGCTTCTGCCTTTCACGCCTTCCCCTTCAGTCAAAAGAGACTTTGATAAATTGCAAGCAGGTGCAAACCAACAAACTAGCACCTACTGGGCAATGAAGCGAAGGCCTAGATAAATCCATTTCCTCCGGGCCCAGCAACATAATGCTGAGTTATAAAATTCACCAAAAAAAAAACCCACTGAGGAAAGTTTCAAAATAAATATCAGAACCTGGGACCCTGTGACAATCCAGGGTAGCGATTCCATCCTAAACACAGAGGAAAGACTCTGCATCCACACCTTTGTGGTTCGTGCTCCCTTTACTTTCTTCTCCGTCAAAACCGGGACACGCAGACAAGCGTTGCTCCCGCTATGCTATTTATACTCTACAGTATAAAAGATCCAGCATATAATCAACAGGTGTCAAGTGACTAATAGCCTAGAGCGTCAAATAAGGTCAAAAAGGTGACTGAAGGGTTGGCCGGCACTTCATGCTACCCACCATTCAAAAGCACCTACCCGCCTAGAGCCCGTGTATATTCCAGGCTGAATCACTGCTATACGTTCATAACATCTGTTAATCGTTTATAGACTGCTTGTACGTATGTTAATATCAAGTTTCATCATAAGGTTAATGGCCACAATCTGTTCTTGCTTTGAGACTGCGTGGATGTGCTCAGCAAAATCAACTTGAAGGGCAGCAAGAATGTGCCCACAAACATTTCCTACTGAAAGATTGCTCTCTTAGTAGGAAGGTCAATCCTCCAGGGCGATGCTAGAGAAGACAGCTGTCTTTTTTTATGCCCTTTAAAAAAAATTCCACGAGTAGGAAGGCCATAAAAATCTGGAAACTTATTTAACGAAAAGCTATTCCTGGATGACGTGGCATTAAATTGGTGAACTTCAAGACAGTTAATGAATCGTAACGCAGATCCTGAGGACTACAAACGTATCTACGTACTCACTATCTACCCACACATAAAGCAGCAAAATCTTGCCTTTTTTTCACTGGTGGTTTGTGGTTAATAAATAAATATATAACTCCGAGCGCCTAAGAGGGTAAGAGCTCTTATCTCAAAACATTTGCACAGGGAGTCCCACACCACGAGTTCAACGCGCTCATTTCCCAAACCACTGCATCTGAAAATTCCTGATCATTTCCAGCGATCCCAAAAATAGAGCATCTCCTCGTGTTTCATACTGACTTACCACAAGCTTGGGCTAATCTGGGGGATTGCATCCAGCTGTAAAACATCCCAGCAATCAACACACTCTTTACATCCGGCTCAAGTGTTTAGGTGTTGCCCTTTCCCACGAAAATACAGAGAAAATGGACGCAAGGCTTTGGGGTTCTCTTTCTTACCTCCACCGCTGAGCAATGCTTCCTGGGCGGCAGCTTTCTCGTCTATAAACTGGATGTAGGGCTTCAAAGCGCTCGGGAAAAGAACTTCTGGAATAAATTTAGAGAATTATTGTGAATATGAGCTGCAGTCCAAAGAAGAGTCTTTGATAACATGCAGCATGGGCTCTCCCCTCCCCATATGCCTTCCAGTGCCCAGGATAGTGACCGCTTTAGGAAAAACGGGGAAAATGGCCTCTCTTCACCAGTACCTCTAGCTGCACACGGGCTGGCTCACCAGCAAAGCATGTGAATGGAAATACAGGATTTGCATCAGCTCAAAGCCTGCCCGAGTGCTGGATTTTATGTGGGAGGAGAGAGGTTAAACAGGTGCTGGCAGAACCCCTGGACAGGGTTGGCCTTCATAAGGGAAAGGAGAACTTAAATCTATGCCGATGGTTCAGGTACTGAGATTGGCTGATCTCTAAAAGCAGTATTAAAAATAAATTTAGAAGAAAAAAAGAAGTCCATACCCATGGCGCAGAGGGACTGCAGGACGTTTCCCCTCTGCCCAGTGCCATCTATAAACTGGATTAATTAATCCGATAGTTTGGCTAAGCAAGGTGACACGATTGCCATCAGCAGTTGCGAACATGGGCGCCTGGTAGGGTTGAGCCATAAGCTCTGTGTTCAAGGAGCCCCGTTTCTCAGGGGCACCTCATGAAGTTTCCAAAACCTGCAAACCCTCTTCTGTGCTCAGATGTAAACAATTTATAGCCATCTCCAAACAAAAACACGGCACCCAAAACTAGGGATGGCAGGGGCGAGAGGCTGGCTGCCCAGACCACAGCCAAGGGCAGGGAAGAGACGGGACTCTCCATGCCTGCTCCAAACCCTCCGCCAAACCGCTGCTCCAAGACCGTAAGGAGGAAAAAAAAACAGTCCCTCAATGTTTAAGGCATAAATGAAAGTTAAGTTTAAGCCGTTCTTATCTGCTGACTCACAACAGAGTCCCACGCGTGCGAGCCTTGATCCCTGGCCTGTCACCGATGCGCTGTAAGAACAGGCGACTGATGGACCGTTTTCCCTGGCAAAAAGAGATTGCACAAGGTCACGGCGGGGCTCCTCCTGGGAGCTTTCCAGCAGCGCTTCGGGAAGTCACTGAACTAGGAAATCTGCTGGTGTTTAGATCATTGCCAGGAGCAGAATACTGATGAGTGGCTCCCAGAGCCTGCTGGCAGGCTCTTCCCGCCAGTGGCATCCCATGGCGTCACATAAAGCCGCAGAACCGGGTCCTTCTGGTCCCTCTCTATCAGTTTTGTAGAAGCCACTTTGCACTTACATCAATTGATGTGAAATTGGAATCGGGCCCCATTTTGGGGGTCGACGTTTTCCAGGTAGCAAACACCATTGTGCCGGACAGGCAGCGACTGAGACACCGCGCAAGGTGCAAGGCAGCAGAAAATCTCACCCTCGGAGTTTATCATCTCTAAATGCTTTAAATTCTTGAATACGGATTATTTTTTTATTATTATTATTCCTTGAGCTCAAAGCTGTCATTAAAATATACAGCACTGCAATGCCTGGAATACTTACAAGCTGCCAAAGAGAAAACCTGACTTTATTTTTTATGTATTAATTACGTGCTGCCAGGTAGGAGGCTTTGCTCTTGTAGGGCCACCTGCTAGTCTCGTTATGAAGTGCCTTGTACCGAGTCAAAAAATGTGATAAACAAGCCAGTGACCCCATCCAGGTGTATGGAGAGTGTTTGTATAGAGGGCGTCAGGATGTGGTGATCCTCATTCCCCTCTCTCTACTCACTTCTGTGACAGGCAGTGATTAGCAGTTCATCGGTGTGACGATACTGCGAGTTTAAACATACGCTGTCCTCAGCAATCCCCAAATTATCAGACGCCATTTCAGATGCCTGCAATACGGGTGCCATGCAGCCTGCGTTGGTTGGCTGAGTTCCTGCCCCTGTCGTCGGTACGTCACTCTCTCCGCCTCAACTTCTGGCTTTTGCACATCATCTGCTACTAAAGCACCACCTTTTGTCTTCCAGCAGAGTTAGCCAAAACTAAAATGAGCATTTACAACGCTCCTCCTCTTCCTAAAACTGCCCAGTGAGAACTTCATAGGGTTTAATTCCTCTCCCATCAAGCAGAAATTTAAGAGGGGCTCTGAAAACAAAGTCACCTTTGTGGCACTTGTCAACAGAGTTTTATTACCGTTCCGATCCCGATGGCCGCTGAGCCGATCCCGAGGCTGTCGATGTCCTTTCGAATCATACAAGGGATGTAATTTAATAAGTTGTCAACAAAATTGCCACGAGGAAAGAACTCTTATTGTTCCTCCCCGCCCCCGCGCCCTTTCCCCTCCAGTTGAATGATCAGTCTCGCATCCCCCTCAGCTCCCCGTATTAATTCCCGTCCGCAGCGATGGTGCCCCCAGAGCGCACACAAGGGTGCTGGGGAGACGCCACCTCTGCCTCGTGCCCCGCTGCGGCCACAGCTGCCGCCAGCTGATGGCCTTCTGTCCACAAGACTCCATCGGAGTTCCCTCTCCTCAACACTTCACGGGGAGAGAAGTTTTCAAGGGGCACATTTTCTCTTGAGGGTCGCTGGGTCTTCAACCCGAGCAGTTTGATTGTGGTCGTATGTTTTCAAACTGACCTGTTTTTTTTTTCCTGTGCAGTCAGCCACATAAGCTTTATCTCCATTTTCCAAGGCACTTCGGTTTTTAAGGACGTGCTTAGCTTAAAGCAAGAGAATAAGTGACAATGGAATATTCCTGACCTTACTTTTTGGGCAGATGGTTAAATAGCTACCTGAATTGTGATCGCTTATGGAAAATAAACATGATTTTCAAAACAAGAATTGGGTTTTGCAGATTTGTTTTCCTTGTAATTAATTCTCTCTCTTCCTTTATATATCTTCGAAACACAAAATTACGTCTGGCAACCTCCTCTGAGAAAAATGTCCCGACCTGTTTTTTTAGCGTCACCTGAAATCTTCCACACTCAGAAATAAAAAATAAAACCCCTTTTAGGCTTCTTATTAAGAGAACGAAACGTGCTGCCAGTTTAGCAGTACGTGTGAATTGTAAGAGCGACAGCATGAAGACAAGCACTGAGAGATTTACAGCTGGAACAGAACCATCCACACAGCCCCGGGGCTCCCTTTTTCCATCCCCATCCAAACACCATCTGCCTTTGGTTGGGAGAACGGCTCAGCATCAGCTGCAGCCATCGACATCCTGCCCCCTCATAAAACACTTCCTTTAAAAAAGAGGTTTCTGAGTTGCTAACTGGGTTTCCTTAGTTTGGGGGATTTCATAAACCCTGATTTAAATTATTCAGAGCTACTTTTTTCCCCCCCCGGAAGTCTCCAGCAACAGATCCAACCACAGGAAAAGTACCGTACGCATTTCATAGTAACACTTCAGCAGGGGAAAGATTACAAAGGTCCGAAGACAACTGACTATGTCCCAGCAAATCAACAACTACAACAAAAACCCAAGCTCTCGAGGAGGAGCAAAGCTACCTTATACACCACCCTTTAATCAAATTGGCTTTAAAGCCACTTGAAAAATCACTGATCCGTAAGCGTCACTGGGGAGAGGCTGAGCGGGGCCCCTTCCCACGTGTTTGGGTTGATGGGCCAGGCTCCGGTGCAGCAATTAGTGGTCATTAGCGGGCACACCAGCAACAGGCTTGCACAGGGAGGTCTGCCCAAGCCCCACCGCCGCTGGGAGAGACAAAGGGGGCTTTCAGACGGAAGCTGATGCCACATCTCCTCCTCCCCAGTGTCCTCCCCAGCCCCCTGGCACCCTCGCCTGCAGCTCTGCTGACTTTGGCAAACGCTAATTGCATCCTGTCGGGCCCCCGGATGGATCATCATTCAGTGTAATTTGCAGCTAGGCCAATTTTTAAATTATTTTGGGAACCATAATACTTGGTTCTGTAAATGTTTACCCGCTAAATATCAGATGTGTTAGTTTCCCGGCGTATCTGCATATGAATGAAAGGGAAATAGATACGGTCTCTGGTATACAGATGCACACAAAATTGCAAAAGCTTTGGATCCAGCCACTTGGAAGACATTATGTCATTTCTCCGATTTATCTTGCCTTGTTCTAGCTGCAGAAAATAAAACCTTAAATAATTGCATGATTTTTGATGTCCAGCTTTCATGAATTCCAAGGAACATTTGTGTCCCACTCAGCTTCTAATTTGATCGAGGTTATTTGAAACTTGTTGAATATTTTTCTCGTTACAGATAAAACAGCCCCTCCAGGAGGACGTGGAAATAAATAGCAAGGGAAGGGAGCCAAACTTGAAAACTTCAGCCAGCAGGTAAAGATGAAGATATGATTTTTGCACGCTACAATTTTTTCAGTAGAATGAAGACTTCTGCAACAGAGATAAGCGCGGGAGAAATATGAAAGCAGCTGTTATTTTAGGTAAGGGGTTTTAGCGACAGCACTGATGAAATTGCTCTCCCACTAGAAAGCAGCCTTAGACCGAGGCACATCGCTGGCATCAGAGCGGGCCGGGCGATCAGATGAGACGCGCGATCCCTGTTTGAACTCCTCCGTTAATTTAAGGTACATTCTGACCTTCCTTTTGGAGGAGAAGCGCGCTGTCCTTTGCCTCCTTTGCTCCTGTAGCTTTTGTTTTCCATCTTTGTTAGGATGATTCACGGCAAGGGATGAACTGGAACAAAACTGAGGCTATCCGCAGGATAACTAAAGGCTTTACAGAGCCCTGAAAACCCAGGGGGAGCGGCACCAGGCGCTCAGAGTTCCAGGCCGGCAGATTTAAAACACTTTGCTCCTTCGCTACGTTTATAGAGAAAATCCCTGCAGGTACAAAACCAGTGGCCTTGCCAGGTCCCAGCCATCCCGAGGATTGTATGAGCTTCAGCCGGAACAAAGCAGGAGAGTCCCCCGAGCAGACAAAGCGCTGATCGGTTTTACTCATTATTACAGAGGCAATTCCAATCCTATTATCTCAAAAAGATAGGACTTCTCCTGTGTCCACGGGAAAAGAACTCGCACTCTAAAGGAGAAAGACAGACTTGGGGCGAGCACCTCCCTCAGCCAGAACTGGGGGAATCAGGCTTTTGGCAAAGGATTTCTTTATCTTATTTAGGGTTGAGGGGCTTTTTTGTCGTGTGTGACTAATTTGAGCAAGGGTTTCATGCCTCAAATTCCCACAAACTACTCCATGACAAGGGGATTTGCTTCTCTAAGCACGTCTACAGCCGGTTGATGGCAAGGCTTCTGCAGACACCCAGGGGTGCTGCTGGCCGCCTCCGCTCGCACCGCGCCATCGCTCCCCGCCATTCAAAGACTGACATCGCTCCTCGGTGACTCCAAGACTGACAAGACAAACTAATGTAACTTCATAGCGACAGTGAGAACTTAAACACGGTATAGCTACCGCTGTGATTTATTGTAAGGGCCTCCGTCATGAAAATGTGCTTCGGGCAATGAATAAACAAGGTTATTTGTTCTTTCTACCAGGAAAGTTCGGCAATTTGGTCAAAACGTGTGATTTCAAGTGTACCTTCTCTAGTGCAAGCCTAAGTATTACGCTCCTTTGGGATAGCATTCAAATGTAAAGATTGATTCTGATTTAATCTTCATGGCACACAGGCAAAGTAAAGAGAAAAAAAGAGTAACCTATGTTAAGCTCTTGTATCACTAGATTTGAATATGTTCCTTATGGATTTAGCGAGCAATGAAGGAACATTTTAACAGACATTTTTGCATCTGCTACACTAGAAACGAACAGCAATTAATTTTGCAAATATTTATACATTTTATTTTGCAATTACTACCTGTTTTGTAATTATTTGTAAACTAATATTTTCTGTAAATATTTATTTGTAGAGATAGTAATTTGGCTATCCATTAGGGGGAAAAAAAAAAATAATGTTACTTTTCTCCATTGGTGCAGCCACTCTTAAAAAGAGATAATGGTATCTCTCTTCAGAGCTGGAATAACGGAGGCAGCTGCTTCCCCTTTTTTTGTCAGAAGTCAGCCCTGTCCCCTATGCTCAGTGTCAGCGAGACAGCACCCTCCAAGTTGGGAAATTCATGGGTTCACCACTTTGTTCCGACTTCTCAGAAACATGGAAGAAGCGAAAAGCCTTACATTTGCTTTTCACGGTCATTTGCTCTCTTCTGGTAGCTCCAAGAAAGACATCAAGAATTTAGATTGTGAGCTGGTGGCGAGCGTCCTTGGCTAGTTCAGATGGAAGACCCCTGGTTAACGAGCATAATACATTTGTGAGTAAAGGAATATTTGTTTAAGATGTCATCGAGCATTCACTCCAGGAGGTGTGGTAGCCCCGTGGGTGCTTGGTGTCCACCGAGCTGCTCTGAGCGCTCGTGCAGGTAGCAGGCAGGCTTTTGCCATGGGAAGGGATTTTTGCCATTAGGGCAGTCTTGCTTCCACGTCCCCGGTTTATCACAGCAGAATAATTTGACAGGGTTTCATTATACCACCTGCGGGGCTCTTGACAAGCGAACACACCACAAAGTGAAAACAGCAGGAAGTGTCCTGCAGACTGGATCTCTCATTCATTTTGCGTTTCTCATTTTCCTGGCATGCTGCGTAGTGGTAGCCCTTTGCAATAAGGAAGATTGTCGTCTTTCTGTCACTATTCTGTCAGCTGCCTCTGGGGAATCAAGAATCAGATGAGAGGTACAGCTTTCACTAGCCAGTACTGGCATTGCCCTGCTTCTGTCTGACAGCAAATCCCCAGATATTCCGTATGGGTTTATTATCCACATCAGAAGCCTCTCCGTTTTGCGGGCAATGATTCAGGGGAGCAGGACATACGCAAGGACACTCCAGAAGACGGTGTCAGGCTGGGGAATGAACCGTGCAGCGCGGGTCAATGCACTTAGCATGTCTGTCCTCGTTTATATATAAATTTTGACTCATGTTTTCATACACTTAATTTCTCAGCAAACAAAGCTACTGACTGAACTCACTCACCAGATGTCGATCCCTACTGTCAATCAGATGCCCGGCAGTACAAATCCCAGCAGCGGCCGATGCTACAGGCTTTGGACAAAAAGAAATTAAGAACACACGTAAATCTCAGTCTTAAGGAAGCCTTCCCCCATCCCACCATGCTAAAGCTTACTCTTCACCGTTACCATCCAGCTCCCTACCTATTTCCATCCTACCTTCCCGCACCGTTGGATCCCCAGGTGCCTACGAGGCTCGCTGGCACGCATACTTATCATGCGTTCCTCAAGTTTTCCTCCAAAACATAACTGAAGATGGAATTATTCAGGAAGTACCACTGGAAGAGAGCAGAGCCAAAAAAAAAAAAGAGCTTCTATTAATTTTATGACTGACAGAAAGCAAAACCACGCAGTACATACCATCCAACAGATCCCTTTCCAGAGTCTATCACCAAGAACTGGACTGACACCAACACAACTCCGGTGCCCCTCGCAAAGGAAAACACGCTGGGCATTTTCTCCTTGCTGAACAGTTTAAACACACTGGGCTAGCTGCAGTGCCAGAGCTTCCTTCAGTCGGGGCTTCACTCTACAAGAACAAGCATTTAGACCCTATTCTAGGAAAAAGAAAAGCAAACGTGAGCTCGGGCACGTAAATATTCCCCATAAAGACTATGGGACAGCTAGTGCGCTGGAGGGCAAGCCTGCGGTAGAGTTGGGAACACGTTTTCTAGTTTCTTTTCTAACTAGTCTTGATCTCTGTCATCCTTCAGTGGTAATGCCAAGAGCATGAAGGAGAAGAGGAACATGCACCTCCCCGTGTTTTTATCTATCCCCACTAAAAACATCAGGCAAACTGCCCCAGACAGACTGCGAGGCCACCAGACCCCCGCAGCACGCTCGCGTTGCACAGATACTCTCACAGCAGCTGTAGGATGTGCTACAGCACCGAGAAAACAGCCGCAATATGTGAAATTCTGGTCATCTTGGGAGACCTGCCAAATTGCTCAGGCTCAGAGCTCCAGATTCATCTATCGTGAAGACCTTGTCTACAAGGTAGCTTCCGCGTCAGATAAAACTCTATCTGATGACATTTTATTTTAGAAAGCGCCATCCATCCAGAGTAAATGAACCTTTTCTTTATAATCTATTTGGTCCATCTCCAGGATGTGGCAGAACACTCTGTAAACGGGGATGTTACTGAAAACATCTTGCATGGCGAAACTTTTGTATTCCCTCGTGTGCCTCGGCCGCGAATGCCACAGGCTCCCATTTCAGAAGCAACATGAAATCTCCGGTTTACATTTGAATTTAGTTATATGTCAACTGTCTTTCTGAGCGCTCCTTTTGTAGGAGAAGAGTGATTGAAATTACTTCTGTAATCGAGGAGTGCAGTCTATTCTACTTCTTTGTTATAACCAGGAGTTTGACAAAATATTTTGCTCTAAGCCTTTGGCCAGTAAAATTATTTAAGCCGTCGAGATTTCAGTCAAGCGACATAAGAGGCTATTTTCCTAGCTTAGGGTAATGACCAGAAAAGCCTCTATACATCTCTGTTTATTACACACCTCATTTACTCTGCTATAATGCTAATACTAAACCAAAGTTCAAAGCCTATGAAAGTCATGTTTTCCTACATGAGGAAAGCAAATTTTGCTCGTCTGAAGCCTCTGAGAAGGTACAATATAACTCGGGCAGGAACAGACTAGATCGTTTTAACATTAACATGAGAAGATAATAACGACAAGACTTGAAACTCACCTGTGCGGAAGAAAGCTGCAGACATGCAGCGTGCCTTGCAGGCAAGAGACTCGGTGACATTATTTGATACTGGGATGAGCAACAGCCTCTAGGGAGAGCCCAGGAAAGTCCTCCTCTCATCATCAAGGAACTTGAGAAAGAAAGGGACAGCGAGAGGTCACTTAAGCCACCCTTCAGCCCCAAACTGAGTACAGATGCCCCTGTGGCATTGCAGAGAGGTGCCCGACCCATCTGCCTTGAATAATCACAGACGATTCCCAACACCAGAGCCCTCCCTGCAAGCTCTCGCAGTGCCTCCCCAGCCTTGACATGGCCCCTGGCTTCCCTCATGCCTAGCCAGAACCTTTCTCCCTGCAAATTAAGCCCATTATTTTGGTCTGACCCCCCTGGTTCACTCTGGTGGGTAGCCCCGAGCCCACCTCCATGTGCCTGGGCAAGGCAGGGAGGGCATGTGTTGGGGAATGTTTTCTGCCTTGTATTGAAGGGCAGGAAGTTTTACGCTTTTATCCTTCCTGAAGATGAAAAAGATGTAGTATCCTATACGTCGTTTGGATAACATCTGGATTTCTCAAGGGCTTTTTTCTAAAGCCCTACCAGACTCCTGCACTCTTTAACCTCCTTCCCATAGCTTTTCCCTTTATTTGTTTGCTTTTGTCTTTGTCACAGGGGATTTCTTATCTCTTTGGGTGTCTTCATAAATTGAAGATGTCCGCAGCAATGGAACTCCAAGAAATGAAAGGCAAAATAACAAGGTTGCAAAACCGTGTGCTTAATTTCACAGTCCAGTTCCTCAATATGGAAGACAGAAATGTCTCTCTCCTGCATCCTCCAGCCTCACAGGCTTATATTGTTCAGCAATTTATACTCATCAACCACTTGACACACATTTTCATGGATTAAGCTTTCATCCCAGAGCCTAATAAAATGCCAAGTGACAACGCAAAATTTATTAAAAGGTTTTTTTAAAAAAACACCTATATCACCAATTACCTGGCCGCATGCAGTTTCACTCTAGGGTAACAAACATTTAGTAACCGTGATTTAACACACACACGTATAGTACCTGCACCCAAAAACTTCTGAAGTTTGAATTCACTTCAGAAGGGTGAGGATTTCACTTGTGTCATTTGGGGATACCTCCACCAAGGTCAGCAGAACAACCCTGTGGCCAGAGGAGTTAGGCCCTGTGGTTTTTCAAACCTTTCCATCCTTGCCCAAATGAGCGATGGACCCGAGTGTCTGCAGCTTTTGTCTTTGCAGCGCAGCTTTTTTTTTTTTTTTGTAGAATTTTGTCCTTGGAACTTCAGGCAATACCTAGGATGTGTTTTCATCTTCTTTGCAATCATTTTTGCTATATGAGCAGTCAAACAGCACAATCTGGTACGGGTAAATAGTCCACTGTATTAACAAAACTTGAAGCAAAAAGCATTGCTAGAACAAAACAACATATTTACAAATAAAAATCAGGAGGAAACGTGTCCTTGGGGGGAATCCTATCTGCCACATGAATGGTCTCACAATAAACTGCACTGGTACGGCAGGATGGTTTGGATACGGGTTAAATGGAAATAAGAAGTTGGAATCGAAACCCTTCACTCCTGTGATGGTCTGGTTCATCTCTGCTGATAAAAGCCCTGAGGTGCCACTTAAGCAATAAAACCTGGAGTACCTTCCCCCCCCCCCCTTTTTGCATTTAAATGCATCCAAAATCTCAGAAAAATGGTTAATCATGGAAAATTTTCCCCATTCTGTCTCAAAAAGAGGAGCTCACAAAAAAGTCCTGCTTGAGATCCAGGCCTGGAGCAAACTCCGACCATACATTATCAGCTTAATTCGATTTTACAATAGATTGATTAAACTATTTAAGCTTTTTTGTCTTAGTATAAAGTAACAGCTAAGAGGGCATCTCTAAAAAACAAATCATTCCCAGGCAGTTTGTAGTGAGCCACATTTCCTCTTGAGCCTTTAAAGTTTTAACTCACTTTTTTTTCTTTTTTAAACTATTGTAGAATCCGTTTGGGTTAAAGATGAATGTCATAGAAAAGCCATTCAACAATGCCACCCATGCTTTGAACAACCTTCAACGTCACCTTGAGGAGGTTAGTGCGTTAATTTATCAGCAACAAAATAGTATTTGCAATATTCGGTGACTTCCACGCCGTGACTCATTTGCATCTTTCCTGAGTAAGAGCAGAGGAGGGGAATACAATGAAGTCTTGAGATGGCAACCGTCCTTCAGTACTTAATACCTGATTATACAAACTACTCAATACAATCTACGCTACTTTTGCATCCAGTATTAAGGGAGAATATATTGAGAAAAGGTGCTCATTTCTCACCCAGGAAGGTGAGGAATTCTTCAAAAAAAATAAATAAAAAAAAAGCAGCGGGTGTCAACTCAGTTTAAAAACATGCACACCTTCTTCCAGAGTGAGGATGCAGCATAAAGGGGTAAGACGCAACCTCTCCCACCTTAAAATCAGCCAACCCTGCCAGAGGAGAAGTGCGGCATCTTGCATTTATTTTTTAAGGTTGACTTCCCTGGTAGATTAGAGAAACTGGTAACGTGTGTTCGTCCACACATGCAAGCACATGTCCCTCTCCCCCCCCAGCCAAAATAAATCTTTGCCTGCAGATCCTGGCTATGTTTTTATATCGTATTTCTTTGCCATCAGTAACTCCTTTCACAGCTGCATTTACATCCATCTTTTCTCTTCTTCAGATTTAAAGCTGAAAACGCCGCAGAGCTGCCGTAGATTAGCAAAACAAGGCCCCATCCTCGGCACAATACACGGGCTGCAATTTCATCCCCGAGATTTGGCTGCTCCCCTTGAATCGTGCTTTTGTGTCTTATAGCATCAACAGAAACATCTCACTGAATTGCCGCCTTGTATTCAGTTACAGACAGCACTCAGTATTATCCAGCTTCCCGCAAAACGGCATCTCTGAACATATCCCCACTGCGCTGGGAAGAAAAGCCTGGATGGGGCTGGAGGAGGGAGGAATGTTTTTGGTTTTGGGGTTGGTTTTTTTTTTTTTTGCAGAGCCGGAGTCAGCATGATTTAGTCCCCCAGATTCCATTTCAGCAATGGAAGCATCTCATCCCACACCACGATTGGGTACATTGCAGGACAACAGTGGTTGTCACAGGCTACCACGGGCTGATTATTTAGGATGAAGCAGACTGGAAACAGGAGTGATACTATTAGTTCAGGCTTCGGAAAGATGGTTGCGATTCACCCCTCTGTTCTGGGAGTTCACCCTGAGCAGTGATTGCTCAGCAGCAAGGCTCTGCCAGGATTTCGTACAAAGGGAAAGGCTTGTTCACTCTTTGGAGATGTGGCACCATCCCAGAAAACAGCAAGACCTGAAAACAGCAGGTAGCATTTGCCAGGAAGATTTCTTCTAAAAGAGAATTATTCCATATTCTGCTAGTGGAAAAAAAAAGTTATCCTTACCTTTCACCAGCCTTCAATGATTTTAAAAGCCCCTTACAACCTAGACGATTCTAGGATTTTATTCGACTCCAAAGTCAGGCGCATTAACGGCGAGGATTTTTGCCTCCGCCAGAAAAGACCTAATTCTGCCCTCAGAGACTTGCACAACCCACCTGATGTAAATATGAAACTAGTGAGAAAGCAAATCCCCTGCGCCACAGTGATCCTGTAGCAGACAGGGAACACGTGGACACGGAGGGCTTCACTTGATTCATTATAAGATATCATTCACGTTATCCGCATTCGATTCAACACACATTTCAGAGGAGCATTCACTCTCTAGAGCGCGTTCCTGGCCCCAGAGTAGAAGGGTGAAGCTCTGCCCCTTACACTGACCGCAGTTCAGAACGGGCAGCGGAACGAAGGAGCCACCGCGGGGACCCCAAACCCGGACACCCCCCCGGCCAAGCCCTGCAGTGCCCGGCTCTGCGACAGCAGGTGGCAGCGCAGCCCCGGCCAAGGACAGCGACCGGGTGCGGGGGGGGGAAAGGGAAAAGGGGGTGGGGGGGGAAGAGAGATGGAGGAGGAAAAAGCAGCGGGGTTTCTAACAGGCTGCCTGGGGGGAAAAGCAGCCCTGCTGCGGGAAAAGCCCCCGTGGGATGGGGGTGTTTCCAGCTCCTGAAAAAAGCAGCTCCGCAAAGGACAGGGATGCGCAGACGAGGACATGCACAGGGACACAGGCGTTTGCTGTTCCACCTTATCCATCCCCAACAAGAAGAAAATGTTTTTCTAATGAGCAATACAAGTTTCAAAAAAAAAAAAAAAAACCAAACCCAGAAAACCATAAGCTAGGAGTTCAAAGAAAAATATCAGCTTGTTTTGTTCGTGTTTAGGCCTTCTAAAAATCTTTTTAAAGCAAAATAGCATGCATTTCTGAGGAAAGCTATCCTTTGAAACAGACAGCAGGGAGAAGCAAAGGCTCTGCTAGGAAACAGAGGACTGGACTGTTTGAGCAGTGAAAACTTTTTGCCAACTTACTTCCAAACCCAGAAATGCCTAGAAATTGGGGTAACAAGGGTTTTTCAATCCGTGTGTGTGGCAGGAGGCGCAGGTCGCAAGTTTATCAAGCTCCAGGGTGAAACCAAGAAGCATTTTCCTCCCACAACTCCATTTAAAAGACTGTTCCAGTCCCACAAGACAAAAATCGTAAAATTACCAACAAAAATATTCTCCTAGCCAACTTCTACCCATCTGTTTTTGTCTCAGCATCACTTCTTTGACTAAAATACCTTCCCGAGTCCTTTTTCTGTTACACTGCTGTTTAATTCTTAGCTCCTCCTGCCTTTGTCTTCTGGCTAGACCAAACAAGCTGGGAACTGGCCTTTCCTTTCCTGAAACTGATACCTTCAGTGTCAACAAACTCTTTTTTTCCCCCTTTCACAAAATGCTCAGTTGCAAGTTGCCAGCCAGCTCCCACAGACGGGGATCATCTTTGTGGCCTCCTCTGGACCTGCTCCAGCAGGTCCATGCCCTTCTTATGTTGGGGGCCTCAGCGCTGGTCACAGTACTCCAGGTGATGTCTCCCCAGAGCAGAGGGGCAGAATCAGCTCCCTCGCCCTGCTGGCCACGCTTCTTTTGATGCAGCCCAGGGTGCGGTTGGCTTTCTGGGCTGACAGTGCACATTGCCGGCTCATGTTGAGCTTCTCATGAACCAACACCCCCAAGTCCTTCTCCTCAGGTCTGCTCTCAAGCCATTCTCCACCCAGCCTGTATTTGTGCTTGGGATTGCCCTGACCCAGGTGTGGGACCTTGCACTTGGCCTTGTTGAACTTCATGAGGTTCACACAGGCCCACCTCTTGAGCTTCTCCAGGTCCCTCTGGATGGCATCTCTTCCCTCCAGCGTGTCGACTGCACCACACAGCCTGGCGTCATCGGCACACTTGCTGAAGGTGCACTCGATTCCACTGTCCGTGTCGTGACAGGAGCGACCTGTCACGACACGTTGGTCACACATAACCTCTTCAGCTTTAAAAGCTACTATCTTGCAGCCCACCGAGAATTTTCTGGAGACCTCAGCAACCTCAACTCCCATAAATACCCTAGATACCATAACCCCGCAGCGATTGCCCTGGACCAGGTGGCCCCCTCCACCTCTATTCACTGAGGATTTCAGGGCTTGTTTCCTGACGGTTCCTTCCTCCTGTAATTCCAGCAAATCCAAAGATTGTATCTTGTTCATCTCTTATTAGCCCTTCTTAGGGAGCTGGCTATTCACCAAGCACTTCCTCAGCTACTGATACGGTCTTAAGTTTGTTAAGCAGAGAGCCAAATGGACACGGCAGCAATCTAACCACCAAACCTGAGCAGCAGAAAAGGCACGCTCAGTATTCAACACCTCATTTCTCAACCTAACAGATGAAGGCTGCACTCCTTTTCCTCCCTTGCCACACACATAGCCTCTCTGCCTACTTTTTTTCCACATCAGTATTTCACGGCTTCAGTGCTGGGGAGGTGGAGGCGGACTCCCGTTGAGCAGGGACTTTTCTGGGAGGTCCTTGTATCTCCAGATTTCTCACAGAGTGAGGCCAAGCAAAAGGAGGAAAACACAAAGGCAGAGAGGAGAGGGAGAAGGCAGCAATGCTTCAGTATTTTTAGGAATATAGGTATTTAGCCCAACTGAACTGAATAGGGCTGACGCACAAAAAAAGATTGTAAATGAGAATGTACCGGTTTACTTTGCATGACTGGTATCTGGGAACGGATAGTGATCTCTAACAACACACGACATACCTGTTTGTGGGCCTGTCTTTGGCAAGGACTGGACACGGTGTTCTCATGGATCTGCCAGCCTGAGAACTAACTGTCCTGTATTGAGACATTTCTGAGACACGCAGACAGGAAGCTTAAAGACCTCCCTCGTCACATCCAGATCTCCAACGGACACTGAAGGTGGACCTGCAACTTTGCCTTCGTTTTACGAAGATCATGGTGATTCAGGTAACTCGGCCTAGAATGTAGTTGAAATTGACAGTTTACAGTCAGAGAGCTAAAGGCTTTTTTACACAATTTAATAGAGGTGGGACAGCAAGCCGGGGAGTTGCAGGTACGTACATTAAAAAAAATAAGTGTTGCACAAAATGGTACAGGTCTAAAATTCACTAAAAATTCACTAAAAAATGGCAGTCAGGAAAATCTGTGGCAATACCTGATCACAGCCAAGAGCATGAGGGAGCAACGTGGGAGAGAGATCGGAGGACACGAGGTGGATGCATGAGGACTTCCCTACAGAGAACATAACATCACCCAGGATCAACCAGTGCAGGGTCGAAATAGTCTCTTCTGTCCTGGAGCAGAATAGGAAAAATCCTGCACGCTGCTAAAGATTGTGGCCTGAAATTGCTTGAGGAAGGCCACAGGGTCTACTTTTCTGGGAGGACAAAGATCTGGAAAAGGGTTCAAGGACGCAGGGGAACCATGAGGCAGACAGAGTAGAAAGACACCCAGTGCCATGGTGGGACAGCCCTAGACTTGAAGTCCCATGAGCTTTCAGCAACATGCTCCTCACACCAAATGATGGAAAAACAGAGAAAGGAGGAGGAGAAGACCACGTACTTGCTCTTCTTCCATCGCCCCTCAAGAATTGCCTAGTTTTCTCTCTTACAGCAACAGCAGCATTATACATAGCTCAAGGTGTGCCCTCCACGTGAGAAGCCACGCAGCTGGACATGTGTTGCCTTATATTACACAACTAGAAGCGTCAAACTTTCCCAGCAGCATAGTCCTTTCCTCCCACACGCAGGAAAGCGGGACTGCCCAGAAGCTGTCCATATGAACAGACCTGGTGAAACTGTTTGGGTCTATAGCTAAAGGAGACAGCTAGGTTTCCCTCCAGAAGAAGATCCAGCATTAAGCCTCTGCTTTTCCTCTTACTCCTGAGAGGACACACTTGCTAGGGAGGCCCCTGCTGCCTCCCGCCACCACCAGCCCGCCTGTCCCAGCTTGGAAGCCCCTTCAAAATAGTTTCCAGAACAAGTTATACAGGCTACATCCACCCAAGTGAGTTTCCTGATGGGCAAAGGTGGAGAGGGTGAACTATGATCGCGATCCAGGTGGATCATTCTCTCCCCTGGATTACAGCCCTTGGGTCCATTTCCCACATGAGGGGCTTTTGTCTCCAGGCTGATGAGAGCACAGTATTTCTGAGGAGGGACTGCTGTCATCTGCAGAGACCCTCCAAATTTTCTCAGGACCCTGTAAGCCAAGAATGGGATAATTCCTGAGGATCAGGTAATGATCAGAAAAAGCTAATGGCCAGGAAGTTGGTCACAGGTCTGGGAATAACCTAAGGAAGTCCTAAAGGAAGCTGCTTTTATACAATCTGACCAGTGATGATGAATTATTTGTGACTTAAAAGAAATTCGTCTTACCCATAATGTTACTTTAACCTTCTTAACTAAAAGCTTGCTTTCTTCACACAGTTTCAAACTTTCTACAGCAATACCATTGGTGGTCCCATCGATAGGCTGGAGTGTTTCCTGTTTGTGGCTTGAGGTGCTCTTCCCTTTATGTCCACTAAATACATAGTTATACAAATCAAAGAAAAAAAGGTTAAGGAAACTGATGAGTCTTTCAAGAATCCCAAGTGCTATAAGGAGGCGTGGATTCATTTGCCTTTTCGTCAAAAGCAAGTAGCCGTACGGTCCCTGTCCCTCATTACAGGTCACTCCTTACCCATTGCTTTCTTCACTGCTCCATCTGCTTTTGTAAGGCGGCTCTGAAAGAAACAAAAAAAAACAGGGAATAACCTAGGTTTTATTTCCGCAGGGCTATTTTTAACCTGGATCTTCTCACTGGTTTTGTTTATGGTGCAGCTCCACAGAAAAGACGAGTCTGCACAAATAGGGAGGCAGCAAGCTGCAGTTCATGACAGAATGAGTGTCCAGTGGCAAGAAGTCCTTAAAAAAAAAAAAAAACGAACATTAAAAGCTCTTGCACCTACGTAAAAAGCAATGGGATCCAGGAAAGAAAAACTGTTGCCTTTGCTGTACCTTGTGATCAATCACACTAGAAATTCCATATGATTTTATCTAAAAAAAAACCATAACGTTTCTTTCTTTTTCCAGTAAGTAACCCAGATTTTTCATTCATGCATCTTCTCCTTGTCATGCTTTTTTCAGCATCACCAAAAGACTCAACATCGCACCACCTTCTGGATCGTCAGACAGAAGCTGCAGAGCCAAAAACAACAGAAAGGAAGAGCCAAATAAACATATCTTTCATCAGGAAGCTTACAGGTGAGGCTCACGGTGTTGAAAGGTGTTGTCTGCAATGAAACCAACAAAAGGTACGGTCTTAGGTCTCAGCTTGGAAATGTTGCCCGGGGGCAACAGTCCCCCTCCACCAGAAAGCCAACAGAGCCCAGCCAGGATTATAAAGGGTACATAGGAGCTTTTCCATACTAGCAGAATTAGGATGGAGAATTTGGGACAGCTAGCTTTGGTACCGCCAGGAGTATTCGCCAGGAAAGCAGTACCCAGGAGGACTGGTAAACACCAAGGGGCTTTTGCAAAGAGGCAAATCACAACATTTGAAATACCCAAAAACTGTACAGAGTAAAAGGCTAGCGAGAAAGGTTGCTGCATTAAAAAGGGAAGATACAGAAACACAGAAGACGCATAAAGGTCAAGACTAGAAAAGCAGGACACAACAGAGAAGAACCTCTTATAAGCAAATGCTGCAATTCCTTATAGAGCTCTATTTTTTCTAGATATATTATCTGTCTTTTTATAAGGAGTTCTTCTCAGTGGGTTCTCCTGGAGCTGAAAAACCTTTTCCTTGCTCTAAAACTCAGAGGAGTCAAAGAAGGGAATTTATTCAAAGCCTGTATCTGAGATTATCACATATATGCTCCTTAGTTTCAAGACATAAACAAGTTGGTTGTGTTTCGAATGAGAACATTTTCTTCCTATGAAGCTGCCACAGGAATTCAGTCTATCTTTCCACAGTGAACTTTGAAAATGTCCGTATAATGTTTAGCCACCCTACGAGAAGTACAAATAATAGAAAAAAAATTACAGAAGCTTCCAAAGTGGAGATCTAGCACCTCTTTCCTCACTTCATGGGGGTTTAATATTCAGTCCAAACGTGCCATGCAAAATCTGATTACTGATCCTTAAAGCCTGACACAATACCACTGCAGATTCAGCCCGTAACCGAAACTTAAAAATCAAGCATAGCTATTTGTCTCCAAGCAAGCGATACCCGAGATACCAGGCAAAAGGACACAGCTTTGCAGTAACTAAAGAAAAACTTGCTTCCCAGCTCTGGTAAGCTATTTCTTTTCTCACATCTCGACCCGACAGGAAGGTCTGCAACCTCTCAGCCTCAGCCAGAATATAATCTCTCATATTCATCGCGTATCTACAACATTCGGGCATCTACAACAAAAAAGCCTTGCCCCTTTCCAACCCAAACCATCCTGTAAGTGTCCAGGGCCAGGCTGGATGGGGCTCTGAGCAGCCTGGTCTAGTGGGAGGCATCCCTGCCCATGGCAGGGGAGTCGGAACAAGATGATCTTTAAGGTCCCTTCCAACCCAAACCGTTCTGTGATTCTTGATTATTGCTGAAGCCACATATTAAATCATAGAATAGTTTGGGTTGGAAGTGACCTTTAAAGGCCATCTAGTCCAACCCCTCTGCAACGAGCAGGGACATCTTCACCTACATCAGGTTGCTCAGAGCCCAGTCCAATCTGACCTTGAATGTTGCTAGGGATGGGGCGCCTACCACCTCTCTGGGCAACTACGGCCAACGTCTCACCTTCCTCAGCATAAAAAATTTCTTCCTTTTATCTAGTCTACTTCTACTCTCTTTTAGTTTAAAGCTAATACCCCTTGTCCTATCGCAACAGACCCTGCTAAAAAGTTTGCCCCATCTTTCTTATAGGCCCCCTTTAAGTACTGAAAGTACTTTAGTACAGTAAGGTCTCCCTGGAGCCTTCTCTTCTTCAGGGTGAACAACCCCAACCCTCTCAGCCTGTCCTCACAGGAGACATGCTCCAACCCTCGGAGCATCTTTGTGGCCTCTTCTGGACTCATTCCAACAGGTCCGTGTCTTTCCTGTGCTGCAGGCTCCAGAGCTGGATGCATGGTGATAGCTCAGGTCAATTGCCTATTATGCAATACAGTATTTTATTTTTTATGAACCAGTTTTAAGTGTGCTGCTCTTTAATTTTCTTCTGAGTTCATTGGGAAAGGCATGTGGGTGAGTTCCATTTTGCTTTTATGAGCTATTATTTTAGAGCCTTTCATTTCATCAGGTTCATGTCACAGTTCTGTTGAGGCAGTGGCTACTCCAGCAATACGCATCTTCCTTTCCTCCCTCTCATTTTTCCTCGGGCTGAGCAATTTCCATTCCTTTCCTTGTCCATTTCTGGAACTCTCTTTTGCCCATTTTATCTGTTGAGTGGGCAAAAGCCAAGGAATTGGAGAACCTCTCATCGGTTTACTTGCATTGGTTTATGCCTGGGCACTGGGCTGATACATGCATTAAGGCATCCAAGAGGATGCTGAATATTTTTATACTGACTGCTTGCAGCTCATCTCAAACCAGCCACTTAAAGTTTCCTCTCTCCTCCTTCACCTTCACTGCTGAGTGGGGTCAGCAGTTCCTCCATCACCTTTGCCCCTTGTGGTTTTGAACAACTGATGTAATTCTGCATTTTCTTTTAACACCAGCACGGATAAACACATAAAATGCTGCTTAGGTCTCTCCCAGGTTACTTACTACACCGCAGAGCCCAGTCAGTGAAACACGGTGTCAGGCAAAGTGGGACAACAAATTCTTCCAGATTTCAACACAAACATGTCATTTTCACCCCCACCCCTCCATGCTTTCCTAATTTGTTTTCCACAGTGAAAGATTTTTCTATAAAGAAGGAAACTATCTATACCTATGTATTTACATCACCTCACAGTCCTAAAAAGTAACCTCCCAGCTTTATGAGATCTGGCAAGATTTTATCATAACAGACTAGAATCATAGATAATAAATTAAAATTTTGACCTTTGGCTTGTCCTAGGTGATTCTTAAATATGAGGACTGTAAAATGTTTACTTCCATGGAACTCAGATAATGAATTATATAAAACTCTGGTAAGACATGGTTTTGTCATGCAGCAATCAATCACAAGCAGAACAAGACAAATGGATGCACACCGAAGTAACTCCGTCTTCGGTGTTGTCACTATCAGATGAACCAGTTGTGAGATGCATCCCATTCTCTAAGTCTGGAATAAAAATGTCTATACGCAGATTTATTTTGCGATCATCTTAACGTATAATGAATTTTCACAAAGTTCTGTCTCCCCATCCAGAAAAAAAAAAAAGGAAGAACATGGTTGGACTCGATCTCAAAGGTCCTTTCCAACCATGAAGATTCTACGATTCTAAGAGGAGAGGCGACAGGAATCCCACACTGCAGCAGGGCTGGGACATTCACTCCCGAGGGTTTGCCTATATAGACAATACCTTGGCTTTTCAAAGTGTTTTAGTAACATTCACAGAAAACTACAAGAAGCAACATCATAAAGCCAGTTTAAACTCTGTATCAGCAAGAGAATCTAAGCTTGCCAAAGCAGATGATCAAACATCTGCATGTGTTAATTGGTGTCAGTACCCTTATGCAAAAACTGCCTGGTAGACCAGCATCCAATATTATTTCTTCTCTACCAACCATTGTATCAGTAAAACATCTCCAAAGCCGCTCTAGAGAAACATCCTAAAGAAGGATGAACTTTGATAAGACGGTTTGTTTTTTTTAGTTATTTCTGCAATATAGCGAGACAACGTAGTACTGGGAAGAAGGATGAGGGGTTAGCCAACACCTGGGACTGCTGAACATTGACCATATCCTCTATGAACGAGATACCCAACGCAGAGTTTGAGGCGAATCATTAAAAATTAAGGTGACATTTAAGCAGCAGACTCAAGAGGTGGCAAGGCATCTTTGATGAAAGAATCAGACAAATCTTAACAGCGAGATGAAGACACTACATGAACACTTGTTTTACAATGAGTTGACTACGCCATCATAAACCAAGTATTATACAGAAGAGGGCCCTGAGCACCTGGGTCGACACATGAAAAATACCTGCTTTAAAAATACCACCAGGTGTTCCTTAGACCATTTGACTGCCAAAAATCTTGATGCCCATCTGCAAAAAGTTACCGTCTATGCTGTTTCTTGCTTTAGCAATCACTCCTCACCAGCCCTCAGTTCTTACACCTAGACATACAAAATTGTTCAACGTATAATCACACTAACAGTAAAAAGCCAATTAATGCTCCACGCAGTGCAATTATGCTGTTTGTAAGTTGATGTTTTTGTCTGTGTTTTTCATAGACCAGTGCTTTCATGACAGCACTTTTAATCTCACTGAAGGCTGCTGTTTGTGGTTCAAACACCAATTTGACACACTTTCATCAAAACATCCTTCAATCCAAATTTCCCCAATTCATGCAGAAATGCGAAGTGCTGTTCTTCTAAGGAGCAATTGGCTGAACTGGCTCACAAGGACATCTCAAGAAAGTTTTGGTATTCCTCATCTCTCCATTTTTCTAACTCCTATATAATGCCTAAACAATATAACCCTAGTGTATCCTTCCTCTTGGCCACAAGGAACACATGAAGACAAGAGTACCTTCCAGCAAATACTTTCTGAAGTTTCCCTATTGTTCAAATTAAAATTAAAAAAATTTAGCAGTGGTTGTTTTTTGTTTAAAAGAGTTCTAATCCGTTTTGTACCACTGAAAGGTATAATTTTCATTAGAAAAAGTCAGCCTCAACTGGTCTGCGGCACTTACCAAGCAGTAGCAGAAGGCTGCCTCTGAAGATTAATTATTTTAAAACTGTCTTCTCTCTTCAATGCATAATAAACAGCATTGACCAAACAGGTGAGTAAAACCTCAGACTTCGTATCGTGATTTGGTATGCAGTCTGGCATTACACGTGTATTTTTAAACATTCCTTTTTAACATTCCTTCAACGATCTGGCCGATTTCAATGCTGGCTGAGCACCAACACCAATCACTGCTAGATTCTTTATCTTGAAACACAAACCTTTGCTGCCATGGCAAAGAGGGAAGTTTTTCCATTGTTATCCACAATGCACACTTCGAATATGTACCAAGGCATACCCAGGGGGAGCGTTGGGGGAGTTGTTGTTGGTTTTGGTTGGGTTTTTTTTACCTGTATTTCCTGAGTAAAGTGTTACAATTATCCAAATGCAAGAAAGGACTTACGGTCTTCCTGACTATAGCTACCACTCTCGTACCAGTGCTGCTGGACTGGAATAAAAAAAAAAGTGTATTATTTGGTTTTCTTTCCAGCTCTGTAATACAACAATTCACAGAAGGTAAACAGGAAGTTTCACTGAGGAAGATTCCTCCTCCTCCCTTCCACTCACAAGATCCTTCATCCCACTTGTGAACTGGTGAGAAAAAGACCCAACACCTGAACACCGTTCTTCAAAACCCAAGAGCAATAGGTAGCTTTCACCTTTCTTCTGTAGCACACCTCGACCTTTAACATAGAGAGCAGCAACATGTCTTCAGAGACTCTTCTCTCATATTTACGTAATTGAACCTTCTAATTAGAGGCACTGCCTTCTTTCTTGGAAATCAGAGAATATTACCGTTCCAGGGAACCACAAGTGGAAGTATTTGTTAGTACTACAGCTCACTTTTGGCAAGCATGCGCACCATTCATCCCAATACACAAGTTAAAACAACACAGGCGAGTTCTTGTATAATATTGGATTTCTTATATCCATTTTTAAACACACATTCTCCCCAGCCCCCAAAACAGAAATGCATCTCCAAAGAAAAAAAAAGCTGTAATCTCATTGCAGGAAAAATTACAATATCTTTATGTCGAAAATTGTACCACTTGAAAAAAGAACCACACCTCTGTAGTGTTGTACAGCAAGGAAGAAGAGAGTCATTTGTCAAGACACCAAAAAGTCCCAAAAGTTTATTGAAGTTGCCAACGTCTTCTGAAAAATCACCACAGGAAGTGAAGCTCGACTGAGCTTCAGAAGGAATCAAATGGCCACCTTCTGTTTCTTACTAATACAGCTGCGCACATTAGATCTCATGTACAAACAGACCCACTTATAGGTACCCACACAAATTAAGGGGGAAAACATCGCACCCGGGAAATAACAGGGCTAAAATTTTTGCTTAAATGTATGCATGCATACGCCAGCATTTTAATTGTGTCTCTCCACTACCAGTGTACGGATCAGACTGACTACAGCAAATACTGCATACTTACCATGCCACAGAGTAAAATCAGAACATGCTCAACTTCATGAAAAGTGGTATCTTTCAAGAACATCAAAAAGATGTTAGCATAGAATAGTACTGAAAACTGATTTTTCCAAGTCATCTGGGGAGTAAGAGAAAACCGTTAGCACATTGACTGATTTCCTTAAACTCTAAATACTCGATAGCTATCTCCTGTTTCTGCAGGTGATAATTAAACTGTCTTGTTCTTATGGCTGCTTTCTTCTTGAGTCTTTGAGCTATTCAAAGGAAATCACAAAGCAGAATACCAAAACCTACCGCAAGAGCTAAATTTTGCCCCAATTTCACTCTCCTGTCAGGCATGTTTTGTGGAAACATCCCCCCCCACCACCATGTTTTCCAACCACTTTGTCTAATACAAGTTCCTCTATCACTGCAAGGGGCTGAAATGAAAAATAAGTCAAATATCAGATCATGTTTGAACTTACAAGAAAGTAACTTTGAACACAAGAGGTATTTCTATAGATTAGGTGGATCAGACCCATCTAGAAGTTTGGTAATACAATTAATAATGCAGCAACTTCCTCTTTTTACAACTGAATTGCAGCTTCTTTATATCTACAGAGACTATTCAGGAATCAATCATCTCATCTAACATCACTGTGAACGAACTTTTAGTTTTGCTTTCTAAAAAACGTGTATAACTTAACACATACAGAAAAAAAACAACAACACACACTTTACCAGGAATGTTCACATAAACTTTAAAAAAAAGAACTGCCTTAAAAGAGACGGCTGGTTAAGCATTCCATCTTTCAATTGATCCAACGCTCCTACAGGAAATAGATCTACATTCACAAAATATAATAATTTTTCATTTCAAATACGTATCATGCATCACGGTACATACCAAGAAGAAAAGACTGGTGTATCCTAATAAGCATCCACGTTTATATATATATATACACTCACACACACTGGGTACTTTAAAATAAACAGCATTCATTTGAACAAAAACATACTTCCAACAACAGATTTTCTCTATTAAATCCATGTTTATTGCTTAAGTTTTATCACAGTGGAGATTAAATTATGCTTAATCATCCGGTCAGTGCTTTTGTACCTTCTTCAATGCCAAAAAACCCCACATTTAAACCAAGTCATTCATACACTCGAAGTCTTATTACCATCCCACCATTCATCGCCTCTGTGTGCTCCTTTAGTCGCCGCAAACTGCAAGATTGTAAAAAGGTATAGCTAATAGGCTTATTTATAATACCATTTTCTTCAAGTATTCAGAAAGCAGTACAAGTAGCTGTACTGTATATTAGAAACATATCTGTACTGTTATTTATTGCTATAGGATAGAGGCTCCTGATGGAATGATAGTGAAATATTGCATCACTGTGTATGAAGATGATCTCAGCATCCTGTAATCATCGCAACTCTTCCCGTGTTAGTGAACAACACTAGGTAAAATGGGTTTCTCTCCTTTCTCTTTCAGGCATGGGATTTCAAACTACAAATAAATAAAGCATACACTCACAACGTGTGTAGTGCAAATTCCAAGTAAACAGAATGACATGGAAATAAACTCATAGTTGCCAACTCTGGTTGAGCAGGGCATTTGTGATTTTTTACACCCGGCACCCTGCGTCCCCGCCCTCGGTGCACACCACCACCAGTGTCCCGTGTCAGCGACAATGATTGAAAGAGATTGTTGCGGGGAGGGACAATAGCAGGGGAAGGAGGAGGAGGCGGGGGACAACCACCTCTGCAAACCTCCCGCTCAGGTGGCCAGGCTTCACCCCACTCCTCCCGTGGGACCCGGGAAGGAGCGGCTGGTCCCCCAACCCGGAGAGCAGCCTCCCATCCCACATCCGAGAATTCGTATTGGCAACTATGTGGAACATGGATTGCGTGGCCCAGACTAAGAGAAGGTAGTATTTTTTTTTTGCCAGATACAACCATTGAAAGAGAACATCTACAACATTGCGATTTAGAAAGAACTTAATAATAATGAGAATTAATAGGAAAGACATTCAACTTGGGGGCAGAGGGGCATTTGCTGTTTGGTTTTTTAAACAAACCCCAAATAGTGGTTTGATTCCGCACAGCTCTGGGCCGTTACAAAACCTTCTGCATTAAGCACAGGGCTAGGTTTTCTTTTTTGTTGTTGTTGTTTGTTTCATTTATTTTTCTTAATTATGCAAATCTATTTCCCACACAGCCACATTTTAAACTGAAACCAAAGTCCCTAAGATTTTCACGGCATAAATTATGTATGCAGAGAAAGGCAACAAATAAAATTTTGTATAAATTAAAAATTAAGACATATTGTAGACTTGCTCAAGACCCTTTTCTCCAAAGTACTGGTAGTGAGCAGAAGAGTCATGCAGCTTATCAGTAAAACGAGTATATATTTTTGCCATTTTTCTTCAGTGCTTATTTTAAGATAGTTTTTTTTTTTTAACATCTGTGTTCTCAGTCCACAACTTGCTATTTCTTGCACAAAGACTGGGAAAAATTATGGTTTGGTTTTTTTTAAAACAGCATTCTTACACAACATGTTGAACCTTCAACAAAGGAAACACAGAACTTGCACTAAAGTTCTCTCAGCTAAAAGATGGATATATTAAAATAATAAAAAAATAAAAGGAAAAAACCTCTGCAAATAAAAAGAAACCTCTCCTTATTTGGGACACACACATTTAGCTTTTATAAACTGAAAATCCATAAATATGGTCATTGAATAACTTCAGAGAATTAAGGCTTCTAAAAACGTCAGTGCCAAAATAACCTCTCTGCATCAGTATTAAGAATAAAATATTTTCCATTTTAGGTTGTGCTTGCCTTTTTTGTTTATAAGACTTTTCTTAGTTCCACAGAATTTTGTCACATAATATTACATACTGAAGGGGAGTGTTAGAACTGCTTATTGAGGTTTTAAGTAGTTGTTAGACTAAGTTACAGCGATAAAATTCGATTACTGATCTGATTCGTTACTACTTTACATGGGGCAGTTGGCTCATTTCACCTTTTTTTCATGCTTAATGTGGCCATTTCTTCTATACTTGCCATTCGGTATCCCGTTCTGGTAATGTCCATTAACAGCGCTATGTTCATCACTTGACCAAAGATGTTTGCTTTGTTTGCGGATAAATTTTGTTATCCTGGCCAAAATATAATAAAGTAAGGCAGCACCTACTAGTACAACAAAGGCAATATCCAGTAAGAAATACTGATAAAAAGAGATGCTGTAAACAGCGGCACGTAGATGTTGGGCTCCGTTGTGACGGAGGATGTAATTAATCCAGTACACAGTCCGGTTAACAGGATGACCAGGTTGGTCTTTGTGAATCTCAGACAGCCTCTGGGCCCGCTGCCGGTAGCTGCAGGGAAGAAAAAAGAAAGAAAGGGGAAGAAAAGAAAAATTGTCATCATCGCTCTGAGCAAAGCAAGCCTGCAAACACGTAAATATACTTAAGCCTCTTCAGATCAAACAGCATATTACTGCAGGACTCTCGCGAGCACCAGCATACCGAGGGCTAGACAGGGCAGATAATCTGTCTTTACATCAGCCCTTACAGCTCGTGGATGAAGAATGAGTAGAAAAGCAGACCCACCTGCGACCAAAGGCAGAAATCCACCCTCCAGCAAAGCTATGAAGAGCCAATCTGACCTGCTGCCAGAGGGGAATCTTATCTAATCCAAAACGAAGCCTATTGAGTGAGAAGCATCTGCCTTTCCTGCTGTAAAGCGGCAACATACCCTGTCTAACACACCGCTCGTTTCTGTCACTGTGCAACTGAATTACTAGAGAAACACAGAATAAAGTGAGAAACTCCGTTGAGATTGTGCAATAGACTATTTCTGCTTGGGTCCAGAGTTCAGCCTAAAACTTCCCCCCCAAACAGCCTGTCCCCCCGGGAGCCGCTAATGTTGAATTCCTTCTCTGCCCCCTCACCGCAGCTGCAGGGTCAACAGGTTATTTAGGCAGGACTTGCCTTCCTACTAAGGATAATTGCATAACGGAAAGGTGATGCAACTGATGTTATCAAGATCTCTTCAGTGACATTCCCCTTCTCGCTCCTTACAGGTTTCTCCTTTCCCAAGGCAAGCGCCGCTCTAAAGACTCTGCTCTCATGAAAGCAAGAAGCATTGTCAGCACCACACTCGAAAACTATGGTTACAACCAGGGAGCTCGTCGATATTTTTAATCTGAGAATGGTCTGAACATCACAGATGTTTAAAACTGATTCAGAACAACCTTCTAAAGCGCCTCTCCTTGTACTTCAATGTCCCTGAGCAAATTTGTTTGTTGGAATTAAGGAGTCATGAAACCCAATGCCTGGGCTTTTACTTATTCCACCTGAGTAAGAAAAAAAAATTACAACGTAGAGATTGGAGTCCTCATATTCATAATAATTTTTTAGAATAGTATCACTGCAACAAAAACAAATGACCTTCCTGACCCTAAGAGAGGTTATTACTGGCCAGAACAGGAAAAAATATATTTTTTTAATCAAATCATGGGACTTCAGAAAAATTATTTTTGAATACATCCATATTTTTAGCTACAATCCAGACATGCCACCCTACAACTGTACAGGTGCATTCTGCTCCAGGCCCCTTAGGCAGCAAAACAGGCAGACTGTTAAATATGGAGTAATCAAGAAACACAAAAAAGAGACACTGGTTTGCAACAAGGAATAAGTCAGGACAGGTTTGTTTCTATAACCTTTCTGCCCTTCACATGGCAACTGTCACGAAAAGCAAATGAGACAACCGAGTTTTGGTGCGCTGAGCAACAAGCCTCGCACCTACACAGAAACCTGACTTGATTGAGAAACCTTGTGAAATAGGACAACCACCCAAAGACTTGCCCCAATGTGCACACAAATAAACCCCAACATGCAGCTCTTCCCCTTGCACAAAGGTTCCGCATATGGATATTTATCTCATGCCAAAAATTTAAAATAAAAGCAAGAAATAATCACGTGTTCCATACCTGGGATCATTGATAACTTTTACTAGGGCTTCATACAATTCGCTCTCAGTGACGGTCTTCCAGTTCAACAATATTCCCATGCCTTTGGCCTGCACACGAGTCATAGTGTCATAATGGTCTCCAAAAAGGGGAATCCCCACCACCGGGACCCCATGGTACATGGTTTCAAAAATGCTGTTCAAACCTCCATGACTAAGAAAAGCTTTAATGTTAGAGTGACCTGAAAACAGAAGAGGCATGAAGATTAAAAAAAAACATTTACGTTATTTACATTTCCTTAATGTGAAGTTTTGAAGCCACTGGGTACGACACATTTGTCACCATGATTCTATAGCTGCAATTCAGGAAGACAAGAATGAATGCGATTTGTTTTGAAGTTCTCCTCCTTAAACCCACTCTGCTGAAGTTTCACATGCATTAAGTGATTTCCTTAGACACTGAGAGGGAAGAGCCAATGCAAAGAAAAATTCTCATGCATATGAGTCGTGTAAAATTATTAATGGAGTAATTAATATACATTGTTTACTCCTGAGTAGCTGCAGGTGGTGACTCTAACCAGTTTAGCAGTACAAATGAGGCAGGGAGAGAGCGTTTTTCCTCATTATTCATATGAAATACAAGCTATTTAGTGACAGGACAACTGAGGTTACCTTCTCTCCAAAGCTTCACATGCCTTACTCCAGGCTAGCAAGATCTGACAAGGATGCTAACAACCTCACATAATGGGAAAAATCAGACTGCCTCTGAGCAATTCAGTAACCAAAACAAATCTACCTGCTTTAGAAGTCATTTGCCTAATCACTGCATCATGATAAATACTCCAGCCGACATGCACACATAGACGCACGCGTGTGCTTAACGCCATCATCAGCGGCCATCATAGCACCGGAGCTGTTTTGCAAATACAAACACCCAGGTACCCCAGAGATAACCGGAAATATTCTGTGGCCCCCTCAGATCTGCAATATATTCAGCTACCCTTCCACAGGGAAGGAAGGGGAAAAAAAATAAAATACACAGACTACATCTAACATAGTCTTTACCAAAAGATGAAAGAATACCAAGTTTCATCTCTGCACCCGAGAACCCAGAGTAAGTCAGGTTAAAGAAAAAGTTTATTATCAGCTTGTAACACATGCCCAAGCTCTGTTATAACTTTCTTTAGAGAAAAAAATGTGTACATATATACACACAACAGTATGCACCGTAGTTTTGATGCAACGTGAACAAATTTTGTATGCTCAGTTTTATGGCTTTTCCGTGAAGAGACCAGGGAACACCATTCCATGCTTTTTCATAAAAGAGAAAGTTACCAGTTACAGTTGTCAGTTCCCTAAAATAGCAGATTCAAGAAAACTCCTACTTATTTATCTTCAATAATTTTTTTTTCTTGACTGTGTCACTCCTGTGGCACATAAGACACTTGTCAAAAAATTTTCACATTTATTAAGCCAAATAGTCTTTGGAACAATTATGTCTTTCTCCACACAATTAACTTAAGGAAAAAGTGTAGTTAGTACCAGGGAAAGATAATTAACATCAGAAAGGTGTTTGATTTCATCGTCTTGAAATTCTGATGAATTCTATATTCTTGTTCTATGACATCCATTACAGAAGCGATCCTTCATTTAGAAGGAGAGTAGAATATTGTTGGAAGGGCGACCTGAATTCAAGTGAGAATAATGAATACACGATCAAAATAGATACTCACCAAGGAGGTCATTTTGTGGTAACCATTCTATAAGCTTTGTATTATTGCCTAAATTCCTTGGTTTGTTTCCTGAAAACCTAAAACAATAAAATCAAATTGAAGATGAGTTATCACGACCTCCAAAATCAATAAACTCAAACCAGAGAATCGAATCAAATGATCCATGAGCCCTAAGCAGATCTTCGGTTACACAGGGATCCTATTTACTCACTATTACAAGAAAACAAAACAGGCTCAACCAAAGTGCTGTAAATATTTAATAACTTCCAACTTAGTGTTTTTTTATCATTCAGTCTCCTTGCAATGTGGCTTGAAACGCAGTGTTTTCTATTAACATAATGGCAACATAGTCCCTTCTCAAGGCATGAAGAACTCTTCCCACTGTGACTGGCAGGAGGTTTGATAACTCTCTATGGCTCTGACTCCACTGCTTTACTGAAAGCTCAGCTGGTTCAACTCCACCAAGAACATCCCATCAGCACACAAATAATAATCCCTACCATCAACACAAGGCATTGCCTTGCAGTTGGCCAGTTTCACATCGCTCTTGATAATTGACACCGTCTTAATTTAAAAGGAGTTACTCATACCAGGAAGGGAAAGGCTGACAGCTCAGCTTCTGAGGCAAGAAGCTATTGATGAAAAGTTTGGGATCAGACTGAAGCAAGGGGTTTTGTTTTTTTGGGTTTTTTTTTTTTTCTTACTTGCTCAACTGCCTGAAATCCAATAGCAATGTTTTGCTCACCTGAGGTTGCTGGAAAAAGTTTAGCTCATAAAATACGGGCTCAAAGTACAAACTGATAGTTAATTATATTCTAAACAGAAAAGAAAGTGGGGAAAAAATTACTAGTGACTACTAAAGAATAGAACTGTTTTGTGACAGCTGCAAACAACTTAAAAATATTCTGGTCATTGGAGAGAATTAGATCTCTAACTCCATAAAGAATCACATATTCCCAATTAAGCAAGCCATACATCTTTACAACTACCAAAGGCTCTGTGCTGTGGCCTGAAGACTTTCTGTTTTCCTGTTCATTAGCAGGGTTCGCTATTCCAGTTACACACAGCCATTAAAACGGCCCCTAAGAGATGGCAGGGAATGGGATGCTGAACAGAGTGTTGACACAACTCCGGAAGTGCAGAAAGGACAACAGTCATAAATTCTAAGACACCAATTATGTGGAAACCGATGGTTAACGTGAACTCCAGTGAACTATATTTGAGTGGTGCTCCACGTCAAGTGGAGCTGACTAAAGAGTTCTTTGATTTTTACAGTAAGTTGCAAGCGCCACTCAAGATGGTTTTAGAGCTGAGAAAGCTTATGACTGGTTTTTATTGCTGCAGATTTTTCTTGCTCTGATTTCTCACAAAAAAAGACAAGTGAGAAGAACAATTATGAAAGTCTATGTTTACAGATAAAAGAGGAGTCCAAAAAAGAGAGGAAAAAGAAGGAAGCTAAAAAAGAATAAAGATAAAGAAGAAAGAAACCCTAGGATTAAATCAGCAGGATGTCATTCTTACTCCCCAGGGTGGCTTCTTTATCAGAAAGGATGACAGTATGTCACCAGCGTTATAACCTCACGACTCTTTTCTCTGTCCCCAATCCTTCTACGATATAAACTCAGCATAGGAGTATAACCTATGCCTTATTCTACCACAAAAGAATCATTGTTCCTCCTTATTACCAGAGGACTGTGACATTTCCACAGAGAGCATCTTTCAAAAGAGCCAGGTCCTCCGTGCCACCCAGACTGTCTCAGTTTCAGCTGCTGCAACTCTAGAGGAAGATGGCACAATAGGAAATGAGCATGCCTCAAATCACCCCGAGTACATCTATCATTGCACTTACCTCCAAATAACTCTCTGAGGCAGCCTCGCCAGAGCATGTGATAACTTATTTGCTATATCTTCTGACAGGTATTTCACTCCAGCTCCAAACGAGACGAGGACAAAGCCATTTTCGTTAGCACCATTCACCCATGTTTGGAGGTCCTGTTAAAGGAAAAATTGACGCTGAGCACTGTAGAAGCATAGGTAAATGGCAGAAACAGATAAAACAAACATTGCTTCGGAAGGACAGTTGTTGGTCCCTCTGTTACTTCACAAGCCAGGTTTCCAAAGTCATAAGCATTTTAGAAATCACTGAGTACAGTGACTCGATGATTCAGAATCCACAGTACAAGCTGTGAACAGCAAAATTCTCCCGGGTTTGGTTTAGCTTCTGTATTAACAACCAGTTTCGTAAGACAATTTGTCCTTTCCTAACTAATCAGTTGACACACATTCACAAGTTAACACATTACATTTTAACTCAGCAAAACATAAATAGATCTATGTCATCGTACCAGCCTGGAAGTATGGCACAGGAAATACACAAGTGAAGTTTGGGACTTAACTGTGTGATTTCTAGCCTTAAAGAAAGTGAGAGTACTTCAAAAGAAGCCAGAGCTTCAAAAAACACCTTCAGTTTCTACTGCTCCAGTATTTCGAGGAGCAAGGAACAATATTGCACCCGTATGGCAAGTACAGGGTGTATGTCCCTATTTCTTGGACCTATATATACACTATATCTTAGACCTAACCGTGTGCCTCTTCAACAGCGAGTTACCAGTATTATATTAAATATTCACAAGTGTAACAAAGGCCTTTACATCCTTAAGCTCATCCTCCTCCTGTAATTACTCTGTTATTACTCTAATTATTTCCAACTCAGCTGTTGGCAGTGGAAACTAAAAAAAATTGTACCACTCACATATAGATATGTCAGTGCCAAGGAATAACTTATATTTCCCAGGATATGGTTTAATTCTGGTCTCACCAAATTTAAGCACAAACCTGCTCAATAGGAAATAAGCAAAAGGAAAACTAAGAGCCATGTCCACAATGCACCTCCTCTCCTGGTAATAAACAGCAGGCCAGACAATAATAGAGTAATGCTGTGCTATCGTACCTCAGCACAAAACCACAAAAGCTACCACAAAAGCCAGCAGGCGTAATGAAAACCTGCCCGTTACACCGGGGGTTGTACACTCATTTCTGCTATGCGGTGAAAAAGGGATTTCCATCTTCTGTACAACCCACGCTTTTTCATTTGTCTTCATCCTTTTCCAGTGCACTTTCTTTTCCTTCTCTCCCTGCCCTCCCCCCATCTGGAGGGGAACAAGGGGGAAAGGGAAACGAGGGGAAGTGCCTGCGACCCACCTCGAAGCTGAATCATTTATTATAGGCTGAACTTCTGACATAAAAGTTTCCAAGTGGTTATGTGATTTATTTAAATATTGTCCTTGAATTTTACTTAAGGACCTAAGGCATGCTGCAAATGTAATTATATTATAGTCACTTTTACTTAGTGGTTCAACTAGTTACATCTTAAACTATTTCCTAGCCGTTTTTTAAAGCTAAATAGAAAATAACCTTTTGTGGGCTCTAGGACAAACCACTCTGAAAAGCAATCAATTGCCATGCTGCAAAAGACAGCTCTCTGCCCATTTGTGACATTTGATCAAGTTATATTCTGCAAGCTCACATCCCCTATCACAAGGTGGTTTTCTTCTGACACCTGGAAGAAGCCCAACATTCCTAGGCTCTGGTCTTCACAGGACACCCACCCACCCTGACACCTGCTGGAGGGGCAGAAGCCTGGAGGTTTCTGGAATGCCGCCTTGATGACATCTCCGTGACACGGGTGCTCAAGAAGCCAACAAGGGGAGACACTCTGCTGGACCTCATACACACAAACAAGGAAGACCTTGTCGAGGATACAGAGGTCAGGGGTGGCCTTGGCTGCAGTGACCAGGAGATAAGAGGAGTTCAGGATACCAAGAGGACAAGGAAGACAACAGTGGCATCTCCTGAACTTCACGAGAACCGAATCTATCCTCTTCAGAGACCTGCTTTGAAGAATCCCATGGGATACAGCCCTGGAGAGAAGAGGGGTTCAGAAGAGATGACGGATATTCAAGCATCATCTCCTCCAAGCTCAAACATGGTCCATGCTGATGAGCAGGAAGCTAAGTAAAGTCGGCAGGAGGATGAACAAAGGACTCCTGGCAAGACCGCTTTGCTTAATTAGAAATTCTGTGAGGCTTCACAACTCTGATGTATCCACACAATAAGAATTAAACATCACTATTTATAAATAGAGGAGGTATAAAATTCTTCCTTGGAATGGAATTTCTAAAATACCATTCAAGAATACCCTTGTATAATAACAAATAGCTATTAAGTACTTAGAATTTTACATAGGGGGAAAAAAAGAAAGGAAATTTACTATGTACCATGGAATTAGTCACCCTACAAACACGCTTTTGCATTTCATTGTTGTGCAATAGCAAAGCAACCTGCTTCACGTTACTATGGCTGATTTCATAGCCAAACCTTTGTAACCCATCCCTTTGAAGGTAATTCCACTGCTTCAGCAGAACATAACGGGCGAACTTAAAAGTCTTGACAGGCAAGACAACTTCCTGCCATCAGGTTCAACAGATGGAATTTGTCTACCATATCAAATGGGATTACACAAAAAAATAAAAATCAACGGAATACAAACTATTTTGTATAAACTGAAGCTTATTATCTAAGTGCTCCCTCTCCTGACCCACTTTTTAAGTGTGGAATCACACAAATGCACACTCACAAGCCCTCAAACTGGGAGCCAAGCTACAGAACTTTGCACACAAAGATTTTAATTAAATCTCAGAAGTCAGGCATGCTTCCCCTACAGACAGGTCCACACAAGGAAGAGAGAAAAGAAAGGAGGTTTGCCATTCTCCGAGTTGGTCAGGTGTAAATCAACTCTGATCCAAGAGATACAACACCATTAACACAAGTGCAGAAAAGGCAGGGACTTGGCTCAGACAGAACAACAGCCTACACGGCTACCGCGGGCTTCCAGATCAGAGCTGGATGATGCCGGGCCAACCCATGTCAGAAGCAAAAAAAAAAAAAAAAAGAGACATGAAGTTGTCTTCAGGGTTTCTTTTAGGATGCTAAATTAGAAAGAATACAATTATGTTTCCTCAACACAGTCAGGGTCAAAACTGTCCTGTGCCAACCTCAAGAAGATCCAAGAAAAGCTTCAACTCAGTTTGTTGTATTTTGACATCAATCAAAAGGTTCTCCCCTCCCCCCTACCCCATTAGTCCTAATTTTACTTAGGCTTTACATCACACTGGTAGTTAGAGGAACTACTTGCCTGCCTTCTGATCTGCAGCCCCTTTCCAATCTGCTTCCCCAGAGGGCTGCTGGAGATCACTACCATGCATGGGCTGCAGAAAGTGAACTACAGACTCGTCAGGACAAGGGTTCTCCTCGCATACGTCTGTGTCATTCCTAGCATAACACAGCCTTAAGTAAATGGGATCACTAAAATGGGATTGCTAACAATGTAAGAATTGGGTAAAAAAAAAGTAAAAAAATTAAGAATGTGGGACTTACACTGCCTCCTTGTAATGCTCCCCAAGTTTGTGACCTGGAAAAGTCCATTATTCTGAGGTTCCTTTAACGTCTTGTAGTTATTTCTCCTGACTTTAGTACAGAGTTTCTAAACTGAAGATCTAGTGAAACTGAATCCAAGTGAGTGGCATTCACAGGTCTTTGGTTGCAAGATAGACTTGAACGTCCTGGTACAATTAGCTGGCCCATGGCACAAAGGCTGAGTATTTTCTTGTACTTTCCCTGTGCTTTACGCCGCACACAAGGTATAAAAGTGATACGCGCAGTAGATAAAGAGGAGGCTATGATCTTAGCACATGAAAAGAGACTAAATACTTCATCAAGATTATTACTATGGCTATGTACATCACTTAAGTTGTGCATATACATTCCTAATGTGTACTTTAGGAAGCGCGCCGCAGTGGCTGTGATGCAGGATGAGCAGTGCAAAATGCAAGCTTTGAGCAGCTCTCGCAAAACCCAAACCGTGGAAGAAAACACACTGATGCCAGAGGACAATTTTGTTTGCCTGCAATTTCAGCATATGTAGCCAGTGTAGCCTTTACTCACCTTCCTACCTTTCCATTCATTAAGGCCATATTAGCCCTAACACCCCAAGTACCACTCTCAGTGAAACCACCACTCCAACACTATACGCTAAAAGAGCTTCACCGTCGCTTAGGCTCATCCCCTATAAATTCACCCCTTGCTTTTTCCTAAATCCACTTACACTTTTGACCTCCGGCACATTCTGTCTTCCTGATCTAATTACACACCGTATGAAAATGCACTGAGTCAGGATGAGTCATTAGAGCTGCCTTCATTAAAAGCAGCCTTCCCTGTTCAGGCAGCATTTTACAGCTAATCACTCACAGCAGGAAAGTGACCTCCTTTTGCCCAGTTTAAATGATGTTCGAGTTCACTGTAAATTCAGTGCAATCTTTTTTTTTTATTAAGGATACTTAATATTCAAAATTACAACTTTTGAGGTCTAAACCTACAGTAAAGGTTCAAAGAGGGGGGTTACTACATGACAAGCTGCAATATTGAGCATTCCTCACACCCTTCTTCAAACTTCAACTGAACACACAAGTGAGAAGGAAACACCTTTAACTTTTGCAGTTATTTCAAGCTTTACGTATAAAGACAAGCACTTCTTTAAATGGTTATCTCTTTCACAAACAGAGCACCCAATTGGTTTTTTTCCCCCCAAATATACATATTTTCAGGTTTTGTTGTGTACAAAGACAAACTCTCGCCTCAATTACTTGAAGTCCTGGCATAACCAGCCGACAACACTGCTTTGCTGAGGCTACCCTGCCAACTTGACAAACTGACCAGCAGCTCTTCCAAACTAGGAATTAAACCTCAACTGTAACCCCCACACCTTGATGAACGTGAAAGTAAAGTTTCCAATAGAATTTCTGAAAAAAAAAGAAAAAAATCTTAGATCAGGCACTCACATAACTAGTAGAAGAAGAAGCATTAAAAGTGTAATTAATTGTTTTTACGTTCACACAAAGCAAGCTGACATTAATGAAGTATTAAGCTGGATACGGAGGTGCACACCGTGATTTTCCAGCAATTTTAAGACGCATAGCAGAAAAGCCTGGGATTGGAGAGGTATTCATAAAAATGACTTGAGGGAGGGGGGCTGTTTTCTCCAGGCTATCTCAACAGTCAGTGCAGAAGCTCGGCCTCAGCTCAGACAAATCTGAGCACTTACAGCTGGACACATCACCATCTTCTTGCCCACCCTCATCTCCTCACCAGGCACAGTCTGACTGTGGACGAGGTTACCCCGTGTGAAAGCCAGAAACCTGTGAAGTCTACTATAGCGCATGTTCAGTTCCTGAACTGAACTGTGAACTACATTTTGGAAGTGAATTTTGGTATTCATCCCATTATAGCTTTACATACATCCCCAACAAAACATCACCTGACACGTACGTTAATTAATTACCATTTTCACTTGAGTTAAGTGATTAGAAAAAAGTTTGGTTGCCTATGAGTAACCATTGCTGTTGCCACTACATTACTGAAGAGCGAAGGTTTTTGAGCATCTATTGGTCTTTTACTGAGGTTCTCCCTGGGCTTGCACGGGGAGAATAAGCACTTATTGATCTATGCTGTACTATAGGCACGAAGGGGGCAGGGGAAGGAATAAAAATAAAATAAATCTTTTTACCATTCTCAGACAGAAATGCTATTGTGCCGACCCTACTATGTGAGCTTTGTTCTGTTTGATTTTTCTAATTAGCTATTCTTAGCAGGCTTAGATGCTAAATGCACAGCTGTGACTATAGAGTGAGGACCCAGCTGGCAGTAACCAGTGGTGCCTAATACTGAGCTTTGTTTCAGATAAACAAAGTACACAAATACAAACATAACCGGGTTTAATATCCGAAGCTTTCCCTGTTCAGCTGCTCGATTCAAATGTGTAATAGCACAAATGTCTGTTCTTTGAATATGGTTGCAAACCACCATTCCCCAGTTGAGAGCACAGGCATACTATGCAACTTCTACGACAAAATGCTGCTTAGAGGAGACAAAACCAGATCTATTTCAAAATAAATAAAGAAGCAGCCACATGAAGTGATCTTCAGAAAGGAGATACTCACTGATAAATAAACAGAAAGGTACACAGACCATTTTTATTTGTGTCCTAATTTTTCTGTCATCTTCCAAATAGTACTTCTCTCAAGTGAAACATTTAAATGCTGTATTAATACGTTTTTAACTTCATTTCAAATTTTACTGAAAAAAACAACGTTTCAGCACAGGCAGTTAAAGGTCATACAGATGCTGTTATATGACCTTTAATATCACTGAACAAATGGAGTCCTATCATATAATCTGAAAGTTATGTAAAAAAAATACGTCAGTCTACAGCAAACGCAGAGAAACGCCATCGCTTTCAGCAAAGTACACTGTTTGTATTTACTTGCCATGAATTTGTAAATCAGTTTACAAAATAGTTGGTTTTTTTTTTTATTTGCTCTGACAAGTAAAGGACACAGGACAGCAGCCGACCACACGGAGCAGAGGATGGCTGGCACCTCCCTGGCTCGACACGTCCAGCTGCTTTCTGCTGCCTCAGCCGAACGTCCCCGCATCAGCTGGCGCGTATGTCACACCCTGAAGGTTATTTTTCCACTAAATTCCTGCCTTTTAAGAAGTCATGGCCACAAGGCAAACATGCTTGTCCCATTGTACCAGGGTTTGCTCCTTTCCATATCATCGGGCTCAGCCACTTCCATTAACAGCAGCCATGCTGCTCCCAACCAGGACAAGATCCTTCCCCACCCCACCATTTCCCTCTGGATTAATTGCAAGTTAATTGTCTGCTTTCCTCGGGTACAAGTTGCTGCCAGCCACCAGCCTCCTCTGTTGTGCCCTTGTAACTACGTATTTTTTTTCCTGGTCTCTCCCCTCTACTCTCCATTTATTCTGCTGTCTGAAGTCAAACTTCTAAAAATTAAACAGAACACGGTGGGCTATTTGTGAAGTATCAGTAAGTTTATAGCTGGTCTTCCCTAGATATACTGCTGTTGGCTGACCTGCGTTATGTACTATTAAGATACTGCTAAAACTCATTCTATTAATGACATCTACTATACACACAGTCCATACAGTTAATATTCACATTATTTTTTTCATATTTCATAGTTCATATTAGCATAGAGTAAGATAATTCCAAAAACAATGCTTTGTAGACACTAAAAAAGCATACTCAGGTTATGGCATTAGACTAAATTCCTCTTTTTTCTTGCTGGTTAAAGCCGTGATAACACTCTCAGTTGGCAAACAAACTGTAAGATCTGACCTGTTTTCTATGGGGACCCCAAGCACTGCTAAGAGCACTGTCATCACACACTAACCTAACAAAGCTGTTGATAAAGTGCTTCCTCAGTAACGTTAGACACAGATGCAGGCCTGTTGAAACTCAGACTTTTTCCTTTTATGTTCCTCACTCATTATTTGGTATATATACTGCATATTTGGCTTATCAAAATGCACTGGGGAGAAAAAAAGTCTTTAAAGCCTTATAAAGTTTTTCAGCATCTAAAATGTTGCATTTTCTTGTCCCTGACCTCTATTGCCTTTTCCCATTTAACATCCAACACCGACAGAATGTTTAAATCCAATTAACTTTAAAAAGGAATGAAATTCAGACTCAAAAGTGCAGGCAAGAAATACAGTACCGCAAGCCTTTGTCTTTCCTCCCGTGTCTCAGCCCTCTCTAGAGTTACAGGCGTATCCAATGAAGCCTCCCAGAACATGGTCTACCTAAAACTAGAGGTCAACCAGAAAACTGCCGCGCAAGTACTTCCCTGATGCAACATTCCCCGTCAAAAATCCATTACTCACTGGACCTTTGGCAAGCACCCTGGGAAAGCAACCTTGCCTTTCAAATGAATGGAAGGTAGTCGAAAATAAGAAGTTTGCCCTTCAAGAGAGGTGATTAAAATCACCGCATAGAGTAGCGGGTGCAGCAGAGGCAGACTCCAATCCACGATTCAAATTAAAAGCCTTGTTGATGTTACCCCAGAGGAAATATTCTGCTAAAAAATAAAATAATAAAAAAGCATTCATGCCTAAGCATGAACCCCCATCATATAACTTGCAAGCATACACAGAAGAGTTTGTGATTGTTAAACAGAAATGCAAACCAAGGTTTTGCCAATCCTCCTACAGTTTCAGTAGCTGCCTACGTAGTAGAAAAGCTGTACAAGTAACAGTTAAAAAAAAGACACTTTAAGTATTGAAACTGCTTTTACTTACTCTGTTTACAGAGCAATGGGCCAAATTAAGTTGCAGTGAATACAGTAAGAAGCAAATTGAAAAGCAGCTAAATTTAGAATCCAGACCTCTGCATTACAGATACTGACATATAGCCCCATCCATAAATCCACATCATAAGCTAATTTAGGTGAGAAATTTAGTGTTTCATTGTTCCGGTATGACACCTGTGCTCTGTGGATGGTGGGAGATATAATTCTAACCTGCAGCTTGGATTTAATAATGGCAGGTTCTTCTTCATTTCCTTTTCAGATGAAATAGCTTTTCTTTCTTCCTGGAGGTCACCTCCTCCCTTCTCTCTTTCTTTCTTTAAATATATATATACACACCCACACATATATTTGTGTGTCTGTATACACACATAGATATACACACATAATATTTATATATGTTTATATAATATTTACATATTTTAGACAGGCCATGAGTCATCACCCCTTCTTTAATAAGCTTAGGATCAGCTGGCTTCCAAGCCTGTGTTTAAGTAGTAAGATCTCAAATCCTTCAATAAAGCCTCCCCAATCTCCTCTTCTGCTCCTACACTTACTTTGGGTGACCAGGATTGCACTCAGAAACTCTTAGGGGAGCCCCATCGACGTGTGTGTTTGTCTCCCCTCCACCTTGGTGCGAAAAGCACCAAGACCAACCAAGCACTTCCAGCAGCATTCCGTGAGCAATTCCCTGGTTTCCCCCTCTTACGGGGGGCATTGAAAAAATTACTGTACACCAGGTTTCAGCCAAAGATGAACTGACTCCCTGGAGGTATGATTCTCTTGAAGGCAAGCTTTTAATGACAACAGCATTATTGGAAGACAGATGCTTTTTTAGGCAGAGCAGCTGAAGATACGTTACTGACTTTCCCAGCACTCTTGTGAAGGTCAGGTAAGAGGTGCTTGAAGCCACACCACGGAAGAGGTTATGTCTCACCAGCTCTCAGCCGCTAACGCCAGGGCAGGGAGCCAGGCATGGGACTGTCCCGTCTCCTCCCCATCCATCATGTTTGGTTCTTCCTCAGAAGCCCCCATCCTTTCCTGGAGAGCCCTGCCACAGACACCTCGCCACCCCAAACAAGGGGTGCTGGCTAACACTAACCCAGCCACAGCATATATTAATGCCCAAGCAGATTATTAGCCAAACACCAGTTATCCACCTCACCTGAATAACCTTTAAAGCAACTAGGACACACAAAAAGAAAAGCTGGCTTGATTACAAAGATTATTTTTTTGTAAATCAGTAATATTAATAAATAGGCTTGCTGCTCTTACAAACATGGTATTCAAACTCAAGCACGTTCCAAACACTAGAGAGGAAAAAAGTATGCCTTTGGAAATAAGCTCCTATCTTCTGTTTCTCTGCATGATGTTAGAAATTATCCTACAGTCTGCTAGAGAAGCAGCCATGGAAAAACACCAGCTCATTATTTGTCCTACATGCAGGTCAGTCTTCAAAACTTGAAAGCGACACTTGAAAGCACTGCACATTACCAAAGTAAACAAATCTTGTTGATCTGTGCATTTCAGTACAAAAATGATTAATTAGAACACTTTAAAACAGAAAACCTGTTTATAATAGTAGGTTACGTTAACCTGTTTGATTTTTTGTAAATAAAGAAATATAGTAAAATAGCTTCAATGATTTGACCTATGCAACATC